>BCJC01000006.1:558391-1158391 GCA_001600175.1 Erythrobasidium yunnanense
TTGCCCACACCGGGTCAGACAAACTCAATTCCTCTACGCTCAAGCAGATCGCTTAAAAGGATTAGATCCGAAGATCCCACATCTACTGCATCTACATCCTCTTCCACACCAATTTCCGAAGCTACATCACTCTCCCCCGTCCCGTCATCTGTTGTTTCTACCGCTCAACAAGCGATGGATGTCGGTTAGCTACACAACTTCTGTTAGGGCTTTTTCTTTGTATATATCATGCACAGCGTTGTCGTTCTAGGACGGGATGTTGTACACAATATAGAAACGTATACACAAAAACCGGCATATGCACCCTCGCTATCCGGCTGCGACAGCCTATTCCGCTGGTCAGGTGTGTCTGACAGCCAGCACTGAGTGCGTCCCTGCTAGTACTCTTGAGTCATCCCAGGCCCGCGCGCGTGAGAAGATCTGGCATCGGCGAATCGTGCCCGCCCGTGCCTGTCCGTGCAAATCGACGAGACAAACGTCATTTTTGGGCTGAGAAGAGGCCGATCTAGGGCAAAAGAATTTTATGTTGCTCAAAGCACACCGAGGCTTGGTCATATCCCTCAACGACAGCTCCCAAACATACCTCTTGACTCTGCACCTCTCTCTCCGTTCCTTTCCTCTAATCTCAAAATCTTGAGCTGGACTGACCTCCCATCATGCCTAACCAGCGAAATGCGAAGAGCGATCACCACACGAGGACCAAGGACTGGTTCTTAGAGAGCTTTGGTATGCTAATCATTCTCAGTTTCGAAAAAGAGCGAAAGCTGATCGTCTTGCCTGTACAGCTGGGCAACTTCTGTATCGTGCAGTAAGCTTTTGACAGCCATAATTCTAGCTAGAATAAGCTAATCGACAGTGCACAACAGACTAAGAATCGTACACATTGGTACCCTGAGGAGAAACCAGGCTTCGAAGCACCCGAGAAGTATTATCGCACAAAAGGCAAATCGCCCGAGCAGGTAGAGAAGGAGAAGAAGCAGCGACAGAACCCTCAGAGAACATCGTCGGACACGAGTTCAGCTACCGTCGTGGGGGACAGTGACCGGCCAACCGATGAAGAGAACGGCGGTCAGCCCAAGAACCAGAACGACAAGGAGAAGAACAAGAAGAACAAGGAACAGCAAGGTAAATCTGGTCAAGATAATGAAGAGGAGTCTGGCGAACAGGACATGCCCAGCGAAGACGATCCCGATATTGTGATTTGGTATGGACCCAACGATCCTGCCAACCCCTTGAAGTACGTTTGCACTCGATACGTGATTTCTGGATGCGTAGTAACAAATCGTCCACAGCTGGAGTCTCTTCAAGAAATGCTTTGTCACTTTCGAGCTATGCCTGCTCACCTTCTCCATCTACGTGAGCTACTCAATCTGCCGATACACACCACAGAGTTCTCACAATTCTGCCCTTTCAGATCGGTTCTGCTATCTATTCTCCTGGTTATCAATCGCTCAATATGGAATTCGGCATCAACTCAACCGTTGCGACCCTAGGATTGACCCTCTTCGTTGTTGGTTACGGTCAATCGCTCTATTTATTTCGTTCAAGGTGACCCAGGCTTACTCCAATGCGACGACAGGTACCGGGCCACTCTTCCTTGCGCCATTGTCTGAGATCCCTATGATTGGGCGTACTCCACCTTACGTGATCACACTCTTCATCTTTGTGGTCCTCCAGCCTATCACCGCTACCGTCCAGAACGTCGCTGGTCTTATGATCCTCCGTTTCTTGGCTGGTTTTATCGGAAGTCCCGTTCTGGCTACTGGAGGAGCATCCTTGGGAGACATGTTCTCACCCAAGACCCGACCTTATGCTATTGGTGTTTGGGGTCTTGCAGCTGTCCAGGGACCCGTACTGGGACCGTGAGTTCTCGACTACTTGCACAACAGTTAGCATCAGCGCTAATGTGTTTTTATGTAGACTTCTCGGAGGTTTCGCTATCCAAGCCGAGGACTGGAGATGGGCATTCTGGATCCTGCTTTGGCTCGATGGATTCTGTCTCATCGTCCTCGTCTTCTTCTTCCCCGAGACATCGAGCGCAAACATCCTGCTTCGCCGTGCCAAGCGACTCAGAAAAGTTACTGGCAACGAGAACTTAAAATCACAAAGCGAGATTATGGCTTCTCAGATGACCGGCAAACAGATCGTCAACCAGACTCTTGTTATGCCCATCTGGCTCTCCATCTCCGAGCCTATCTGTCTCGCGCTCAACCTCTACATCGGTCTTGTTTATGCTATTCTCTACGTCTGGATCGAATCTTTCCAGCTTGTCTTCGTCGAGATCTACGGCTTCAACCTCGGAGAAAACGGTCTGGCCTTCCTAGGTCTTTTCGTCGGTTCCTTGATCTCGTACTTTGGGTTCTGCATCTACAATGCAAAGTACCAGATCCCGATGATCCGCGAGTACAAGGGCAACCTTCCTCCCGAGAAGCGTCTACCACCTGCGTGGGTCGGAGCTTTCTGCTTGCCCATCTGTCTCTTCTGGTTCGGAGCGACGTCTGTGCCTAGCATCCACTGGGTGAGTCGACCCTTCAGTGTTTGTGTAATGCATCGGGGTCCTGACAAATGCGGTCGCAGATCGTACCTATCATCGGATCATCCTTCTTCGGCATTGGTACTTTCTTGCTCTTCCAGGCTGTACTCAACTACCTGCAAGATGCCTATCCCGAACGTGCAGCATCCGTACTAGCAGGAAACGATTTCTTCAGGTTCGTGCCCAGCTAACGCATCATGATCAGGCGAGCTGACTTCATCTGCCTTTGTGATAGATCTATGATGGGAGCTGCATTCCCGCTCTTTGCACCTGCACTGTTCAACAATCTTGGACATCACGTCCTCTGGGGATCTGTTCTGCTCGGCTGCTTGACCATCCTCTTCATTCCCATTCCATTCGTGCTCTACAAGGTAAGCCGTACACGTTACATGCAATGCCAATACGTATCCTGACATGCTTCTCTCTGCAGTACGGCAAGAAGATGCGTCTCCGCTCCAAGAATGCTCGTCACGATCTCTAAGCGGCGTTCGGCTCCCTGGCGCCGATAATGCACAATCCCCTCGCCTGCTTGACATTTCAAGCATCGAACAGAAACATAAATCAATCTCAATACCCTATTGTTTCTGCTTTATTGCAATGCTCTCATTGCAATCATGTCCGCAAAGTACTGCGCAGAGAACAGTAAGACTGCAACTTAATTTGTAGCGTACCATTCTGTAGAATAGTCTCCAGCATTCTAGAAAGTTCAAAGCATCTAATACATCTGTTCCTAATCGAATTATTCATCGCTGTTTCTCTCTTCACCGTAAACCGACTCTGGGCAATTTCAAGCATGTCTAACGGGCAAGTTATCACGATAGGAAGCACAGAAGCTTTCGACACGCTACTTGGGCGTGCCGCCTCGCTGCCCGTGGTCATCGATTTCACCGCAACATGGTGTAAGTCCGCCTGAGTAAGCACGCGTAAACAGCC
Organism: Erythrobasidium yunnanense; assembly: GCA_001600175.1. Taxonomy (NCBI): domain Eukaryota; kingdom Fungi; phylum Basidiomycota; class Cystobasidiomycetes; order Erythrobasidiales; family Erythrobasidiaceae; genus Erythrobasidium; species Erythrobasidium yunnanense. The sequence goes on from BCJC01000006.1 coordinate 561,858, forward strand.
TGCTGAACGGTTGCAATACACAGGCGGGCCATGCAAGGTTATTGGACCAGTTTATGAGAAGGAAGCCAAGAACGTACGCGCTCTTAAATCACCTTAGAGTCTGCCCTGTTTTGACGCTGTTTCTGCCATTCTTTATCATGCCCTCGTCGACGCAGTATCCCAAGGCTGTCTTCCTCAAGATCGATGTCGATGAGCAATCTGAACTCGCACAGCGCTATAGCATCTCAGCGATGCCGACGTTCATCCTGCTCAAGGGCAAAGAGCAAGTCGGGACTTTGAAGTAAGCCGCGAACAGGAAAGACAACAGTCAGAATACGCAGCTGATGATATACGTTGCTATACATCTAGAGGCCCGACTCCTGCTGCGTTGGGAGAAGCCATCAAGAAGCACGTTGAAGAGACCGCCAGCGCTTGAGGGCAGTTCGTTCACCTTATGTAGAGTGTGTGCTTGCTTGTTTTGTCTATGTTCTCGTTGTAACGTAACAGCACTGCAACCTTTCCTTTCAGCGCTGCCTTATTCTCCTGATTCTGGCGTAAATTGCACGACGCGCGCTGTTCGTTTGTTGTTGACCTACCGATTTACAGACAGAAGCTTCGAGATAGAGCACGATGGGCAAGCTGATGACCTTCCAACATTAACAAGATGGCAGCAGAAGCTGATGCCTTGCCTGCGTGTTCACTTTAGGAATCAAGGGTCTCACGTCTGTCATAGCTGACCATGCTCCCAAAGCCATCACGCACACCGAGATGAAGGTGAATCGCAAGAACGAGCATAACTATCTATCCATGCTGTCCTCTATGCTCAAGCTTGTCCATCTTTCCCTCCTCGTCCAGCATCTCTTCGGTCGCAAAGTAGCCATCGACGCAAGTATGAGCATGTATCAGTTCCTCATCGCTGTACGATCACAAGATGGACAAAGTCTACAGAACGAGTCGGGGGAGACTACAAGGTGATGCGATCAGTCTCCCTACCACCGTCTAAGAAGTCTGTCTAACATCGTTTTCTTGGTGTCCCAAAGTCATCTCATGGGATTCTTCTAGTATGCGATCTATCATAAACCATCGTATTGCGAAATCACTGACTTCCGATGTCTATGAAAGCCGAACTATCCGAATGGTCGAGAACGGCATCAAGCCAATCTATGTATTTGATGGAAAGCCTCCTCAGCTGAAGAGCGGTGTGGTAAGTACCCATCTTCACCATGTTTGTGCTTTGCTGAAGTTGAAGTGGATAGCTCGCCAAACGATACGAGAAGCGAGACGAAGCCAAAGAAGAGGAGGAGGAGGCTAAAGAGACTGGTGCGTTATAGCTTGCACTTCACTGCATAGTATGCGGCTAATGTTCACCTTCGGCAGGTACCGCTGAGGATATGGAAAGACAAGTCAGGAGACAAGTACGAGTGACAAAGGAGCACAAGGAGGACGTGCAGCGACTACTTAAGCTTATGGGCATTCCTTACCACGATGTGAGTCTCCTTTCCATCCTAATCTTCTATGGCTTTGCTGACGAACCACACACAGGCTCCCTCTGAAGCCGAAGCCCAGTGTGCCGAGTTTTGCAGAGGCGGCATCGTCTACGGTACCGGCTCAGAAGATATGGATACCCTCACTTTCAACTCTCCTATCATTCTCCGTCATCTTACCTTTTCTGAGGCAAGGAAAATGCCTATTGATGTCATCAAGCTCGATGCTGCCCTGGAAGGCTTAGAGCTCGATATGGACCAAGTGAATTCTCCTCTCACAGTTTTTATATGTAGCAGCGGCTGAAAGAGATACATTCCAGTTCATCGACTTTTGTATCCTTTGCGGATGTGACTACCTCGAACCACTCAAAGGTATCGGCGCAAAGACCGCTTACAAGCTCGTGAAAGATAATGGAGACCTTGCTGGTGCTCTCGAAGCTATCAAAGAGAAAGACTCGAAGAGCAAGAAGGAGAAGCAGACTATTCCAGATGAATGGCCTTGGCAAGAAGCGAGAGAGCTGTTCAAGCATCCTGATGTCACGCCTTCGAGTGAAGTTGATGTGAGTACAACGCAGTACTTACAAGGGCAACGATACTGACGGTATTGTGAATCAGTTCAAATGGGAAGCACCGGATGTCGATGGGCTTGTCGAGTTCCTCGTTACAGAGAAAGGGTTCAACGAAGACAGAGTCCGCAAACAAGCTGACAAGCTCCGCATTGCTCTACATGCAAAACAACAAGGAAGACTGGATGGGTTCTTCACTGTGCAGCCTAAAGCGGACGGAGGTAGTAGCAGTCCGGCTAAGAAGAGAAAAGCGGAAGATGATAAGAAGAAAGGAGCTGCTAGTAAGAAAGCGAAAGGAAAGGAGAAGAGCAAGCCTAGAGCTGCGAAATAGGCCGACGTTCCTCCAATTTGGGACTAGCCTTCAATGACATCCTAAATGCTGTCTTTTCTTTCATCCTGCATCCTTCTGCTGTTGTTTCCACTGCTAAATACCTAACGATGCTATTATCCTTTCTGAAATTCTGAGTCCATGGGAGGGAGCGTTTCCACCTGACTCGAGGCTTGGGTTGCGCTAATTTGTAGCATACAAGCGCTATCTGGACCCTCAGCATGATTACATGTAGGATCGTAAGGTTTTGAAACCCGTCAATCGAGGTGAAGTCGTGAGCTCATTGCTCTTGCTCGTTGCACCTTGCAGCCTGTAGCCAGGCTTGATGTAGTATGCAGAGCGGTATAGTGGCTCCATTATCGCTTGCCGTCTCGTCCCCCAGCAAACATTGCGCTGCGTGCACAAGCAAATCAGCTTTATGAACAGGACCAGCAGAAGCAGAGGGAAGCCCACGTATTGCGCGTCATGTTATCAAGGTAGGTCTGGAGCATTGCATTGTCCTCAGAGAGTTTCTTGATGTCCTCAGTGACCTCGTCGACCCGTCCAAGCAGGGCTATCCTCATGATCCAAATCTCAGCTAGGGCTCTCCGGCTCGCAGGAACTAGTCAGACACACCTTTCAACCCTTCTTGTGTGCTGGTAATGTCTCTGTACGAAAGTACGACGATTCAGCCCAACTTCTGGCTGTCTTTCTTGACCGCTTTCCTACTTGATGATGGCCTCCTTCTCGAGCGCAACTTTGAGGTCGTCCTGCTCCTTAGGCGGCGCAGTATCCCATGCATTACGGTCATCTGAACCACTGAAGCCAATGTCGAGCTCCTGGTCGCTCATGCTGACAGTTCAAGTCGAGAAGAATCGAGAAAGAAACCGGTCTCGTTGTTTTCAGAAACGATTACCGCTCTGTCGCAGGCTCCTATACATTGACATACACAGATGATGTTAAGCATCGCAAAAGCTTCAATGCTGAGAAGCGCAAGCAACCCACAACGGGCCCGGAAACACCATTCTGGCGGATCCGGTTAACCTTTTCAAACAGCAGCCTATCTGAATAGTGAATTCGCTTACGATCGCCCTGTTCCTGGAGAGCCAGACCACAATGTCTTGGCACAGGCCGGGTACTCAAGCATTGTGTCTGCCTGAACCATTGAGCGTCCTTAAGCGAGACTCCAACTTGATACAGACGGGGACACCTTCGCGACATCTGTTTCTCCAGGCTGTGCTGTATCTACTCCAATCCTATCCCTCACATCCTGTCTCTTCTCCTCCGCAATCTATTCTCTTTCTCTCCAGGATCAGTCCAAGCTTAGTCCACAATGGATCCCCCTACCACCCTCAAGAACGATAATGTAGATGACAAAGCCACAGCAGAGATGCTTGAAATGGGTGTCGCGCCCGTCAGCTTCAGACCATCTGGAAAGGGCAGACCAGCACACTATGTCGAAATCGATCCCGCTGCCGAAAAGAAGCTTCTGCTCAAGCTCGACCTGATCCTACTCCCAATTGTGACCCTCTGTAATTCGTTCAGCTTCGACCTTCCGCCCTGTTGCACGTGCTGATGCTATCTCCTCATTTCAGGTAATTTGTTCAGTTTCATCGACAGAGCCAATATCGGAAATGCAAGGGTTGCTGGTAAGTCTGCAGTTTCTTCAGACCAGCCAGGTTAATGCTGATGCAGGTGCAACAGGACTCGATGCCGAGGTTGGACTTCGTGGATTCGACTTCCAATATGTCCAGATGCTCTTCTATGTCATGTATCTGGTCGTCGAGGTCCCTTCGAATCTGATCTTTAAGCGCGTGGGCTCCATCTGGCTTGCGCTCCTGGTTATCGGATTTGGAGTCACCAGCATCGGAACAGCGTTCATCACAACCAAGGGACAGCTATATGCCACTCGAGTAAGCTACTTGGCTTCCAGTATGTCTGCGGAAACAGCTGAACGAGTTTCACGCAGTTCTTGCTCGGCACTTTCGAGGGAGGCCTACTACCTGGATTTTCCTACCTACTTTCACGCTACTACAGACGTCAAGAGTTTGTATTCCGAATCGGTGTCTTCTTGGCCTTGTCTCCTTCTCTCAGCGGTTCGCCGATCCTCTATGAAGGTCTAGCATTATGATTGACTCTTACGTATCACGAACAGGCGCGTTCGGCGGGCTGTTGGCCTACGGCTTCTTACGATCTGGGAACGTTGGCCAAGTCATCGCTTGGAGGAAAATCTGTGAGAAAATTCCGGCAGGCGCTCAGGCCAGCTCTGATTGGCCATACTGATGCACGCACGATCATGATACAGTCCTGTGGGAAGGTGTTATCACGACAACCCTAGGCTTTGCTGCCCTATACCTTATCCCCAATTGGCCTGAAAAGACCAAGTTCTTAAGCGAGGAAGAACGATACATCGCGATCCATCGAGTCCAAAATGAAGATGAACAGACGAACGAGGCGGATCAAGCTGAGAAGTGGACAGACTCTGTCCGTGGCGCTCTCAATACTCCAGTCATCCTCTGCACTGTCGGATTTGCTGGTCTTAATAGCGTAATCCAGGTACGCAACGACTTTTCACACACAGGGTTTGCGCACGAGCCTGATAACGTGTGCTTAACAGGGAATGGCCGTCTTTATGGTAAGATCGTCGATTATTCCTCTCGTACAGCCATTAACCAGTATTCAGCCCACAATCATCAGAACTCTCGGCAGATACACCCCCTTGCAAATTCAGCTCCGTACGTCCAGCTCGTTTTGCTAACTATGTATTGGCTGATCTAGAAGAACGTTACAGGCACCGTCCCGCCTTTCGTTGTCGCTTCAGTCTGGGCTGTAGGACTCACCTACTTTGGCTGGAAGGCTCAGAAACGCTCGCAGCTTATCATGATCTCGATGCCAATCGCTATCATCGGTTTCATCCTTTTCCTGGCTGCTAATCAGCCTACTGCAAGATATGCCGCCTGCTTCCTTACCTTCACGGGTGCCGTGCCGCTTGGTCCTGGTGAGTCGCACTTCTGGCATCCATAAAGCCAACACTGACGAGTCTGCATGTCAAGTCTTCATTGCTATCGTAAGTCTCACCTCCCAGTATATACAGTCATTCGATTGACCGTCTATGCAGGGCGTAAACAATACTTCTGGCGCAACTTCTCGAGGTATCGTATCTGGAATTATTCCTGGCATCGCAACTGTCGGATCTGTAGTTGGGTGAGTTGATGCAGTTCTGCACTTAGTCTCTATGTCCGCGCTGACGCTAGAACTTGCAGCATGTGGGTGAGTCAGGGGGTCGGTCTCAAGTTTAGGCCAACGCTAATAGACAAGCGCAGTGTTTTACAAATTCTCAGGTCCTCTTTCTCACATCTCACAACAATACGCTGTACTGACTTGGGCTCGATTCGATTAGGCCCCTCGATTCAAGGTTGGAAACGCCCTCAATCTGTGCTTCTGCGTCATGGGACTCTGTATTGCATTTTTCCTCATGTTCTACGCCAGGAAACAGAACGCAGCCAAGGAGAGAGGCGATCACGACCATCTCTTGGAAGGCAAGAATGAGCACGAGATCAAACAGCTCCGGCACAGGCATCCAGACTTTAGGTATATCGAATAGGGGCAGCGAAGGGTACTGGGGCAGGACAACTAGATTTCAATTGTGCTTTCGGAAACGCGGCTTGGAAGCTAAGATAGGTTCTCCACGTTACATGGGAATAGCTTGTCATTCGGGAAATACATCTTTGTCAAGATTGGCAACATCCGTTGCTATCTGCTGGCTGTTGGACAGTTCCAGATTATTGCGAGACTGAAGTAAGGCCTCGAGACTCGCCATCATCAACTAATGTACCGTACAGGTACTCATGTTACTATGATTTGGAATTTTGTTATGTCAGAATTCGAATCGTCTTCACTCCCGCGTTACAGAGCACATAGAAAGTAAACAGCTGGTTATGATAGGCTGACAATTAAAGGAGCGTCTGTAGAGATGGGATGATCGTGTCGGGGCTTAGGCAGAGATGCGCTGTACACAATGAAGGTCGCTCGTAAGGGATTGTGCGAGACAAATAGCACCCAAGCTTGAACTTACGCATTGAGCCGTTCCAGGAACATAGTTATCTTCATCTTTGCCGGTACCGACAGATGGGCATGGCTCGGCGCAGCGGTCACCGAACAACTGTACGCGACCTTGGAAGCATTTACCATCTCTGAGAGGTAGGGTACGGCTTGGTATCTGGGACGAAACATCAGCTTCGTGCCTGCCAACAGTAGCAATAACCGCCAAGACTCACGCATCGGGTCACATCAGCGCCATCGAACTCGAAGTATTTGGGGCAGGGAGTTGCACAAGCATCGCCGAAGACTAGTACTTTGCCTTCAGGGCAATTGCCGCCATTGGCCCGAGGGACTCGCTACATCAAATAGCGTCAGTATATGCTTGTACCCGGGCAGGGACGGAATATTGAGCCTACGCATTGAGCAGAGTTGGGAATGCGCTCCTGATTGGCAGGGCAGGGGAACGCGCAAAGGTCACCGAAGACTTCAACTCTGGGAGCTTGGCATTGGCCGTTAACCATTGGTACGGTACCGGTGACCCGCTGCAGATGGAAATACGGTCAGAGAAAGAAAGAATGAATGAGCAACACAAGCAGCTACGCACGCATCTGACAGTTCCGGGGATGAACTCGCGGCTGCCAGCTGGCGCACCGGGATCGCAAGGCTTCGCGCAGCGATCACCGAAGACTTCGACGGTGAAGCCGTCAGACCTGGCTGAGCAAAGTCCCGTCTTGGATTTAGTCAGGTTAATGTTCTCTTGCTGTTGAGTATTGCCTGCGGGAGCGGCTTGGACAGCAGAGAAGCCGAACGCCAGGGCACCGAGGAAGATTGAAGCACGCATGGTAAAGAGTGTTGAGAGTAGGGAGTGTTGAGAGTGTTGCGGAGAAACTGGTATGGAAAGAGAGGAAAGAGAGAGGTGCCAGGATTTAATAGAGATTTATAGCGAGGAGATATGCTCTTGCTTCAGTAAGCCAACAAAGAGATCTGCAAGCCAAGGAGGAACGGGAAAGGTTGAAGGGACCTGAGACAGCGCACAACCATGCGGGACAAGTGTTCATCAGTGGAGGCACACGGTGCACGGTCACCATCGATGCAGACGAGAAATTAGCACCCGCGACCGGCAAGACTGGGGTAGTGAAGAGGCACTTCTTGATGGTGCCTTTCCTCAGGCATCCTTGCAGAATCTTTGCAGCCGCAGAATCGAAGATCCCTATCGGTGCAGGTCAGGGAATGACAGCAAGGGCGACACGATTGTTGCCAAGCGATCTGTACCTGCGTGGACACTGGTACCTGAGCCGTTACTATTCGACAATTGTATATTTGAGGTGGAGAAGGGCTCGAGAGGAAACAGGCGGAAAGGAAGCAGACAATCAGGCTTGGCTGTGTGTACGCCGTGCCGTAGGCGTCACAAGGGCAGACTGCGCAGAGTGGACCGGCAGATATAGATCCTTCAGCTGGGAAACGCAGATTTGGCTCCATCAATTTTGAAGCGGTCTTACGGGCAGATTGCGATTAATGAGTGAAAGTCTTGCTCGAGTTCATATCAGCGTCATGAGTTGGAGCTCAAGACACCTTTGTAAGCCCAAGCAACCTCAATAAGGCGATCTACCAGCGCGATAAAAAAGCTCCCGCGATCGGCAAATTATAGGGCGCGAACAAAGAGGAAGGCAAAGAGAGTGGAGCGACAAACATTTTACCGAATATAACACCGAGAGCAGAGCCGTTTTCGAATCGAACACGGTGCAGACCGCACCGCCGGCCGTGTCCAGCCAAGCTCCTGTTCAAGGTGGATTTACTGTGATATCTACGGCGATCTCATTGGCAGGGGGATCATCGATACCAGAACTGTGGCTGACGTTGCCTCCCGGAGCCGGGTACCTGTCCAAGCCCAAGATGATGTCGAGCGAAGCATACAGAGCTCAACACGGTATTCGTGATGTGCGGCCAGAGCCAGTGGCTAGCGGCCGGCGCCAGGAAGCTGGCTGCAACAGCCGATAACTCTGGACAGCTCGGTGGACCTATTGGTGTGCTGGGAACAAAGGGGACCTCTTGGACGCGTCAACTTCCCCTCGGTCTCTTGCGGTCTCTTGCGTCGCACCCTTGGTGACTCTCGCAGACTGTGAATTCTTCGCAGTGAATGTCCATCATACTTCGTTGTCGGTACATTATGCTCAGTTATCGTCATCGTAGTACCCCTCCTGGTGCCAGTCGTAGTCGTCTTGCTCGTCTTCAGGGTATCCGTTGTCGTCGTACATTGTAGCATTCATGCGCCTAGACATACCATTAGCTCGACTTCGAGAAAGGAGCGATAAAATCCGACCTATTCGCTTCCAACCTCTGATTGCTGTCGCGCACTCGCTCGTCCCGGCGTAGCTCGTCTCTATATTGTGCGGCTGCTCGCTGTGCAGCGTGCTTTTCGCTTTCTTTGGCTTGCAGTGCGAGCGATTCTGAGAGGGAAAGCTGTCCCATCTTGCCGTGCATGTACGATACTTCAGGCTGATCGGCTACGATTAGCGAGACGTACGATGCATGAACAATTATACTTACAATCGCTTTCGTCCATCTTGGCTGCATGCCATTCAGAGGAGATGAAGGAGGGCTGCCTGCAGGCCCACGCATCGAGGACGCGAGAGCTTCCTGCTTCGCAACGGCAGCAGAAAAGCTATCGTCCATGTCTTCTTCTTTCTTGGCTGGGATCTCCATATCCTCTTCCTTCTTCACTTGCTGTATCGGTGAGATCGGCTCGCTTTCCTCCAGCTTGGCATCCCTCATCTGCCTGTTGATGCCTTGCATGTTGTAAAGGTAGTCTAGACGTCCTTGTAATGCATCATGTCTGCTCGCTATCTGCTTGCGACCTCCGGGTAAGGTATCGCAGAGAGCCCTGTAAAGATATTATCAGCGAGCCGGGCCGCCATCGTCCAGAGGGAGTGCTTACGCATTGGAGAGTAAGGCCTGGCTATGTTGCAGCCTATTCTCGATTTCGCGAACATCGGTCAAAGTATGCACGTCCTCGAGCCGGTTTGGGCTGCCAGCGTTCATGAACAGGGAGGATGGGGTATGATTTCTAGTTGTAGGACTTCTCTTTGCGACTTTGATCTTGCGACGAGCGCTCGTAGGTTCCGCGACACCACTTTGATAGTCATAGTTGCTCGGCGGCGCACCGCGCACAGGAAGTTGGAGGGACATGGGACGTTCGCAGAGCAGATTTGCGAACGTACAAGCAAGTAGCAGATAGATCAAAGGCTCTGGCTCTAAAGTGCGAGATTCTGGCTTGAAGATCGTGTTTCGGTGACTGTCAGTCGCTTGACCTCTGCGCGAATCCAGCATATTTGCATGCGACTTGCGTTTGCTGCTAGCAAAACCCTACATTCACGTCTCTACACCATGGCCTCGACGTCCACTAACAACGTATCCCCTTCGCTGCGTCCTATCGTGATCTCTGGCCCGTCTGGAACTGGCAAATCCACCTTGCTCAAGAAGCTCTTCGATGAGTTCCCAGACTCGTTTGGCTTCAGCGTCTCTCGTACGTCGTCCTGCGCTGGCTGCTTGCGAACGTAGCCGGTCTGAGCCTTCTATCCTGTCCGTTTCTAGACACAACGCGTTCTCCGCGACCAGGCGAGGAAAACGGTAAAGCCTACCACTTCGTGACGAGAGAACAGTTTCTGGATCTCGTAAAGCAGGTGCGGATGCATGCATAGCATCGCTCATTGCGAAATCAATTGAGCGGAGTTACTTGCAGAACGCTTTCATCGAACACGCGGAGTTCAGCAAAAACATGTACGGCACAAGCATACAGGCTGTAAAGGATGTTGCGACACAAGGCAAAAGATGCATTCTCGACATCGATAGCCAGGTACGGTCTCTTGCTTTTCAGAGCCCATTTTTAGGCTGATGAGACGTTGTTCGCACAGGGCGTCAAGCTCATCAAGGCCAACCATCCATCTCTCAACCCTATCTTCATCTTCCTCTCTCCTCCATCACTTTCCTCTCTTCGTTCTCGCTTGACGGGCAGAGGTACCGAAAGTGTCGAATCCCTGGCTAGGCGCTTGGAAGCTAGTACTACCGAAATCGAATACGCAAGATCCACAGGAGCATACGATGCAGTGGTCGTGAACGACGAGCTGGAGGAGGCCTACAAGAAACTCAAAATGTGCATCGTTGAAGACAGGCTGCAGAAAGTCGGAGCGCAGGTGCCAGAAATGAAGGAGGATCCGGTAGAGGTTGCAGAGAAGGCTGCTTCAGCATGAACTGTCAGCACCTGAGTATATTCTGCTCCTCTGCATTCATGCAATTAGACAAGTCCAAACTCGGGAGACACCGACGCTGATAGTCTTCTTTCCAGCTCAGGCAAGAAGCTCTATGGTGAACTATACAGGCTGTTCTAGATCAGCAGTCCTCTCCCTCCTGCTTCCCGTGAACATCCAAACTTTCCTCAAAGACATGGAACTCATCGAGAGCAGTAGAGTTCGACAAGGCCACCGCACATCTTCTCCCCACTCTTTCTTATTGTCCTATGCACCATCCCACTACCCTTCGGGTCCAGCAAATACTTCGTTGCACGTGACTAACGGATCCTGACCAGTAGGGTAGCCTCACCCAATGCGAAGGCTGTAAAATCATGTTTGAGGAATCTTCTCTACTAAAACATCCTGATCCTTCTCAACTTACGCGGCATCTAGCTCCTTATCCCCTTCTTAAGTACCTCTTCACGCACCATTCATGACCTCAGACAGCATGACGCCCTCTGATCTAGCTGCTCAGCCCAATGAACAGCGACTGCCTGTAACTCTCTTGAGTGGCTTTCTGGGTGCCGGCAAGACGACTCTGCTCGAAAGGATCCTTACCTCCCCATCACACGGTTTCAAGATCGGAGTCATAGTCAACGACGTAGGCGCTCTTAACATCGATGCAGCCCTTTTACGCAATCACGAAGTCACTAGACGGAACGAGGAAGTCGTCGAGCTGCAGAATGGGTGTATATGCTGCACCCTCCGAGGCGACTTGCTCGAAGAAGTCGCTAGACTTGCCAAAGATGGGAAGGTAGACTACTTGGTGATAGAGAGCTCGGGTGTTAGCGAACCTATGCAGGTAGCAGAGGCTTTTTCAGACGAGTAAGCTCTTCTTCGAAATGTCTTCAAATGATATATACTGACCGAGGCTGTCTGTTCGTCCTGTAGATTCGCACATATGCATGTGGCAGCTGCAGAGGAGCTGGAAAGCAGCACAGGCGGCGATACTGAAAAGACCCAAAAGCTGGTCGAACTGCTAGCGAACGGCGGTCTTTCGACTATAGCTCGCCTGGATACTTGCGTAACTCTGGTGGATGCTATCAACTTTATGGCCGACTTCAATACCGCAGACTTTCTAGTCGATCGACATGCAAGAGAAAACGTCCCAGAAGAGGATGACCGCAACATCTCCGACTTACAGACGGATCAGATCGAGTTTGCAGACGTGATAATTATCAACAAGTGTGACCTCGTCTCGCAGAACGAAATCAACAAGATCAAAGCCGTCGTTTCGTCCCTCAACCCCTCTGCCTCCATCTTGACGAGTACGAAAGCAAGGATCGACATCGGGAAGATCATCGATACAAAGCTCTTCTCGTACGAGAAGGCAGCTACTGGTGCAGGGTGGCTGCGCAGTCTCAAGGAAGAAGTGCTGCCCGAAACGGAAGAGTATGGTATCGGGACTTTCGTCTACCGAGCTAGAAGGCCATTCCATCCCTCCAGACTGTGGAACACCATCAAGAAGGTGCTTGTCGTCATTCAGACGGAATTCATCGACGATGGCGACAGTGAAGGTGACGGCGAAGAAGGGGCGACTCTGGATACGGATGAGGACAGCAAGGACAACGGACAGCCAGCTGCTGAAAGCAGTGATGACAGCGATATCGACGAGGGCAGTGAAAGTCAGACTGGCGACGGTAGTAGCGACGCAAGCGACATCTCCATGGATCTGGACGAAAGGCAGCCGCAGCTTAACCCTGCAAAGCGACTTGCAAGCAAGCAGGCTGACGACACTTTCGGTCCTCTCCTGCGAAGTAAAGGCTTCTTCTGGCTAGCGACCCGCCCTACTTATGTGAGTTGTACAGCTTATACACGAGATCTCAAGCTGATGTCGAATTTCTAGTATGGCGAATGGTCACAAGCGGGAGTGATGTTAACGCTCTCAGCTGGTGGGTTCTGGTACAATGAAGTGCCTGAAGAACAGTGGGACCAGGATGCAGAGGTGCGCAAGGCTATTCGTAAAGACTTTGAAGGGCCATGGGGAGACAGACGACAGGAGATCGTCTTCATCGGGCAGCAAATGCGCAGCGGCGGTGGTCAGGAGCGCATTACGAAGGCTATGGATGCGTGTCTGCTAACAGATAAGGAGATGAAGGCCTTCAAGAAAGCCATGTCTGCAGAAGAGCGTGAGGAGCGCGAAGCCAGATTGAACGAGATCTTCGAGGATGGCTTCGAAGACTGGCCTGATATGTCGCTCGATAGTCATGACCATGACGGACACACCCATTAGAATACTTAGTCGAAGCAGCTGTTACGTAAGGTCGTCTAAACCGGGAAACCTTCAGCAACTCTGTCAAGCTGTTGCGACAAGGTACAATTCGTGTTATTCTATGCTTTCACACCAAGCTTCTGCCTCTGCGTGGGAACAGACGCGACCAGTTAAGACTACATGTACAAGCTACTTTCTACCATGTGATTTCAGTATTGCCGATAAGGATATCCCGTCTGCTGTCCATACATCATCGGAGGAGGTTGCTGTTGCATATATCCGCCGAACGGCGCGAATCCAGTTGGCTGAGCCTGGATAGGCTGCATTCCTCCCATCTGGCCTCCAGCTGCGAAGCCAGTAGGCTGAGGTCTGAGTGAATCGTACTTCTGCTCTTGCTGAGGCTGCTGATCTGCTGGTTTCGCGAATTGCCCTGCTTTCATTGCAGCAAAGATGTTGGAAGGCTGGTATTCCGTCGAGGACGTAGATGATGCCGGGCCTTGCATTTGCTGAGGCGCTTGCTGCTGCGGCTGGTTGAACATGCTAGGTGAGCCTGTTGGCTGTATTGACATTTGTGCCATTTGGTCTGCTCGAGCAAGAGTTAGTACTGAATACCGCTTTTAGCAGAACACACATACTTGTGGGGTAGCCAGTCTGTTGAGGCATCATACCACCGCCAAATTGCTGCTGAGGTGCAAGCATAGAAGGCGCTGCCTGGAACCCTGTCTGCTGAGGCTGGAAACCAGTCTGCTGAGGTTGAAAGCCTGTAGGTTGTGGCTGGAAGCCAATTTGCTGTGGTTGGAACCCAGTAGGCTGAGGCTGGAACATCGAAGCTTGAGGCTGAGGTTGATACATGGCTGCTTGCGGCTGGAAGCCCGTTGGCTGAGGCACAAACCCAGTTTGTTGAGGCATCATGCCTTGCATGGGACTTGCTTGGTTGCGAGTAGGGATGTATCCCGTAAGTCCCGTCTGTGTTGGCACGAGTGGATTGAGCAATTGCTGATTGATAGGAATTGGGATAGGCGGTGCTCGAGGTACAGATGGTTGGGCGTAATAGCCAGTCTGTTGAGGAGCCAGCTGATTGTCTTGTGCATATTGCTGCTGCTGCTGCTGCTGTTGAGGCAGTTGCGGAGCAGGCGCAGGAGACGCTGCGGCTTGTCTTGCTGGAGCAGCAGTGACGGGTGGACGACTATTCTTGCCAAGACCCATCGACTCTAGGTAGGCGTCTGTGAGGGCCTGAGCGTTCGATGCTTGGTTGGAAGACGCTGGCATGGCTGGAGTAGGCGACACATCGACCAAAGCAGGTGTCGCTGGCTTGGACGCAGGTTTGACCGTCCATGCATCGTCATCGAATCCGCTGGCTACGGGTTGAGTCGAGCTAGACCGATTGGATGCCTCGCGGGTCGTATCTGGCGAAAGTCTGACGGGATCAGGCGTGGAAGTTCTCTCTATACCGGTCGATGACTTCGGTGTTGGTCTTCCCCTGCGAGTGTTCTTGACTCCGCCTTCTTTAGTTGTGAACAGACCAGATCCATCTCGACCAGCATTGAGCTCTTCTTGCAGTTTGCGAGCAAGCTCTTCGTCATCATCCATCTGATCCTCCTTTTCTTGCCGGACCTCCTTACGTGGCGGCTGAGGAGCCTCGGACGACTTGGACGCAGATGCACCTGGTCCAGCGGCAGTGGATCCATACTTGTTCTTGATATGCTTGCTGACTCTGATGATATCGCCTTCTCGCAAGCCAAGAGACCGTAGTGTGCCAGACTCGAGATCGGGTAGAATAGATTCGTCGATTCTGTCCTTTTCGAAGTTGTTGGCGTAGCGAGAGCAGTCATCCACATCGCAGCCTGCGTTCAGGAACCATTCGAACCAATCTGTCTGACTCTTCTTGCCTCCAGGTGCGGCCTTGCTCCTATCGCGAACAGTCTCTGAGGGTGGTCGAGCCTTGCCTCTGTCGTCACGCTCTCTATCGCTCCCACGGTCTCTATCGCTGCGGCGCTCATCACCTCTGTCCCGGTCTCGCCTGTCGTCACCACGATCCCGTCTATCATCGCCTCTATCGCGTCTTCTATCGCGGTCATCGTCTCGTCTAGGTCCCAGTCTTCTTCGTGTCATGTGCTCCAACAGCTTGAGATCGTCAGGCGACATCTTGTCGACGGGCACCTCGATGACCACGCCGTTTGTTTTGTGTAGACGAATCTTGTCGTTGTTTGGTCCGCTAAGACCAACGAACTCAGCTTCAACCTTGAATGCTCCGGTCTTATCTTTCCATATCCTAGTGCGCTCGCGAGAAGGCTTCGTCTTCTCGACGGGAGGAGAATGTCCGTTTCTATCTCGATCGTAATCGCGCTCTCGTTCTCTCTGCTTTTCACGCTCGCGCTCGCGTTGACGATGTCGTTCTCGTCTTTCATCGCGCTCGCCTCTGCCGTCTCGCTGCTTGTCGGCGGCATCACGCATGGCAGGGCTCATGGGAGGTGGGCTTGGTGAGCGTACTCCAGCTTCAGGTGCAGGAGGGGGAACAGGAATAGGTGCAGGAGGAGGCGGAGAGACTGCGCTTCTCGGTGCTGGCGAGATAGCAGTAGCTGGACTGTCCTTTCTTCTTGGAGGAGGTTGCATAGCAGGCAAGCTGAAGCCTCTAGCTTCGTCTTCCAGTGCTCGAAGTCGCTTGCGCTCGCGATCCTTCCTTCTTTCCTCCTTTTCTTCCTCAGCCGCTTTTCTAGCATATGCCTCATCGTCATCTGCACTAGCACTGGCTACCGCTGAAGCCGAGGCACCTCCCTCTTCTAGCTCGACATATGTAGCAGGCACTTCTCCCTCTTCACCCCGCTCATTCCGGATCTTCCACCAATCGTCTTGGGAGTCGTCGATGACATAGACAGTCTCGCCTTCGACCATAGAGATCTCGTCTGTCCCAGCTGCTGTAAAGTCATAGGCTGCTACTGCTTTCTTGCCAGAAGCTGCAACAGGGACTGGGGCAACCACAGCAGGTGGTCGAGGTGCCGCAGGCGCAGCTGGAGGAGGTGAAGCGAACGCTGGTGCGGGAGGCGCAGGAGGAGGAGGTGGTGGAGGAGGAGGAATAAAGGCTGCAGCCGGTGCTACTGGAGCACTTCTAGGTGGCTCTGATTCGTCGTCGTCGCTGTCGTCAGACGAGTCGCCGCCCATTCTTCTAGGTGGAGGAGGAAGCTTGAAACCACCTCCTGCAGCTGCAACAGGTGCTGGAGGTGCAGCTGGAGCGGGAGGTGCAGGAGGCGGAGGGGGAGGAGCTGGAATTGCTGCAGCTGCTGGTGCTGCTGCGGCGCCGCCCTGTCAGATGAAAGCTCGTCAGACTATTGATATACATGAGAGTGTTCGCTAGACCCACGTTTGCAGAGCTTCCACCGCCCTGAGTTACCGGAACATAGCACAATCAGCGATCTATTGCCTGACGAACCGGTAAGATATACGTTTCCAGCCTTACCTCCAGGTCAAAGTATGTGCTAGGTGCGTATCCGACCTGTTTTGACGACTTTGAGCCGACGAGTGCCCACTCGCCGTCATCCTCGTAAAAGTCGTATGTAGCGTCTTCCGATATCGAGATCTCCTCCTCTGCAGTAGCTGTATAGTCGTACATTGCAGTGACCTGCTTCACGGGAGCGACGGGCGTCACATAGCTCGCTGGGACGAGACCTGCAGGCGCTTCGGAGGCTGACGTCCCGGCAGACGGGCTCTGCTTGGTTCGCACTTTCCACCAGCTGTGCGTAGATGATTTAGAAGTAGGATAGAAGTCAGTACAGGTTGCCCAAAGAGGAGCGCAGGCCCAGCGTCATGCAGCGAGTTCTGGGGAGTTCGGGCTGGCCTGACGCTGGCCTGGCTGGCTGATGGTATTCCACGCACTCTGCATCGTCGTCCTCGAGAACGTAGAGCAGCTGATCCTCGTTAATATCGAGTTCTTCCTCGTTTGTCGCAGCATAGTCGTATTCCGCCTGGTCATTTCGGGACATCCCATCACAGCGGGAAAGCTACCTTTGAGCGCAGATCCATCAGAGATTGTAGGCTGTACTGACCTTTACAAGGCCGATGTACGGCGTCGACATCTTTGCGAACGACGCTGACTGCTTGCGACTTATGTGAGAATGCGAGCAGAAGCAAGCGGAGACCTACGCTCGCTATAATCGGGCAATGACGATGACAAAAGTAGAACGAACACGCAGACGAGACAGCCTCACACCATAATGGTCTGTTCCGCTCAAAGTTCACGCTTAATCACAAAGCCTCTGTGCTTTGGGCTTGCGACAAGTCCTGACGGGAGGTCCTGATCGACCGGCAATCAGAGAGTCCCATATAGACTTTCCTCTGTTCTGCTGCTACAGTATCAGCCAGTCTCTCATAGAGTAGCAATCAGCAGAATAAGAGCCCTGTGATGGCCAACCCTTCTGCACCTCGATTCGGGATATATGCTACAACAACACTTACGGACATTCCCGCCGATGACAGCTTGGCCCCCTTCAGATACAGAGTCTGTTCACGAAGAAGACCGTCTAATTGCTTCAACGACCCTTTCTGCGCTCACCACGCACCCTTCCAACAGCGGAATGCCCTGGACAAGAACTGCCTCAGCTTCATATCCCATCTGAAGACATTCCTAGATGGTAGGTCACTCACCTCCGCCGCCCACGCCCCTACGAACCATATACCCTGTCCACCCTGCATGCTTCCCCTTTCACCTGGATGTAAGAACCCTTGTAACGCCCTCTTGCTTTCCCTCGTCACTATCGCCCTCTCGAATCTCTTTTTTGACACTATATACTCTTCAGGAATATCTACCGTCGGATTCGTACTTTGTAGAAGTGGTCTCCCCTTCAGAGTCGTCAACCGTGGATGGGCTACCGAGAGATCGTGCGTCGCCATGGTATAGCTCCTCGACACCTGTTTGGACACATCCATCTTCTCGATGCTATCGCATGACGGGTCCTGCCATGTGGCTATGTTGAGCATCCGCTTATTGGCAGTCACTTGCCCTATCGTGCTTTCACTGTCGTAGTGATTGACGACCACACTATGTGTATATTTGAAGTGCTTGAGCGCATCTATCCGTCTGCGCTCTTGCGCCAGTAAAGCCTCGTCCTTCACAGGTTCGTCGCTTAATGACTTGTAATATGATCGCATCAGGCTTACAGCCTGGTTCGCTTGCGTAGCGAATATGATATGGTCGAAATATCGTATTTGACCGGATGAGTCCTCTAGTTCCAGTTTACCAGGATGTAATAGGCTTCTCTTCATGCTGACAAGTTCGCAGTCGAGATGCACCTGCTCTTCTCGCGATATATTTGCCAACAGAGCGTCTACCACAGTCTTGACGCCGCCTTTGACGGTGTAGTGTATCTGGCCGAATGTCTTGACAATATATTCCAGAAACCCGGCTGCGGGATAGTCGAGTAACTCTTCTGGAGAGCAGGTCGCCACGCAGGCGAAGAGAGGTATGAGAATATCTTCTGTGAATGATGACGGTATATACGTTCGCTGCAGAAAATCTGCAAACGTCGCTTCTGCCAGCCAGTGCGCTGATCGACTTTCCAGACGTCCGGAGAAATAGTGATATGAAGACAGTAAGAGGAGGTAGATGTATGAGATAGCGAAGAAGATAGTCAGGAGGAGGTAGTCGAAGATATGGAAGAGGAAGTCGAGGCTGTATACGGACAAGTCCGCGATACGAGGTAGACTGACAGGCCGCAGAGATAGGCCATTTTGTCCATTATATATGAAGGTAGTCTTCTGGTGTAGCTGGGCAGACTTTCCTTGTGACATGGTCGAGTTGCTAAGTCCCCGCGGAGAAGAAAGCTTCATGAATGAGTAGGTAAAGTCTGTCCTTTGCAGCTGTATCCCGAGCTTCTTGTATAGTTGTAACAGATGTGAATAGTAGCCTGTAATTATCGCGTATAGATGCCTCAGCTTTCGTGACTATACAGGACTCCGACAGCAGACGGACCACTCTGGACAGCTCGCATCGGGCTGTCGACTCTGTAGATGTTGCCATCTTGACCGCGTACGTCTATGGACGCTGCATCGAGACCTATGCGCGTGGATTTCTCGAAAAGCTCGACGTCGAACGATGCATCTTCCTGAGACAGGAGGTAGGCTGCTGTAAGCCCAGCGAGGCCGCTGCCTATGATGGCGACCTTGCGTCTGCGCTGTGAGCTATCTGCTGCTACCATACCTTGATGAGCTTCATCCCAAAAGCAAGGAGAAGTCAAAGAAAGTCTCTTCTCTTTGCGCGCGCGGAGTTGCTTGGACCTCGATTTGACGATTTATCGTCAAAGTACTATGAGCTACTCTGCGTCAAGACGAGCTGCGAATGCGACATACAAACGTACAAGAAGATACGCTTCCACGTCTGCCGCAAGCCCTGATGTTCGGTGCGGCCAGACTATGACCTCGCCGTAGCAAGATCGCCTATCACAAGCTGAAACTCAGTTGATAGCTCGGAACTACTGAACGCTGCATTGAAGCATATCCCAGAATATGGATTCAGCGTGCGAACCCTCCAAAAAGCAGCTTCGACCCTTCCCGCTTTCCAGAATCTAGCTACGACACCTCTAGCTATTGAACAACTATTTCCTTCTCCACCACCTCGTTCCATTCCTTCGCATTCCTCACTTTTTGCTGCTGTCAAGGGCAAAGCACCGGAGGCATCAATTGAGACAGAGCGATCTGGTCCTGTACGAGCATTGTTTGAGGCATGGGCGGAAGATAGGCGAGAAGCGTTGCAGAACACTAGCGAAGTAAAGAAGGGTCCAGATGGCGTGAGACAGGCATTGGAAAGGCGACTGGAATACAACTTGCCAGTATTGCCGTTTCTTCTAGAGGTGCGTCCCCATGCTATCACCGCTAGCAGATTCCTTGCTGATCAGTACTTGAGTAGGCTCTGCGGTCCCTGGTTGCGAAAGATCCCGCGCGCTTCTCACTGCCCTCCCTTTCGAGCTATACTCAGCATGCTCGAGCAATAGCCTACGACATCAAGAGCATGACCAAGGCAGATGTAAGGAATCCCCAAATCCTCCTACAGACTCAATTAACTCATTTAGTCAACGAACAGACATCGCTCACCCGCCTAGCGACAGTCTATTCGCTAGCTGAAAGGTATCAGACGAGTCAGACAAAGCCTTCGATGCAACAGACTATGCAGACTGTCGATCGATTGCTTAAAACGACGGGTGAAGTAGATAGCACGATCAGAGACTCTCTGGAATTCGGGTCGTACGTAATGACGAGCTGGAAGAACATCTTCAAGTCGAGGGGTCTGTGAGACTCCTCGCGGTAATGTAGTCAATCAGTCATGTATGAAGTGTAGTCTTGACACCACCCAAGTGTGGCTGGAGCATACTATTACTCCTTACTTCCTCGGCCTGGTTGAGTTCTATCTGTTCTGACAACAAAGCGCTTTTGCTATTTATTACAACAATGATTTGGGCTTTGCCTATTTTCGGACCGATTACGTATGCACAAACACGCCTACCAAAACGATTACAAGCGCGTTCTCCTATGATGAGCTGCTATTTTCTTGTCTGCAAATGCGAGATGATAGTGTTGGGAACTGTCCAGACCCACTGTCCGCTCTTATCGTGCTCACGTATTACGACCCAGCTGACCCTGGCTATCGTACGAGCTCTGATATTCTGTTGCGCTGATTACCATATTCGATGCGAATGGCTATGGAAGTGGAAGGACGTCCCCCTCTGAGTGTAGAGCTTCATGTACGAGCTCGGCACGGGTGCCTGCATGAGCATTTTGGGCAAGAGCTGCTTACGTTTCTGGCTCATCCTCCTGAGTTGAGCGGACTTTTGCCATGAAGTTCGATATTCTGCAAGGAAACATTCGAGATTAGTCACGTCAACCTACAATCACTAGTAGCCGGGCGAATTACCTCTGCAAGTCCATCGTCGCTCCCTGTCCGTCATCGCTTTCGAGCGCGATTATCAAGCTCGGCAGTAGTTGTTCAACATCCGCCTCGCTTTCCAGCCCTGTACATAGCTTGACTACTTTCCTAGCGTCCAACTCCAGTTCTCCATTATTGCCTCGCACAGCTTCTATGCGTTGCTTGAGCAGGTCCAGGACACGTTGATACCACAGTATCATGCGTCTGTATTGAGCTAGAACAAGCTGGCTTGATGGTGCTTGCTGAGAAGAAGAAGAAGATTGGCTTTGAGGTGGTGAGTCCGAGGGATCTTTAGGGTCCGCTGATATCGTAGTAGGCATATTGACGGCTTGTAGCACACCGAGCGTACTACTGACGCCTCTGTGTTCGAAGGCGCCTCTCAAAATAGCAGGGCTTGCTGCAGAGCCTTCTATGCCTTCCTGACCTTGATCACTACTACTACCTTGATCGGTGCTGAAAGCAGGCTCTCCAGCCAGATTTGATCTACCCGTCCAATCGAATTTATCTTCATCCTGCAGTGCCTTCTCCAGATTCTTGATCCTCCACTTCGTCAACTCTACCGATTTCACTTTATCTCTAATCTCAGCTAGCGCTTTCCGTTGGTCTCCTAGTTCTTTGGTCGCTTGTTGTAGAGAAGCTTTCACGCGGTCTAGGGAGTCTGAGCGGTTCTGCGTTTCCGTCTTGAAATCTGAAGAGAGTGATGATAGAAGTGTAGTGAAAGAAGCTAAGATGTCGGACGAGAGTTGTTGGTGCGAGATACTCTGCGTCGCAGGCATAGTGCCTGACGCAGTGGTTGAAGTGGAAGATGACAGATTCTGGACGGCTCGTTCTGCTTCCGTAAGTGGTTTTAGGCCTTCTTCCAATAATCCAAAGTCTCCAGGTCTCAAGCCTAGCTTGTTGGCAAGACGCTGATCTGCACCTGCTTCTAGCAGTAAGCGGACAATAGACCGACTTCCTACTCTTGCAGCTATATTGAGCGCAGTATCACCATTCCAGTCTTGGGCATCTACAAACTCCTTCGTCCGTATGGCGGGTATCTCTTCTGGGGTAGATTCGGTTCCTGTCACTTCTTCTTCCTCGGAAAGAAGCTGTAGTATGCTTTCTAAATAGTGACGCGCACTAGCTGATCTACCCTTGATGCCCGCAACGAGCGCAATATGATGGAGGACCGATCTACCATCATCATCGACAATCCGCAGACTCTCTTTCAGACAACTCAACAAGCCTTGTTGCCCTTGCCCTTGCCCTTGCCCTTGCCCTTGCCCTTGGTTCTGCGACTGAAACGTCTCTGAATCATAGTTGTTCGTCACCAACACAGCGCGCATAAGAGGTGTTTCTCCAGATGAGTTCCCACGATGCGGCTCTGCGCCTAGATTTATCAATTGCTTGACGGTCTCTAACCGTGCGAGCGCGGATGCCCAATGCAGTGCTGTGTGATGCTGGTCGTCTAAAGGGGTATTTGGATCAAGATCTGCAGGGAAAGAAGCTATAATAGCACTCGTGTCTGGATCGCCCGAGGTTGACGTTGCTGCTGTTGGCGTAGGGTTCGGGTTGTTCGGGTCAGAAGAAGTAGATGTCGCTAATGGAGCAGTATTTTGTTCGGATAGGAAGAGGCTCATGAGGAGATTACGATGATCTTGATTGACGATAGAGGTTTCTGGGAACTTGGACGCTTTCGAAAAGACTGTACTGCCCGACGCAACTGGCGGTTGTAGCGATTGTCTATTCCTACTTGACGACGATAAGGCTGAGGATGATGAAGATGCTTGTAGCTGCGCTTGCGCCTGAGCGGGGTCGTCCGTTGCTGTCCGCTTGCGCTTGAGTGTATTAGGCGAATTCGAAGCTGAAGCTGACGAAGCAGGCTTCTCGGCCCCATCTGTCGTATCTGCAGCCAGAGAAACATCCGTAGTGTTCTTTGCAATCTTTGTCTTCGTTGTTTGGCGCTGTAACCTTGGCTTCTTTTTGGCTGACTGAGGCCCGCTGCTCGCTGAATCTCCATCTTTCTGAGGCGCTAGACTGGATGTCCCGTTCACGCGCGTTGTAGGTACGAGAACTGATGACCCTGTCGTGGAAGATTGCTGTCTTTGTAGATTCGGCCTGGAAGATGTGGATTGGGCTTGCTGTTGTTGCTGGGAAGTCGAGGAGGAAGTGGATGATGAAAATGGATCTTGGAGAGGGACAGTATTGATAGTAGGGCTTCCTGCTCCCGCTGTTCCCGCTAGGCCAGAGAGAGGTGGAGGCGGCGGCGCCGGTTGGAAATCGATGAGCGGTTGTATCAAGCCCAGCACACCATATTCATCTGCCAGCTGTTGTCCATGATGAAATGGTATCCACGTCCCTTGGTATCTCCCATACCCGCCTTGCACCTTCTCAAACGGTATCTTGTCGGCACCTGTACTCTGTGCAATGTCTTTCTCGAGGATCTTTGTCCGTCGCCCTTTGTCTATTCCTGCTACTTTTAATATCTGCGTTGCGTTCAACCAGGAATCTGAACGTCGTCGCATCACGCCTATTCCGCGCACCATGAGCTCCCATACTGGGATGTTAGAGTAGACGGCCTAGAAACAAGCCCAGCATTAGTACAGGGTTCCTTCTAATAGTATACGATTGCTTACACCCAAGACAGTCGGGCTGTTCTGCATCTTTGAGGAAGAAGGTCCTGCTTGTTGTGAGTGCTGCTGCGCGAAGGGCTGATTGCTGCTTGTTGCGCTCGAGGAAAACTCCATATTGCTACTGTTCAGAGGTATCTCATTCGCTGGCTCTCCACTGCGACTGTTCTGGCGTGCTCCTGTCGTCGTTGCTCCAGCTCCAGCTCCAGATACGCTCATCAACGATGGATCGAACATGTCGGCGTCGTTGTTGTTGCCGCTGTATGCTGCTGGACTTGAAGACTGCTGTCTTGCTCGCTTCTTCTTCGCTGGACTGCTCATCGGCCCTGCTGGATCCTGCGACGAAGGGGCCGTCGCTGTCGTGGTACTCGTCGCCGCATTTGGCGAGGCAGCTGGAATACTGTCGCCCTGCTCTCCAGTGCCAGCACCAGCTGTGCCAGCTTTCCTGGGCATTCTCGTCGTCGCTTTCTTCCCTGATTTCCTCGCTGTTTTGGCGATGTCTTTCCGAGTTGTTTATGCTGGTTGCGGGTCGATGACTTCGCGTTGAAGTCGTGTTAGAGGGTGTTACAGCCAGTCTTGAATGCTTTTCAAGAGTGTTATAAGACAGCTTTAAGGATCCATCTGAGATTCAAGCAAGGTGTTGGGAGAAAGCTGAAAAGCCTAAAGACAGCCAGCTTGAGAGCTCGGCGACGTCGAGAAACTCGAAACTTCCAAGCAAGATGACACTGACATGATACATCAACGATGATAATACATGACCATGGAAGGACCCCGCCCAGGCATTGCTGCTCGCCCGTCACTGCTGGCCATATCAAAGAACAAAGCAAGCTCGTCAGCATTGAGCGTCACTACTGGCACCACATCGCATGCATTGGAGAACAACAACGTAGAGCATATCGATGATGATGAGTGTCCTAAGCCTGGCGCTGGACCGCTGCTCCGCGATGACGGACCAGGCAGCCCGACCTCGCTAGATCATGCTAGTAGCAGCATATACAGCAAGAGAGACAGTCAAAGTATACTGAGCAGTGAAGAGTATGCCCATGTAGAAGCAAACAGTGGTACTTCAGACCCGAGGGCCATGCTGCGACAGCAACTCCAACGCAATGCGACATCGTCATCGTACCATAATCCTTTACCGACTCGATCAAGGAAGAACAGCTATAAGGGGAGTATAAGCAGTGTCCTGTCCACATCGCGGTCTGTCAAGGGCTTAAAAGATGCAGGTAATGCCGATTGTAGAGACCCCTATTCCAGGCTTGAGCGTTAAGTCCCGTCTGCAGATACTATTGCGCAAGATGACTTGTCCACATCCAAATCGCAGAGGAATGTTGCGCCGAATCGAGGACGCCCTAACAAAAGGCGCTACTTTGTGCTCACTTCAGCTGGCAAGCCCGTGTTCGCAAGGTGGGTCTATCTTGTTCGTCCTACTTGAGTTTACTTACGCTTTCCTCTTTCACAGCAACTCACGCTGGCCAGACGAACTCGTAGCCGATTCCGACACAGATCGCCAATCCTCCATCGATAAAGACGACGAAGAGTTCACCTCTTTAGTGGGCGTCATTCAAGCTATCATCTCTTTATATGCCGTAGAGAATGATAGGATACGATATATCGATGCGGGGAAGTTGAAGATCGCTTTCTTCCTCAAGAACCCGATATACCTCGTCGCAGTAAGCGATTGGGGAGAGCCCGAGTCTGTGGTGTGTACACCCACTTTTCTCTCATGACAATATCCGCTGACACGCCAATCGCAGCTCCGAACGCACCTCGAGTATCTCTACTTACAAATCCTCTCGACGACCACCGCCTCTCAATTACAAAACATCTTCTCTAGGCGCTCAAACTTCGATCTACGCCGTATGCTACAAGGCACCGATGGAATGATGAATTCCCTACTTGACAATTTCCTTCCTTTCGATTTCCAAGCTCTATTGGGTTCATTGTCCGTTTTCCCCGTTTCTTCTGCTCTGAGGGGAGAATGCTCCGACGTACTCAAGCAACCCTCCTCTCCCTCTTCCTCTTCCTCGAAGAGGGTCTCAAGCACGACATCAGACAACGATATCCTCTACGCCATCCTCGTTCAGAAAACGACCATCATTACTTTATTACGACACAAGACACACTCAATCCACCCTTCCGATCTGCATATTCTGCTAAATACAATAGAGAGCACGAAAGATCTACAAGTCCCAGGTTCGGAGAACTGGCTCCCTATCTGTCTACCCAAATTCAATTCGAAAGGATTCGTTTATGCTTTCATAAGTTATTTCGGAAGGGAGGAAGATGGGAAAGAAGATGAGCGCGCGGAGGTAAGGGCACAAGGAGGACTGGATCTCGGAGTCATATTGATAACGAGCAATAAAGAAGGCTTCTTCGACATGCAAGCCTGGAAAGAGACCATAGCATCTCGCATATTCTCCTCTCTATCTTCCTCTTCTGGCTCGTCGACAAGTCTATACGACCGTCTATTACCCGACCATACTTCCCATAAACCACTCTCTGCGTCCCTGCATGACTTCGCACCGCGCATCACTTCGATCATCAGACACTGGATCTATAAATCCAAAATACACGTTCAGATCCTACAAGCTCCTTTCCAGCCTTCTTCTTCTTTGCTGTCGGCTGAAGAGTCACTCTATGACGACTTGAATGACAGGAAGCGGTTGATCACGCTGTATCAAGAAGCGAGAGATGCATTGCATCCTTCTTCACTTTCATACACTGGAAATGGAGCAAGTAGGAAAGCCCCAGCGGGCGCGAAGTTGATCTATGCCGTGGGAGAGCACGAGGCCGTGCTAGCTATCGTGAGCGTGTTCCCGCTAATACTTTCTGCGTTAAAATTTCCCGCTGATTGTGCGAGTGCAGACGAATGCAACGCACGAAATCTACCTCGCACTCCCGCCGCAAGTCCCCAAGAAAATGGCGACGGACGCTGCGCACGCGCTGGTGCGCTGGGTACAGAAGAACGAGTCAAGGTTCTTCCTCATTGGTGGACCGCATTTCTAGGTTCTCATACCGATGTGAGGCGAAACGGGATATCAAGGGGAAAGAAAGCCGGAAGTTCGCCAAACTTGTCCCAGGCAGGATATTCAGACCCCTCTCAAGTATCTGATACACGGCTCGACAAAGCTGTTTTTTGGCCTCACCAGCCAATCAGCCTTAGCTGTAAACTCTGCGCGAATCAGCGGTCTTAGGTTATTTACAACAGACAGTCGATGAATGCATGAATAAATACAGAAAATCTACTGCTCAAGGGCCGAAAGCCACCTTCTAGCGAAGATATGATGGCTATGATAGCGCTTCTAGTCCCACACTCTAGCTTCCAACACATATCTCTCAGGCGCCAGCCGCCGTCTCCTACAATACAACTTGCGTCTTCTCCCACTTTCAGTATTCCTCGCCGATTCTTCAACACTCTGGATGGCTTGTATATTCTCCTTCGATGATTGGTCAATAGCTGCTGGTACAAAGAACATTTTTCGACCATGTTCCTGCGCGGTGCTTGACCAAGATGAGGGTGGAGACCATGACGAGGAGGATGATGAGGATGGAGATGATGAGGAATATGCAGAGGAGTATGATGATGCAGAAGAGCTGGGAGAGAGAGAGAAATGCACGATGGGAGGACGGCAGACATCCCAGCCACAGAGCTGGCCGTCCATCCCGTACATTGGTTGAGACAGCACCTGGACGACAGAATACCCAAGAAGCTGTTCGATCAGACAATCATGTCAGACTTGTCTGCGATTTCGTAGCATTCCTGAGATCGTACCTCAAGTTGCTTATCTTCGGCACTCTGGATCCGAGCCAGCGCGACGGATCGATAGGATGAGGAGGAATCCGTGCTTGCAGAGGACAAGGAGGTATCGCTCCGGCTAAGGCTTGGTGAGATGCTCATAGATGAAGACGGGGACGCGACGACCATGGCGTCCGCTGTAGGCGTTTTGGGTGAAGAGGAAGATGCATGCCCGCTTGAAGATGACTTGAATAAGGATAGTCGTCTACTGAATATGTTCTTCATGGCTACTGAGCGTTGTACTGAGAGGTGGGGAAAGTAGGTCTGACAGGAGATGGAAGGGAGAAAGCAAGAGCCAACTTCTGAATCTACTTATACGTTCTGTGTGCTGTGCTGCGTAAGCGACACATACACCTCTGAAAGATCTACAGCTGTCAAAAGTCGTTAGTCGCTAATTGCTAAGTCGCCCTGAGTCGTCTAGAGGCGGCTAAGCTGCGCGCAGCTTCGCGTATCCACGTACGGTATTCTAGATCTGCTTTCCAATCAGTGAAAGCAGGCTCTGCTATCAGATATCGTTAATGACAGCTTCCGGGCTTTTGTACTGCGAGATTTCGGCCAAATTAACAGAATCGGGGAATAAAATTCTACCCATTGATGACAGTAGCTGACTAGCGTAAAACAGCTCTTACAGCTTATTCCCACGCTTTGGCTTCCAATACATAGCTTTCCGGCGATATGAAGCCTTTCCTGCAGTATAACCTCATTCTCCTTCCTCTGAAAAGCAACTCCATCGAATGATCCACTTTTCGTATAGCTTTCATGTTCACCTTCGAGATCCCTTCAATGGCGGGTACGAAGAAGATCTTGCGTTCACGTTCGTCTTCGCAAATAGAACATGATGATGCGATTGAGAAGGTGTTCGAAGAGGTATCGGAGGGAGAGCAGGAAGGGGCGAAATGTACAGTAGGAGGACGGTATATGTCCCAGCCGAGCAGTTGCCCATCGTGCGTTTCTACGCGACGATGGATCACATGTACTGATGAGTAGCCCAGCTGGACCTGCACAAACCTTAGATCAGTACGGCTGAACATACTTCATAGCAGAGAGGGCAGCATACCTCTGGCTGTCTCGTCTTCTTCTCATAATTGGCATATTGGAACAATCTTGCAGTACGGCTATAGCTGTTATGGTCGTGCACAGAGGAAGAGGCGGACGAGTACGAGCTTCCAGATACTGAAAAGGATGAAGAGGAATCATTGCTGCTCTCGCTTTGAGCGGTATAATTGCGGACAGAGCTTGGGCGTGCGACGAGGGTAGTGTCTGAGGAGACCGTATCCGTCTTGGGCATCCGCACAACACAGGTTGTATCGGCACTACTGACTGAAGCAGTTCTGTTGAAGATGTTCATCATGGGCTGTGTTGCTCGGTCTTTAGATGGCAGATGAGAATGGTGGACAATCAGGAATGAAATGGAAGAGATAGGTGGAAGAGAGGAAGAGAGGAGCGCAAACGAATGCGGGATGAAGAACGAGGTATGTCTTTTGCGGACGTCAGCCAGCCAGCCAGATAGCTGGGCTGTACATCTGATTGCTCTACATTCGGAAAACATTTGGGAACTCTTGGATTCAAGGAAGAAATGGCGTACAGACGCGCAGAATGCGCCAATCTGCGGCTGTGCTGCCAGGCTACTTTCATTAGCTTAGTCTAAAGAAACAAGATTGTTTCCTTTTCGTTTGTCATTTTCGTTAAATCGCCAGAATGATGAAAGGCACTTATGGATTTCGGGCAAGGCAAGAAATGTCGAGTGAGGAAATAAGCTCAAGCTCGCGTATGGTATTCCCTTACAACAAGTACTGTTGTAAGTACAAACCTGACATTCAGTACTGATAGCAGATATCATGACAAATTTTGAAACCGTGCCTGGAACTTGGCCTCTATATCCCGTAATTTTCCTGTATTATTGTACACCACACCTGCGTGCACTCACACCCGTGTATCTCAGGACTGCGCGCACCGTACTCGAGGGCCTGCTTCAATCTCTTCTGTCAAAGATGACAAGCTTGCTCCAACCATTTATACCGTCAGAGACGCAGAAAGTTGCATGAAGACTTGCATCAGTCCTTATAGTGTAATGTACATCGGTAGCAATCGCATCGAGACGCGCTGCGAGACCATCGAGTCCGCCCGGTATGTTGTCGATGGTTGGCTTGTAGCTGAACGAGGGCTTGACTGACGGATTGGTATTCTCGAGAAAGACCTTGTTGTCGCCTTTCTGATCAGGATCAATTACTGAGGTTATATATGGAGAGGGAGCAGGGTAGACCGACGATTAGCATTACTGTAGTAGGCGAAACACTGACTAGGCATCGACAGCGACATACACATCTGGTATAGGTCTCGGTGAGCGTTTCAAAGGCGATCCGATGTATCAGTATAAAGAGTGTTCGTTCGTCAGGTTGGTCAGAAAGCTAGAGAGGGTGAACATTTTGGATTCGGAAGAGATGCGCTACAATTGATACACGTGTTGATCAAGCAGCTATGTAAACAACACTTGCTTCCTATCAGAGGGAAGGGAAACTGACCACTCAATGCGTCCCTGGAATCTTTGCCTCCACCACATAATTATCCAACATCCACGTCTTTCTACAATACAGCTTCATTCTCCCTTCTTTATCATTCTCGACACTATGTATCGCTTTCATATTCTCTTTAGAGATCTCTTCGCTAGCGGGCACGAAGAATATTTTCCTGTCTGCGGATGGGAGAGGCTTTGTATCGGAGGGTGGGAGGACAATGTTCCACCCGTATAAACGGCCATCGCGTGTAAGAACGGGAACGTGCAGAACGGCCACTGGATGATGTCCTATTAAATGGTCCTGCGAAACGGTTTTGAATATCAGATAATGCCGTAACAGGCCGAAGAAAGGAAGCAGAGCTTACGGGCTCTTTCGCCCTGTGCCCACCACCGCCACCGCTTAGATTTCTGACCATTTTCGCAGCATTGAAAGTATTTGAGCTCGAAGCCTGTCCATGTGCATGCTTGGCATTGACACCAGCTGCCTCTTCATGTTGGTAGTTGAGCTTCTCCTCATGTGCACCATAGTGAGGATGTGCAGGTGTGGACGCTGCGCCTATAACACCGGGTCTTGCGCCGATATAATTGCTGAAGTCCCTAGCGACGACAGGCGCTGCAGTATGCGGAGGAGGTGGTATTAACGCAGTCTGAGACGCTGCTGGTGAATAAGATGATGATGATCCAGCGCCTATACTGCTTTCTGCGGCTGTGGATAGTATCGAAGCGGTCGTTTTGGGCGATGTACCAAGACTTTGGACGTCCGTCATGGCAGAAGTTCACAAAGGTAAGATATTGGTAGTTGGTCAGAAACTGATGTGTTGAGCGTTGTTAGCATTATGGTCGCTGCAGGCCTTCGTCATTTCGAAAGTGAAAGCTTGGCAACACCGCCCGGACGGCAAGAGCTAAAGAGACATTTGTCATTTGGACAAATCGGACAGCCAGAATGGCGAAATGAGATAACCTTACAAGGAGTACGGTATAAGCGTTGTCTGTGTACAAGCAACAGGATCAACACTGACTAGTCGGAAAAGGACAAGGAAGCGATATGCAGTGAAGGAAAACTGAAGAAGCAAATGCTCGCTCGTACTTCCTGATCTTGCAGTCTGCGCTCTCCAGACCCCAGCACGTGCATTCACTACCGCCTCGTCTTTTTACCACTTGATCCGCCTCTCTGTCCAAAAGTACCTTTGCGATCCTTTGCTCTCTTCTTCGCATATCCTCTACCTCCCGATTGTGCCTTTTGCTGAACTTCCGCATACTTCCTATTAACATATGCTCTTCCTTTATCGTCATCCAGTAGTCCCGCCATGAAAGTCGATCTCTTGGGTTTACTGCTCGGCGCTTCCATTCCCGCTCTTGGTCCTTTACTTGCACTATCATCCACTACATGGCCCATCTGGAAGTATTCGGGCATCTTCTTGTTCTCCCTCTTGCTCTGACCTCTCATGAACCTCTTAGGATCCATCGCATTACTCAAGCGTAGGGCTTGGATCTCCCTCTTCTCTTCATTGCTCAATGACTCCAACGTCCTTCGTGGCATGTCGAACCACCCTTTCGATACATCTGAACCCTGTTTCGAGGCTTTCTTGAATGATTTTGTAAGCTTGGCCCGTGGCATTTCCCCCCATTTATCGGTCACGCCGGAGAGGATGGGAAGGTCGTCAGGGTGTGTAGTGACTTGACGCGCTTTGCCTTTGTTAGATGATAATGCGATATCAAAGACTTGAGACGCTATAGCAGGTTGTGTGAAAACAGCTGCTAGGCGGTTGTTGCTGCTGCACTCCCACGCAACAAACTGCGTCAGTCTCTTCTCTATATACATTATAGAAGTCAGATCAACGCACTCATCCATGTCTGCGAGGTTGACGTCTCCCAGTCCAGTTTGATCAACCACAGCTGCCAGATCCAAGCTTGTCCCAGCTGCTCTTGCTCTTGCATTGCTCTTTGCAGCTTGCAGTAGTTGTTCGAGGTCATCATCGTCGTCGGAATCATCATCGCTGCCTTCAATGTCGCTATCTTGTTCGTCGCTCTCTTCCCCCTCCGAGGAAGACTGTGATGCAGTTGTCGACTGACTCGCCAGAGGGGAGGACACCCGGGGAATAGTAGTGACTCTGGATGTAGAAGTAGATCTGGATGTAGATGCAAATGCCATGATTAAGATGATGGACGATGGAAGATGTTGGATTCCAGTCGACCCGTCAAACAGCGTGCTTGCCTTGGATGATCTGACAGAATCCCAAGGGTCTCCTCTGCTCCAACTCATTCCCTTACTGCAACACTGCTACAATCTTGGATAGATATCGTCTACTACCCGCTGTGCTCGCTGTCAGAGCAGCCAGCAGCAAGATGTCGACAGTATCGCGGTCTTCAAATGCAACAACCGCGTTCCATACAGCATTATCGAGAGCTACGAATGTATACGACGATGACCGTGTACACACGCCTGAAGACTATCAAGCTATGCTGGAAAGAGCAATGATGATGCAGAAACCATTCGACGAGATCCCGTATGCCTGCAATTCCATATCTTCCATTTTCCACATACATACATCTCCCTATTCCATCCATCTTCCAGCTAGAATAGCAGCTTCCCATCCAGCTTGAACAGGCGTGACCTCGACTGACTTCTGTTCCTCGTTGTTATTGCTTCCAGATACGACAGATCGTCATCATCATCAAGACTATCACACAGCAGACTCGAAGCTCACACTCAGTCTCAGCAGCAATATGGCGGATCTTCCAGCAACCAGCTTAGGCAATCGAACGGATGGCTGGGCGCTCGAAATGTCCCCTTACAAGCGTGAGCGCCATTCTACACTTCTCTTTCCAGATCATCGCTGATTCGGGAGGAAACAGGCCCTCGCCAGCTCCATTCGACAGGAATGGTTCTGCATCTTCCTATGCAGCAGCAGCACCAAGTGCACGACCTATCAGTCCCACGCACTCTGTATCCTCCGTAGCTACTTCTCGAGGACCAGGAAGGCCCTCATCATGTTCCTACTCAGGCTCCGTCTCCGCGTCTTCCAACTATTCCACCTCTGCCCGAAACGGCTACCGCCCTCCCTCTTCCTCCTCTCCAGACGACAACGACCCCTCTCACAATACCACTAGAAACAGTGCTCGGCACAACTCCTCATCGTCCTCAGCCTATTCCTATTCTCATCAGAGCACCCACCCAGCACGCTCATTGACTTCACACGATACGTCCCATAACATCCATGATGGAGCCCTCGCTGCTCTCGATGAGCCAGGAGCTGCTAATCCACTCTATAGAGCTGAAGCTCAAGCTCCTGTCGTAGTTGATACAACAGGCTGGGAGAACGCTTTCCAGACCGCCTCAAACCAGGCGAATGGGAGAGGTGCTGCATCATCATCATCTTCGTCGTCAAATGACTTTGCTGCTAGATTAGCAGCCCTGAATGGATCGGGGAGAAGAGCTGGAGCTGTAAGGCCGGCTTCGCCTTCCGTCGCTTCTTCTACAGCAGATACATCGTACGAAGCTTCTGATGCAGGTACCGAGACAGGCAGTACTTCCACCGTCTCCAAAACGAGCGGCAGCAAAGGCATTCGCGCACGAAATCGTGAGATACTACGAAACGGCAGCTCGAGCGGTAAGAGCAGCAGTAAATCGAAAGGCACGGGAGATCCAGAGATGGATGAATTGATACAGAGTATCAAGAAGATGGAGATGAAGAAGCACATGTTGGAGAATGCACCCAAACCACCTGGGCTGAATGGGAATGCATGGCGCCTCAAACCCGACTCTTCCTCCTCATCGTTTCCACAACCTACATCTAGCCTCTTCCAGTCTTTCGATGATGATCAGAAGAAGAAGAAGAAGGCAGAACCTGTAGTTGGGCACCTCGTGTCTCCTGAATATCTAAAACAGCCAAGTGAGGACTATCTAGCCATCGCACGCCGTTCTTCCCAATCATTACATATTAGCAGTCTATATGACAAACGACCGAAATTACTCGTGTTGGATCTAAATAATACGCTCCTGGCGAGGAAAAGAGCGACGAGCACAGGGGCGAGAAATGCTCATATGAGACCTTTCTTGTCGTCCTTTTTGGAATATATCTGTGGAGCGGACGAAGTGGATGGGAAACTATATAGAAGATTTAACGTGATGGTGCGTTGAACCTTCCTTGCAGCTGAGGAGAGGGACAGTTACTGATAAAGGCGGTCCTGCAGATCTGGTCGTCTGCACAGCCGGACAACGTAAAAGCTATGGTCGAAAGTATGGGTCTGCTCAAGACTGTCAGTGGAGGTCAAGCTCCTTTTCTGGTCGATGTCTGGGCTAGAGACTCCATGGACCTGACTGAAGAGACCTACAATGCCAAGGTGGATACGCTCAATCAACTTTTGAACTATATACTGAGGTTGTTCGATGCAGTTCCCCACTATCAAAGACTTAAGCAAGATCTGGCGCGCTTTGACCTGGACAGCGCCCAGCAAGCAGAACCGAACTGAGCCTATCGATCTTCTAGGCGATCTAGACCCATCCACTATCGAATCACCGATCCAGCACTGGTCACAATACGACACTATCCTAATCGACGACAGTGCCGGCAAAGCTTGCTTACAGCCCTATAACCATCTGCACATTCCTTCATGGAAGCCTTTCACGCCCGACAATTTCCGGCCCATGACGTCCATTAAGCCTGGAGATGACGATAATGTATTATTACAAGTCATAGGTATGCTGGATCATTTGAGGTTGCAGAGTAATATCTCGGCGGCGTTCAGGAGTGGACGCTATGGTGGTATTGGAAGAACACCTGTTGGCCAGGAATGGAAGAGATTGGGTGAAAACGTCCTGGAGAGAGCCGGAGTACAGAAGAGCCTAAACTTCGATAGGGATTGGGGAGATAGGATCCTGAGCGTGAGTTTGCCTTATCCAAAGGGTTCGATACAGCTGATGAATCGGGAAACGCAGGGAAGGGACCCGTCTCAGGCTTTGGCTGCTGCTCAACTTTATGGCATCGATATGCGTAACGGTCTAGGCAGGGTCGGCTGGAACTGAAGAAGTACTCTGATTGGGGGAGCCATTCTTCGTTTATCATCCTGAAAGGGCTATACTATCTGGAGAAGACACATTCCGGAGGGTCGATTTGTCGCTGCGCTGTAGCAGGAAGTATACGTATATACCACGTCTTTTCATTCCCGGTCGGGAAAACCCGCAGAAACACTTAGGTAGTCAAGGGAATGTGTAGCAAACTATCGTCTGCAAAGACAGGAGAATAAACAGTGGTGTTGATCCGAGGCCCAAACAAAATCCTAGCTACAATACCTGATCTGACGCGACAAAAGGACTAAGCTAACAAAGCATACACTGATAACGCTAACATGGCTAAAACCCCCTGATTCCTCATCTCTTTCTCCATCCTTCTTCCAGGACGAAGAGCAAAATAGAAGTAAAGCAGTCTTACTGCTGCTCCTGGGCATTCTTCTCTGCAGCTAGAGCTCGAGCTCGCTTCAAGTATGACTCTTCGGCGGGTGTTCGCTTAGCTTTAGGAGTCTGAGCAATGTCTTCCATGAAAGCCATGCGCTATAACCACCAAAGGATGATGAGTGCCAAATCGACATCTGATTCAGGTAACGGCTTACAGGATCAGGGAGGCCGACTCTGCCTTTCCAGAAGTCTGCGTTGGGGGAGAACAGTTTGCTGTTCTGGTGCTGCGAACGTCGAGTATTTGTACTTAGCTCCTCGGCGGGGCAAAAGTCGAAGCGGAAGTCTTACCTGCTTGACGTTGTTCCAAGGCTGGCGGATCTTCTTGTTGACTACGACGTCTGGGCTGCTCGTGAGGTAGTAAGTCGCAAACGCAACGCTTCCACCGACCTAGAAACCGCCCAAACAAACGACAGGTCAGGCCACGTCGCGTTACCCAAACAAGACGAACGGGATGCTCACGCCTAGTCCCATAGCTGCTGCCAGAGGGTAGAGAGCAGGGTTTGCTTTGAGGAATGCGACTGTCAACGTGCAATCGCTCCCGTCAGCCGGGAGACGCGAGCCTGCTGAGCTGAGGACTGCTTACGAGCCATTGTAGTGGTGCTGGAGGATTATTGAGTTGCTGAGAGCTACTTTGTCGTTGTTACTCGCGTTTGTATGGTCAAAAGCCAACCCTGCGCAGCTTAGAGCCAGAAAGGGAGGCCCAGCCCAGACCCCCGGTTTCTTCGGCCGGAGACAAAGCCGGGGAAAGGGTGGGCGGCATGAACTGGAATGAGACGCGTCGAATATGTAAGAGGATTGCAGAAGGTGCTGTGATACTTGATGTGATACACTTCCAGACGAAGCAGATTGTACTGCCGCCAGGATCTAACGCGTTGAAGCCTTTTGGGAGACAATGTCTGCACCCGTGTCAAGAAAGCCACTAGCTCTACTTTGCTTGAGTATGCTCGAGAAAGCGACCACATTATGCGATTGAACAGCGCCGGTAACCTTTCATGTCGAGGCACAGCAACCGGCAGGGTACGACAGCAATCACCACCAGGGTAGACAATTGGTCAGCAGCAGCATCAACAGAGCTTCAGACATGTATCTCCTCGACTCTACATTAGTATACTGAGACCATGCGCCTCGAGGATCTGCTTTCAAACGTAAGTCAGGACCCTCCACCTCAAATCATCCGAAGAATCTGATACGCTTTCTTGACAGTCCATCATCGCGAAAGAAATCCTACAGTATACAGAAGCAGAAGCATTAGCTAGCTTCTCACTGGTCTCCAAATTCACCAAAAGTCTCACAGAATGGCATTACGCCCATTCTCTGCGATGCGTCCTGGCTTCATACGTCGATAACACAGACAACTTCTTGACGTGTCTCAGACATACGTGTGGATGTATCACTGGCTCGGAAGCGCTGAAGCTCCTCATGAACGATTATATGGCTTGCTGGAAGGGGGGCAGCGATAACTTCCCATAGAGAAGGAAAGCTGACTTCGAAGACAGGCCAAGGACATGGACATCTCAGTCCCGAAAGGGAAAGCCAGTATGCTCTGCTCGTACCTGGAGAAGTTTGAGGGATATGAACAGGAAGTAGCGGGACCATGCGAGACGCAGAGGACTGCGTATCATCAGCTTCTGAAAAGACAGCGCTTAGCGTCGGTTACGCGTCTGAAGAACCGGCGGGGCAGAGGTATAGACATCCTGGAGAGCGCCACGGCCGTAAGTTGGGGCTTGCCGCCTTAAGCTCCTATCAGTTTGAGCTGAAGAATCATTTCCCGTAGAGCTGCATCGCACCACTGTGCGACTTCCATTCAACAGCAGTCGTGAACGCCATCTTTCCGGATCGGATAACGTGTTTCTTCCCCTCTTACACGCTCCGGCATCGAACAATTCGGAACCTCGCTTTCCAGCGCAAGAAAGATGGACAAGCTGTTGCGAAATACCAAGGAAGAGGTAAGCTTGCCCAATCCCCTCTAGAGTACGATGATGCGGAGCTGTGTGAGGAGTGCGCATCGTTCAGCTCGGGAGCGCGTAGACGAGCGCTCGATGGCTGATGCTCGGGTTTGTGTGCTTTGCAGGCTGGCAGCCGATTGCGAACACGATGATTGTCCTAGAGGAAGATCTGCTGTATGCAAACAGCTGGAGTATAGATGTTGGATCTGCAATGGCGAGAAGAAGGGAACGCGTTGATTCCCAAGAATGGGTCAGATTTTTCTTTACTTGGTATGTTCTGGTATGGCTGGAGTCTTTGGGAAGGATATGGAGAAGGCTGCTATAAGGGGTCCCCTAGAGGAAGTGCGAGAAATGAGCCTTGTAGATGCTAAAGTGGTCTCGGTGGTCACTTAACTTGAGGTCGAGGAGCCGGTCGTGCACGAGACTAGTACGCGTACGGAATGATAGGCACATTCAGAGCTATTGATGCTTCGTAAGAGCATCCAGACGCTGCATGTACCATCAGACAAGGACACCAAGAACGTGCTTGACAGTCATATCCTCAGAATCGCGCATTGCGATAGAGATTGAGCACAGTGCTTGTGGGACAGTATTCAGATACACCTGCCTGTGTCTTGTCGTATTGTGCGAAGGCTGACCCAAAAATACGAATACTTTTGGCACTTCCCTTCTTTCTGCCCGCTCTGGACTGCGCAACACTGCGAAGAAACCGGATGGCAGCGCCTGGACATTTCTGCTGGATCAGTGCGAGCCTGTTGACACGCCTCCAGCCCTAAGACAGCTTCCACGAAGAATCTGCTCGGTCCAGCTCTGCATGGTCGGGGTTTCAGCGTCCAGGATTTGCGAGGTCTGCGCAAGTCAGCATGCGGACCAGCCATGATCAGCAGCATCAGGAGCCAGAGATGGTTGAGATGAGGCAGAGGAGGGTCACTGTCAGCGTCAGCAACGTCCAGGAAAATGGTGGAAACGATGAAGGCGTTGGAATGGCCCGCCGACCAATTCAAAGAGATGATACTCCAGCAGGATCTTCCACGGTGCTAAATACTGATAGACCTATGCCTGCAAGTCCTTCGAAAGCTGCTGCAAATACCGGCCGTTATCTGGACTTCGATCATGCAAGAGAATTGCCGGATATACATGATCATGCGAACGGCTCTCTGCACCATGACCGCCCTCCCAGCGTTCATTCAATACCTCTACAGAGGGCTAGGTCGCACGGGAGAGATTCTATCCTCGAGATGGATCTAGCAGATGCAGCTATGGAACCCGCTTCTGCCGCAGAGATGGCAGATCCAGGTTTGCAAGAAAGAGAGCGCAGGAGGATGAGGAAGTACAACAGAAGGAGGCGGACACCCAGTATCAACTCTAGGCAGACGAAGAGGACAGTCCGTCATCGAGCCGGAGAGGCGCTTAAAGCCATAAAGGCAAGAACAAGACGTGATTCTTCATCTTCTTCGTCTTCCTCTAGTCGCTCAAGCTCTTCTTCCTCCGGATCGAGTTCTTCAACTGGTATCAACTGGCGCTTCTGGCGGCCGTCCTCCGCCTCTACCGTCTCGGACGACAGCTATATTCCGCCAGAGCCCACTTTCACGCTCTTCACACCACGTCTAGCGAACAGCCTCTCTTCGGCCGTACCTTCAGAGCAAGATCTTGTCAATCTAAGCAGAAAGAAGTCAGTCCCCCATCCATATACCTCGAAATCGTCAGAACAGCGTGATCAGCAGCCTGGCATCCCAGCTGCTGCTCAAGTCTTTGATATACTGCCCTCGACCGTCCTTACGCCCTGTCTTGACAAGCTTCGCGAATTTTGGCTCGAAAGAGATCAGCAAGAAGGCCTTGGCGGGGATCTGGGAGAATCGCATACGACTCCCCCTCCTACTCTGGCTGTACCATCACGCCCGAATTCGCGACCCGGCCTGAGCCGCAATAAGAGTGCCACGGCTAGACAGACTCCAGACATGCTCAAATACATGCCGACTCGCCAGACTCAGAATGCTGGGCCTGCGTGGTGGTTAGATATACAGTGTCCAAGTCCGGCAGACATGCGGCAACTTCGAAGGGTACGTATTCATGAAACCAGATCTGCTGTACTCCCTTTCTGACCGAATGTCTGGGCAACAGGTCATACCTCTGCATCCACTGACGATGGAAGATATTCTTGCACAAGAGACGCGAGAGAAGATCGAGACGCACGAAGCGCTAGGATATTACTTTATCGCTTTTCGTGCGCTCGATGAGACGTATTTCCGCTATACCGAAGTCATTTCAACCAGCTCCGGCAGCAGTAAAGACTCTCCTTCTTCGTCCGAAAGAGGCTCGTTGAAAGAACACAAATCAGCCATGGACTTTCTGCCGAATTTAAAGGAGAAGAAAAGCTTTGAAGTTACTGAAGAAGCAGGCCGGAAGTCTATCCTTAGTAATAAGGCAAAAGACGACGAAGATAACTTCACACTGAGTGGAAAGCCGAAGAAATGGAAGGTCGAGATCGTGGAAGGCGCAAAAGAAGGTGTCGAAGGTGTGGGCGTTGGTGCTCTTAACGTATACTTTGCGGTCTTCGGGGATGGCATAATTTCGGTAGGTTCAGCTTCTTTGCGTACAGCTAGGGTACCAGCTAACATCGTCTATCCAAAGTTCCACTTCGATGACATCAGTAATCACATCAATCGTGTCAGAGATCGAATACAGCAGTTTGGGCTGTCCAGGAGCATTTCGTCTCGTAAGCCGGGCTGCTTCAGACTCGCCAATAAGATCACGCTAACCCAGCTGAATCCAGACTGGATCGCGTATGGCTTGATGGACTCTATTGTCGACAATTTCTTTCCCCTTATCGAGTTCATCGAAACCGAATCCGACGATATCGACGAGTTCTTGGCGGACCCTCTCAGCGATCCTAGAATAACCGGACGCAGCAGTGGAGTCGTCATAGCAAACAGCGCCGTCAATACTACCGCGCGTCCCCGTTTCCTAGCTTTCAATGTTCCAACGTATATCGCAAGCCGTCTTCCAAAAATACTGCATAAACATCTGCATCCGCGTACATTCGGCAGCAGGGTATATGAAATGGAAAACCTAGGCAAGACTGCTCAGGTCTCTAAACCCAGGACACTATCGAAAAAGGCTCTACGCGGGGTAGACGATAAGCTATACGATCGTGCAAAGATGCTTCATCGTATAGCTACTGCACGCAAGATCATCACCGCCATGTCCAGGATGCTGGGACCGAAGCAGGATGTTGTTAGAGGGCTGCGGAAGCGTGTGAAGCAGGAGTTTACGTATGAAGCTGGACATAGACACGATATAAACATCTACCTTGGTGATTTGCAAGGTGAGACAACCAAATCAAATGAGTAAAGCAAAGCATACTGAGCTTCTCATTGAGCAGATCACATCATTACGATGCAACAGACCCTGAACTTCTTCGATACCATGCTATCCCACGACCACCCAGCATACCTGGGTATTTTGCGTTTAGCATACGAAGCCGCCAAGATCGGGAACGATAAAGCTATTGTTCGTCTTACGATCGTCACCATCACCTTCCTGCCCATCATGATTTTCACAGGTAATCTTGGCATCCCTACTCTGCCGACGCGGGTCAATCAGCTGAGCATTACTTCGACAGGCGCTTTCTCCTTGAATGTACAAGTACCACATAATGGTGTTGCCGGGACGCCCTTGAACCCTGATGGTAGTACAGCAAGCTACAAAGCCTTCGGAGGTGTACTAGCTGGTCTCATCGCCGTTGTCGGTCTCGTGATGCTGTACGTCTACTGGGCATTCCGAGATGCCCGCAAGAAGTATGAAGGAAGGCGCTTGTGAAGGCCCTCCATCCCCTTACAACATTGTACTGTTCAGGACACATAGAATCTTCCATCATTCAGATTAGAAGTAGAGTACCCGTCATTTTATTCCTACTAGAGCCAGTGTCTGTGTACTATAACAAGCATCACCACCGTACGCATTCATCTAGTCACTGCAACAATGGCATGTACAATCTACTGGCAGGCGCAGGGGGCCAGTCTCACCTATGCCACTTTCTTCTTCTTCTTGACCTGAAGCGTAGTAATGGCTTTTGGAGGATCCGGCCGCTTGAGGCTGTTTTCTGTACTCGCAACGACAGGATTGTCCACTTGTACTCCTCCGAAAATCTCGCTCTCGTAATCTTCTGTAGTCGTTCCTGCCCGCGTACTAGCCAACTTAAGGTCGTCTTTCCATCTCGTGTATGCTTCCGTAGCTTTGGCCATAGATGCGTAATTCACGTTATGTACGGCTGACCAGAGCCGCACGTACTTGTCGTATGGAATCGAAGCTCGCGCCGGGCTTGGTGCAACCTGCTTTGGCGGTGTATCTGATGGCGGGTCAGACGCATCCTCTTTCTCCTGCCTATCTCGTACCACTACGAAGAAGCCTGCAACATGGCCCGCGCAACACTCCTGCCTTCCTCCCATGCACTCCCAGTACTCATCCACATTGACTGCGCGTAATCTGGATCGCTCTTGCACTCTTTGCTTCTCCACTTCAGCCTTCTTCATCGCGAGCAGAGTCTCGCTAGAATCTGAAAGCTTGTTGAGCTGCTCCATGACTTCGTCGTAGTCTCCTTCTTCGCCTGCTGCCGATATAGTCGAGGAAGTAAGTGATGTGAGATATCTTGATTTCGGATCATCCTGGAAAGCTGGTATCAAGTCGTTGAGCGTTATGCTGCCGTCTGAAGGGAGAGGAAGGGGAGAGGGAATGACTGAATATGGGTGTCCGTACACCCAGCGAGGTGCTTTATCGTCGCTTGGCGCTGAAGCTGCTGAGAGTAATGGTATGCTTTCCAGATAGCTGCACCCTCCGAGTAGGTAATGAAGCTTGAGGTTGGCCTCGTATGGCTTTGCTGAATATACCTTGGCTGATGCATCACCTAGTACACTACGCCACCATTTGCACAAGCCTTTATCGTCGAGTACCCGCTTGCCCTTGTTGTCTATGCTCCCCGGAAACAAGTACTGGTCCTGCGAGCGCGCAAAGACGTGGATGCGCAGGGACTTGGTGTCGTGAGGAGGATGTTCCAAGAAGTACTGTAAGAATGCAGTCGTTACTACGCGAGACGGTGCAGGCGTCGCATGAAGTCCGGTTGTATCGATCTTCGAGACGTAGAGTAGGGAAGTCGAGGTCGCCGGGACGGTGTATATTGCTACTTCTAGTCCAAAGATAGGCGCATGGGATGTAGATTCTGTCGTCTGCTCGCTCGTCGACGCGCTTCGACAGATCCAATAAACATCAGCCAGCTTTCAAGACGGAAAAGCGTAAGTATTCACGTCGGATGCTGCGGCCTCTCTGCAAGTATGACGAGCAGATGTTCCTGGTATATCTTGATAGATGGATCAGAGGCCCAGGGAAAGAGAGCGTATGACCGTTTTGGCTGTGAGCGCAGGACTGAGACTTCAAAGTCGCGTTTCCCGCGAGCTTGCTGCTTCAGGACATCGACGAGGTAGTTCTTGAGTGATGGTACAGCTGGTTTATCCATCATCAAGAAATTGGATTTAAGCAGAGAGCGATCTGGTCATCCTTTGACTAACAAGAAGTCCAAAAGCTATGGCTGACGCTGACGCTGGCCCTTCGCGGCTCAAACGACCTCGCTATGATCAGAACAATCCTGCTGCCAGTATGCTATGGCTCCCGCCTGACCATCCAAGACCACATATATTCCCTATCTGATCTGATCATCTGTCGGCAAAAGGCACCTCGAAGTTACCCGCTATGCTCGACGTACAGAAGTTCTCGCTCGTATGCTGCTGTCCTTCCTCTGCCTCGTCCGAGCTATGTCTGACTCAGTTTGTCAGGCGAGAGCTGCTGAAATCACCAGCATGGAACGAGCAATGAAGGCTTCTCGGTACGCTCCATCTACTGCACATCATTGCAAGATCTGATTCGCTGTGACTGCAGCGACTCT
Organism: Erythrobasidium yunnanense; assembly: GCA_001600175.1. NCBI lineage: Eukaryota > Fungi > Basidiomycota > Cystobasidiomycetes > Erythrobasidiales > Erythrobasidiaceae > Erythrobasidium > Erythrobasidium yunnanense. The sequence goes on from BCJC01000006.1 coordinate 604,901, forward strand.
GGCGCCCAGCGAGCTTTCCAGAGTCTGCCGCGACATCTCAGACGCCGAGCAGCGTCGCATCATATCAGGAGACTACCATACCGTCTGCGTGCAAAGGCAAAGCTTGAGGTAAGCCGATAGTCAGCGCCGAGCTAAGACTCTGATCACGCCCAACTGGGCTCCAGATTATCAAAGAGCAGGGCAAAGTAATCAGTAAACGCAAGTTTCGCAATCTTCCCAAGGTCAAGAAATTCAAGCTACTGAATTCTACGAGGCTTCAAGTGCTACATAAACGTCAGAGTGAGTTCGAGACCATTATTGCATATGAGGATGACCTCGAGCAGGCTCATAGGTGACAAGGCCTGGCTGGAGACGCATATCTGGCATGCGAAGCGTATGAAGATGATCAATATATGGGGTTATCGTCTAGTAAGCATTGTATCGTCCGTCTAATCATGCCTCTGATCGTTCTTTGCAGTCCTTCACGCCTACCGAAAAATCCTTTCGCCCGTCCTACCGAGCTGCATTCCACGGTGTTCTACTACAGGACATCTCATACTATCAGACGATCGAGCTCACCGGGCAATTCCAAGCTCTTCAAACGATCCTAGCTATGATCTGCGATCCTGCCGCCGTTCCCGCTTCTTCAACCAGGTATTGCTGGGGCGTTCGCGAATGCTCTACTTCCATATACTACCTCAATCGATATCCTTTCGGCCTCATTGGGCCCGCTACGATCATCTGGGCAGCTTCGACAGCTTCGGACGATCCTAGTGTTTCTAGACAGCTTTTCATCCGCTTTCATCCAGGCATACTCCTAGCTATGTCAAACACGGTCCAAGCAGCTATCGAGGCTTTCAGACGAATACCACCAGTGCAGCGGGATGATGCTTATCAGGAGAAAGAGTCTCTCGATGTCAAGATGCACTTCAGAAGTCTATGTGCCTTCGAATTGACGGGACCTATGGCGACGGATGCGATAAAGGCGTGTCTCAAGCCTGTAGACAAGCAGGGAGAAGTGTTCAGAAAGGTATATTGTGCATACTTTGACTGCTCTTCTTGACAGATGGCTGAACTCGCATTGCGCGCCTAGGCATGGGAGAATCTACCTGCGCCTGCATCTGTTCCTCCTGGCACCATAATCTCGTTCAACGTCCATGATCCTCGCCTTACGTAAGTCAGCGCTTTACTCAGTGGGAGCAAGTTACGTCTGCTCAGACTCACAGCGGTGGTCTTCTTTTCAGCTTCCCTCCCAAGCTACCGAAGAGTGCTAAAAGTCTAGGCAAAGCTGCTGCGATACAGCCTTCGCATGACTTAGCTGCGAATCCTCGTTTCTGGGATGCTGGAATCCGCAAGAAGTTGGAAGCTCCTCGGTACAGTAAGATACAGCTAGATGAGAGAAGAGAAAAGGTAAGCCAGTCAGCGAACACATATCGATCACTCCTCGCTAATAAAGGTACTAGCTACTCTTGCCTGGCACAGAACTCGCAGCGGAAGCCGATGATGACCGTGTACCTGTTCTACTCATTCAGAAATCCGTACAAAGCAACTATGTCACCGATACAACGGCATCTTCATCCTCTCTCAAGCCCGATGTCTCTCTAGCAGGCTGGACCATGCTCGTCCCCTCCGGCTGGGGCACAGCATTCTGGCATTCCCTAGTCTACGCCGATACGCGCGTAGGTGGCCTCCGTGAGAGAGCACAACAAGCATTCGAGACTGGTACACCGAATTTCCCCTCCGATTTCCCCTGTACGAGCGCTTATCGGAAAGACATGAAGACGAAAGCTGCGGAAGATGAGAGTAAATGGAGAAAGAGACCCGTCGCTAAGAGAGTCAATTATGCGAAATTGAAAATCGCCAGTCCGTGGCAGCCGGATTTCCAGAAAGTCGTGCAGAATACACTGAAGGAATCGCAGAAGCTACAACCGCCTATGGCGGGGGAGGCGGGAGCTATGCCGATGGACCAAGTTCAAGCTGAAGTCAAGCAAGATGGGAAAGCTCGGCATCCATGGCTGCTTGCTGGCCCCCTACTGCAGAAATACCTGAAGCTGCTAAGCGAGGCTAAGCTCAAGGTACACGATACGGAGAGCCAATTGATAGCTGCGAAAGCTCTTGAAGAGTTGATCAAGAAGGAAAAGGCCAAGCGTATGCCTGGTCGCTCACCAGACAATGCAGGGAAAGAGCCCAAGTCAGCTATCGAGGTCGGTATCGACGAGGACGACGAAGAGGACGATGACCCGTTCACGCATCTCGGCAATATCAACATATCTATACTGCTGGAGACAGCGCTCATCAGAGTTTCGTTGACGCCAGTCCGAAGAGGGAAACCAGACTTTAATGCACATATCTACAAGATGGATACAAGTCAGGGCAAGGACGTCCGTGCGAGTATTGCGGACTACAAGAAGGAGTCAGATCCGAAGAGGGTCATGCAGGCGATGCTGAGCAAGAAGGCAAATGGAAAGGGCAAGGCAGCAATAATTGAGGCGGATGGAGATGAAGACGATGCAGTGGAGGAGGATGAGCCAGAGGATGACGAAGATAATGAGGTACGCTCTGTCTCCACGGATCAGTAAGCAGCCTTACGCTAAGCGGCCAAAATATAGACCTTCAAACCGCCGCCTGCGGATCAGAGCATTGGCTATGTCACGACTGGCGGCTTATCACTTGCACGAGGCCATGGTTTCGGAATAGCTAGTATCTCACTACTCTCGCTGCTGCGCATCATGAACGATGAGAGCAATCTGACGTAAGTCCCGCTTGGTTTCCAATGGCTTCTCTAACGCAACTGATGATCAACATTTACGTGTCCAGAAGTCTGCAGAACAAGAAGATCAAGTTGCTCGTATTGTATCGGAACATAAACAGTAAAGTCTGCAGACCTGCAACACTGCAGATTCTCGTATAGACAGAACTCGGGAGATGCTATGTAACAATGCCAAGAAGGGGTAGTAGTAAGACAACAACGAAGAGGTACGAAGCGAGTGCCGAACGACACGATATGATGTAAAATGCTAGACTCAAGAAAGACGGGGGTCTATCAACAAATCTCCAAGCTAGAAGCGTCCATAGAGGATGCAGAGAAGACTTCATTACTTCTGCACCAATTCCATCATTCTCCTCTCCAACCGCCTCTTATCCTCCGGATTCATGTTCATCCCCTCCAATTCGGCTTTAAAGCTTCTTGCCCAGTTCTCCCAATCCGTCTTACTCTTGCCCGGACTGAGCGTGCTCGGAGCATGGAATGTAAAGTCTCCAGCACTGCTATTACCGTTATTGTTGGAGTGATGCCCGAAGATGCGGCTGTTCAAGCTTGATGAACTCGTCTTTGCTTTAACGCGATTCGCACCCGCTACGATGGCAGCTTTGAACGTGCTGCTTGCTCCTCCGCCTCCTCCACTACCACCGTTCAATGTAGCAGCGCTTGGCTTGCGAAGCAGTTTTGAGGGAGATATAGTAGATTTGGACGCTGTGTTCTGGAGAGATGGGAAGGGCACACTCGCATTCGTGCCAGACCTAGGTTGTAGGACTTCCCAATCTGCTTCTATAGCACCTTCTGCATTGTTGTTATCTGAGGAAGGAGGTGCAGAGCTTCCGGTAGTCTCGCTGTTCTTATCCACCGCTATATCGAGGACGCCGAGCGGGCTTCCATTCATCGAGTACGCTTGGATACTCTCGTTCCTCCTCGGCATACGTTTCGCAGTCTTGTTTCCATCGTTCGCGGTCACTGTCTTGCTGCTGCTCGTGAATATGGACCCTGAGCGGAATTGAGGTGTTTGAGGCAGACGAGGGTTGATGGCGTATGGATTGACAGCGGAAGGTCTTGCTCTATAGATGAAGTTGCTCGTACTTGCTGAATTACTGCTGATGAAAGTCGATGAAGATGCACGTGACCCAGCTGAAACGAGTCTGGGTCGAGATGCAGATCTCCCTATTCCCAAGCTATGACTGCTACTGGCTGTGTTGGTGCGTGATGGTGTTGGAGGTGCGGCTGTTCGCATGTTCTTGCGCGGTTTGGACGGTGAGCCAGCGTCGAGGTCGCTGTTGTTTATCTTTTCGGGGGATGCGTTAAGGACGCGTTTCCTGGCAGATCACAGCGTTAATGACATTCAGTCCATAGTATTGAATGGTGTATTACCGCTTCTTGACTGTCCTTTCTATATCCTGCTCGATGTCGTCCATGTTTCTTCTCACTTTCCCCTCGTTGTTGTGTTTCTCTACATTGTCGATGGATGCACCGTGTACTTGCAAGAACTGCGCTGCTGTCAGATGCGCTGCTGCTCCTTTGGCTAGTCTGGCCATCTCCCGCTCCAGCTGGCGTTTCAGCGTCGCCAGTCCTGCTGCCAGCTCATCCTCAATCATTCGACGACGCTCAGAGGCTGCGCAGGACACATCACAAGCATCAGATGCGTCTATTGTGACTATCTAGAAGCTGCAATTGCACCCACCCTCGAGGTCATAGTTGGCCAAGATTGCGACTGCTTGCTCGCTGTACGCTGTCGATGCCATCTGCATCTGCACTTCCACGTCCAGCTGAACCATGTTTGCTGTCTCGTATTGCTCTGGCTTCTTGCCTGTAGCCGGTTTGTGTTCGCGCTGATATCGAACAGAGGAGTGGCCAACGGAAACTTCGGAGATCTGAGACACACAAATATTTTGCAGATGATCAAAGGATGGATTGGCAGGTTGGTTCTGCTCCAATCACGACAACATGCAAGAGTTCCACGACACGCCCAGCCTGGAACGATTCGACCGTGAGCTAACGATACAGAAGATTACCAAATCATGTCCATCCTGCTCATACACAAAATGCCGTTCGCAGCCGTTCGCAAAGACATTCTAGGGATTCTCAAACAACCAGAAGTGCATTTTCCATCACCAGCATCCATGGAAAATCACAAAATGAGCTGACGACAAATCGACAGTATGACGATGGAAGTGCAGGACCCGTCCTGGTCCGTCTAGCATGGCACGCATCTGGTACTTATGATCAAACGACAAGAACAGGGGGATCTCAAGGCGCTGGAATGCGCTACGAAGCGGAAGGAGGTAAAGTGACTTTCCTTTATATTCTCAGTATCGACTTTCCTGCTGATTCCCCTAAAAAGGTGACGAAGCGAATGCGGGACTGCAGCATGGTTTGTAATAACCCGCTTCCTTGTGTTGCCCTGATTTGCTGATATGGGCGGAAACTTCTGAAAAACAGCCAGGACATTCCTCGAGCCTATAAAGGCTAAGTACCCATTCATAACGTATTCAGAGTAGGGCACAAGCCTCTGCGTGGTTAGGAAGTTGCTGACCTGCTTCCTTTATCCCAGTCTTTGGACCCTGGCTGGCGTAGTTGCCATCAAAGCGATGGGCGGACCAGACATCAAGTGGAGGCCAGGTCGCACAGACTTCATGGATGATTCGCAAGTCCCTCCGAATGGCCGATTGCCAGATGCTGCTCAGGCTTCAGATCATATCAGACAGGTTCGTTCAGAATCTGGCATAAAGGGGGTTTATCACGCTAATCTGAGGTCTTGCTGTAGGTATTCACTACACAGATGGGCTTTAATGACCAAGAGGCCGTCGCCCTTATCGGAGCGCATAATTTGGGGCGATGCCATTCGGATCGCAGTGGGTACGAAGGGCCATGGGTCGGTAGGTCCCTTTCATACAACTATTCAAAAGGATCCCAGCTTATCTAAGTCCGTTTATAGGCAATCCCACACGTTTCTCGAACCTTTTCTTCAAGCAGCTTCTGAAGTTCAAATGGGAGAAGAAAATCTGGGACGGTCCTATACAATATTCCAACACTTCCCTCGGCGAAGAGATGATGCTTCTTCCCACCGACATGGCCTTAATCGAAGACCCTATATTCAAGTCCTGGGTTGAGAAGTACGCCGAGGACAAAGAGCTGTTCTACGATCATTTCAGTAAAGCTTTCGCGAAGCTTATTGAACTGGGCGTGGATAGGAAGCATAATCCGTACGAGAGCGCACCGAAGAAAAATGATGAACCGGGAGCGAAAGGTGCGGGAGATGGAGAGGCACAGCCGCTGGCGGAGGAGAATGAGACGCATAAGAAGAGGGAGATGCAGAAGAAGAAGGGAGGTGGATGTCCCATGCATAGACCGGTCCTCAAAGCCAAGCTATAGAATATATCGTTCCTGCATCTCTAGATTCAGTACAACTACGTTATAGACCACTTCTGTCCTAGATTCTTAGTTGATTCCGAATAGAGTCCAGCATATCTAGATCAGATTACTAGTATTTAGACTATCGTTACCTCGGAATACCTACAGCATATCTAGATCGCACATACTAGTTATAGACCGCATCTCTATCAGAATATCTACAGCATTAGACTGATGCGGCCCGCGCACTGTCAACAGACCTTATCGACTGTGCACGCCATTAACGAGGGTTTACAGAGAGTTTACAGAGGCGGGCGAAAGGCAGTGGACTGATAATTTAGAGCTAACTCTTTTGTCCAGGTAAACTGTTGAGACTTGACGGCCCATCTTCGAGTAGTACCGCTCCAGGTATATCCTCCTCAGCCAGATAACCCAATTTCTCAGCCTGTACTGCTGTTTTCCTGTCGTTGGCTATCCGATCCAGGTCTGCTGAAGGCTGCTCTAGCATGACTCCACCAGGGATGGCATTATTTGTCATTTCGGCTAGCTTGGCTTCCTGTAGATCTCGTTGCCGTTCGAGCTTGGCGCGTACCGGCGAGGTAAAGTATGTAGGTGGTTTATCTCTGTTTGAACGCGCTCGCAAAGAGGGTGCTAAGAAAGGTCTTAGCCCTGAATCACGAAATGCACACTTAGCCGAACGTACCGATCGACACAGTATCATCTGTAGCTAGCGACTGAGTCCTTGTTTGCAAGGCATACTGTTGCGCAGGTGATGGAGCGTCATCATCCATGATAGAAGCCGTGTCATCTATGGTTGTCACAATATAGAGGCTTGGTGGACCCATATGCTCAGGAGTCGCTCGTACCGCAAAGTCTGCAGGAGACCTGGGCCCTTGAATCTCGCGCATTACTGGAGGGTCTTCTTTCGAGAAGTCCACTGCATCGCCCGCGTCTGTGTACCTAGATGCTCCGTTGCGAGTGGCGTTGCGAGAATGCCTCCGCCGACGGATGATGAACCACGCGACCAGACCTAGAAAGATGAGGAACAGGACGCTGGCTCCGACTGCTGCTCCGATAGTAGCGCCGGACACTCCAGACTTTCTGCTTTCTGCGCTTGCAGGAGCTGAGGTAGCGGCAGAAGCGGCGTCCACAGGCGCAGATATCGAAGGAGAAGGAGAGGCGGTAGCCGATATCGAGTCCGCCGCTGACAGTGGCCTGTACATAAAGTCCCTGAATTGCAAAGTCAGACTCGAATGTAAACATCTCACGGAAGCTTACCAAACAACAGCTACCAGCTCTGGCGGCGAGTTCTTGATGAAAGTGATTGAATGCGAGGTCGGCGCCAGATCATTCTGCTCGAATACGATGACGGTTTCGCCAGATACCGAGGCGTCGCGCCAAGAACAGTTGACGACGTGCTCGACACCGTCTAGAAGGAGCATTTCAATGCCTTGTGTCGAACTTCGTGTCGAACGCAAGGCGACATACGTGCCCTGTTGGTAAGTGGTTTAGCAATGATATTCCAGCGACCAAGCCGCGAGTGAGCTTACCTCGAAGCTGAAGGTTGCTGTAGCACCAGCAACGTTTGTGATATGACTGGCCTTGCCCTCCGTCAGCGCTGCAAGTTTAGGGTAGTAAGCGGATTGCATAAACATCGAAACGAGAAGTACCTACACCACTCCGGCGAATACTGGATTTGGGGATCGCTAGTCTGCGCATAGAGAATCTGTGCAGCGCTGTGTTGTTGAGAGTTAGCCCATTGGCCGTTTAGATCGTTCGCCTTGCAGGCGATTCACCATGGAATAGCGAGCAGAATAAGCGAGACTAGGCAGGACCTGCGGACTCTTGATGGGGATGAGAACAGCATCGTATCGCGCTGCCAAAGACGTTGTGCAAACGCTTCGCCCTTATGCGTATCGAGACATCCAGCAGCGTTCGTAGGGACAAGGCCGAGACCAAGCTGAACACGCAGCTAGTAGGAGAGTACCGTTAATCTGAGCAAAGCAGAAATGTCCTCATCGCTCTTGCCCTTCATTGCGAAGCTGATCTCAAGGTGTGGATGGCAGCCGGCAGTCTTCTGTGGGAACTCAGCGACCTTATCGAAAGCAAGCCCGAGCTGGCTGTCAGAGCAGCGTGTATAATACCATTGCAGGCATCGCTACTGTAAGTGCTCCAGTCTCGGCTAAAGTGTGAATCGCAGCTGGAAAGATGACCGTTTTGCGTGAGTCCGTCACGATCCAATAATCGCGCTCGAGACAAAGCCGTTCTGACACCTCTCTCAATATCTGATTATTTCCTTTGCGAGGCCTAACACTATGTACTTTATACTGTACAACACCGTCTACGACTATTCACAGCATTACGGAGGTGTCTTAGGAGCAACATGCCTTACTGCATTCTTAACAAGGCTGATGCATATCTTACCCTAGCTTTTCTGTCTGAAGCCATGTCGAAGACTGGACGAAGGATCCTCCAGTAAGACCGCTCCAGCAATGTCGTTTTGCATGAGGTGCGCGACCTTTTCATCCTGAACCGATCGCTTTCTCCTTGCTCCGAGGGCATTCAATAAGCTGGGCGAGGGATCGTCTAGCAGTACTGCTCCTCCAGGCGTATCTTCTTCTTCCAAACGAGCCATCTTCTCATCCTGTACAGTTCGATTTCGCCCGCTGAATGCATTCATCAAAGTAGGCGAAGAATGTTCCAGGAGAACAGCTCCTGCTATGTTGCTGCTCGACAGATCGGCAAATTTGCCTTCCTGTAATTGCCGCTGTCCTGAGATGTTTACTTGATCCGTTGGAGATGATGAAGACGAAGAAGCATTGTTGTATGTCGTATTAATCGGATGATGGGCAGGTCCACCCATGGCTCGCGTTCTTGAGGTAATGTAGGTTGGTGGGCGGTCTCTGTTGGATTGTGCTCTCAACGACGGCGCTTTTAGCCACTAGCATTAGCGTGATGCCCGATAGCACGATTCGTACTGGTCTTACCGATTGAGACGGTGTCCTCAGTCGCTTGCGACTGACTCCTCGTGTGCAAGGCATATTGCTGAGCAGGAGAAAGAGCGTCTTCGTCCAGCATAGATGCTGTATCATCGATACTTTTGGCCGGATAGGCATTCAAAGGGTACATATGCTCTGGATATCGCTGAATCGCAGCATAGTCTGTAGATTGGCCTGGGTGTCCAGCTACGTTACGCATCATAAGAGGGTCTTCTTTCGCGCCAACACCACCGTGCTCGGAGTTGGGCTGTTGGGACATGAGACTGCGCATGCGTTTTCGTGTCCGCCTGAGTTTGCGGATCAGGAAGAAGAGAGCCAGAAGGACGAGGACAAGCACAGTCGCACCAACTGCCGCCCCGATAGTTGCGCCCGACACTCCAGACTTGCTGCTGCCCTTATCGGGCTCAGCTATGTAGATCGAAAACACAAAATCAGTGAGTCAGCCTTGTGAAAGGGGATGATCTCCTTACATGCTATGCCACCGGCAGTCGGAGGCTATACAAACTGCATATATCAGCGCATCCATGCTTCTTATGTTCGTACTCACTGCAGTCGAGATAGCTCCCGAGATTGGTATGTACAGAAAGTCCCTAACTGCCAGCCTCAGCAGCCTTTACGCTTGTGAAGCTGACCGAGCTTACCAAATCACAGCGAGCGCCTCGGGTGGAGAAGTTTTAGTGAACTTGACCGAGTGCAGAGTAGGGCTCAAATCTCCAGCCTCGAAGACTATAACAGTGGTTCCGGACACGGAGGCATCTCGCCAAGAGCAGTTGACGAGATAGTCGCGCCCATCCAGATTGATACTTTCTATACCTTGAGTGGAGCTTCTTGTTGAGCGCAAGCCGACATACGTCCCCTTTTTCGATGCCCAAGAAAGCGAATCTCAACATAGGTTTTCCCGACCAGCAACACCAAAGAATCACCTCGAAGCTAAAGGAGGCTGTCGCACCAGTTGTGGTAGTGACATGACTTGCTTTGCCCAAGGTCAGATCTGTTCAAGGCGTAGATGAGCGCATATCCAGGAAATGCTTGGTATGGAAGACTCACTCCACCCTGGCGAATATTGGATGCGAGGGTCGCTTGTCTGTACGTAGACTTGCTGTGCAGCACTGTATATCGAACATCAGGATGAGGTCAGGTCCATGCCTTGCGAAGGCGCGCCAGAATCACCAAAGAAGAGCCGGCAGTACAAGGGAGAAGTAGCAAATTTGACAGCCGCTCGGCCAGAACAGCATGGTGGATCAGGCAGCCGCCGTGATTGTTGCAGCTCTGGGAAGTCGAGGTGTCGCAGCTAAAAGATCAGCAAGCGACAGAGGGCGCATCCTGCCCGTCCACGCTGACTGTGACACGCTTTGCATGCACATGGTGGACACGGATCGCTTCGTTCTTTGCGAAGCCGAATATCCGAGCTGGATCCCAGCCGAGCATCTTCTAAGACTTCTTGTCACTGCTTCTTCAGACATCTCTTCATCACGCTCGTTTGACAGCTGGTCGTGTAAAAGCTTGCATAGTGCTTGGTCGTCCGCGCAGTGGCTCGTACATGCTAGTCGACGCGGAAGAGTACGCGAGACGGAGTTGCTCAGAAGTCAAAAGGTACGACCACAGTAGCGAAAGCTGATAATCGACAGCAATCTATAGCAAGTTTGTAAATCTACTTGATTTTGCTGCCCTTCCTTCCCTTCTATCTCACCTGAACTGCCGCAAGTGTACCGGTATACCCTCAGAAGGCAGACTTGGACAGAGTCTAGCGAAGTGGGCATACCACTTCCGTACTAGTCTTCTTTCAAAGTACGTCGACATTCTTCCAGAAGTCTGTAGCTTTGAGGCGATACACGACCTCCGGCACTTCCGGCACTGACAAGTACATGGCAGTCTTGACCCCATACTTGCGCAGCGTCTGCTCTAGTTGTTGGTCCCCTGTAGTAATGAAAACTTGCCTTCTGCGAGGATCGTCTAGCAGGACAAAGTGGCAGAGGGAAACAAAGCAGGCTTCCAAGTGGGCTGGGGAGCCTTGTTCCGCCGACGGAATTGAGATACCTGCAGTGCATCTATCAGTCTACCAACCGCATCTGAGCTGAACGAAAGTGAGACAGCTTACACAGACCGCCCTTGTCTACGTCGCCGTCGTTCTCAAGGCTGAGATTGTCGATTGCCTTCGAAGTCTGGATCAGTACATCGATGCTGTACCGAGCCTGCGCTGTTGCGTCCTTCCTGCAGGACAGGCGGACGCCCTCGGCATTCTCTATCTTGATAGGCTCAAATTGTATGTATGCAGACAGGCTGGGACTGTATCTCGTGTAGATTGTATTGGTTGAGGGGCCGGAGTATATACGCGACGAATGAAGGCAGCTCCATTTGTCACCGAGGGAGGGAGCCAGGGGAGAGAGGAAAGTCGGGTCCAAGTAGGCGTAGAGTCCCAGTATTGTAGACGGTCCGATAGTCCGCGAAAGAAGTCCCAGACGCTGAATTACTTGGTAGGCATCCCGATGCACTTCGTTGATGTCTGGTGGCCATAGAGTGATCGTCTGTGATGTAGCTTGACGACATATAACGGCGTATAGGCAGCTGACGACAGCTCTCGACAGGCTCAGAGACTGAGCAAAATTGAGTGGCTGCTTGCAAGGATGCAATCGTATATCCCAACCAGGGTCGTGCCGGCGAGTCTGTTCCATGCTGCATATCATACCATCTACTTCGCAGCCAGCGGCCCTGTCACCGACGAGCTTGACAGTCGGGCAAGGCGTCAGAAGAGCGCGGAAGCTCGACGTATCGTTATCTCCTTGCGTGAAAGGAACGACTTCTGACGGACCCTCTGCTGATGTCTCCTCGACCGGTTCGGTGTTCACGTCAGGAGGTTTCCAGTTCATGGAGTAGCTCGAAGAAAACTTTGTAGTGGAGGGAGGGAAGGAAGTGGTCGGCACTGCCTGACGGCCAGGTGGTAAGATGCCTGGAATGGGACCCATAGGTCGCGGGCTTCCAGTACCAAAAGAAGGAGCAGGAGTACTACTGCTAGGTTCTGCTGCTACAGCAGCCGTATCCTGTTCGGGCCGCCAATTCATCGAGTATGCCATGACCGCGTCTTGCCTTGTGACTTTATCGTGTTCGCATCAAGTGGTGTTCTCGCGCACAAGGCTCAATGAGGTAGCTTGAAGATGTCTAGATCCACGTCAAGTGCCAGCTTGCTTAGACGGTCCTGCGAAACAGCCGAAGGCAAGATGCAAACACGCTGGAATCTCAGAACGATGCCCAGCTGGACGAGCTGCATAGCAAACTGAGGTCGCTTCACGCAGTCAGTCATCAGATAGAGCCAGTATCACTGCATTATGCTGAAGAAAGCGCCTGTTCGCAGGTAACAATCGACATCCATAACGACTCGCGAGCCCAGAACTCAATACTAGACAACACCGTGCGCTGGACCTTCCTTCCCCGTCCTTTTGACCTTTCTTACGCATGTTTCCTGCCCAGTCCTCCACTTTCGATTCCTTCTCAAGCTCCCTGACCAACTCTGCCAACCGTCTAGGCCGACATGTTACAAGTCAGCAAGGGCAAGGGCGGACGCTATTGTATGCGATAGGAGCAGTGTTTGTCCTCTTTGTCTGCTATCGGCTATTCCTGTAGCGATTATGGGTCAGTGTCAGTAGTATCAGTTGCGAAACTAAGTTACCACCATCTACGGACAAGCGAACCACTAAAACGTGACGACAAGCTACTACTAATGTATATGCTAGGTACAGGGACTGTCGTTTATAAACTTTGCTGAAACTACGGGACAGACTATACGGTACCTTCAGCATGAAAACGAAATGTACGAATTAAGATCATTATGTAGCGACAGATTACTCTTCCTCCTCTTCCTCCTCTTCTTCGACAACAGTCGCTGCCGTGCGGAATGAGGCTCCTCTAGCGCCTTGACTGCCCTTCCAGGCGGGGCTACCTGTACTAGGTGCACTATCACCGCCTCTCACACCAAGGCCAGCGTACCGGCCTTCGCCGAAGATGGGAGTAGGAGTACTCGGACCAGGAGCGAGTGTGTCACGGCCAGAATTCGATACCCCCAGCCCTACAGTCCGCGAGCTTTGCGAGGGACTGCTCGTCGAGGCAGGCTGACGCCCTGTCCCTTGTCCGAAACCCCCGCTGTAGCTTTCCAGCTCCTCGTCCTCGTCTAGCCAGTCGCCCTCGCCATCGGGCTTCTTATTCTTGAACACATCGCGCAGCTTTGGCCGCTGACCTTCCGAGCTTCTACGAGCATGGTGCTGGAAGTGAGTACCGTTTGGCGTACCGAAAGGATTGACTACCCGATGGGCGGCGAATACAGCTGTTCCGTGCGCGGAAGACGAGCGTGCATGACTACTGTGGCTCGGACGTGCGGTATTGCGGTTATTGAAGGACTCGCTTGAAGGCCGTCTCTCCGACATCGGCCTACTTTGGGCAATGCCAGACTCTGCTGGAGGCACAGTCTGTTCCAGCTGAGAGCTGACCGCTTCCAGCAGCTGACCTGCATCTCCTGAAAGCTTGCGCAACGCTCGAGACCGCTCCGCCTGCACCTCATCTGGAGTGACGCTCTCTTCTTCGATTATGGTATCCTCAGCTTCAGCATGAACTGACATGGAAGACCGCCTGGAATCGCTTTCATGTACGGAGGAAGGGGCAGAAGTTTGATGTGACTGCGATAAACGATGTTTGTCATGCTTCGGCGTACTCAGGCGCTTGACTTGGGTGACAGCTGGCGTCCTGCGATATGCCGCAACCGGCGAGCCTGAGATCATGACAGAACTCCTAGAAGCCGTAGAGCTTGTAGAGCTAGCTCTTCCATGCCGCTTTCTGGCTGCATTGTACATATCGGCTGTCGTCGGAGGCTGATGTGATTGAGAGGAGGGCGGTCTCGACTCGACTTCTCTGCCTCGATCGCCTGTTTCGCTCGTCGGCGTTCGCGCACCGTTGATACTGCTGAGCGAGGTCCGGCTGGCATCACTGCGCCTACGCGAATGCCCTAACAGAGGTGAAGCTGGATCTCCAGGCATTACCCTCCTTGCGGATGTCGATGAGTTTCTTCGAGACATCGCGGCAGATGGTGGACCGTTCGATGGCATACGAGCTATGGGTGGCCGCTTGAGAGGAGAAGGGGCATGCACCGTCGCCTTGCGGAGAGTGCCTGTCCTGGCTGAGGGTGAGTCGAGCGGCTCCGCCAGGACGGGGACCGACGATTGTCTGTAGCGCTTCGACTTTCGCCGATCGTCGTTGAACCAATGCCTGAAGCTGGAAAATAGATTTTTCGACGATCGTGCCGCGCTCTTGTTCGATGCAACAGATGATCGGAGCGGATTTTGCTGATTTGGCGACTGTCCTGCTGCACTCTTGCCTGAGCCTGACGCTAGACTGACGTCCGAACGCGAAGCAGACGACTCCGCTTTCGGAGTACTGGCTGGCAGAGTGGCAGGCTGTCTTACAGGTGAGGCTACAGGGGTCGTCAATCTGGCGCTGGCCCGACCTTCACTGTTTGTACTGCTGCTCAAGTCCGGCGACTCGTTACGGGTCGAGCTACTGCTGTCTAAGGCAACTGATTTTGCACCCAGTAGCTCCTTCGAAGGCTTTTGCTCCAGAGTGGGCCTCGCTTCTGCGGGCTGGCTTCCAGATGCTTTCCTGCCGAACAAGGCTGAACCTAGTAGAGAAGGCGTCGACCTTCCAGCATCGCCGGTGCCCAATCTCCCTTCCGAGGCATTGCCTTCATCGGCTTTGTCTTTCTTCCCGACAGACACACCTAGTACCGAGCCAGCTCGCTGGAGCATGCTTACCGTACTGACTGAAGCTGAGCGCGGCTTCGTCTGGGGCGTTGAGCTTCTGGAAGTATCCGTCGAAGCTATCACCGATTTTTTGAGCGTACTAGCAGCTGGATCAGACGGATTCTTGTTGAAGTTTGGCATTTGCGGCGGCGGACTGGGCGGTCTGTCTATCGATGGCTTATTTGGAGACAAGGCCGGCGCGGATATAGACGACATCTTCCCTGCTGCTCCGACAGACAGCCTAGGCTTTCGAGGCGAAGGCGCATGTTCGGGACCACCATACTCTACGCGGACCGGAGCTGCTTCGGCTGCAGATTCTGGTTGAGTAGCCAGAGGGGCGGACGGTAGCTCTTCCGACATTCTGTCTCCTGCTTTTTGGCTATCCTCTGTACTGGTATCAAAGCCGACCAAGGGTGTACGCCTTCCATGCGAAGCTAAAGACATTCTTCCCACAAATTGAGCTAAGCTATTCATCGAATCGCTTTTCTGAGGGAGTGACGATGCCGCTTCCTGTGCATCTAGCTCTTTCTGCTCAGCTTTCAGCTTCAGCATCCACCATATGGCGCCGCTGGCATCGCAGGCATCCGTTCGCACTGAGTGGATCATCTGCCCCGTGTCGAAGCCGAACAAGGATAGATTTTCGAGAAGCTGCGATTCAAGCGGAGTAGAGAAAGGAGCGGGGTAGGGAGCTGAGAGAAGGGCAAGAAAGTCTGGAAGAGCAGGTCCTTCGTCCTTGGGTAAGAGCCTTTCGGACATTGTACTACCAATCGACCGGCGTTTCGTACGTGATGGCGTTCGCGAATGCGCTTGCATGGGCAAAGCAGGTGATCCGTAAGGCACGCCATCGCCTGGCAAAGGGCTAGGTAGAGGAAAGCGATAGCCAGTCGCTGGCGACTCTTGGTGTACTGCCATAGGTGTGCCAGAGTAGCGAGAAAGAGATAGAAGAGATTCGGATTGTGTAATGGTAGATTGGGATGTATTGCGATGTATAGTCGATGGGCCGCTCCGATCAACGCCTTTGCCTTTGCCGTTCGAACGAGGACTGGAATCGCCGGAGTCTTGGTGCTCGTCAGCCGTAAGAGGAGTGCCAGATCGGCTGTTAGACATGCCATAGTCACTTTCAGACGCCGAAGCTGCTGAATGGTAGCTAGATGTCGAGGCTTCGGAATTGGCAGTTGAAGGCTCAGGCAAATGCAAGCCTGCGGATGTCGATCCATTTATCGTGGCTTCGGGTGTATCAGCAGGCGGCGATCCGCTTTCTTCAGGTATCGTAAGAGGGAGTGTATCGAATGTCTGGAAATAGTCGGCTGGTTGCGGACTCATCGTGTATGGCCGCGTAAACCAATTATGCCCGAGTATCTGGGCTATGCTAAGACGTTGCAGAGGTTCTTGCTGCAGAATGTTGCTTATGAGATCGCGAGAGTCTGACGAATCGACATTAGCTCTGCTGTTTCACAATAGTGACGTGACCATAAGTTACCTTCGCTCAGCCAGAGCGGCAGGTCATAATCTCCTGCGAGTATCTTCTGTTTCATAACCTCTTCATCGTCGTCATCGAAAGGTAGACTACCAGTAAGCAGCGTATATAGTACAACGCCGAGCGACCAGACATCGACCTCTGCGAACGTATTGTGAGCTGCGGCGCGATTGCTTCGCGAATATTTTCTTACCTTGGCCAGTGTACTTTCTGCCTGCTAGCATTTCCGGTGCAGCATAGCCAGTCGTCCCGCAATACGTTTCCATCAGGCGCCTCTGTTCGAACTCCCTGCCGAAGCCAAAGTCTGCGATCTTGACGTTGCATCTTTCGTCCAGAAGTACATTCTCAAGCTTCAAGTCGCGATGCACCACGCCTTGCTGATGTATATGGCCTACGCCGAGGCAGAGCTGTCCAAACATGCGCTTCGCTTCTAGCTCATTCAATCTGCCCTTCTCGACTAGATAGTCGAACAGCTCTCCGCCCGCACAGAGCTCCGTGATGAGCCATATACTGTTCTCGGTCGCGATGACTTCGAATAGTCGGAGAACATTTGGATGATGAAGTCGCCGGTGATGGTGAATCTCGCGCGTAAGAAGAGGTGGTGCTACAGAACGTGGAATCTGCTTGATGGCGCATCGTTGCGACGTGAGCTTATTGACTGCAAGGCGTACTTTGCCGAAGGAGCCTGTAAATCATTGGCTTTAGCTCGATATGGACAGGCTTTCGAGCCTGGTATTGTGTAGTGTGTATATACCTTCTCCAATGACTCTTCCTAGCGTGTAGTTGCCGACAGTCTTGATCTGCGTCGAGAGCAGCGCGTTGCCCAGCTCCGAGTAGGCGTTTGTCAGCTGCGAACAAGAGCAGCTTTGCGCTCAGCTGGTATCCAAAGCATAATCTGAGTATTATGCACCTGCGCCTTCTGGCCTACGCTTCCTGAGTAGCTGTGACCGCCTCGCGAGCCGACTCTCCCGTGCATCTTTTGGTGGTAGCTATCTGCTTCGTTGTGTCGATTCTTGCATGATACTACGTAAGGCGCGTAGCTAGTTGCTGATGATACGTAATGCAAAGCACTATACAGGTCGAAGTAGAGAGCAATCCGAGCGAATGGAAGAGCTAGCAGTGCCGGGACACGCCTCAAACAGACAGCCAAAGGCTTACATATGTTGCAACAGACGTGACAATCATCAGGAAGATGTATGGGCGACTTGTCCGAGCGTTTATGGACAGGGTTTAGAAAGGCCATGATGTAATTCAATCTTTGCATATAGGTTCTCACAAGGGCATGTAGTATTAGCCGACATTTCAGATAGATTGCCGTCTATCCCTCGAGGGTATGCTTGACTTTGTCGTTATACCTTCCTCCCTTGACCTCGCTGGTTTCTACGAGCTGCCTGATCTCCTTGGACTCTTCCTGACTGAGAGTTACTGATAGTGCGCCTAAAGCTTCTTTGACGCCTTCTACTCTCGTTGAGCCAGGGATAGGGTAGATGAGCTATTTCAACATGTGCATCAGCTGCCCGAACATGCGGGTATTGGTCGGAATGGTTGCTTACATCGCTTTGAGCCATGAGCCAAGCTAGACAAAGCTGTGCGGGTGTGACGCCTTTCGATTTTGCGATAGCCTCGATCTTCTCCACCAATTTGAGATTTGTCTCGAAATTGCCGGGCTGAAAGAAGCCCGATCAGCCAAAGAGCAGCTATAAGTCTTGCATATTACCTGGAAACGGTCATAATGTCTTCTGTTGTCGCCTTCAGGTAAGTCCTCGAGCTTGCGAATTTGTCCTGTCAGGAAGCCGCGGCCTAAAGGCGAGTACGCTACAATCGGGATCTGCAATTCTTTGCAAGTTGCCAGCACGTCGTTCTGCTCGATGTCCATACTCCATGGCGAGTATCTAGTGTAATCTCAATTAGAATTGCTTTCCTTACAATCGATAAGCAAACATACTCGACCTCTACGGCGGCGATCTTTCCAATCTTTGAGGCGCGTCTGATGGTATCTGCTGACACCTCAGACAGACCAATGTCCTTGAAATGCCCTTCGCTCTGAAGCTTGACGAGCACTTTCATCGTGTCTTCTATAGATCGGCTTTTGTCAACGCGGGCCATCTCGAACAGATCCATCTTCTTGACTCCCAAGATACTGTTGATGTTGGTGACAGACTTGCGCAGGTTCTCTTCTGATGCATCCGGAGACATATTGACGAGACCGCCTTTGACAGAAAGATACGTCTTGTCCTTGTATTCGGGATATTGGTTGTAGAATCTATTTAGGAGTTGTAGATTAAGAGTAGGCTCGCCGGTGCCGTAGAATTCGCCAGAGTTCAGCATGATGGATCCTCCGTCGACCGCAGTGCGAATGGCTTCGAACGCTTGTTCATCGGGAGTCTGTGAAGGACCTCAGCATAGGGAGCGAGCTTATTAGATGACTTGCGCACCTGCTTTGGCTTCCAGGTGCTGCTCAAAAGTAAGCGGGTGCTTCTATGACGCGCAAAGACGAACTTCCGACGCACAAGTTCATCAGGCCGTAGCCTAGGCGGTTGTCTTTCGGAATGGGCATGTTTGCTTCGTAGGAGAGTTGGTGTTGGAGCAGATACAAGGGAGGAGCTGCTTATCCAGCCCTAATTATAGGTCGAAACGTCAATCTTGCTGCTTCCACTCGTCGGAGCTTCAAGAGTTGGTAGTTCTACGATTTAGTACTCGTACTGATAGCTATTCCACGGCTTGAAGCTGGTCTTGAACGAGTAGGAGCGCAGGCAGCACGTGAGCTTCTGGTTGAGCTTTCACTACATCGTTAGCTAGCGATACGACGACCTCCGAAGGGACTCTGGCTGTTGACATCCATACGCAATGGTCGAGAATGGCCATGCGGAGTCCGCCAAAGCGAGAAACATTTTTCTGCCAGCAAAGCAAGATGCCGTTATTCAAGAAGGAAGCCTGGTCATGCTGTATCTGGTGCGGTAGAGGCTTCTTACACTGGAAGAACGTCAAGCTCATCAGAATGCGTAGTCCCGGGAGATGACCAGTGCGGTCATAGTCAAGTCTGGCGAATCTGTCAACACGCGATATGGACAGTACAAGCATTCAGACATTATTGGGAAGCGCTATGGCACAAAGGTAGCTCTAATACACTTACTATGCAAGGTAAAAGCCTGATCCAGGCTTTCAGATGCTGTCCACAACCGAGAATGGCTTCTGCTACCTTTTACGACCTACGCCTGAGATCTGGTCTCTAGCACTTCCACATCGCACTCAGATCCTCTACATGCCCGACATATCCTTCATCACTTCCTATCTAGACATAAAGCCTGGCCAGAGAGTCATAGAAGCGGGAACCGGCTCGGGCTCTTTTTCGCATTCTTTGGCAAGGACAGTCGGCCAGAACGGCACAGTACACAGCTTTGAGTTCCACGAGGCTCGATGTGATCAAGCACGGCTTGAGTTTGCAAGTCACGGCCTGGACGGAATAATCCAATTACAACATCGCAATGTTTGTAAGGACGGGTTTGGAGATGTAGAGGGCGTAGATTCAGGTGCGTGATACTGTTTCGCTCGCTCTGCTCGTCTTGACGTGGCTCTAGTCTTTCTTGATCTGCCGGCACCGTGGGAAGCGATATCGCACGCCAAAAAGGCATTGGCTGTGAGTTTGATCTTAGAGCGTCGTGGACATTGCTGATGATCGCCAGGCCGATCGTATGACGCGGATATGCTGTTTCAGTCCATGTATAGAGCAGGTCATCAAGACGGTAGCAGCTTTGCAGGAAAATGGCTTTACCAGTGAGGAACCTCTTATTGTTTGCAGTTTCCGTGCTGATTCCATGCACAGGTATCACAATGTACGAGACACTGATACGGCAGCAAGAGATCGTTCGTGATGTCCTGCCTACGGTAGATGACGCGATATCAAGGTTGAAAGAGATCGAGGAGAAGAAGCATAAAAGAAGGCTGATACAAGTCGAATCATCACGGAAAGCTCGAGAGGCGAAACTCAAGCGGAAAGCTGAGGAGATGGAAGGTGCTAAGGAGGGTGAAGCATCTGCTAAACGAATGAAGGAGGGCCGGGATGAGCCTGTCGTCGTCGAAGTACTTTCCAAAGAGCCAAAGGACGTAGAAGTGCCAGCAGAACCAGCAGAAAGCACGCCGGTGGCTCAAGAGAACGGATCGACTGCAGAAGTAGCGACAAAAGCACCTGCGCCCGCTCCAGGGAACGGTGCGCTGAAGGCAGCGCTATTGCCTGAGCGTAAATACTCGTCGACAAAGCCAGCTGTCCAATCGAGGGGGCACACATCCTACCTTACCTTCGCTTTCCTGATCCCGTCCAAAGTCGCTTCGCCGATGCCATCGCAAGCTCAACCACTGGCACAGACACAGGAGGAAGGTAGTGTACGAGACTCTTTCGCTAGCGAGTACTCGCAGGTGCGCACGCAGGATCTGATCGCCTTGTAAGATATTGATGCTATAGGAGCCACTTCTCGATGCTGTGCAGTAATGTTGACATAATATATATTCGGAGATGGCTGCATACACTCTGCTTACAATGCCCAGGCCGATTTACGCTGCGCGGGACTTTACTATCTGCAACGGCATATGTCCGGCCTTTGTTCTAGGTTCCGCAGGAACCCTTCAAGATATTCCTGAGATCGGGGTATCCTTATGTGTATATCTATGTTGCCGATGCGGCCAGAACAGCGCTTAAAACGCTCGCACAGAAAAAAAGGTCTGTAGACCCGCCAAACATTTTTTTGGGCGCTCCCCAGGACTTACATCGCAGGAATTGAGGTTGTCTTGTAACGTATATAGTCATGCTTGAGCCAGAAAATGCCATCTGAGCGAGTTATGGGATGGAAGGTTTGGCCGTACATCGTACGGCCTGTGAGGCTGCCGCAGAGACTCGCAGGCAATTTTCTTTGACATATTTGGCATCCTGGGACGTGAAAGAAGCTGTTATGGGTGTGGATCGGGCCGCTAATAGTCTTCTAGACGAGATCTGGCTGATAGGGGCTCAGGCGATAGGGGTCTCTACGACCTGCAAAAGAACTCCCAGGCAGTTTTCCTTGGTATTGTTGTGATCAGCAGAGCGTTCCCAACACGTATATACGTCTCTCGCTGAACCGGCGTCCATATTGGGGGTTCTACGGAATTCTCAAAGTTTTCTGCCAAGGAGGGTTCAGCGGCCCTACGACATCGAACCGGGACAAAAAGGTAATCGTAAGATGGAGAACAGAGGTGTTCGGAGCAAAAGGAACGACGACTGCAGGATTCGAACCTGCGCGTGCAAGCACAAGGGCTTTCTAAACCCTCTCCATAACCACTCGGACAAGTCGCCATACATCTTCTTGATGATTGTCACGTCTGTTGCAACTTATATGACCCTTCGGCTGTTTGTTTGGGGCGTTTCCCGGCACTCTGCTAGCTCTTCCATTTGCTCGGATTGCTCTTGACCTCGACCTGTATTGTGCTTTGCATCACGCAACAATCTGTCAGCTAGCTATCATGTAGTACTATGCCGGACCCGATTGGAGCGGATAGGTAGCTTCCAGCGCACGGGAGGATCGGCTCGCGAGGACTTCGGATAGGACGTTGTATATGAGGGCACATAGTGTGGATATCTTGCATAGAGCATATGAGGGATGATTGCAGTCCGAAGAGCTAGAGATCCGAAAGCTTGTCAGGTTTCTTCCTTCCGTCACAAACAAAAAAATGCATCCATGTCAGACGCGGACGACGACCAGTACGACGACCATATTGACTGGGAGGAAGCCATCATAGCAGCGGATGCAGCAGATTCTGCGCGGAAACCAGAGAAAGCAGCCAGCATCGAGGAACAGCATAACGATCGTGACGCGGACACCCAGATTGCAGCAGCAGAGCTTCTTCTTCTGTACGATTTGCTGGAGCGTGAAGAGGCATCTATATCTGGGATCGGCGACATTGAAGACACGCTCGCAATGGCAGCTGCCCAAGCCGCGAAAGTCACAGGAAAGAGCTTATTCGACCAGTTCAGGTGCGCCGCTTGCGTGTACCATTATCGTAACTTAGACTGAGTCTATCCTACAGGAGAAAACGCGGGTTCCTCTCTGTCACAGACCTCAGTATGCGATCACCGCGACTCCGGAGAGAGCTTCACGTGTTAACGACGTCTACCAGCTGCGCCTGGAGGCTGGTGTGAAGTGCAATATGCGTACTCTCTTCTCGGTAGAAGAGAACTGAAGCCGGAGCAAAGGGTATTCGTGAAGCCTTCACACGATGAATCCTGCTGACCCCTTTTCAGCCAGATCGTATCGTAACTGCAGCAGGTAACGAGATCAAGGTAGTCTATTGGGCTGAGTCACCTCAGGACAAGCTAATAGCGAATTCAGGTCGACAAGAAGATTCAGGTTGCCCACGAGAAGATGCTCGAGAAAGGCCGACAAGTGCATAAGGTCTTAGAACGTGAAGTACATCCTGAGCAAGTCTATATCAAGACGCACACGAAGGCGGATGCGTGGGGCCTTCGGTGAGAATACCTCCGGTTGCTAACAAAACATGTCTGATCATGCTCTCAATTCAGAATATTCAACCAGATAGTCAGCCTGGCTACGCTCAAAGATGCCGGAAAGGCTCGCGAAATACCAGTGTTCGGCTTTATCGAAGACATCTTTGTGATGGGCGTCATGGATGAGATCGAACGGCGCCCGCTTCCGAGCCAGAAAGAGGGATCAGAGGAGACACCGCACGTCAATAAGATATCAAATTACTTCTCTCCGACCAAATCAGCACCCCAGCAGCGGACAGAGGGTATCTACCTGGTTGATTCGAAGACGAGAAGGGTCAACTCGATGCCACGTCCGTCGCACACCGTAGCAGTAGGTACAGCTCGGACAGGACATAACCTAGGCTGATCTCTCGCAGTCCAAGACTCAGCTCATGCTATACAAGTACTTCTTTGACGCACACGCTCGCCAGACTTTCGACTGGCCTCGCTTCTACAGTCATATTGACATATCGGAGGATGAACCCTTTTCGTCAGCATTCATCGAGCAGATCACAGCCATGGGACTGGATCCGAATTCTATTTCGACTCTTGGCGATCTCGCCAGGCAGGTGCAGGCTATGCATGCGGATATGGGCGCACTCGAAGATGGCCTCGAGCTAGTCTATCGATGGCGCAGCGCATCATCTCCCTCATCTAGCCAGACGAAGACCAAGCGCAAAAGGCAGTCGCGAAAGAAGACATCGGAAACGGAAGATGCGGATCTGCAAAAGGCGATTGCAGCGAGTCTGGCCGACCAGACCCTGGATCAGCATGAAGCCGCAGCATCAGACCCCACGATCACCTCTCGAAAGAGCCAAGGAGAGGCCAAGGCATTGGGCACAAAAGATTCTCCCGAAGTCCTGTCAAGTGATTCAGAGATGTCTGAGCCGGGCAAAGCTGCCGAAGCAGAGGCGTCTCCATCTGCACCGCCGACGAGTCAGCCCTTGGACACTGCAGCTATTGCAGCAAGGGCGGAAGAGGTCACCGAAGATCGAGTAGGAAGCATCATTGGCACGGAAAGGTTTCTTTACAACCAAGACAAGCTCTTCACGTACGTTAAGGACGCGATAGGCTTCTGGACGGGTCGTGTGAGTAAGTAAAGGTCGATGAAATTGATTGCGCTGACTGTCTGCTCCAGCCGCCAAGGGGAGTCAGCATCGATGAGGTCAATAAATGCAGAACCTGCGAGTTTCAGGTGAGCGTCTGCATATTATGCAACATTGCTACATACGTCCGACTGAAACTCCAAACGAAGGACGGCTGTGAATGGCTACAGCACAAGGCAGATGAGCATAGGGCAAATGTTGCTGCTCGAAAAGCACGGTGAAGCAAGACAGTGTTATATGATGCAATGCATGAGTACATACATGATGTTGTAGCACAATTCGCATGCCATGCTCTTACCGTTTCACAGCTTCTCGTCTGTTCGCCTTCCGACTGACCGCTCTTCGCGTCTGCATATTAGACCTCGTCTTTAGCCGACACACTATATTGCCTCGAGCTAGATCATCGCAGAAATCACACGCAATATCGCTTACCTACAGTTCATGCAGCCTTGTCTCTGCACAATGCGAGCAGATCCACTATTGCCCGATAGACTACCTTTATTCTGTACCACCTACAAGAGGTAGATCCCCATCATGTCTCTCTTCTCCGCCTCATACTCTTTCTTCTGCCGAAGACAGGCGCCCTCCATCTATCGCCGATGTCAAAGATGTCTATCTACGATTGTCCGGCGCCCCATATATGCAAGAAGTAGAGGACGACCTGTGCTTCTCTCTCTTACCGCCTTTCTTGCTGCATCAGGAGGCAGTTGGCTTTGGTTCCAGAAGAAAACGTCAAAACCTCTATGTTATAGCTATTTCATCCCTCTACCCCTTCATAGTATCACAAAACTCAATAATGAAAGCTCTATCTTCGAAATAGAGCTGCCTTCCTCGCTTTTACCGCATCCTGCACTTTATCCAGAACCGACAGATACGCCGTTACAAGCGGTTTATATACGACAGCCGGAGCTACAGATACAGAGAGCATATACACCACTCTCTTTAGACTGCTTTGAGCAAGGCGGGAATGCGCAGAACAAGAGGCTGATCCGGTTCTTGGTCAAGCGGTATCACGATGGAGAGGTCTCTTCATACCTTCACCGCTTGAGGGTGGGCGACGATATCTTCGTGAGAGGGCCAGTGAGAACGTGGGCAATTCCAGAGCACGATGAACTTGTCTTTGTAGGTAACTTCACAGGAACTAAGGCCCTTCGCATACAGACTAATGAGACATGCATAGATTGCTGGAGGGACAGGCATCACTCCTATAGTCCAGTATCTATCGCAGAGAGGCCAAACCTCAGCCAACGTCAAGCTTGTGTATGCTTCTTCAAACGCCGAAACCAGCCTGAGCAGGCATCTTCTGGCCGCACACCCTGGCCTATACGTCAAGGAAGTGTATGGGCGCCTCAGCGAAAGAGATATTGCGCAAGCAGTCGGCAGACCGTCTAGCGACAAGCGGACCGTAATCATCGTTTGTGGGCCTGAAGGGTGAGTAGCCCGTCTCGTAGAAACACCGTCGAGCTGGCACTAAATCGCGAGATCTGTGTGTCACAGGTTTGTGACTAGCTTAGCAGGTCCTCGCAGCTTGAATGCCGCACAAGAAAAGATAGGCGGCATCTTAGGCAATTTAGGCTGGGCAGCGAAGGAGGTGAAGAAGCTTTAACGATACAGGAGAGCAGTGTTACCTGTTGAAACGACTAGCATGGGCAATGCAAGTAATGATACAACGATTTTGTATCTCCTAATGCTGAACTTTTTTGGTGACACTGCTACTGTTTATGCTGACCATGGTAGACCTTGTCCTTCCCGAACCAATGCAGTCTTGATCATTAACAATACGCCTTGCTTAGGGAAACTCCAGGCGCAGAAGTCGAATATCGG
The DNA here is from genome assembly GCA_001600175.1 of Erythrobasidium yunnanense. Taxonomy (NCBI): domain Eukaryota; kingdom Fungi; phylum Basidiomycota; class Cystobasidiomycetes; order Erythrobasidiales; family Erythrobasidiaceae; genus Erythrobasidium; species Erythrobasidium yunnanense. Next base: position 630,698 of record BCJC01000006.1, read on the forward strand.
ATTCGTGTCATTGTCCTCCGATGGGTTGTCGGTAAGCTTCTTCAACAAGGCTTGCGCTATGGGTAGATTGGCTTGCGTTGGTTGTAGACCGTTCATGAAGGCCTGATTAGTGATATTAGAGCCTGTCAGAGCAAAAACTCCAGAAGTCCGACTAACCAGATCAGGGTCTCTCTCGTCTACATGCACCCAAACGGTCATGTCGTTATTGGTGGCGTCTTTGCTGATGTCGCGTCCAGGCGGCTCCAACTCGATAGATAGTCCGAATCGCCAACGTGTTGGCGTGAAACCACTTGCGATTTCGGGCGGGCATTGCTCGCAAGTAGTCGACCCGTACTTGAGACTACAGCGATAGAGCGCCCAGTATATCAGAGGACCCTGATCATCACTCGTGCAGGCAGACTTACAAATGCTGACACTTATTGCAGTGGTTTACGAGGATCTCGTCTAATGAGCGATCCACGGCCACGACTCTGCCTCTCAAGCGATACTGAGCGCTTTCTTTATTGTTTATGATGTCATTATAGCTGGCGACAGGTTCTGCTTGTCGTTTGCACTTTACGTAGTCCGCTTGAGCTTCTGCGAATCGATGAATAGACGGCTCAGACTAAGCGCACGAACCTCTAGAATATCATGCTTACTTTGCGGCTTTGCGCCAGAATCTTTCTTCTCTTCTGCAGATACTGTCGATGCTTGTTTCTCCCGTCTGTAGGAAAGGGTCAGCTTGAGAGCCAGGGCTGTCGAGTTGGGAAAGCTCACGGCTTCTGCAGGACATGCCACTCCGGATGTTCTTTATCGAGTACCGTCACTCTGAACTCGCCTTTACTGCCTATATTCCCCTCAACTATTTTGTACGAATTGCTCTTCTTCACCCTGATATTCTCTATGAACACTCTATCTCCTTCTTTGAGGTGCTTGATCTTGTCGACTTTCGTCGGACAGTCCCAGAAGGAGATGCTAAAGATTATTCGATCAGATGGATAGGCCGAATGTTGGGTGTTGTCGAAGAGCAGTCTGTTTGGGTTGTAGTCTGTGACGAACAGCCTGACGGGACTTGAGTACGCATCGTATACATCCTCTACAATCTGACAAGGTCACCGGTCAGCGCGGGTAATCTTACTATATGAAGTTGAGACTTACTTCGCAATAGCAGTCAAAGAAGCAGGATGCGTCCGGCGGGTCTTTAGGTATCGTCAACTCGGACAGATTCAGTGTCTTCCTAGTCCTTGACAGTTTCTTGATGGGGCCCGATGCTTTAGTAGTGGAAAGACCAGCTGTAGGTTGCTTCGGGAAAGGGATATCGTTGCCGTCTCCTGCTGATACGGAATCGTAGCCAGAATCTGCGAAGCTGTTGTCTTTCTCTTTCTCTTCTTCAGCGAAACGAGCACCGAGATCTTGCTGTTCCAATGCGAAGAAAGCCTTTTTAGCTCTGAGTGTCAACGCATGCGCAAGTCAGCGAGCACGACGGTACAGAAGCATACGTGACTGACTCTAGCAGCTGTGTCTTCCTCAAATCTTCTTCGTTTTCCTTGATGATCCTCCACCCGAACTCGCGTCTTTTGGCATCGACCTTTCCCTCCCAAAACCCGCCATATGGCCTCACTTTCAGACCCGTGATCTCGACGATATTTCCCACTTCTCCTAAATCTCGCTTGATATGCTCCAATCGACTCGCAAAGTCACTCATGTGAAAACTGATAACGAAGAGGGCTCTCGCCGCTCCCGATGATATATCGTAGTAATCAGCTTCAGGATGAGGACGTAGTCTAGAGTGTGTGGAATAGTCCGAGACGTAGATCTCGAGAAATGGTCCGACCGGTTTAGGTGGAGCAACGATCTGCAGGGTGATATGGTTAGGCCTAGTTTCCCTTGCGTATTGCAGACACAGGAGAACGGAAGGGACTCACCGCCACCATACAATCGAAAAGGACTCTGGATGTCTCTTTCTCCTTGAGCGGGACGATCGGCTCCAGCTCGTTCAAACGCATGTATCGCGATACCTGTCTGATTGGCTGACAATACTGGACAGTGCTTGATCCCGCGTGGCTATCTAAGACGCCTTGAATTGTGTTATTGTGCGAAGAGGAAGTGAAGTCTGAATGTATAGTGATGTTATGATTCTGGAGTCGCTGGACGTTCCACGTATGTAACTGTCTTGCGTCTGCGTACTCTTCAGGGCTGAGGATGTCAGCTTTGAAGTCTACAAACGGACCACCTTAGTCAGCTGCTAGCATTTTGTGTCGAGATATTCGCGCAGACAGAGGGAATGAGCTGACTTGGTGAAAGAAACATTGTCCCGCTACTACTGTTCGCCTGACCAGTCGGAGCTGAAGCTTTCGCTACAGCCCATACGCAGGCTGTATCTTGAGCAAAAGCCGTAATCTTGGCTTTACCTCTGAAATGTTGCACCTGACAACGGATTGTAGTACAAGATCAGCTGTTTAACCTCGTGTGGTGTGGTGGGTGACGGGAGACACTAAGATCTCACCTTGATACCTCTGATAAGGACGACATCGCCTGCTTGTACATTACTCGGGACGCACTCCTGTCTAGGATGCATGAACGTGACCGTCATTCCCTCTCCCTCACCATATCCGCCCTCTTCTCGTGAGAGACAGGACGGATCTACGATCTTGAAGCTTGACGAGTAATGGTTATGCGAGGTCATCTTGTTCTCATTTGAGTCTAGGGCGAGGCCGATGACGCTTACGGGCGTGCCCGTGCTTGCTTTACGCACGTCAGAAATGGTGGAATACCGATGCGACTGGATCTGTGACGATAGCAGACAGAGGGACACGCTGTCAGCTTGATCGTGGACTTGCGGAGGACGTGAAATGATTTACGTACTGCTGATACTGCTGGCACGACTGCCGAGGAAGCAAGGGTGTCGACCTGAGTAAAAGGAATTTGCTGCTGAGCGTCATCGAGAGGTCCCGAAGCACTCTCTATTCGTAGAGCGCTGGTCGTGCCCTCATTCGTCTCGGTCGTATCGCTCATGATTCGTTGTCGTTCGCTAGCCGAGCTCGCAGGTGCAGGTGCAGGTCTTGGGCTAGTGGAAGTCGTTCTTTCCTCCTGTGGTTGTCTTAGAGGAGATCTTGGCGTCGCTTCTTTGTCTGTCACCTCCTGTTTCACCTCATTCTGCGCAGCCGCAAATCTTCTATACCTCTTCCATGTCTCTCCTACAGCCTCTCCTGCCTTACACACCCACACTTCACATCCTCTGCTAAAGACGAGCTGATTGTTTTCCGGTCCACTCGCGTCTTTGACAAGTTTGCCTTCTTTGAAAGCCAGACGGACGCGCTTGCCCTTGTCTGGAGATAGAGAGATGTCTTTGACAAGACTGAGAGCCCAGGCGCCTTGTAGGAGAATGGGAAGACGATGTGCTAGACCCGTATCAGGATCGTTTGAAATGAGGTCCAGATGGACGGACGCGCTAGATGTAGTGAAAGAAGAAGAGGAAGATGGAGTATACGGCAGAGCGTGAAGAAAGCCCTCTGCAATCAAGCGCTGGTCGAGTTTCTTTACATCGTCTAGCTGGATCATTGAGCTTCGAAAAGGAACAGCGCCTTCGTGTGCATCACATTTCTTGCGCTTCTTAGTTGCTAGCTGAACAGCTGCTTCTTCGTCGTTGTTTGCTCGCTTGTTGACGAGCACATTCGACGTGTTTACTTTGTTGATTTCGGCAAGGTGAGCATTGAGGGCTGCTTCTGGCGTTGTAGACAGCGCAGCGTTTGTTGCTTGTTCGTCCATTGTCGTACGTCTTGCGTTGCTACATATATGCGAGGTGATGTTGACGTTGTCGAAACACGAGATTTTGGCAGAGACGAGAGCAAGACGTAACTTGTATGGTGTCGTAAAGCATGAAGGAGCTCGACTACAACACTTGGAACAATAACATCTAGATGTACAGCGACAACGCATCGCGGCATCACAGGTCCAGCTGGCAGACTGGAATCGAGATGCAAACGATGTCTGGATGATACGCGTTCGATAACGACTCGCTCATCTCGTCTCGGCTTATGACTAGCGCATGTTACCATCCATTCTCTTAGAATCTCAACCGAGTCCTGAGGATATCGACCTGATCTGAGCGTTTTAGACTGAGAGATCCCGAAGCTTGGGCAGCGCAGGAGCTTTGGCTAGACGCTGTAACGTCGGCCATCGATGCATCTATTGACGTGGTGACATCAACTGAGTCTAGCCCTAGTCTTCAGTCTTAAGCACAGACGCCTGCCGTTTGATGTGGACAATAATGCAGACATGACAATTAGTCGCTAGGGGGATGAGAGGACCCAGAAGGAAACGGCGAGGTGATCTTGAGGTAGTAGACTCGTTTCTCCTTGTGGTTGTACTGTATGTTCTTGTTCTACACTTTGACTGTCGAGCGTCACTGCCCATCACCGCGAGGACATCCCATCGATTCATCGGGCGGAGAGTGGGCATGGGATACATGCGTGGGCTGAGGAGATAGAAGAAGAGACGCATTCCATCGCATCGCAGCTTGATCTTCGACTATCCTTCAAGCTCGAGGTGATCGTCCGGGACGCTCGAAGCTGAGAGATAAGACCTCGTTGTTCGGATTGTGGGTGCAGGACAAGAGCTGTCACTTCTCAATCGTATCACCATCTAATTATTCACTATCATTTCATGTCCCTCTGATCCTTGTCAGATCTGCAGAGTCCTCCTTGCGCCCTTATTTTCAGCACGCGAAGTTGCGGACGCGCTGGGTGAAAATTCCTGGACTGGATTGAGCAGGCGGATCCCTGGGACTTGCGAGAGCTCTACTATCTCTCTTTTGGTTCTGTTACAACTCGTATATCGAACCAATTACCCTGGCAAACTCTGAGTGTACCCGGCGGTCCATTCCTCAGCGAGGACGAAAGAAGAGGATCAACATTGGATTTGAAAGACGCGACAGGAGCAAGATCCGTCCATTCAAGCTGGCCTTGCAACAACCTTGTTCACTCTGCAACTCGTAGAAGCAGTCAGCTGGCGTATTTGGACCGGACTGCGACGGACCTCTCTGGACGAGAAAGCGCTAGAGAAACGGCACCTTAGCGAGCGAGGGAGGGGGAGCGCATTCGAGCTAGGTAAACACTCTTGCTTCTGCTTTACACCAAATTGTTGTACTGATTGTGGTGCTATGCGCAGACAGTCTGTAGTCGCTGGCGATTTTACGCGTGACGATAGCGACGACGGCGAGGAAAACACAACCACAATGGTCATCAAGGCAGCCTACAGCTTTCCCAGCAAGAGTAGTAGCTCTAATAGAAGAGACAGACAAGCATCATCAGGCTCGAATGATCCCTTCCACTACGACACCCTCATCACATCCGGCGACCGAAACAAGGAGCTGCCTTCACAACCTACAGAGAACGCTCGCAACAGCTCAGACGCGCTCGCAAACACTACTGCAACACTCTTTGAATACGTACAAGCCCTACACGACTATTCGGCACAAACTTCGGGATCGAATGTCTGCTTGTCATTCCAGGCGGGCCAGATTATCAAAGTACTCAGTAGAGACGTATCAGGATGGTGGGATGGTGAACTGGAAGGTAGAAGAGGATGGTTCCCTTCAAACTACGTGGTGCGCTTGCAATCCTTTTGCAGCAATGTTACGAATGTAGCTGAAATCAAGGGGTTCTCGCAGGCTGTGACGGCAGCTCCAGCGAGCGCATCATCGCTGCATCTACCACACCAACACCATGCTGCTGAGCCCATGCGACGCGCAGCTTCTTCTCCCGCATCCACCGTCTTCGCGAGCACCTCTACCTCCTCTACCTCCCAAAATTCCAGCACGACGAGTCTTTTCGGCTCGCGTCCGGACTCTCCTCCCTTTGACAGTTCTCGAATACCTCAAGCCAACGAAGGTATAACGGCATCCATAATCCACGCCATTTCTTTACTTCAGAACGCAGTGCACAATAAACGATATTCGCACTATGGACCAGCAGCGACGTGCTTGATCGCATCTGTGCGCTCTGTGCTTTCAGCTACAGACTGCCTAGCTAGGGAATCTGTGATATTGAGAACGCATCTGAATCTGTCGAGATTGAGGAAACAGATCCTGTCGAATCTAGCGAGTCTGGTTACCAAGGCGAGAGATATCTCGACGGCTACTGGTACAGGCATGAGTGATATCATGAGAAATGAAGAAGAGAAGGAAATGCTGGAGATGGCGCACAACGTCCTTGAAGCCGTGGAGCATTTCCTGGAAACGGCTGTCAAATGCGGTGTGCACGTCCCTTCTTCCGTACTCGATACAGCAGGTTCTCCTGAGCATTATCAGCAGAATGGCTCCTCTACGTCAAATCTGTCAGTCGCGGAGAACCATCTACAAGTCTCGCAACTCCTCCGATTAGAAGACATATCTACTCCAAACCTCGATGCTTGTCTGCAGTTCTTTCCTTCGACCAGCGCAAGCGCAACTACAGATATTGCCGATTTCGCTACGTTTCCCGCTTCGTCTTCTTCATCTTCATCGGCGACGAAAGGGCCACAGAAAACGAAGAGTCTTGCGGATGTCAAGAGTCGAAGAAAGGCGTCAGAAGCTAGTAATGCAAGCAGTGGTGGATCCTCTTCTCATGGCTCGCAGGGGTCGATTACAAGACAGCACTACAGCCCACCTCCTCAGCATTCCGGCTTGCCTCAGAAGGCTTCTTCATCAGCAGCAGTTCCGGGGACCCAGCCTGGTCTATGGCGGAATGCAGCTCAGCAAGCAGCGATGCTTCGGCGACCTTCTATGCCTGCTGTATACACTACTTCGACGCTTCCAGCTCCCCTTCTTCCTTCACAACAACAGCCAGCCTGGCAAGCGAACGACTCGATAAGTTCCGTCGCGTCTTCCATCGTCTCACAGACTTCTTCTCCGCGTTCAATGACGCCTGCACTCTCTTCTCCGAATGCTCCCCTGCTTCCGGTAGAGGTATATAGGATGTTATCAAACATCCACGACACGCTCCTTTCCACCATCGCAGCGCTGATAGGACACGTTCATGCGCATTCTCGATCTTCGCACTCTTCGTCATACGCGCATCTTATCGACATGACGCGCGAGACTATCGAGCGCGTCCGCGAAATCTTGCATATCGTAGATATCGTCCTGAATCTCCCTGCCGTCCAAGCTCAATCATCGTCGAACAGCTTGAAGAGTCTGCATAAATACAGAGAATCGCTCTATCTCTCAACGACGTCCTTGGTCAACGCCGCTAGGAAAGCTACGGGTCCCATCGACGAGAATGACATAGACACGAAAGATCAAGCTGCCCTACATGACTTGGAGGAAGAAGAGAAGGAGCAATTGCTCAAAGCTGCTACGAGTATCCTGAGAGCTAGTGCGGACGTAGTCAATGCGACAAAGCCTATTCTTCTCAAAAGGGGACTGGATAATGTCACTATCGTCATTGATTTCGGTAGTCACCGAGAGCAAGGACAGCAACAGCTGCAACAGCAAGTAGGAATCCCGAATAGCGAATCTACATTGACGGAAGTCATGATGAGCAGGGAGAGCAGTCAGGACTCAACGCTATTGAATGAAGATTCTGGAACTGGAATGACAACGGGTGATACTACTGCTTCGTCTTCCTCTCCCTCATCCATTATCGGGAATGGTACAGATGGAGCTGCTATAGGCAGTACTTTACTATCCTTCGGCAAAGAAACTGCAAGCAGCCCAGCTGTTCAGAAGAGAGGTTCCAAAGACATCGGTAGTAATGCAGCGCCTGGCAGGGTTGCGGAATGGCAGCGGCAACAACAGGAAGAAAGACGGTCTCGGACAAGTCTGGACAACAATGGTCTTCCGCGCCATACGCAATCTGCCAGGAACTCCCTCCTACTTTCATCTTCTACTACTTCTCAGAACTCGGCTTCCTCTGCTTCTGCTATCCAGGAAGATGTGGTGGCGGTACAAGAGAGGTCGCAAAGCTCACTATCTATGAGAAGGGGAGTGCCTATTCCTGCAAATCTTCAGCTTCAGCAACCAAAACCTCCGAGACATGTCAGAACACCTAGCTTCGGGTCAATGTCCGCTACGAGCACTGTTACTTCGCTGCGGGAGAAGGCAGCTACGCCTGCACCTACTCTACGAGCCATCATCCCGCAGCAGCAGCCTATTCAACAGCAGCAGACACCGGTATCGGCGACTTCGTCGGCTTCAGGTACTTCAAGTAGAGCAGGTGGAGAACCCATGTCTCGAGACGAGTCTTCACGAGGAAGCGCCACAAGCACTGCTACATCTACTTTCCGATCCGTCTTTTCAGAACAAGCTTCTACAGCAGATACTTCTCCTCGGTCGTCTGTCTTCCTCTATTCTCCAGCCGAAGAGAAGGTTGACTGGCAGAATCAGCAATTACAGCTACAGCATGGCGAGCCACCTTCAGCTTCAAGTCTCAGCTTCGGCAAACCTGGCAGACCCGGTTTCTTGCGAGCTAGATCAGGATCAACACCTGATCGCTTGACGGCACTCAGAATCTCCGAGTTCGGCAGCAACGTCCAAGCTCTGCTGCCTTCTCCTCTCAGTCCTCGTCTTCCTCCTATCCCTTCCTCCCCGCTCGAGAGCCAGACTTCTGGCGGACGTGCATGGATCCTGGAGAGGGACTACGAGACAAGAGAATGCGAATTCTCGTCAGATGGAAACGTTCGAAGTGCAACTTTCAAGTGTCTTATCGAGAGATTGACTCTGCACGACCAGACTATTGATCCAGTCTTCGCGAATACCTTCTTCCTCACTTTCAGAATCTTCTCTACCCCGCTTGAGCTTACGGAAGCACTCATCGATCGATACAATATCACTGCGTCCTCTACATTACCAATGAGCGAGAGTGAGGCGCAGCTGTGGCATGACAAGAAGCTCATTCCCGTCCGTCTACGTGTTTACAACTCCTTCAAGACTTGGCTGGAGAGTCATTGGAAGCCAGAGTCGGACAATGCTATCCTTGATCGCTTACTTGCATTCACAAGAGAGACGATGGCTGCTTCAATGGCCGCGCCTGCACAACGGCTCGTCGATCTTATCCAGAAAAGATCGCTCCTTTCTGGCTCTGGTCCAACAGGAAGGCCAAGGGGCTTGACTCGCATGGCGTCTGCCGAGAAGCTGAAAGCAGGCAAGCCAATCAATGATGGACTTGGATCTGCGACTTTCCCAAGCTATCATTCTTCCTTGCCTCCTTCTCCCATCGTTTCGAAAGCACTCTTTGCGATGTTGCGGACGCATCCATACGCTCCGTCGTCAATAGCCGACATCGATCCACTTGAACTTGCCAGGCAGTTCACAATCATGGAATCAAGGCTATACTGTGCTATTCTACCAGAAGAGCTTATCGGACAGGAGTTCGGCAAGAAAAGTAATAACAAAGTTAGCAATGTTCGGATGATGAGCTCGCTTAGTACGCGGATTACGGGCTGGATCGCAGAAATCATTCTCAGCGAACAGGACGCAAAGAAGCGGACTTCACTCGTAAAGTACTTCATCAAGCTTGGAGATGTAAGTATCGCTTCTCGCCATGATTTGCGTTTCAGGCTAAGTATACTTTTTATCGCAGCGCTGCCATTCGCTGCAGAACTACAATACGCTCATGGCTATTCTAGCTGCGCTCAACTCTTCGACCATCTCTCGCCTGAAAAAGACATGGGAAGGCCTGTCAAACAAGTACCGCACTATCTTGGAGACTCTTCGAAGGTCGACTGAGCATGCTCGCAACTACACCGAATACCGTGCAACCATCCGCAGCGCAGTAGCACCATGCCTTCCTTTCCTCGGTCTATACTTGACCGATGTCACTTTCTGCTACGACGGCAACCCATCTCATCGACCTTCTCCTGTCGATGCGTCCCTCAAACTCATCAACTTCGATCGATATCAGGTGGGTCCGGCCGGAAGCGAGTCTTGGTGTCTCAACAAGCTAATTATTGCGCTCTTAGAAAATCGCAAAATATGTTGGCGATCTACAGCGCTTCCAGCAGCCATACAACCTCGTTGAAGTCCCTGAAATTCAGTCGTTCTTGCACAGTGGTAAGTTACGGTTTTCATACAGCCTGAGCATAGATACTAATGTATGGCATGCTACAGCTTTGGCCAACGTGGAGAATGGCGGCGATGTACACGCTCTGTACCGACGAAGCCTGATGGTCGAACCGCGCGAAGGTGCTGCAGAGCCGCAGCCCGTCTATGCTAGCACAGCGGGCAAAGACCTCTTCAACTGGAAGATGCATCAAGCACCTTCTTCCCTCGGCATCGTGTAGGACTCCGTTTAGCGGAGTAGGTATTCCCAGAGTACCTGGTAAAATAGTTCTTTATGCTTTAGTTTTGCTGTAGCGCGTGATTCTTCTCGCAGTTTCGTTAGGCTTTTGTATCGTTCCGGTCTAGACTTATACGTAGCATAGAAGTGGGTGGAAGGGGATCAAAAGTACAAATAGTCGTTCTTGTATACAACGCGGACACTGCTTAAGGCTACAGTACTGTACTGCGACATACTTGACGCGGATGCTCACGCAAAGACTACAACTGATTGGACGAAGAATGCATAACGATGATGACTCTATATGGATCTACGTCAGATGAGATATGTTCTCCGTTTCGGGCGCCGTTGGCAGATTGTCAGTATGACCAAATTTATTCCTAAGATTATGACCTTTTCGTCGAGAGCTGTCTTTGAGCCACTTGGCTGTCCGACCGATCTTGGACTGGAAGACTCCTCTCTCATGCATGCGATCAGATCTGAAGTCTTCTCGCTTCTCTGCAAACAAGCCTTTGTTGTTCAAAGCATCCTTCTCTGCGTCTTCAGCTGCATCTTCCTCTTCCCAGTCTTCTTCGTCGATGAGTTCATCTTGATCCCCTGCTTCTCCTTGGCCCTCCGCTTCATTGAGTGCACTTCGAGGGATTTCGGCCAATCCTCCGCCCTCGGCCGCAGGTATTGATCCTAGATTCATTTGGTTTGCTTCACTCGAAGACACGGCGCTATTGTGCTCTTTGTTGTTGTCCGATGCAGCATCACGCGCTTGAGACAGGTTTCTTTCGCGCTCGGCTTTCTGTGCAGTATCGCGGTGATTGAAGCGTGCTGATCCTGCTCTCCGTTCGCCAGCCTGAATCGCATGCTCCCTCATGCGAAGAGTGTCCTGAAGCGAAGCAGGCGCCACATCTCCAAGTAGAGTCGAATGGAGGGAGGACAAGCCGCGACTGAAGCTAAGGGAGACTTGCAAGCAGAGACCTTCCTGGCGGACTTCTACACCCTGAGAACTTTGCACCGCCGAACGCGTCCTTCGGATATCAGAAATGTGTCGACCAGAGTCTTCCGGTGTGTCGGCTGAAATCCCTTCCGCCAACGAGTTGTCGTTATTCGCACGACGTCTACCATAGGAATAGATCAGCGCGCCGCGGCTAGTACGAGATAGATGGGCTAGATGGGCCTACCGCTTGACATCGTCGCCATAATAGAGTCGGATCTCAGGCTCAGATGCTGTGTCATCCACAACATTCGACATCCACAGGATGCCTTCTCCGATAGTCTTGCCTGAACCTAGATTGTGGGAGGTATCTACTAACTTGAAAGACAGAGCGCGCTGGTAACGGCGCAGCATGGGAACACGTAAGGGCGGCTTGCACTTCCAAGTCACTGAAAAGCCGCGATGTAGTCAGTCATTTCTTCTTGGTGTAGGTTTCAGTGAGAGGTGTAGATACCTGCTCCTTGGCCGTCGCCATCCTCCAAGCTTTGCACTACCGTGCTTGTCTTGACTTTTGTGCCTGCCATACTGACTACGATTTTACCCTTAAAGTTCGCGGGAATATTGTGACCCTTGATCTGATCAATCAGCATTGTGCCAACGTTCCATCCTTTCAGAGTGGGCGGTAGGTATATATGTATAGGTTTGAATAGGATCGAAAGGCGGCATCGACCAGTACCTATTGAAACTGACAATCAGCTCAAGAGGGAGTTCACAGAGCTGATAGTTCACCTATGCCGCCGAGCAACGGACGCCAAGAGCTGACTTGTGATGTATTGGCCAAAATGTCCGCTAGGCGCAGTGAAATTACTCCGAGAACGGCATCATTTTCTTGATGGCAGCAGGATGAGCTGTTCTACGGATCTTGGAAATACATCGAATGCTCACCTCGCTCACGATAGTCCAAGATCACGATATCTACCCTTGTGCGTGTCCAGTCCTTGCAGAAAACTTCGGTTCTTGCATTGATGTAGGGCGAGCTAGAGAGTCTCTTCAAGCGCGTTGTGAATATCAAGTCATCGTTGACAAACTGTAATTGGCAGAATCAGCCAAGGTAACTCGTGAAAAAATCGACTTCGCTTACAATTTGAGCGTAGGTCGACGGCGTATTTGTTTCGACCTTGCTGTCACCAAGTCCAGGTATCGCGTTCTTCTGCTGAACATCCAGCTCGTCCATTTGATGCAGCTGAATAGCAAGTATACCACTGCTTTGCTTGGGAGACGGCGGAATTTTTGCGTCCATCTAACCCGACCAGGGGTGAGCTACAGCCTCCCTTCGATAGATGCATGACTTACAGTATCCTTGATCCTGGATGAATCTAGGCGACGGATCACATCAGCTTTGGAAGCTGATCTTATTAGAGCTTGAATATACATACAGTGTCGCGCTCTCTCATTTTTCGGACTGTCTGCCTCTAGAGGGGCTCCGGCATCTCCGACCCGCATCGACACAACTGTTCCAGCAGGAGCTTTCGTAGACCCAGCCGAAACATCTGCTTTCTTGAAGTATCCGGCTGAGAATTTGACATTGCCTTTGTTGTTGCCCTTCCGGATGGCACCAGATAGAGGCTCGTCGAATGTTTGCATCCTACCGGCATTGTCGTACATATCGTTAATGTTCAATTCGGCTTTGCCGAGAGAACTGTCAGAAGGTTTTAGTTTAGACATTGATAGCATATGACTGACTCAGTCTCACTCGTCCGCTGTAAACCTGTCTGAGTCCCATATTGTGATGCAGAGTCTATCGCCGTCACGTAGAGCGTCTGTGGCTCCGAAGTCAGTCAAAGCCGAACGCCCGCAGATGGTCTAAGCCCGTTTCTTTACCTGGCGGTACCGGGATGAATACTGCCTCCTCCCATTGCGGATGCAGCTCGTTGCGTATGACTCGAGAAGTATATCTGCATGGGTCCGTATCGATCAGCCGATAGCTCGCCTTCGCACCACAAGGCTGCCGCACAAGGTTTTGCCGAGCTTTGCCCAGGTGATAATGACGAAGGGATCTGATTTTGAGCCTCTGTCCGTATTACTGAGGCCATATGCCGAGTGTAGCACTACAACCAACAGACCTTGCGCTTGTGTAGCTGAAGATAGATAATCACGATCAGCAAACAGAAGGAGGTTGGAAGAGGAGAATCATGAGGTACTTAGGTCAACATCCTGTCCCATAATCAGTCTCGCGACGTTTAGACTGAATGCGTCGGGTGCTATAAAGCGGCTTATCACATCGCCAATTGCCTTTTTGACATAAGAAGTCATCAAAGGGAACCGCATGACGTCGACGGATTTGAGAGGCCGTGCAGATAACGTAAAGTCTGGCATTTGAGGGAAGGATACTGTCGCCGTCCTAGGAGAACTCGCCTTAGTAAAGTCTGTAAAACAGTTAAGTGTGTGCAGACCCAGCATACTCAGCGAAGGGTGGGTCTGAGATCAGTTCCATCCGTATCCGCATGGTTCCTGATGCATGACTGAGCTCCGCGAAAGTAGGTATCTCGATAGTTGCGAGTTTTGACGGGCCGAGCCCCATGTAGATAAGCATATGAAGATTATCCTGCAAGGAGATAGTCAGTCAGATGCTATGTCAGTCAACGACAGAGCACTTACGCTTGCGACTTTCCGGTTCTCGCCTCGATACTCAAAGTCGACCTCCATATTGACGAATCTACTACTGTCCGATTCGACATCATGTCCTTCCGATATACGGGACTCAGGGTCCAGATACTTCATCTTGACTATTCGGAATGGGGTGACTCCAAGGTCTAGTTCTTCGATTCGTACCGTATCGATTAGCTTTGGGTATTTGTCCTTCAGGGCGTCTTCCACTATATCAAGCATGGGTAGCGCAAGATCTGTGTTGATTATAGGCCAGAGCTTTGCTATAACAGCATTCATCCATTCCGCGCTTTCGCTGTCGAGGATAGTGGGATCTCCAGACTTCGGGGCTTTTGGCTATTTTCCACGGCAAGCTAGCATCAGCAATGTCCGTGAGATGATGGTGAGACGATACTGACATCCTTAGCTGCATCTGCTTTTCTTTCCCGGACTTCGGCTAAGAAGGACTCGCGGATATTGCTTGAGAGCCAGAGGTAGAGGGGGGCCACGGCAAGTAAGGAGGTAGCAATCCATTTGAAGCCGTAGTGAAGGCGGGTGAGGAGATGTACAGAAGCAGCAACGATCACCAGGCAGCCAGCGGTGAGAAGCCATGCAGCTCGCTCAAATTTGGTGACATCTACCGAGAGAGCGGCTTCTTCTTTCTCTTCTTTACGTTTCCTGTTTGCTTCCTCGACTCTGTGTCTTGATGCAGCCTTTACTGGGTCACGGTCTTCATCCTTGAAACCGTCATACTCCTCAGCAGACGGCCTTTGATGCTTGTTCATCGTCGTTGTATCGTCATGAGGTAGGCCGTGTATTCGAAGTCTTGCTCGCAGTCATCCAGAGCGAAGAAGCTGCATGCTGTGTCTTGCGTTTGTCCCGTTCGCGTCAGGAATCGTCATCAGAAGTCAAACATCGGCGCAGCGTTACAGAACTGCAGCAAGTCGTTCGCAGGCTGGTTGAATATCGTATCGTGATACTCCAGGAGCGCTGCGAACCTGTCCAGAATCCGTATCAATCTGAAGACCGCGAACGACCATGGTCAATTTCTTTACGGCCTTCTTTCAATGGCTTCAAGGGCTCTTCTTCTCTAAGGAGCTCGAGATCACGCTGGTTGGCTTGCAGAATGCTGGTCCGTAACAGCTTTGTTGGCTCGCGTAAAGCGTTGGTCCTGATCATGAACAAACCCTCTCTGCCCGCATAACAGGAAAGACCTCCTTAGTCAACGTACTATCTGTGGGCTTATCATTATGTCTATCTGACTTGGCGCGTTGCTGAGTTCCGTTTCAGGCTGGCCAATTCTCAGAAGAGATGGTGCCGACTGTGTAAGTATCTAACAGCTTCGTCACTTGCGAGCTGATGCTGACGCCTCTATGTAGTGGGTATGTCTCGGCTTCGTCATCAACAAGGTCAAGGACCCTGAGCCAATCCTCTTCCAGCTTTAACATGAAAAAGGTCAAGAAAGGCAACGTGACAATCAAGTTATGGGACATTGGAGGGTGAGTATCATTCATTATTGTGAGGATGTACAGCTCAAACGCATTTCGACAGACAAGCGCGATTCCGATCCATGTGGCAGCGTTATGCCAGAGGCGCCAACGCGATACTGTGAGTATAGTACATCGCTTACGACATATCTTAAACTGACTCACACTTACCATAGCTTCATCGTCGACTCTGCCGATATGAACCTGATGGAGGACGCGAAAGCCGAGCTTTGGGCCTGTTAGTCGAGCATATCCTTAGTTGCGGCGGATCACTGATCCAATCTCGATAGTGCTGGACAAATCAGAGCTCTCTGGCATCCCTATGCTGGTGCTATGTAATAAGAACGACCTGCCTAACGCTCTCAAGGTAGAAGAAATGATCGATAGGCTGTGCGTCGTCACTCCGCGCTCGATTGACTAGATATCGCTTACGCTCTCTATGATATTCTCACAGCGATCTTGCGAAGGTGACTGGAAGAGAATGCAGGTATGCGTGATACTCACGTGAAGCAGATCTAATTGCTGACGCTAGAGATCCGCAGTATATACTCGATATCGTGTCTCAGCTCAACGAATATCGATATTACTCTGAATTGGCTGATCAAGAGAGCATGACGAGCGCCTTTCGACATCGTAGCGTACCGATACCTGTAATCTTCCTAAGTCGCAACCAATGCAATGCAGTAGTAGTTTCGTTCACACAACAACAAAACGGATCCTATTACGTACTCCACCTCTTCCCGAAATGACTCCCATCTTCTAACTGCTTTTCCCATTCGCCGATGTATCACTTTGTGCTGTCGTAGGAAACGGCCTGACAGCATCCACCGGCACAGGAGCATTATTATCATCATCTAGAATGACAGCTACAGGCTTATAGATGACTCTTTTCACTTGATGCGGCCGTGTATCCCAAGTTCCTTTGGCTGTACGCGCTGTAACAGCTTGGCCAACTTCGTACTCGCCATACGTAGGATTCGAATTGTCACTGCGCGCGTATCACTTCAGTCAGAGCAGGCTAGATGGATCGCTGATGAACGTACAAACTCTGGTTTACACCCTCATATAGATTCTTCCGCCGTAGGTTTCCAGGTCCGACACTGTGTAAAGCTTCAGTGAATTGCTACATGAAAGTGTGTAGTGAACTCACCACGGCAAGCTCTTGCTTTTACAGAAAGAACACCTGACATCAAGCAAGACGGTCAGTCTCCCAAGATTCAAAAGAAGATAGGGAAGGAATATGCATACATATCTTCTTCACTGTCGCGTATGCATCGTACATTGGCTACCTTGCAGAAGTCTGACAAGTCAGGCAACGAGAGCTTCAGTTTCTTGTTGATCTTCGTATCAATTGGAGCTTCGGCATCATCTCTCGCCCCTTCCGAACCACGTACCACACGCTTGAGCATCTGTCGTCGCTTCTCCCAGCTCCCAATTCGTATGCGCATTCGTTACGTGACCCGTCGCGTTTGTCGCATAGGCTGCAAAGAGCATGCTAGATTCTTGCTGGGCGCGCAAAGCATCGAGCGCTGGTTCGACAGATGCATCTGTACTGCGAGTTGTGACCATGATGCTGTCAGGAGAAGGAGGTATTGGCGATGATCAAGTGGACGAGTCTTGAAGGCAGCGAAGCTGTTGACTGTCGGAATGCTCTACTGAACCCTTTATACATTGATGCAGTTTGATCGTATATTCACAAACTGGCAATGCTAACTATCTTGAAAAGCTAGGGATACAGCAAGTTATGATATGAATTTCATGCATCATAAGCTACACGGGCACCAGCAAACACATACGGGTAATTGGCTTGGTACTGTGTACGTGAAGCCATGTCAGCATGTAGCTTGCTCAGTGAGAAGCGGAGCCAGGCTTACCCAATTTGTAAAGGTCTTCCTGCCAGCTACACGAGGGATGGTAGCTGAAGCAATGCGAAGAAGCTGTCAGCGGACGAGAAGGTGTGTGCAAGCTACTGACTCACCAAAAGATCCACCCAGCATAACCCAATGACAGCCATCAAAGAAATCGCGTGAATAGTCTGGGTAAAGCTCAGATGCTTGCCATCCTTCCCACGCTTCGAAACAAGTGCTTGTCCACTCCCAGACACCTCCGTTGGAAGCGCCTGTCTGCGTACCGTTGCGGAGTCTATTCGGCAGACGAGCTCTGTTAAACAGAATGGGCGGCATCAGCCAAGCACAGAGAAGAAAGTTCGAAAGATCATAACTTACGGGACTGGATGCCAGTTCATGAAGCCTATATTGGCTCCGACATGATCTACCGGATGATCCTCCAAGAATCGCCGAAGTTCAGGCTCGGTAGGTAATCTGCCTCCTACGCTCTTTGCGTAAGCCTCAAGCTGCTTTCCAGATGCCATGCATGGCCAGTCTCTCCCAATGTCCAGGTTTACTCGACTCGGCTCTGTGAGCACTTTAATGGACACTTCGCCATCCGATGAGACTGTCCACGAGCCAGGAGTTAGATTATCAGGTCTGCCATGCTCTAACCAGAATCTGTGATAGTCGGAATTGCTGATCGGTAGAAGGGATACCCTGAAAGCTGGTACCGAAACATCGCGCCTTGGAGCTTCGTTATCCCAGCCGAAAGTATGCTTGGCGTCATACTTTGTTTCAGCATCCAGATGATCTGAATCATCGTGTCCTACGCTGATCGTACTAGCCTCGAATGACTGAACAAGATTGCGCGTGGGCCGTCTTTCTGAAGCGACCTGTTTCTCCCATAGTGCAGATAAGCCTGCCCAGTCTGGCTTGCTAAAGCTTGGTGCACAATGGAGCTTTCCAGCTGGGATTTGGGCGGCCATGCTGTAAGGACAATAAGATAGGACATCAGTCTCATAAGTTCCGCTGACCATGTCGGTCCGGCGCCCCAGACTTACTATAGCAGGGTCTCCAAATGCATAACCTCGTGCTCGTACACCATAGCCATGGTTCTTGCCAATCTCCTATCCGTCTTTTCCGGATCTGCCAGACGAGTCTCGTATATGTTGGCCAGTCTAGCTCGAACGCGATTCCGGTATTCTACGATCTCGGATACCGAAGGCCAGTCTTCCATACGTGTAGGTACAACGGAGTGGGCGTGCACTTTCGATGGATCATCCATATTTGGGTCGATACCTGCATTTATCGCTTAGCAAGAGATTCGTGTTCAGTCATGACTGGAAGAAGGCGCACCTCGCTCGAACATATCTGGGAAATGGGCTGGCTCGGTGTATGGCTCCTTGAGATACCTCTGTTTGCATGCATCAACACAATCAGCATTGACGAATCCGATATGCCTGATATCCGATACCCACACTCATGTGGATATCCAAGAAACCTGGAATATGTCCGAGATAGAAGAGGCAGATATGTCTGAGGTCGATCGGCTTGGTATGCAGAAGATCTTGCGGGATCATCGAGAGAGTCTGAATTTACACTTAGCATCAGCTTTACAGTCATACACGCTTGAAGGATAATAGACACGCACTACACAGTCCCAAGCCTTCCACAATCTATCCCATTCACTGAGCGTAGGCAGTCCGAACGGGTTCTCCCCTCGTTCAATGATATCTCTCGTGCTCTCAAACCCGAACCCAGGCTTTTCAAGTAGCCATAGATGGTAGTCTTCTCCTTGTGCGTCTGTAGACCATCTATCTACTACTCGAAGACCACTTGAGCCGAATAAATCGAGTGCTTCGTGCAGGGAATACTTGTAAGATCTCTCGATGCGGATCAGCTCGTCTTGAGCAAGAGTGATGGGTGCGTCGCGGTATGTGAATGCGACCTCTTTCTTTGGTACTATGTAAGCCTAGTCCAAGCCTGCAAGTCAGCAAATTTACAAGCGACAGGAGAAATGACACATACCTCGTGTCTTCCCTTCTCCTTGTTATATCGATTCTTATACTCGAAGTCCTCCTGCTTCAAGCCTACATCCCCCAGAATCTGATTGACGTGATCGATTCCATTCAGAATAAAGCCTTTTGTGACATTGTCGGAGTCGTTATAGGCTTTCTCAATCATCGGCTTATCGTTCGTCGAGTCGATACCGATGAGTAGAGTGTCGCCAACTTTCATGCCTTCGTTCGCGATCTGGCGGAGGAAGTCGATGGCTTCCGTGCGCGAGTAGTTGCCGATGGAGGAGCCTAGGAAGAGAATGCATTTCTTCTCATCTGCATCTTGAAGCTTGCCGTCGGCGTTGTTACTGTCATATGATCCATCGCGTAGATGCGGGAAAGCTTCTTCGTACGAAGCGCAGATACCTTTGGCGACGATCTTATCGTCTGCACCTTCTTTACTTCCATCGAGTGTAACAGTATCTTTCGAGCCTTCTTCGAGCTTAGCAAGCGTTTCTTCCAGCTGTCGATATTCGAGGTCCAAAGCGTAATACTTGATCTTTCCACTTGTAATAGCTTCGCCTTCGGTGGCCTTGTTTGCAGCTCGTACGTTCGCTAAGGCTTTCAAGAGCACGGAAGTCTTCTTTAATGACCCCGCGCCGAGCTCAATGATGGAGGTCGTCGTGGTCGATGATGGGATGGCACCTTCGCCAAGGCCAAGATTCCCGTTGACACTGTCATTCAAGTGATCTCAGTAAAGACATGGTGCCCGAAAGCAAAACTATCTAGCCTACCCGAAGTTGTTTCTCCCAACGCTCGCATCACCCCTACAAGCCGTCGAAACAGTGCTCAGCATGCTGAAAAGGACTTCTCATGTATAGAGTAGACGAGGCGACTGACCACTTCTCCTCGACGTCCAGTCTCTGTGGGAGTCCGATATAGCCGGAATCCTCTTCTCCATCTTCTGTTTCTTCATCATTTTTGCCTTCCTTGTCATCTGATGCAGCACTACTCTCATCTGTCAAGGCATTCTCTGACAGCGGAGGCGTCGATGCCGCAGACCGACTTGGCGATGCTGACGGAGGACCGGTTAATTTGGATGCGGAGACTGGATACGCCAGCAGTCGTTTGGCCTGCGAGTATCGTGTATGAGTATAGGAATGTATGAAACAGAGAAGCACGTCGACTTGCGATGCTCTCGCCGTGCTCCTGCAGGATCGTCAACTCCGAGTTGTAAAGGTAGTATTCCTCGCATTGGGTGATCTGGTCGTATATGTCGAGGCCTGGAGGTAATTGTAAGCTTCTAGAACTACTACGAGCTTCTTATTCAGGCCAGCTTGCCTTTGTCATCGTACAGCACCACTGCGATTTAGGGGTCAGTTACCGTTCGCAAGGCATACAGAGCTCTTCGGCTTGTACTCACTTGTTGGTATATGCTTTGTGTATGTATACTGTTTGCTCTCATCGTCTGTGCCCGTCGTGCGAAGCTCCGTTCTTGTCAGGCCCTCGATGATGCTTTCTGCCAGCGGGTTGTTTGATGTAGTTTCTTCGTCGTCACTACTGCTATTGTTCTTGATGCTGTTGTGCCCTCGTAGATTGACTATCTGCGCCATGTTGTTTGGTTGTTCTTAAGAAGCAATGACAGGTGATGATCCTCGCTTAGCCGGTCTCCAAATATACAGCTACCGCAAGTGAACGATTTCCATCAAGATCCTCGTCAAGAAGGAGATTCTACGTGCTTATTTGCTGCCGCCAATCTGCCGTTATGACTGCATCTACCTTCCGCCTGGCCGCTTCTATGTATATTGTGAAAATCACCTGACTGTAAACAAGTCAGTCGCAGCTTCTGACGTCTATGCGCTCGCAGTCGAGGCCCTCTCTCTACATGACAGCATGACGGAAACGCAACTTTGCTCCCTCAGCGTCTTGGCGAGCTTCGACCAGCGGCTTCCCTTGTCCGTACCGACAAGGTTGTGGATATGGCACACCCACTTGTATCACTATTCCTCTTCTTCTATCGATCTTTAGTCCAGCCAAATCCAAGATCCACAAAGCGACTTCTCGATGTCACGCCTGTTGTGATCTCGAAGGGTCTTGCTCTGGCATGGCACACATGTCAGCGGATAACTTCCATCTGCTGTGATCCGTCTGAATGATCGAAAGGGCTTGGACTGAAACAAAGGCCATGTCCCAGTGTAGGCTCATCTCCGATCTGAGAACGGTGAGAAAGCCGCTGCCGCCCCGCTGACCTGACTGTTGCAGCTAGCTCTTTTGCTTTCGTCCTTCACAGTCTTGCCCACATAGAGTGTGAGTGACAGCGCAGCACCCCCAACAGCACTATAATGCAGATGAGTTAGCAGCACTCCCCGCCTGCTCCTCGTAGAGTGTTTCCTTTTGGCTGATGTGGAGCATTACAGTCCGCACAATGGCAGTTTACGATGTCGTAGCTCTGAAGGGATACTGGGCGTTCGACCCGTACAAAGACCTCGACTATCCGATGCAGAGTTACTTTGTGAATGTGTCCGCCAACCTTGGCTCCCCATCGCAGCCAAAAACCGTCGAGAAGTCATTCGCAGTGGACCGAGACAACCTCAAGCTCCCCAACAGGTATGGAGGGTTTGAGGATGGAGAATGGATGCTTTCAAAGTGTCCAGGTCACATCAGGAAGAAGGATCCCTACTTTGTATGGAAGTACCTTGTGGAGCATGTTCCTCAAGGTCAGGGACATCTTGCTCTCAAGATGAAAGTCTGGGAGGATTGCCTCGACTACTACGGCAAGCCGCGATGGGAGCTCGTATACGTCAAGCCATCCACAAGAGTGACGCAGCTGCAGACTCCAGGCGGAGCAGCTCCAGTACCTCCTCTACGTACTGGTTCCTCTTCGCAGACGTCTATCAGCATGCCTACAAGGAAATCGTCTCGCTCTCCGAACGTCACTTCGTCCTCGAGCATCAGTCGTCCACGATCCAACAGCATGCAGTCTCGTTCTTCCTTGTCCGTGAAGAAGGCTTGATGGGATCCGTATACTGCTGGGTATGGTACGTATTCCTGGTGGAATCGTGTACACTATACCGCGAATCATTAGACGGATAGGTTCCTCATTCGCTCTTGTAAAGCCAATCTCTCCTCTTCTGCCGAATGCTTCAGCGCTTGCTCTTGTCGATCTCGTCTCTCCTTGATCCTGCTGAGTATTGCGCTATACTGCGGTCCAACACATACTTTGGTAGGATGAGCGCCTCTCCAACACCGTGATCTGCGTCTTCTTCCAGGTCTGTCTGCAACACTCATCAGCGGTCAATGAGATTGATCATCAAAGCGTTGCCAAATCGTATTTTGCCCTTTTCGTTTCAAGAAATGCGACAAACTTCATGATGGCAGGTAGCGCTGCGCCTAGTGGATTCTTCGAACGTAGCCTGGAGCCATTCGTCCGAGCCTTTGAATTACATCCCATAAGTTCCTGCGGGTCTGCGGGGTTCCAGGTCGATTCGATGATTGCGGACAATCTGTATGAGAGACTCCAGACCGGATTCATCTATACCGCTGTGGATGATCGACATTCCATTCGTTTTCAGTCTGCAGACGTCAAATGGAGAAGACTAGCGTTCAGCTCCGAATTGTAGAGGCAGTAATCCTCGCATTCGGTGATGTTCGTAGTGGCCGAGTCCTAGAAGCAGTTGTAAGCTTCATGACTTCTGAATGCTCGCTGATGTCAGGCCAGCTTGCCCTTGTCATCCTAGAGCAACACTGCAATGCAGGGTTCAAGTACTTAGCGCTCGCAGAGCACGCCCAGCTCTTCGGCTTGTACGTATTCGTTGGTACATGCTTGGTATATGTGCACTGCTTGCTTTCATAGTCTGTCCCTGTCATGCGAAGCTCCGTCTTTGTCAGGCCCTCGATGATGCTTTCTGCCAGCGGGTTGTTTGATGTAGTTTCTTCGTCGACACTACTGCTATTGTTCTTGATGCTGTTGTGCCCTCGTAGAATGACTTAGACTATCTGTGCTATGATGTTTGGTTGCTCTAAAGAAGCAATGACAGGTGATGATGGATCCTCGCTTAACCGGGCTCGAAATATACTAGTGACTGCAAAAGTGACTGATAGTTCAAACGACCAGCTCTCAGCTTCCTGCTAACCATCAGAACAGAAAGTCTACCCTTACCTAGCTGTTCAATCTGCCCTCATCATGTCTACATCTACCTTTCGCCCAGCTGCTTCTATCCTGCGCGAACAACTCGCTGGGAACAAGACAATCGTAGCTCCAGGCGTATATGATGGCTTCACTGCTCGACTCGCGCTTGCAGCTGGACACAAGACGCTATACATGACGGGCGCAGGCACTTCTCTGTCAAGATTAGGTCAGCCAGACCTGGCGTTGATCACCCTGACCGAGATGCTGCAAAACGCCGCTATGATTGCTGGACTTGAATCATCCGTGCCTCTCATCGCGGATGCGGATGTTGGGTTTGGTGGACCACTCTCCGTACGAAGGACTATCAAGGCATATATCGATGCGAATATTGCTGGGCTGCATATAGAAGATCAGGTCTGTCTTCACGTCTTTTCTGAGATTGCCGTACGTGCTAAGTAGATTGTATATTTGTCATCCTAGGTCATCTCAAAGCGGTGTGGTCACTTACAGAGCAAGCAGCTCGTTAGCCAAGAAGAGTTCGTTACACGCATACGAGCAGCCGTAGCTGCGCGTGAAGAGTCTGGACGCGACATCGTTATCATAGCAAGGACGGATGCTCTCCAATCCTTCGGCTACGACGAAGCTATCAAGCGCTTAAAAGCTGCAATAGCTGTAGGCGCCGACGTAGCGTTCTTCGAAGCTGTACAGAGCGAAGAACAGATGCGAAATTCGATTCGTGATCTCAGTCCAACTCCATGCCTGGTCAACATGATCCCCGGCGGAGCAACACCTATCCTTACAGCAGCGCAAGCGCAAGATATAGGATACAAGATCATGATCTGGCCCGTCATGTTGCTTTCAGAAGTCTATGCGAATGCAAATAGAGCTTTGAAGCAGCTCAAAGAGACGGGCTATGCGGACCCACCAAAGAAGGGAGAGGGTCTCATCAGAGAACTGTTTGAAGTAGTTGGACTTAATGAGTGCCAGGACTTTGATGCGAAGATAGGTGGGAAAGCTTACGAAAAGGTGTAATTGAGAAGACGCTCGAAGTTCCTAGTAAGAAGCAAGGGTCGATTAGCTCCAGACTGCCAATACCCTATTGTCTCACATCTAGCAAGTAACGCCGCCCTGACATAGAGATAAGATTACCTCTGAAATTGAGTTTGGACGCGCCTTGCCTCTCTCCATCAATAAAAGCCTTGACAGCCTCTCAGAACCTCTGACAGATTTCAACATACATTCATTAGATCCACATACGACACCACACATACGCAATGCGCTCCTCAGCCTTTATCGCAGTAGCCGCTGCTTCCCTGGCCTCAAGCGCGATGGCCCAGCTCGACGGGATGCGAGGTGGGCTACAGAATGCCATCGACACTGGATGTTTATTGACATGTTGTGCAATGTCCACAGCTACCATTCCTGGGTCACTCCATCAATGCGAAAACACAAACCTTTTGTACGTTTCAGATGCAGCGCAGCACTCTGTTGACATTTGCGAAGGAATGCTGAGTGTTCTTGTATCGCAGCTTCTTCGACAGCGATAACAGCCGGTAGATATATCTTGTACACAATCAATGGCCAGCTGTTGACGCGAAACCTCTCGTAGCCCCCTCACGGTCCTCTTCCTGCCTTCAGCAGATGTACCTGATTCAGCGCGCAGCGGGACAGTCCAGCTGAGCGACGCAGCGACGTACAACCCACTCCAAGTCATTGAAGGAATCACCACTCCAGATGCTCAGGCATACGATTTCGAATTGCAACTCGCAGAAGGAGCTGTCTTTGAGGTGTTCGGATTCTTGGATAACGGAGAAGGAAAAGCTCTCAGCCTGACAAGAACCGTCACTACGCCTCTTCCTACCGCTACGAACTGCTTGAGCGGTGTGCAGACTACGTGCGTAAACAAAGTTGAACTCGCGGCGCGTCAGGCTGAAATTGTGATCGGATGCACAGCGTTGGAGGCATTACTGCCGCTGCTACGACTACTCGCTCTTCAGCCTCTTCTTCAAGCGCAAGCAGCCGCGCCGTGCCTACAACTACTTCCACAAGACCTACCTCAACAGCTAATGCTAGATCTACATCGACTACAACTCAGGCTACCACACTTTCGTGCGTATTCTCTTCGACTGCATGTGCTAGATCTATGCTCGGACTGATCTTGAAATATATCCCACAGAGACGCCGCGACTCAGAGCGCAGCTTCTGCCTCTCCCACCGGCGCCGCTATCTCAAGCAGCAGTATCGCTAGATCCCTCGCAGGGCTCACGGCTGCCTTCCTTATCGCCACTGTCTTGCTTTAAGGTCGACGACAGCGGATTCTCCGAATCAATCACGGACATTCTTTTCCCCTTACCTCACTTTTCCTTCTGTCATGCGGGTATCGCATATACCGCTAGATGCTGTATATAGCGCATTCGCCTACAAGCACTCCCTATTCGTTGGTCATTCTTTTGACTATGCCTGTGCCAGGCTCTAAGGTATATGGTTCGAGGTGCATCTGGCTAATAGTCGTGAACGTCTACATCTGACTCCCAAGATCATTAACGCACGTTATGAAGTCGGCGAGGCGAGCTGTGCTATACTCCTCTGTACGGAAAGCGTCGCGCTCTCTTTAGGCGCGCTTGATGGATGGCCCTTACTCTGCACGTTTGTCGTGTCGTCTACACTCCTGCTAGCAGTCGGTATTAGTGTGAGATCAGACCTCCGGTCTGCCAAGCCATCGTGTGTGATGCGCAGCATCTGTTTGGTGCTGTTTTGAGTTGAAAGAGGAGCGAAGAAGCGTACACTTCTGCTGCTACTTGTCATCTCTGAATCGCCTAGTCTCCTTCACCAGCTTCTGGATCTTGTGGGTTCTTTTGATCGATAAGATAGGACACTATTTATAGACTAGTCAGGCACAAGTGAGGACAAAGTTGCAAGCTAATGCATCGATAGTCAGATGGGATGCATGTGGATCAATTACTGATGATATACTTCCTCTTCCTCTTTCCTCTTCCCTTCTCTCTATCAAACTTTGTAGCAGAATGGTCGCTGTCAGCATTAGCAGTCTCGAAGTTGACAAGGAAAGCCATTGGAAACCTGGAGTGTGAGTCGGAAAGATTGGATGCTGGTAGAACGCGTTCACACATTGAAGCTGACATACTCGCTGATAGTCGCAACTTCTTTACGCGCTTTCTCCGCAACGAGGCGGCAGTAAAGCCAATCGCAAACCCCTATACTCACGGCGGCATCCAAGAGCAGGATGGACATCTCTATCGCAAGCAGAAGGTGGTCGGTACACTGGAACTGTTCTATGATCTGTTTTTCGTCGCTGCGCTCAACGTCTTCACCCTCGAAAGCGCTTTTGGGAATGGTGTGCTTCTTCTCCAGGCGCTTGTCCGATTGTTAAAAGCTAATATCTTCTGCATCTGATCAATGCAGCTCTCGAGATAGCAGTAAGTTCACCTCCAATGCCTGCGGGAAGGGGCATACTGACGCCGATTCTTCCAGGACTATGTCGTCTTCGTCTGCATCCTTTTCTCTCTATGGAGTAAGATTGTCACTATGGAAATACCGCACGTTGTTCTCAGACTAATGCACCCCTCCGTACAGTATCGCAGACCTTCTTCGATGCACGCTTCGCCATGGAGGACAGCCTGTCCTGGCTCTACTCCTTCACCAACCTGCTCGTATACGGTTACATTGCAGCCAGTTCAGGCAACTTCGATGTTGCCTATGGTATCTCCCCATCATCTAGCCATCACGGTGAAGAGGAAGGATCGGAGACAGTCCTGCAATACGTCGAGCATGTCGGGGTTCCCGAGTCCGAAGGCGATTCGTCCGTCAGGATATCTCTACAAGCCGTCTCAGCAGTATATGCAATCTCGCGCATCCTCCTCTGCCTTCAATATCTGCGCTGCCTTGCCATGGCGAAAAGAGCAAAACGCAGTATCAGACCCATGGCATATTCAATCTCTGGCCTGCTCCTATCGGCTGCCTTCTTCCTGGGCGCGCTGGGTTGCTCGTTGGGAGAACCATCAAGGCCAAAAGCTATAGCTAGACTCTGCTTGTGGATCGCTGGCTTGCTCGTTGAGCTCGTTTCGCTCTTGGTAGCATCTGGGACCTCACAGGCTCTGTATTTCGAACTCGAGTACTGGGCTGAGCGGTTCGCTGCTGTCGTCCTTATCGTGCTTGGAGAAGGAGGTGAGTGGGAGATAGTCTCAGCCTTCAATGAAATGGAGCTGAATGCTTTGAATCAGTCATCGGCCTCTTTGAGCAGTTTAGGAGCGTGTATACGGGAGTAACCGTCGGGTTTCGCGCAAGCATCATAGGCCAGCTCTTCAGTGCCGTTGCGATCTATCGTATGATCTACGGTGGGTTACAGCCCCAAGTATATCATCGACGAAAGCTGACTGTATTCTCACCGACTGCAGCCCAATACTTCGGAAGCGCTCACTCGCCTCACATCAGAGGTGGTCCGCTCATTCACATGTTATGGGGTCTCGTCCACCTACCCTTCCTACTGTCCCTTCTCCTATTCTTACAATGCATAACAAAGACAATAGCAGCTACGAACGTGATAATCGGTAATCTGGAGTATGTCAACATCGTTCAATCCCTCTTTCAACAATTGGCCGGATCGACTGTCGCTCAAGAATCGATCGGGGGGTTCGTAGAGACTGTAGAAGCATCGCCGGTCTTCCCAAGGTTAGAACATTTCGCTGCCGAGCTAGGTGTCAATCTTAGCCGTAAGTGGCCTCACGTGGAGGATGGCCGAACGTTACGAAGTATCTGAATCTCATCTTTGGGAATGTGTAGGCAACTTGGGAACGTTGGCTGCTCAAGCTGGAAACGATTTGGGACAGGCTCGGAGGCTCTTCGCGGGCACTATTTATTCAATTCTAGCGCGTATTTTCGCTAGCTATGGCTATAATCCAAGTGTGCGTCGCGGAGTCTCTCCTTTGGTACATGGCATTAACAGTCTAACATATTTTCGTTTTGGCAGGAAGAGGCATACGATTACGTGGACAATGCTCTGCAAGGGACCAACCCGGATTATTCACTCATCTTTGGAGAATCTGTCGTCTCCCTGCTCAGACCCGTGTATACATCAGTCGTATATGGCTTTACGGTGCTCGGTGGCTATCTAATCTGCCTCACCGCACTCGCTTGGCTGGAAGACAAACCCAAAAGTACCATTCACTTTTGCACTGTAAAATTCGCCTACTGACTTGCCGCTCTACTTGCCTGTCGCAGCCACATCTTGGTATATCCGCTATGGCTATCGACTGGGCCTAGGCATTCTCATGCTCTTCCTGACCTCCTTGGAGTAAGTCTTTGCGGCCCAGCGCTGACCAGCTCTCTGCTGAACAAAAGATCTTTCTCTTGCTCTCTCTGTCTACAGCATCGGTCATCAAGTGACAGCAGAACGTCTCCTCGGCAAGGGTGGATCTATGGCGCCTATTTATGTGCTTATAGGATCGTCTACCTTTACGGCGACGCTCTTCTTGATCCTGTTCTCAGTCATGATTGTCGATTTGGTGAGTCTGGCCATTCGGATGAGACACTGAGAGAAGGGATGACTGCAGAAGGGTACTTAATTTTTTGATGTGTGGCAGATCATGCATTTTGTTGGGATGTATCGCAGAGATCAAGAGTACCAGGGCAAGAAGCCGCCATCCACAGGGAAGGCAGAGAAAGAAAGGCTGGACCAGAAGCCTAATAACGAATCGGGCACGCTTGCGGCGTAGGAGTCCTTGCTTGTTCAGCTTAGCTTGTGAAATACATTCCTGTTCGATTAGCGATGTCACATGGTCCAATTTGTAGGGTAAGGGAGCGGAAACAGGATACATCTTGTTGTGTAGTTACATATCACTGCAGAACTTCGATATTCTCCTTCTACGGTCGTAAAGAGTCCGTATATGTACATATGACTACTCAGACTGCGTTTACTACATCTGTTTGTGCCGGAGCTGTAGTCTCATCTGTTGTGGCTGCGGTCGCACTCGTCAATCTCCTCCTCCTCCTGCCTTTCTTACCCTCGCTTCCCTTCTCCAAGATAGGCTGCTGGCAAACCGGACACCTTCCACTAGTCTGTAACCATGGTCCCAGACAGTCTTTATGGATGGCATGTTTGCACGGCAGCAAGTTCAGTGTGTCCAGATTACTGATTGCCTTCTTCTGCTCAGCGGGTGTAGAGCATGAAGATAGCAGAGGCGGGGCTTCATAGTCGCATAGACAGATCGGACAGCTTGATAGGTTGTCTGGAAGAGGGTAGAGAGGATGAGGAGTTGAGATATAGGTCTGAGA
The DNA here is from genome assembly GCA_001600175.1 of Erythrobasidium yunnanense. Classification (NCBI taxonomy): domain Eukaryota; kingdom Fungi; phylum Basidiomycota; class Cystobasidiomycetes; order Erythrobasidiales; family Erythrobasidiaceae; genus Erythrobasidium; species Erythrobasidium yunnanense. The sequence continues at coordinate 660,234 of BCJC01000006.1, forward strand.
TCCAGAAGTATTGTTGGAGCTGGCCGAGGCGGACGTAGAAGCTTTTGACCTGTCGCGCTTGAACAGGAGCCGTAATAGATTTCGCTGTCGGCGAGGCTTGGCAGAAGAGGGTGCAACTGAGCCAGCGGACGAATCGATCTTTTCCGCGCTTTGCTCTTTGGGTGGTTCTGCTGCTGCTGTGGGTGCTGCGGTAGTTGCTTCAGTTGCGCTGGCATCCGGATCCGTATTGGCTACAGGGTCGGTGGCTGCCTCCTGTGATTCAGTAGCTGTCTTCGCTGACTCTTCGGTTGTTGGCGCTGGTATGTAGTACACCAGAGGAATCTTGGCAATCTCATCCTTTGTGAGCGGCCCGATTTCGTGCTTCTTTTCCAGTCCTCCGAAATATCGTAGTCCGAAAATGACGGCTGTTCGTACACATATAGGATCAGTTACAGGAAAAGCTAACAATGTCACCAGCGAACGTTTCGCTTACCAGGCAGGAAGAACACGACGGCTAGCACCATAAGCAGAATCTCTGCTATCCTCAAGTAGGCAATGATGAGGACCACAAGGGAAGGCCACCAGAGATAAGGGCTTGTAGTCTTGCATTGCATCCCTGAGTACACCCAGACGTTGCCGAGGAAGAACCAGACGATCGTGAATATGCTGATGAAGTCCGCAAGGCTGGCATATCAGTATCAAAATCAGCTTGATGACGATAGGTTGATGAGGCGAGCATACGTACGACCGCAGACGAGCATCCAGGATTGGACTGCCTATCACACGTCTGGCTTCTCTAGCCGCACGCGATTCTGGCGTATCTTCCTGACCTCTTGGCGGTCTACTGTAAACGACACACACCAAACGTATCAGTACACGAAGGCCTGTCCATCGGTGTGCAGCGCTACGACTCACTTAGGTGGCGCCAAGGCGATATAGAAATGGATAGGATACGAGATTGCGATTCTTACGATATGGAGGCTCAAGAAGGCGTTCAAAGTTTTCCCACACGACTGATTCCTTCCCAGCACTAAGAGCGTAATGAATGTAGCTAATTGCGCGAGCGTGAACAGGCCTTGGTACAGCAGGATGTATCTTGACCGGGACTTGAGCTGCAGAACACCAGCTTGAAGACGCCGTGCTAGGCTTAAGCGCATACGAAGAGCGGGCGTCAATGGTGAAGAGGCGCCATTGCCGGCGTCCTGCGGCGTCGGCGTTGTCGACGTTGATGGGATTACGGCTGGGATCGCTGTCGGTCCATCACCACTACTATCTTCATTCTCGTTACTGCTTGCAACCGCCGCTCTGCTTGCTGTTGTCCTAAACGATCTTATGGACGGCCCAGGCGAGTTGGGTACTGGCGGATAGCTCATTGCGATGGCATCCTGAAGGTCACTGTCATCTTGAAGCTGATGGTCTTGCTGCTGTTGAGGTGATATACTGCTTTCTGCCGACATAGAAGTCGACAGCTGAACAACCCTTTCAAACGCCTTGTAAAGTGCACTTTGTATATTCAGAGAGACCGAGGCGGTGTTTGTACATTCAAGAACTCTCTATCTTGGCATTGCTGTGTTGGAGAACATACAACAAACAAACAATTTCGATAGATACCTAAAAGCCGAACCTGACGCGTCATGTCATCCTTTGCGAAGGTATAGTATATCGACTTCTAGCGCACATAAGGGTTTCGTAATGACTGCAGTGGGATCGTAAATAACGACAGATGACCAGAAGAGCCGGAAATGCCCTCTATATAAGCTTTTCTTTGATGAACCATGTCTGCAAACGGCCAAGACAACCATTTCAGTCCAGCTCATCCAGAGTGTACAGACGATGCAGCTCACCCTCAGCGTTCGCATCTGCCATGCACACGTCCCCAGCAGGACGACAATCTGCAAGACACTCCACCAAACAGCGCCTCTGTTTGCTTTGTCGCTCAGCGTCCTGAAGTCATGTTCTCTTTCTCTTTGGAATTGCTGTTCTTTGCGGATATCTTCTAGCTTCTTGTTCAGTTCTCGTACTTTTGAGGCGAGATCATGGACGTGTGACTTTTCAGCGTCTTCGTCGACTCTGGCTTCCCCGACGCTGTCACAAAGACGCTTAGTATGTGCTCACTTGCAAAGGCCAGGCGGGCCAGCTCACGCTATGTCTAGGTGCATCCTCACACGCGGCGTCTGGAACCATCCTCCGGTGTAGTTTGTCTTCAAGCAGATGCTGTGGTCGCCAGAGATATGTGATGTGAAGACAAACTTCCCTTCTGCGGCGCCTCTTGTATTAACTACTCTATCTTCAGTCTCCGTTTCCTGGTGCGAGCAAGCAAAGCCAGATCAGACAAAGGGTTTTGAGTCCATAACGAGGGAGTTGCGCACATCCACTGTGATTTGGATACCTAGTCTGTCATTCAGGATCCACTTGTTCTCTTCTTGCGCCCATTCTTCAGCCTTGTAATGGCCCACGACGATGGTATCGAGCGGGAGCTCCTCGAGGAAGCAGCGCGTGTCGCCGGCCTGTAAGACAGCATCGCATTTCAATACAGATTCAAAGCCGTTTCTTCATGTGAATCGTCGAGCCAACCTGCAGATAGAAATAGAGCGCGCGCGTCTGAGGGACGAGCAAGGCCAGCGTCGCCAGTCCAGCGTAGATTGTCCAGGACAGCGAGGGCATCTTGACTAAACTCTTGAATACTTGCTGTTTGACTGTTTGACGTTTCTTTGGCCTTTCTGTGTATCTTCTATGCTATGCGAGCAGATCCAAGCTTTGATCTCGACAATTCTCGTGGCCTGATGAACCCAGAGCTGGAAACGCAGCAAAAACACAAGCAAGAAGATCACGACTACGATGATGAAGACGACGACGACGATGCCTATGATCCTGCGCAGACTTCTGACGACTGGCCGGCCTACTTCTTCCCGCCTTTGAGCCAACAGCGACGTGTATTCTGCATCGACGTCCTCAAACGCGAGGACATTCCATCGGTAAGGTTCTCAACTCCATACTGATCCTACTCTCCCATCCTTCCCATTTTCCACCTTGACCTGTCAATCAATTGCCGACGATCACATGGTTCTGACATTGTTTGTATATTCAGGTCTGCGAGCTGGGATGCGGCGAAGGAAGTGCTCTAAGACCTATGATCAATGGCGCCAGCCATAGCGATTCTTTCCCCGAAGTCTACCTCGAAGTGCCTCAGCTGGAAGTGGAAGATGAGGAGTCGGACGGGAGTCTTCTTCCAACAGACGACAGTGACGCAGCTATTGAGAGAGATGTCATGCAGGAGGAAGCAGCAGAGGATCTAAGCACGTCCGCCAAGCCAGGCTCTTCCACCTCGCGGAATAAGACTATCAATACCGAAATACTGAAGAAATACAAAGAGATACCTACGTTACGTCCACAAGATAAAGAGCTACATCTACGTCGAATAGCAGGGCTGGATGTGGTGCCAGAACTGCTGGAAGTGGCGATCGAAGCGACGGCTCCTCCACCTCCCCGGCCTTCTTCAGATATGTTCGCCATGGACTGGGACAGATGGGAAGATCTACGCGTGGAGCTATGGCAAGGTTCTCTCGATGTCTACAACGATGCACTAGACAACTTCGACTCCATCATCATGACCGAAGTCATCGAGCACCTGAACGAGAAGACTCTAGCCAAGTTTCCGGAGATCGTCTTTGGCAGTTATAGACCGCGTCTCGTTATTATCACTACTCCAAACTACGACTTCAATCAATTCTTCCAGCGAAAAGCATCGGGGAAAGGGAAACAGAAAGTAGATGAGGAAGCGAAGCATGAGTTCAAAGATCCAACGGGGAGAACAGAGCGTGTCTTCCGAGACTCAGACCACAAATTTGAATGGACACAGGATGAATTCAAAGAATGGTGCGATTCCATTACGTCCACCTATGATTATTCAGTATCGATCAGCGGAGTAGGGTCTCTTCGAAACTATTTCGGCAAAGGAGGCTTCCGTGCTATTTCAGACGACGGTACTCCTTCAAAAGGTATTCCTGAACACATCCAAGACTATATCAACACATGTCCAGGAGGAGACCCTTCCCAGTTCTTCGCGACGCAAACTGCTATTTTCAGGAGGAAATTCGCTTATGAAAGTGAGCGGTCTCCACGGAGTCCAGTACAAGTTCCTCTGGCCTTCTACGGCTCGCCGAAACAGAAAGTATCCCCGCTGGGCCTGGGTAGGGATACGCTGCATGCGGACGTGAATGGGAAAGGCAAAGCAAGAGCATCGAGTGGTGGAAGTGCGGACTCTCAAGAAAGAACGCCTGAACCACATAAACTACTCAAGACGCACTTCTACAAATCTGTAAAAGAAGCTGGTAATCCTAAAAGTCTACACCAAATACGGTACGTAGAGGGCTACTTATATCATAGATCGCGCTGATATAGGCTGTCCAAACAAAACCAGAGCCGCTCTGGAGGACCTCATGCGCGAGCGAATGCGTATGCGAACATGTTCTATCCGCGAGCTATGGGGCCGTACCGAGATCTCGCGCGCCTGCGGTGGGTATATAAACAAGATCATCGAAGCCATCATTCAAGATCCCGACTCTTCATGGGACATCGACTACCGTTCTGAAGTGCTAGAACGCGGAGCACAGATCGAAGATGCCGTCTTCCTTATTCTCAAAGATTTCGTCGAACCGGAATATACGTGGGAAGATCCAGAGGAAGCGGAAGCTGCTGCTGCTGCTGAGAAGAAAGAGAAGAAACTGAAGTGGCATGAGAGGGATCTGGAATTGGAGGACGACATCCAGGGAATGAGGATAGACGATGCAAACGAAACTATCAATGATACAGGCAACGCTATGATGCAGATCGAGGAGGACGAATGGACGACTGAGACGCCTCCTCAAGGACATCAGCAGCAAGACGATGCGTTCGGCCAGGATGAGACGTGGAAAGAATGGGATACGCCTGATCCTTCTCCTTCGGGACTACCTGGAATGCCAGCACATCAGTCAGCAGGCTTAGGGTGGGGAAGCGACAGTGAGGGAGAAGACGACAAGGTGAAGAAGACTAAGACCACGGAAATCCCTGATGCCGCAGGCTGGGATGACTGAAATGCGAGGTGGTGTCTGGTGAAACAGGTTACGCAAGACAGACGCGAGGAAGAGTGAGTAACATCATTGTTGTAACAAATACAGTCTATCTACCTAGCAGACCTCCGTAAGTGACATTCTCTGTCGAAGTCATTTTGTGGAGCATAAACAGTTCAACTACCTGTAGACTAGCTTAGTACCGATCCTTCCTACATTTCCAACCAGCTTTACCAATAGTTGATTCCTACCTTCGAAGCTGCAATATCGTCCTTGCTCACCTCACAATACACCGTATCTGTTTCTCACGCCGCGTCATTCGCGAAAGCCATGGATCAACAAGCTGTAACGAGCGAAGGCGAGGTTGAACGTCAAGCTCAAGCTTCGACATCTTCTGCGTCGGCCTCAACCTCTGCTGCTGCCGCTGCTCCTGCTTCAGCTATCAAGGTCTATAAGCCGGTCTCAGCTGGAGCCGCCATCAAGCTTCGTATGTCAAGCAACGCTTCAGGCTATCTCTTCTATGATCTAAATATTACGTTCTGCATCAGCCGAACTTCCAGACTCCTACTACAACCCGACGGCAAGCGAGTTACGTGCAGCTCATGCTGGCCAAGCAAACCGCCTGAAAGCACTAGGTGTCGATACGAACTTCTCTACACGCGCACAGAGGGACAAAGATGCAAGAGCGAAAGAAGCAAAGAGAGTAAACCGGTTCCCGAAGGTGAGGCGTAATTCGGCTTTAAGTACAAGACCCGCTGATCTGATGTGATCAATGTGCGCAGACTGTCGTCAGGATACGATTCGCAGACAGACATCAGATAGAAACTACCTTCCCTTCGTCAAAAACAATTCAGGCCGTCTATGATTTCGCAAGATCAGTCTTGGCAGAAGAAGCTCAGTCCGAGCCATTCATACTTTGTGAGCAGTAAAGCATCAATGTTTACGATACAGAAGGTGCTGAGCCTTCTCATGTTACAGACGTGCCTCCGCGGACGGAACTCAAGCTGAATGATCCGAAGATAGCGGATAAGTCTCTGCTCGACTTACAGCTTGCACCCTCTTCCGTTCTCCTCATCCGCTTCTCCAATGACTCCCTGAACGGTACGTGCCATCTCACTTCAGGCTAGAACAGCAACAATCGCTGAGCTGCTATTTACGCCGTTTCTTCCAGACGCCTCTCGGATAGCACCTCTTTCGCCCTCCCTTCTTTTCGAAGCGGAAGAGCTTCCCAAACCACCGACGTTCGATCCAACGCCCGAACAGCTTGCTGCCAAAACACAGCCAGAGGGAGAGGACCCTGCTGATAAAGAGAAGAAAGGGAATACGTTAGGTAGCGGAAGTGGAGCAAAAGTACCCAAGTGGTTGCAGAAAGTCAGCGGAAGTAGGTTGACTGATTCCCCTTAGAAGATAGGAGGCGACAATGCTGATTCCTTGAATCTGGCTTTACAGAGAAATAAGTGGACTGGATTTCACTGTCACGATTGCCCTGTATCTTTCTCTGTGAGATGTTGTGTCCAATCTGATGTTGGTAGAATGCTCGATGCGCACAAAACTTGCGAGAGCCAGCGCACGGTGATAGCTGCTTGCTGATGACCCAAAGCGGTCGAATTGGAAGCTTGGCATTTCACTGGTCACCTCAACTTGCGATCGGTGTGCATAACGGCATCAAGGCATACTCTGCAAAGGGTACAGACTGGTTATTATCGGCATTCTACATTAGGCGTGTAAGGTATATTTTGTTCTCCTACTACTACGTTTGTACTGTAAACTTCATCTATTATCAAAGATTGATAAACTAGTAGGGAATCGGTTACAGGGTCAGGCTTTGCGTTGGCCTGATGTTGTACTGCTTACGCTGTTCGGGCAGCTAGCATGGTACTATACAGTAGGGGAAAGTGTCCTTTGTTATCACTTTATACTCTAGTTCATCCTCATGGGTGAAAAGTGTGCTAGAAGCGGGTATGAATGGGTTTTTGGGAACGTGGCAAGTACGATTGCGATGGGATGGAGAGGGGCGAGGCAGGCCGGACAAGACTCCGCTTCATCTTGCTAACATTGAGCCAGAAATATGCGAGAGTGCTTGGAATGCGACAGGTAGTTTCGCTAACGGACCTAGTGCGTAGAGGAGGCGGAGGAGCTTCTCTCATCAGAGATCCTCGGCTTGGTCTCCGTCTCGGTACTGTCTTGAAGATCCATCACGGTATCCGTCGTTTTCGTGATTCCACTCATACCGTCTGCCGGACCCAGCTGCTCCGGCGAGCGGGATCCTCGCTGACGGACTGCTTCTTCTGCCTGTGCAGCGTTCTCGTTCTGTCGCTGCCCCTCCTCTTCGGGATAGACAAGCTGCTGCTGATATGGCGCCGGTCTCATGATACTTTCGCTCCTTCTTCTATCTCGGTATTTCCCATCATTGGCTTCCGGGATATCTGGACAGTCGATGATGCCATTACAGCATGCAGCTTTGGACGCTGACGAAGCTGGAAGGAGCCCAGACGAGAGCGGAGTCGGTAAGGCCTGATGATGCTGGTGCTGGAATATGTTACCGCTATCTGGATACGAGGAGAGTGATTGCGAAGCGGTCGTCGAAGTTATGGACGTTGACGGGAAGGAAGAATAGGATAATGAAGGAGTTGCGCCTCGTGATGTGTCCCTGCCTGGAATGGCATAGTCTTCGCCTGATGAACGGCGGCTGCTGGGCAGATACGTGGATCCTGATGCTCCACCTCGCAGGACACCAGCAGGATATGTTGAAGGCGGTGAAGTGATATTCTGCGAATGATGCTGTCTCTGCGAACTATAGTGAATAGGGCGTTCCTGTGCATGCTGCGATAGATGTGTAGGGTTGGGAAGCGGTAAAGAAGGCGGCGAGTCACAGCTTCTGCCAGGTGATAGTAGCAGAGGCGTCAATGTTGACGGAAGGGAAGTAGCTGGGAGACGATTGTGCTGCTGATGGAAGTAAGGCGAACTTTCGTCCATGACAGGCATCGCGGGAATGGGAGGAAGTGTCGTTCGGCCGCCTTGGGATGAAGAAAGAGCTTGTCGCTTTGCATGTCTTCCGTTGATCTGATAACGATGTGCGTTAGTCAGCTTGAACGGCCCACATCGGACTTAAGCGCGAAAAGTGTAAATTACCTTCTCGCTCGCTGCGGCCTCGTTCGACTGTCGTTGTTCTTGCTGGGAATATGCATCTGCATGCTCTGCGGCTTGTAAGATGGATGCCAGCGATGCTGCTCTCGAAGGAGAAGGCATCATTACGCTGGGCAGAACTGCTCCGTTTCGGGCTGGATGGAGCGCATGCTGTAGAGCGTGGTGTATAGTGCTTGTTGTGCTACTGCTGTGGTCATCTCCCGAAGTACTTCCGTCCAAGCTGCTCTTTCGCTTCTTGCTGCCCGCGGAAGTCGCAGCAGCAGGAGCAGAATTGTTCATGCCATTCGTAGTCGCATAGTCGGGGATATTGGAAGCTTCTCCAGCACTTGAAGTGTTTGCAGCTCCCTCCTGCGACTCTCCAAGCTGTCTTCTGAGCCAATGATTTTCCTCTTTCAAACGTCCGTTCTCTCCTTTCAGCTGTGCATTTTCCACTTCGTACAGTGCGACTTTGCGTTCTAGATCCTGTAGATGAGCTGCTTTTCTCTTGCGGAAAGCTCGCTGAGCTTCCAATCCTCTTCGGCGCTTAATTGCCTGGGCATCTTCTTCTGCGCCGGCGCTGCCAGAGGCAGCTGCTGTAGGAGTCGCTGATGGCGATGCATCTGCTGCATCGTTCTCTGGATCAAACAAGCTTGGACTGCGTTCTTGCTGCGCCCTTGACCTCGATGCGTTGCTTGCTGATGGCGGCATGGCGTGCGTGCGTGCGTGTCGGTAGATTACGATATCAAGTCAAGTCTATGTCTTGCGTTTGTCGTAATGTGAAGGTTTTAAGGCTGCATCGTGGATACCTGAGTTGGTGGGGAGCAGAGCCAACCCTGAGAGTCGGTGCGTATTTGATTTGATTATGAAGATGCCGAGACTTTGAGGTTTGATTGGATTTGCAGATGCTCGGCGACTTGGCCCTTTTTACAAAGAGTGACAGCAAAAGGCTAATCGAGGCGCAATGGTGTCCGGATTTCAGGATAACTCAATACCTACAGACTTGAGATACCGTTCTCCAAGACGATGTTGATGTCGAAATCAACAAGCAATGCTGGTTTGCGCTTGCTCTGTCAGCAGTCTGGTTTTATTCCCCGACATGATATGATGCTGCGGATCTTATCTCCGTCCCGGCACAAGGACAGCCAAGGACCCTCGGCCGGCATTCAAAGTATTTACCCGACGTCAGCTCTGATAACGTAAGCGCGACAGCACTCATTTGACAGCGACCCTGATGTAGGCACACAGTTGTCATTAGTACATATATTGCATACTAGCACGGTTATTCCATCTACGGCCATACCAAGCAAGAAGCACTGCATCCCGTCCGATCTGCAAAGTTAAGCTGCTTAGGGCCTCGTCAGTACTATGGTGGGGGACCACATGGGAATCCGAGGTGCCGTAGGTTCTTCTTTTTCCTGGCTTTCTCCTTCTCCTCTTTTTTTCTTCGTCTCAACACGTCCATCGACTTCAGCCTAAGGAGCTTGTTTTCGCAGTCCATGCGTCTCCTACAACGCAAGCTCCTGAGGACAGACATGATGCAACCTTCCTCCATCGATCTTCTACACGCTAAGTGTGCTTTGCGGACCATTCCCGAGCACGGGTCTCTCCTGTGCAAATTTTCGGTTTCTCGTCTGGCTGCGACCTTCTCCTCTTTCTGCCCAATCCCCTTCCCTCCCTGCAAATCGGCCTGAAGATGACCAACGTTGTCCCATGGCGTGTACAAGAAGGGTCTGCTCCTGCGATCATCCCATCACTTTCGAGCAAGACGAGCATAGACTCCCTGCCAGACGAGATGCTGGCCCGCATAGTGCAGGAAGTCGCTGGCTTCCTTGAATACGACGAGATGTGGCGTGGCTATACCAGAACTCCCGACTCCAATGCAGATCTTCGCTCCCTTCGTCTCGTTAATATACGCCTTTCTGGCATGGCTCAGCGCGAGATGTATCGCGCTCCTGGCACACTAGCCAACCTCCGCTGCCCACTCTCAAGGACCACACAGCATATCCTGCTTCATCCGCTGGTGGGCGAAGTAGCGCAGATGTTGAGCCTGGCCGGGGACGCGGGCCTCTTCGCCGATCTACTGGAAGGAAGCTTCTTCAATCTCACATCTCTGGCTCTCGTCTTTACGGTGCCGACAAATCTTGATGCCAGCGATGTCGACCAATTGTCGCACTTGTCGCGTCGTTACGCTCTTGATAGGATGCGCAAGGCAATACAGCGGCTCTCGTTGAAGAACCTGTACCTTTACTTTCGGCCAGATTTCCATGCCTTGAGAGTCGACTTCTCTCGGGTTGTGTTAATGGCAGCTGGCCACCCCACCCTGCGACACTTCACTATAGACGGCCTAAACTGTAATGGAACAACGGAACGGGAACGGGCTATACGACAGGATCGCGTATCTCCATTCCTCTCATCGCTGGACATACGGAATTGCAGCAAGCAGCAGATCCAGATCCTGCATCATGAGCTCGGCAGCATGCCACTGTTATCGAGAATCAAGATGCAGTGCTCCCAGCCTGGACGCGACAACGATCTGGTGCATACACTAGAAGCTCTTCGTTCCGATGTCAAGGGTCAGATCCTAAACTTGACACTGAGTCCTCACGCCTGGCATGCTCAAGTCTGGCAGAACTTGGCTGGTTATCACGATCTACGGCGCCTTAACATTCATTTTAAGGCCGGGTCAGCATTTGAGGTCGAGTTCAGCGATATAGTTCTTCCCAATCTGGAGACGCTTGTCGTGGAATGCTACCGGGTCTTACCTTTCGCAATGGCAGCCCTCAAGCAAGCTGCAAAGCGCCATCTTCTGCCAAGCTTGAGGAGTCTCGAACTTTACGATCTATACATCCAACCTCGCCCGTGGGAGAAGGAGCGTACACACGCTCTACTCACTGCCTACGATGAGTTCGTCGCTTGCAACACTGAGATCAGAATTACGCCGCCCGATATTAGAGAGACTGTGGCCCGGCAACTGGAAAAGCTAGAGAATAGTAGCGATGGAGAGACGGCAACAGACACCTCAGAGTCAGAAGATAGCTCAGATTCAGAATCGGGTAGCTCAGATGGGTAAGCATCCGGTTCCGAGGCAGACTCTGCTGCAGCGAGACAAGGGGTGTCAAGAGCGTTGTGATACACAGTCGGATGCTCGATTACCTTCCAACATGCCGAGGTTGTACTTTCCATAGCGTTAGCTCGTGGCTTTGCTTCTTTCCTTTAACTCCTGCTGAAACGGCAATCTCTCCTAGTCATCGGCCGCTTGTGTGTCGATGTATGAGCTGTCAGATCCTGCGCAAGGAGTGTCAGATCCTGCTCCTTGCGCAGCACCTTTGATATTAAGCAAGACGAGCATGGCCTCCCTGCCAGACGAGATCCTCCAGAACATAGTCCAGCACCTCGCTGGCGAGCTCGTCTACGATAAGGGATATGAAGGATACATCAGACGCGGACGGGCAAATTTCTGGCTACGGAATCTTCGACTCGTCAAACGACGTTTCGCTCAGATGTGTCAGAACGAGCTGTACTGTGCTCCAAGCACAATGACAAGCCAGCAGGAACCCCTTTCCAGTGACCACCTCGACATTCTTCTCCATCCAGGCATAGGCCAATCAGCCCGCATGCTGAGTTTGGCTGGCAGCTCGGCCTTCTTCGCCGGACTGCTCAAGACAGGCTTCACAAATCTCACATGTCTGACGTTGCTATTCACGGTGCCCCACGTTAATTACAATGCAATTCAAGCCAGAAGCATCCTTGAAGAGAAGTCGGTCGCCCAGCTTCGCACTATCATACAGACTCTCCCGCTCAAGGAGCTCCGAATCCGCTTCAAGGGCAAGCTCAATGCAAGAATACGTAGTTATTTCCAGACCGTGCGTCTGGGTGCTGGCCATGCTATAATGCAACACTTCGCAATAGACGCATGGCCTCAGTCCGGGCCAGGCATCCTTCACGATGATCCTGAGTACGAGACAATGGATTGCACTTCCTTCCTCACATCATTGACCCTGCGACACATCTGTTCGGACGAAGCGGAAGACGTCCAAGTGATTGAAGCTGGATTGGGGAGCTTGCCAAATCTGACAAGATTATCCATTGACACCTCGAACGACTCGGGCGACGTTACAGGCGCAATCAAAGCTCTCACATCTGCTTTGAAGCAAAATGTGCCCTGCTTAAATCTGGCAGTGGATGTTCTACCGCCTACGATATGGGACCTTTTCGGAAGCTTCCCCAGGCTGCAAAGCCTGATACTTCGATCTTGCTGGTTGGAGAAGAGCGATATGGAGCTTGCAGAAGCCCATCTTCCTGCCTTGAAGACTATTCGACTTGACTGCATATCGGGGGTCTCATTCATCACCACCTTTCTCAACAGCTTGGCCGCTGGACGCCTCTTTCCCAGTCTGAGAAGCCTTCACATCGTCATAGGAGAGTACAGCTTGCCATATAGCAAGCAGGAGGAGCTACTGGCGCTGATCAGCGCGTATGACGGCTATCTAGCAAGGAGCACTGGCGTCTCTGTTACTCCAGCAAACATTAGAGAGACTCTCGTGCAGAAATTGCAAGTCCTGGTAGATAGCGGATCTGGCCGGTAAATCAGCTTGCAATTGATCTTGAAGCTGAAGTCGCGGAAGGTACGAAGCAGCCTCGCGTGCTTTCAGTGACAGCGGCAACTTTTCGGCTGTCATGCAATCAGTGCGCCAACAAAGCCCAATTTCGCCATACTTATGATATACGCTGATGCACAGCCTTACCGCAGAGTTTTCCGTACCACCTCGATACCTCTGTGTTGGTGGCCTCGTTGTCGCATGACCCTATCTGGGGATCGCTCGTTTCGCGTGCCATGAAGGTATCTGACGAAATTCATACGATTTCCAGCGATGCGCTTTTGGTCTATCCCGAATCGCAGAACGCGAATTATACCGCATACCGAGCAGCATGAAGAACGATCAACAACCGTTCATATGCGATCACCTGGACATTCTCTCTCATCCTTCAACCATGGCACTAGCTCAGATCTTCAGCGTAGCCGGAACGCCTGCTTTCCTTGCCGGACTACTTAGCTAGCGCTTTGCGAATCTGAGGTTGCTAGGACTGGTATTCAAAAGTTCAAATACTGGATTTGAGTACCGCGAGAGCGATCTCTTGAAATTTGAAGCGCAAAAAGCCCTGACTCGCTTGCGAGGCGTAGTGCAGGCTATCCCGCTGCAGGGACATCACCTATACTGCGAAGACTATTCTTCAGGAGAGGAGTTTTGTCAGACACTCATGCTCGCCGCTGGTCATCCCACGCTACGACACTTAGTGGTAGACAGAGCTTGTACAAGGCGGGGCGGGCAAGACAGGCTAGACGACCTTGAACAGGGTACTACAGCCTCGACATCTATTACTTCCCTCGACGTGCGTCGCTTCAGAAAGGAAGACGTTAAAATACTCAGGAATGCCCTTGGCGCGCTCCCGAATCTATCAGAACTCTCATTTGACTTCCGTAAAACTCCAGCCGATCCTCTACAGACACTCAAAGCCCTCACTGCTGGTCTGAACCAGAGCATAACTCGCTTGAATGTTACTAGCGATTCTCTACGGGGTGCATTCTGGACAAATCTGCCTCACTTTCCAAATTTGCGGATCCTAACGCTCGATTCGTCAGGAGGCAGCGACAGCAAGTTACAGCTGGGTGATGTTCACTTATCACAGCTAGAAATCGTCGTTGCAAATCATCACGAGCTGGACGTTTACGCCCATATCCGGCGAAAGGCCGCAAACAGGCGTCTTCTCCCAAACTTGAGCCGCATCCATTTGCATGTAAGGAAGCGAGGACAAGGGTGGGATACGGAGGACGGCCATGCGCTGCTGCTCGCATAACAGGATGTCGTTGCTCTCGATGTCGAGATCAGGATTATGCCCGCGAGTCTGTAGGGAGATGGTTCTTGACAAGTTAGCGCGCCTAAATCGTCTATCTTGATTCTTCGTGTTTGTTGTGCGCGACTCGCGGCACTCGCATGTGGTCATTTGATGCTGCTTCGCTTTGCCCTCACAGGCTGGAAGTGCATTTGACCTTGCTTTTCGGTCACGTCAACACCATACTCTGCTAACGGTCTACGTACTTCGGCCTTCTGGTCGGACGTTTGCGCACGGACCTATCTGCCCAAAACTCGCAAAATGGAAAAGCGATGCTCACCTTCGTGCTGATCTCTTCCTCACTGCAAATCACCGGCAGCGGCGCGAGTCTCTCTTCTTGGCAGCCTTTCTTGGTTGCGCGAGGGTCTCCTTGACGCAATGGCGAGCAAGAAGAGTCTGGATTCGATGCCCGACGAGATCCTTCAGAACACAGTCGAGCAGGTTGCTGGCGCGATAGAATACAACGACGATCTTCGAGGTTACACCAGGGACTTACTGGGGAACAGATGCCTTCGCGACCTTCGCCTCGTTAATAGGCGCATCTCCTCCATCGCTCGTCGCGAATTGTATCGCATCCCAAGCAGCATGTCGAGTCTACAGAAAACGGGGCATCAGCTCTGTCTCTCCAGCGATCATCTCCACATCCTATTCCACCCATTGCTAGAGAAGGCAGCCCGACTTCTCAGTCTAGCTGGGACGTCGGCTTTCTTCGCCGGTATACTCGAGACACGGTTCCTCAACCTTACCTCTCTGACTCTAGTCTTCTCGAAGGACAGTGGTGGAGATTGTCTCGTCGCATCGGGTTCGCGCGGTGGGACATCTCTTGCCGTGCTCGGCAAAGCTTTGCAGACTGTCCCGCTGCGAAACCTGTCAATCCATTTTCGGGAGGATTTTCGTTCATCTAGATACGAGTTCTTCCAGATCGTGTCTTTAGCCGCTGGTCACCCTAAGTTACAGTCTCTCGCGATAGACCCAGCGCCAAGAGCTTGGTCTGACGAGACTGACTCTCTCATAGTCGATACGTACGCTGTCACATCTATACGTTCTATAGACCTGGGCAGTTCTTTTCACGCGGCAATCAAAATTATACAAAGCAGCTTGGGCAGTATGCCAGATTTATCAAGACTATCGGTCGACACTCGACATCGTTCAAACAGCCCCGTCACAATATTTAGCGCTCTATCTGCTGCCAGCAGGCAAAGCGTAACGTCGCTGGACTTTCAGATGACTGACCTTCACGCCGAACTTTGGGAGGCTCTGGCCAGCCTTCCCAACCTGCAGACTCTCGAGCTTCGAGAGCTAGCGAATAGTATCTCTGGGGAATTGGGAGAGGTGGTCCTCCCGAAGTTGGAGACCATATTCGTTGACTGCCGCTACGATCTGTCAGTCGCCTGCATCATCCTGGAACAAGCTGCACAACGTCATCTACTTCCTAGTATGACAGAAATATCGATACTTGGTGACAACAGCGGATCTATGCGACCAGATGACGAGATGATCGAGGATCAGGAGGGCTTCCTCGAAGCATATGACGAACTGGCTGCCTTGAAAACAGGCATTGAGATATGGCCCCCGGACATTAGGGATGCTGTCGCACAGAGCCTAAAAGATCTGCATTCGAAGGGTGTGCAAGACTTGGCACCTAGCGACTAGACGTGGATCTTGGGCTTGTCGGTGCGTCTCGCAAGGCACAGCGCAACCAACGCCGTATTGCTGCTACAGTGCTAAGCGCTTGCTGCAATACGGCACAACACTCTAAGTCACAGACCTTTTCGAAAACCTTTAGTAAATTGTTAGCGACTCGATACGATAGGAATAGCGTTTCGAATCAACCACGAGGTGTTGTATAGCAATGTGCGTCAGCATAGATACTACATTTGCATCAACGAGAACTGGCTTGCTCGAAAGGCACAGCCATCGACAGGATTTTCGCGTCTGGCGACTGTTTACTCTTATCCATCTACCCAACTGCTCAAATATCTCTGCACCAGATCTCTCATGGATCTGCAGAAGGAACATCGTGAAATCATTGCAAAGACGTCTCTGGATTCGCTGCCCGATGAAACCCTACAATATATAGTCGAGCTGGTCGGCGGTCCTATATCCTACAGCGAATCCGGTCGCAGTTACTCCAGGCAATGGAATTGCAGTTCGCACCTCCGCAACCTTCGTTGCGTCAACAGGCGCCTGGGTCATCTCGCAGGGCTGGAGCTATATCGCACTCCAAATACATTGATAGCGGCCGAGGGGCCTTTGTCTATCAAGCATCAGCGCATTCTCGATCACGGGCCAGTCACTCATGTCGCCAAAAACCTAAGTCTGGCCGGAACGGCCACTTTCTTCGCTGGGCTGTTCGAAAGTCGCTTCCTCGATCTTATCTCTTTGGCCCTGGTCTTCCAGAGAAATGCTGTCGGCATTGTAGATGTCGCAAACGACCCGCCTTGCGTATTCGACCCGACAGCCCTTACTTCTCTTCGCAACGCCTTACAAAGTCTCCCTCTGCGCGAACTCCGCATCCATTTTCAAGGTGTTATCCATGCATCCACATACGAGCACTTCCAGCTACTATCCCTTGCCGCCGGTCATCCTACCCTGGGACACCTTGCTATGGGCAGACCACCCGTTGCCAGCGTCTCGGTGGCAGAAGAAGGCTCTGGCTCTACGAGGACCCCTTCGGATACATATATCACGTCACTGGCGGTCCGTTGTCACGAGCTGGACGTCGAGAATATCCGAAAAGCCTTAGGGAGCCTGCCTTATTTGTCGAAACTTTCCATCGATTGTCGAAAAGAATTAGGCAACCCTACGCGGACTACGACCGCTCTCACTTCTGGTGTCAGTCACAGCATTTCCTACCTAGAGCTCGCGGTGGACAGCGTCGAGCCTGAACTTTGGCAGTCACTGGCCAGCTTTCCCAACCTAGCGAGCTTGACATTGCGGTCCTTCCCTTCGTCGGGTGCCGGTAGGAGATTGGATCTTGGGGATGCTTGTTTACCAAATTTGAAGGAAATTACCCTCGACGCCTCGATAACTGTTGATAACGCAATCCTCGAGCAAATCGTACAAAGACGACGTCTTCCTAGCTTGGCTAGTCTCTACCTCCATTTCACTGCAATCCGGCTCTATCGATTCGAAAGAGAGGCGGCTCGCCTGTTCTTTTCGCTGTACGACGGGCTTCAGGCATCGGATAGTGGTGTGGTGATTCGCCCTGCTGGCATCAGAAGAACCATAGTATACATGTTAAAGACTATGGAGGAGAGACTAGGCCTGAGGCCGGAAGATCAGTCTTAGGTACGAAGTATGGAAGCCTGCAGGGTCCAAGGGATCACAAGAAACGTCAGTACCCTAATGCACTCGTATCACCGACAGGTACTCTCATATAGTCTTGGACTAGGGCAGTCATTATAGACGTATTGGAGTTGTAACTACCTTCTTGACATGTCGGCAGCGATGCTAGGACTTATTCGCATAAGAGTCACTGCCAATTCTGTTTCTAGAGTGTTAGAAGTGTAAGACTCTTGAAATCGAGGCTAGTCAGCGTAACGTAAACACCAGACCCAGTCTGGCCGCGTCATTTCTGTACCTTTCGCTTTCGCCAACAACTTCGCTACTTGCCTCAAAATGGTAAAGTTCTTGCATCTGTACAGCGACATACCAGCTGAGACTGCTGCTCGCTGCAGGGTCAAGGAGCATCTGCGCCAGGCGGCGGTCCAGGACGAGGAGGAGCTGGGCAGAACGACAAGGACAAGAAGAAGGATGCGCCCAAGAAGTTTGAACCACCACTACCGACTCGTGTAGGACGCAAGAAGAGGAAGGGACCGAATCCAACGCAGAAACTGCCTACGGTCTACCCGAATGCGCGATGCAGGCTCAAGCTGCTCAAGATGGAGCGCATAAAGGACCATCTACTGCTGGAAGAGGAGTTTGTACAGAATCAAGAACGTCTGAAACCGCAAGGATCAGAAGACAAAAACCAGTCTGAACGAAATCAGGTCGACGAGCTCAGAGGATCCCCTATGCAAGTCGGAACGCTCGAAGAGATCATCGACGACGACCACGCTATCGTATCATCTTCCGCAAGCTCAGATCAATACGTCTCCATCCTCAGCATGTGAGCTGCCCTTTCAGCCTGAAGATGCGATGGCAAGCTGACGCGGCTGCAATCAGTGTCGACAAAGATCTCCTTGAGCCTGGATGCTCTGTACTACTCCATCACAAGTCATCCGCAATCATTGGCGTGCTTTCAGACGATACCGACCCTTCAGTCAATGTGTAAGCCGGATGTGCCTTACTCACACCCGAGACTGTACTGACTGACTCTTCTGCTACAGTATGAAATTGGACAAAGCACCCACGGAGAGCTATTCAGATATTGGAGGTCTCGAGCAGCAAATCCAAGAGATCAAGGAATCTGTCGAACTACCACTCACGCATCCCGAGCTTTACGAAGAGATGGGTATCAAGCCGCCGAAGGGAGTTATTCTATACGGAGTACCAGGAACAGGAAAGACACTGCTAGCGAAAGCAGTAGCGAACCAAACTTCAGCTACTTTCCTAAGAATCGTAGGAAGCGAACTTATTCAGAAATACTTGGGAGACGGACCGAAGTTGGTCAGAGAGCTATTCAGGATGGCAGAAGAACATGCTCCTAGTATCGTCTTCATCGATGAGATCGATGCTGTCGGTACGAAGCGGTGAGTAAATATCGTATACGGCCGCTGGAATTAGGCTAACGAGCATTCGCAGGTACGACTCGAATTCTGGAGGTGAACGAGAGATTCAGAGAACTATGTTGGAGCTGCTCAATCAGCTAGATGGTTTCGATTCGCGAGGAGATGTCAAGGTCATTATGGCGACGAACAGGATTGAGACACTAGATCCCGCTCTGATCAGACCCGGTCGAATAGATAGGAAAATCGAGTTCCGTGAGTACAGGCTCTTGTTCGTATATATGTCTCCTGGCTGACTGTGAGATGCCATAGCTCTGCCGGACATCAAGACGAAGCGCTACATCTTCAAGATCCACACATCACGCATGAATTTGAACGAGGATGTCGATCTCGAAGAGTTTGTGATGGCGAAAGACGATCTATCAGGCGCCGACATCAAAGCCGTTTGCACGGAAGCTGGTTTATTGGCTTTGCGAGAAAGAAGGATGAGAGTCAACAAAGCAGACTTCGCATCGGCTAGAGAGAAGGTACTCTATAGAAAGAACGAAGGAACACCTGAAGGCCTGTATCTGTAGAGGTTGTTTTGTTCGGTTTTCGGCATGAAATGCTGTGCAAGCAGTTTTTGTGACGTGACAAGCGCTGTTTCTGCTTGTACCTATTCGCGAGCTTCACTTTCTTCGCTGATAGAAGACACCTGCAACATACATCTTCAGCGTATTGCTGCAATTCAACCTTGTACTCCGGCTGCAAGTGCGACTGGGACTTGGCGGTGACAAATCAGCAGGAAACCATCGAAATCGCAGCCAGAAAGCAACAGCAAGCAGATATTTGTGCAAACATATACTAGTAGAAAGCTCGCGAGCTTGAACGGATCCGGAATACCTACTTCACGGGTTCTCGGGTTTCGGCTGGTCGCATAAAGCAGCAAAACATGGCATCGACTTCGCAGAGCATTCGCAGCAACACCCACAATGTAGCTTCCAACGACGACTCGTTCGCCGAGGCAGAACCTCCACCCGCATATTCCGCGATTGCAACCGGCGATAGCACTACCCTTGAAGCGAACTATAGCAGACCTTACGAGGTACAAGATAGTGGAGCTTTCAGCCAACCTTCTCATCCTCCTCCTTCTTCCTCTACTTCTCATAGCAATGCCTTCCAACAGCCTGCCGGTCCTCCGCATAATGGCCAAGCGCAAAGTGCTGCGCCTGCACCACCTCCTAGACATCCTTCTCATATTCAGCAACAACCGACGGGCAACCCTACGCCGCATATAGACGGGGTATCGTCCTTCAACAGACCGGCGCTTCCGAATCAGCCGCCTGCTCATATACAACCTCCGCGGCCGCCTGCACAAGCACAGCGATACTCTCCCACTGTAATGCCGAGTAGTGGTCAGGCCCTGCTGCATAGGGGCAGAATATTAGTTTATGCAGACGGTTTCGTCTGTCCGAAGTGCCGTGAGTAGGCCTCCAGCAGCTTCATACCTGTGTCATTGACTATGATACTTCAGATAACACAGGATACAAGGCCTATGATCCTTCGGCACCTCATATGCGGGTACGCCATAAACACTCGCCGTTTTGCTCGCAGAATGCTAATTTCGACTGTGACATGTACATAGTGTTGGGACAAGTACGGAAAAGTCTATACATCTGCTCTGCAACATTCTCCCAATTTCAACTTCTCCAACCCACATCTTCAGAAACCACTGCCGAATACTCGACCTCCTCCGCAACCACATTATCAGCAACAGCAGCAACAGCACCCAGGATACTACGTAGCAGGACAGCAACAGCCTCATCCGCCGATACCACAGCAGCAGCCAGGTCATTACCCTGGGCAGCAATGGCGCCAACAAGCTCCGCAACAGTATTCGCCGCACTTCGGTGTGTATCAATCATATAGTGCACCAGTGCCACAAACAGTCTTTGGTGGACCGCCGCCAGGCGCGTTGGTGGTACAGCCTGGTGATCCGAGGATCGGAGGTCAGTATAATCAGCAGCTAGTTGGAGGATTGTAGTCCTGACTTACTTTCCATACACAGGGAGACTATGTTATAACTGTGATGGAAGGGGTGAAACGCTCGGTGGCGGCCTCTTCTTTCTGGATTATCAGCAGTGCTCCGCGTGCAGAGGTGTGCTTGCTCCCTGCTGGCTAGACAAGACAAGACAAGACGCTAACTCACTTAATCTTGATGAAGGTACTGGCCGCCTTTTCTGAGCGCACATCCGCCGCTTTGTTTGGCATTATAAGCCAACCCGCATCGAGGCAGTAGATGCGTGCAAAGTTTAAGCGAGACCTAAAGGAGCATCGACAGCCGCTCGTAGCTACGCTGACATATATATGAGGCATACGATCTATTCTGAAGGCGCATCAAGGTCGGGTATAGCAAAACAACGAAGAACATGCAGGTCGGACTCGACACCGCCTACAGACTAGGCATAAGCTGTGATCTGGAAGAGCTGTGGAAACGTTCATGAGTCAGCCAAACTCTTTTCGATGGTGCTGGAATCCTACCTGGTCTGCCGTCGGCTTGAACAGAGAGCAATCGCGCTTCTGCAGCCAGCGACCCTCTGCATCTCTTCCGACACAGTTGTTTTCTACTGTATCACCATGGTAGATGGAGCATAGAGAGCTGCCTTCGGAAACGCCAGACCCTTTGGCGCACCTGAAATTCCAAACTCGTTCTGCAGCGGGCCACCCTGTAAGGCAGTTAGCTGAATAACCGACTGTGCCGTCGTTGGGATTCCATCCCATGCATCCATTACCACCGTCTATGTCGACGTTGTGGATCAGAAACCCAGTCCCCTCGCGGCCAAGCTTGGCCCCTCTGACAAAGATACTTGGGTTGATGGCCAGATTAGCATTGGCCGTAGGAATGGTGGTAACAGCATGCATGGTGTAGATCGATCCGTCCTTGAAGCGGTCATCGGCGACTTCGAAAAGCGTCAAATCTCTGACTTCTCGGGCTTGAAGATTGCTGGTCTCGACAGGCATGGCGGCGCCAAAGATAGTGCCAGTGACCAGTGCAGCAGCAGCGTATCTGTATAGCATGCTGAGATCCGGATTTAGGGTGCTTTGTGATCGAATGTGGTATGTGTGTGCGCGGCGGTGTCGCTGCTGTTGGTCTAAAGCGAATGAGTTGTGCAGAATGAAGAGAGAGGAAGGCCCATCGATATAGCGGTTTTATCTGTCAGTATTTGGCTCAGGTACAAAGGTATGTCACGAAAAGCTAACGGCCCATACAAGCGGACTAGCACCTTCAAGCGCTGAGAACGTCGCACGCTTTTGTGACAGTTCCGCTGTTTGAGCTCGATTCAGAGAAGCTCGACAGCCGGATGACCTTTTACGAGATCTTGACAGGTTTGGAAGAAAGCCGTGAAGATGGTTGCTTAGCAGATCGGAAGCCATGCAGACGTGTTTGAGGATGGGATATTTATATTAGCTGCGGCATTCATAGAGAGGAGTATTTTGCCATTGACCGAAACACTCTACGCGGAAAAGCCTTTCGGGTGACTACTTCAAGGCTGGAGGTCGAAAGCCAGCGATCAGTAGCTAAACAAGAAGAACGTGTTCCTCGCGGAAGGGAGGGGAATACACTGATATGTTCGTTTATTGATCGTAGCAAAGGGGTATATAGGCTGACGAAGATAAACGAAGAAGAATACTGCCAGAAGATCAGGCATAAGCGGCGATCTGGAAGAGCTGTGACACCTCTTCGTCAGCCTATGGCTGCTGTTCAGCCCCTTTGGCACGCAACCCACCTGGTCTTTGCTTGGATTCGTAATACTGCAATCCTTCTTCTGGGTCCACTTTCCAGCGTCACCTCTTGAAATGCATGACTTCTCTGCAGTATCGCCCCTATATAGTGAGCATACTGCACTCCCACCGACAGTTCCAAAGCTGTTCCAGCACCTGATATTCCATACTCGTTGGGATACAGACCATCCTGCTTTGCAGTCCGGATTAAAGCCAATAGAACCATCGCCGTCATTCCATCCAACACATCCTCTATCTTTCAGGATCACATTGTAGCCGGTACCTTCTTTCTTCAAACTGAGTCCCATGACATAGATGGCGGGATCGACAGCTAGCGTAGCATCGGCAGTCGGTAATTGTGAGATAGCGTATGTGAGGTATGTTGACGTCTCCTTGAAGTAACCGTCGTTCAACTTGTACAGCGTTAAATCCCTGACCTCTCGGGTTTGAAGATCGCTGGATTGGACAGGAATGGCGCTAATCAAGAGAGCGCCTGTGGCTAGTGCAGCACCGATGTATCTGTAGAGCATAATGGTTTGTCGACAGAAATTCTGGTCTGAACTCCGGTTTGGGTGTGTGTTACGCAGAAAGCTACCAGAGCTGTTGTCGGCGTGAAGTGAGTGTGGTGAATAGTCAGTCGTGCTGAAGGAGAGCGAAAGGAGGGGTAGTTAGTATGCTGGCATACCTGTCATCAGCCTTTGTTTGCCTGTATCTAAGGGAACATACTGAAAAGTAAGCAATCCGTTAAGATCGGGTTTCGACCTTCGACACCTGAGACAGTGAATACTTCGCAGCTCGTAAAGCGCCTCTGCTAGCTCAGAGGAGTTAGCTGACAATGGCACAGAAGATTGATCGGATAACAAACATTAACGAGCTGACCTTGAAAGAGACAGAAGAGCCGCTGGAGTACAAATATTCGAAATATCACGA
The DNA here is from genome assembly GCA_001600175.1 of Erythrobasidium yunnanense. Taxonomy (NCBI): domain Eukaryota; kingdom Fungi; phylum Basidiomycota; class Cystobasidiomycetes; order Erythrobasidiales; family Erythrobasidiaceae; genus Erythrobasidium; species Erythrobasidium yunnanense. Next base: position 683,644 of record BCJC01000006.1, read on the forward strand.
GCAGAAGCCTTCGACGGCACCGCATCGCTCCTTGCAGAGACCGGACTGATGATTGAACCAGACCCTCAAGCGCATATTTGTGTGAGGATACTCCACTACATACTTGGCCATTGTGTACGTGCCCTCCCAAAGGTACCCCTCTACTTCTGAGTTGGGTACATCTGTTGAGCCCGGAAAGAAGCGGCTCGCAGCTCGTATGCTGGCAGCTATATCGCCGCCGAGTGTTCCTGAAGTCAAGCGTCAGCCATCACTCGATTCGCATAAGGTAATGTTCCTGACCAAACTCCTTGACTTCGTTGGCCTCCATCGCTTTATCGACGTAGCTGAAAGCGATGTCAGCGCTGAAGAGGAAGCAGACTCGGATGCTTACAGATCGAATCGACATGTACCAAAGTCTGTCGAGATGGGTACACATGTACCATCCTTCTTCTTCACACTGAAATCCAAAGGTGCACGCTGAGGGACCTGTCAGACCTGATCAAACGCTCTGTACACGGCCTTACCTGACCCGCTCCAGCGCGCCAGCGTATTAAAACGCTCTCAGCATCTTTGGTGCTGTCTTCGATCTGCTTGGCTAGGCCTATACAATCGTTCTGGACTAGGAGATCAGCTCAGGCGGGGAGAGCCTTGCTGTTTACTTACTACACCGGGAGAGCATGTCTTCACGGGCTGGCCGTGAGCATCGTTATCCACCCAGGACGCAAAGCAGAACGTTTGGCCAGATTCAAGGAGAGCGTGCTTGCCTTCACCGCAGCCCGCGGGTGGCGCTCTCGGACTAAGTTGTTGCAAATTAGAGGAAGTTCCATACCGAAAGCTGAAGCAGTGACTGACCTGATGTAAGCACCATTCTTGAAGGTCCAGCATTCACCGCGCTTGCTCAACTGACCGGACTGGCCGGCAGCGATCAGTGTTGGAGGGTGGATAATAGCGGGCAGGATCATATATATGACTCGCATGATTCTGTTTGTGTTGCTTGTGTATTGGAGATGAATATAGCTGCAGAAATTAGGATCCAGCTGTACCTGGGAGACTTTGTTATGTGTAAGCGGTCAACACACAGAGCGGTTCAGATACGAAACCTTTGCGCTCAAGAGGATATGTTCCGCAGACACTCAAACGGGACTGCGGATGTGACTATGCCGATCACGGGCCGCAGGCGGTTTTATGACGGTATGCAGACGGGCCTGGATGATGCCACTCGATGTAGACTAACAGGGAGTGAACGGAGAAGACTGTGTTTCACATTCATCGACAGAGATGTAGGCGAGTCATACAGGCAATCGAGGCAGGTCCAGATCTGAGTATAGGGGAAGGGGTCTAGGAGCAGTAGCCTGTAAAGCGCCCACGTTTTTCCTTGCAAGAAGCATGAGCTGGGTCCAACCAGATTCTAGCTGAAAGTGCTGTAATGGGAGCTGTAGTTTCGAAGGTTCCATCTGGCTTATGTCCACCTGCGCAGATGCAACTTCAACTTCATTGTTGGGAGCGTTCGCGTCCGAGCCTGGAAAGAAAGCCCCGCTACTCTTTATAGCTCTGGCGAGTTCGCCTCGGAAAGTGCCTGAAAACGAAGTGAAGGATTGGGAGGCCTGACATTAGCAGAAACTCATCGAGTACGAGGACAAGCAAACGTACGCCAAGCTTTGGGTCCGTTGACAGCAGGTGGAGCGTCGACATAACTGTCAGGAAGATCAGCGACTCGGACCAAAATGTCTCCAGGCATAGTGCGGGACTTACAAGTTGAATCGACAAGTTCCGTAAACGGTATTGAGTTTCTGACACGGGCTGTCATCATTGCTGCTCCAAATCGCTAAGGGAGTGTGCTATGAACAGATATGAGTCTCGGATGTTTGGACCAAGGCGAGACGCTTACCTTGCCAGAACCACTCTCCCACTTTATTACGAGTTGCTCGTTCGCATGAGCATCTTTAGCGATCGCGTCGGCCAGAGCTCGACAATCGTCCTGTCAGCGCCACGATAGGTAAGCCTGGCTGCGCATGTTCATGACGGCCGACCCACTGCCACTGGCATGCACTCTTTCAGTACCTCGCCTCCCACATAATTACGCCAGGGGGCAAAGCATGACTGCTGTCCTCCATCACTCCACCCATACGTCCCTTCGGGGCATTGGGCAGTATTGGACCTGGGACTTCTTTGGACGTCAAAGGAATGCATAAACGGAAAAGGCTAAACCCTCACCTGATGAAGTCTGCCGCAACGAGACAGCTGTTGTCTGCCCGGTCCCCATTGATGTGGCTGTTACTGAGATGCAGAATGAGAATGCCAAAGAAGGCCGTGGAACTCTGATGTCGCATCCTGATGTGGTTGTGAGAGTGTGATATAGGGGAGGAAGAGCGCCGCTGTATTGTTAGAAGCGTATGTAGTGTTCAGTGGTAGAACGAAAGCCAGGACTTTCAGTTTCGCGAAGTTTATGGAATAACGGAGAGACAGCCCGCTTCAAAGGCAGTAACAAACAATACATTCGTTTCCGATCCAATTTGGCATATAAAGGTGCCGGGCGGCTGGCGGATCCTTTGGGCTCAGCCAGATGGGAGCAAAGGAGGAAAGGAGGGCTGCTCTGGAAGTAAAGCGAGATACTGTGTGACTTGGCGTAGGACCTTAATATCTGCGAGGTCTGCAGCGTTTACCATATGCTGTGTGAAGTGTCGGTACAGCTGGGATGTGATCTGAGGCGATGGATCGGGATGCGGAGGAAGGCCTGAGATGTAAGGCATATTAACAGTGAACCTTCAAAGAATGCTACATGGGGTAAGAGTCGCTGAGGCATACAGGCTTGAAGAAAGCCCTTCAAGTCCAGTCAGGGTCCAAAGGAAGACGGAAAGCAGATTCTCAATAGCAGTAACCATCAATCTTGCCACATTTATCCTTGCACGATGCGTGGGCTGGGTCCAGCCAAATCCGGGCCTTAAGGGCATTGTTCAAGCCTGTGCTGGAGTAGGTTTGCCCATCATCTGAGACATAAGTGCCATCGAAGACACGAAGTTCCAATTCGTTGTTGGGTGCGTTGCTGTCGCTTCCAGGGAAGTAGGCAGCTGAAGCTCGAATGCCGCTTGCCAGGTCTCCGCGAGGAACGCCTTGTATACAGGTAATACGATCAGTTCCTCCGATTCAAAAGTAGTGAACGATACGTTGTGCGAACTTACGCCAGTTCTTCTTCCCATTCTCAGCCGGTACGTTATCGACGTAGCTGGAAAAGGACCATCAGCGTACTGTCAGGCCGGCAGACATGCATAACGGGATGACGTACAAATTGAAGCGACAAGTTTCATGCGCTGTATGTAGCTTCTTGCATTCCGTGTCGTCATTACTAGTCCAGATCGCCAGGGGCGTGTTCTGCAGAGAGGTAGCTGTCAAAAAGCTATCAAGTACAGTGACCAGCATTCTCTTACCTTGCCTGAACCTGTCTCCCACTTGATCACAAGCTGCTCCTTCTTGTGAGTATCTTTGGCAATGGCGTCCGCCAGAGCTCTGCAATCATCCTGAGAGCGTCATATTTCAGCGGACGTAGCCACGTGCAGCTCGTAATATAGCCTACTTACAGGATTTGGCATGCATTGCTTCTGCTGCTCGTCCCCAGCATAGTCTCGCCAGGATGCGGCGCACGTGGTGATTCCATCGCTCTTCACGGCATACAGACCTTGCCCGCAGGTTTCGGTATTCGACCGGGGACTGATCCAATCGCCGGAGGTCCAGCATGAATCATCTCCCGTCACTATCGATGTTTGCTGAAGGAGGAGAGTGCCTAGCAAGGCGGATATAGTGCTGGATTTCATAGGTAGTGATTGCTGGCTGCGATATGAAGTATTGGTATGCAGGAAAGAGACGCATACTCTGGTAGGGTAGGTAGTAAGCAGAGGTAGCGTGACGGGCAGAAGAAAGGGAAAGCCATCCAGTGCAGTCAATTATTCGGATGTACGCCATGGCAGTAATGGATCAATTGGGCGGAAGGAAAGCGGTTAATAGAAATTGGCAACTCGGTGAGAGAACCGAATTTCTCGTAGATTTGCGTTACGACCGCCTCGTCCACATCAGATACTCCCAAGCAACATCGCCCTCCGTTACTTCCGATGTCGAGAAATCGACTTCTTGTAGCCAGTCTTGGTGCTCCTGCGACGACGCTTTCTGCCATGCCTGACTGTCCAGCTCCGGGAAGAAGGTATCACAGGTCCATTTCTCGCTACCACGGGTTATCTGAGTAAGAAGGATGCGATCCGCGATGTCTGAGCTCTCTAGCGATGCTTTGTAAAGCTGCGCTCCCCCGATGACGTAGACGCGATGCAGGTCGGAGTCGTCGGCCAGCTTTTCCATGGCTTTAGGCAGAGACGAAGCTTGTAGAACATTCTCGGGTAATTGTCTGAGAAGTATGATCAGCTGCGAACGCAATTCACGTCCATGCGACTCTCACAAGTCTTCCCGCGACTTGCTTGACAGAACGAGGTTGATTCTGTTCTTGAGAGGTCGGAACTTGGTTGGAATGCCTTCCCACGTCGTTCTTCCCATGATGACAGCGTTCTTCTTGCCAGATGGCGCCGCCGTGGTCGCTTGCGCAAAGTATTTCATCTCTTTCGACAGCTTCCATGGAAGACCTCCATTGGAGCCTATGCCTCGTCCAGCATCTTGCGCGACGATGAGGGTAGCTTTCAGGGAGCCAGAGGAAGCGCTCGAAGACATTCTGAGCATGCAAATGGATGGTCGGACTGGTGCTGAAGCAAGCTGGTTTGCGCTGGAGTCTGGAACCCCCGGCGGGCATCCATGTCGCGAGTTGCTACTGCGGCTCAGAAGTCTACCATCACATCGAAAGAAAACAAGCAGTCTCTTGTTTCGGCCTGTAAGAGCTGACTGACATCGATAGGTCACGGGGTCCGCGCGTAGTTTTTCAGCCCTCGACTTCTTCTACAGCTTTTCTCTGCTGCAACCCGAGCAAGACGATATGCCTGCATACGAAGACAGTCTACCGCCTTTACGCATAGAGCCGCCGCAAGCTGTCGATTCTGTGGTCATCTTCTGCCATGGATTAGGGGACGAAGGGTCAAGTAGGCAATACAGCCTTTGCGCAGCTCGGTCCACGCTGACCTGATTATGCCAGGCTACCGCAATCTAGCTGAACAGATCCACAAAGCCGGCAAACTGCAATCTACGCGCTTCATCTTCCCCACAGCCGACTTTGACAAAGATGCAAGCGAACGCGCCTGGTATCCACCTCAAAGTGTCTCAATAGACGAGGATCTGAACGGCGAAGTCGACGGCTTTCTCCCTGCCCTGGACGTAGTTGACAGCCTGATAGAAGAGGAAGTCAAGAATGGCATACCACGAAGCCGTGTAATCCTCGGAGGCTTTTCACAAGGTGGTGCAGTCACCGCTTTATGGGCTATACTTCGACAGAAGCGCATGGAAGATCGGCTCGCAGGCCTCATTCTTACCGCGACCTACGTGCCTCTCCGGGGAAAGTACAAGGACCTCATCGCCAATCGCGAATGCGTTAAAGACCAGCCTCTCTTCATTCTACATGGTCAGAACGACACGCTCCTCCCGCTATGGGTAGCGATGAAGGGCAAGCCGGTGCTGGAAGAAGCTGGATTCGAGGTAAACTATGTGACTATCCCAGGCATGAGACATGATATCCCAGGATCTGCGATCGGGTACTTCTGCATGTTCATAGAGAGCGTCTTCAGCGAACAAGCGGGAGAGTAGAAGGCTTAGTGACGAATCATGGGTATATGTAGCACATTTGCACTCAGGCATCGGGGAACCTGAATACAATCTTCTTTCCCTTCGTCTCTTTTATCGCTTGTACTGCTCGATTTGCGAAGTCTTCCTCACTGCCGCTAAGCTCGACAATCTCGCAATCTGGCGCTTTCAACGCTCCACTTTCCAGATAGTCTACCAGCTGTTGCGTCATTTCCCTCCTTTGCTCGATCGTACAGCTGTTATACCAAGTCGTCATCCAGAAGCCGCTACTCGTGAGATTCTTGAAGATAAATAAAGACGAAGGCAGAGAAAGTGGCTGCATGCTCATCGCTCCATATGTGACCAGCTGAGCATCTTTGCCTAGCAGCTTGGCCATATTAGACGTGTCTTTACCGCCAACGCAGTTAAGAGCAAGCTTAAGAGGCGCTTGCCCGGTCTTCTCGGCTACTTCGGACTTGAAGGACTTCTCGGCCAGCTGAGAGTATGTATAGACTTGATCCGCTCCTAATGCTTCCAGCTGGCTGCGAAGGCTTGCCATGTCTTCCCTGCGACTCCTTCTCAGCTGTTGCACCCGGAGCGGAATACTTTGCCCACCTATCTCGAACGAAGTTCAGCGTCTTGATGCCCCATTGCTTCGCTAGCTGAATGACAGCTAAGCCGACTTGTGAGTTGGCACCATTCTGTACTACCCAGTCGCCTTCTCTGAGGTTGACAAAGTCTCTCAGCATCCGGAAAGCCGTTCCAGGATTGATAGATATTGTCGCTGCCTGTATCTCTGTTAGCTTTGATGACTTGGGTAGCGGGAATAGCGAATCGGCAAATATGTTTGAATGGGAAGTCCAGGTTCCTAGTGCCAGGAATCAGCATAGACGCGGCCAGTATCCTGAAAAGACTTACCGAGTTGAGGTCGCCCCATGATGACTGTACATTCACATCTCAGCACAGAATCTACTGCTTTTGCGTGCGGGCCTACCCCGATCGCCCTTTTTGAGCGCAGTCTCGGTATCGCTGGGGATATGCTCCACGACTGCAAGACCTTCATTTCCTCCTATGAAGATGTCTTCGCCGTCATGAGAAAGCTCTTGCCGCGGTTTCGGCCGTTCAGGATAGGAGCCTTAGGTATTGCAGAAGTCAGATCTTGCACTTTCTACTCCGCCAGAGCAGGTAGAGAGACTAAGTCACCTTGGATGACATTGAGATCTGCAGGATCTGTCGCAACAGGTTAGCTCAAACGCGTGGCAGAAGGCTGTCCAAAACGTCTGACTTTGAGGGGACAGTCTGAACTTGACGCGGACTTCGCCTTTCGTAGGAGGTCGTAGATCATATGTTAGTCCTTTTAAGACCTTGCATATGGAAGAAAGAGAGCCAAAAGCATGAGTTTCGAGGAACCGGTTTTCGGCAATGTACAGGGGTGACGGACTTCGGAAGGCTCGCCGCGCTGGCTGTATACAAGAGCTCTAGCGCGTGTTGAAGTTGAAGCTTGTCGGCATAAGGTGTAGCACCGGGATTTGCAAGGTCTAAGGAGTGACATATTCGAAAGAAGGTGACCCATATCGATTTGCACTTGTTGCATATTACTACCGACTGACATTTTATCACAACATACAAGGCGACTGTGCGTCTCTTACGCCTGGAATATCCGAGCAGCTGCCGGATCCGCACTAAACCCAAAGCATGAGACGAAGTTTAGAAGCCCTTTGAAGAGTATCATCCTTTTGTGATCTGCCGACGCGTCTTTCTATGCGATGTAATGGGAGTACTGCGTGTACATCCAGAACAGCGAAAGAGCTGTGTGAACAAGGTCAGCCGAAGTCTCCTGGTCAGCCTGGATTTGGACTTACAAGACACTATCATCGGCGATATCACAGTTGCATTGAGCGTAGCTGTCCTGAAGAGCAGGAACTCCGACATGAAGTGGAACCAGGCAAACGCGTAGCTGGCTAGCGCTAGATCATATACGCTATAGACAGGAGATTGGGCAGACAGGCCACGTCAGCAGATTGTCATATAGTATATACAGTGGACGCACGCCTTGTTATGTATATCGTATGCAGCAGCGAATCTGATTGCGGAAGAGGTGATGTTCCAAATGCCGAATGCTCTGGACTGCAGCGGTGTGACTGGGGACGCGAAGGAAGACAAAGAGGAGTCATAGAGAATCAGGAAGAGAATGGAGCTTGTCAGAAAGCTGGTATAGCTCGCGCCATGTTAGGCCGGCCTGACCATTTGCTTTGGGATACATCTTTCGCGTGTTCTTCGAGGTGAAGAGACATGATGCACCATTAACGAGCGCTGTCACTGCTACGACCAGCTGCCAGTATGGAAGATAGCCAGCATTGTTGTTTGGCAGAACTGGAATTTCGGTCATAGGCACGATAATGCATCAGGATGGACTCTCTTCCCGCATATCAGGGTAGCCATAGCATACAGGACGTCAGCTTATCCATGCTTTAGACTTGCTGTATGTTCGAGTTGGCGAGAAGCAGCCCTTTGCATCATAGCGATTCAGTCTTTACTTTCAAGGCTTTCCGAACGAAGCGCAGCTCGATGGAGGACAGGATATACATCAAGAACAGTCACAGATAGTCGCCAACGATGCAGGGCGACGCTACCGCTGGACCCAGTAATCCCAAAATCAACGGACATGCAGAACCAGCTACGATCCATCCCGTACAGATGAGCGGTATGCTGCTCTCATACGATGTTCGTATTGAAAGATCCCCTGTCTGAGCCTGGTTCTCCTCGCGATCGCTTACTCTCCCAGGCCTGGCTCCATCACATCTCTCTGGCTCGCAGGATCTGATGACTCTCTTTGGCCTGGGACATTGCTATGATCGTTATGTGCGGCCTTATATCATCTCGAATGCTGGAGCAGCAACCGAAGGCGAGAATGGTACATCTGGCGATGCGAAGCCAAAAGGCCGTGCTACGAACGACGCAACAACCCCCGCTCCAGATGGATCTTCAGCTGCTGTTCCTGTGCTTGCTGTGGACGGAACGCAACCGGCGAAGGAGAAGGAAAAGGTCAAGAGTATGAAGAAGCATTACTCGCATCTGATAGCCGATGTACCAGGTCAGCATGCGTTCATCTGTAAGGCAGCAATATGAGAATGTGCTGACGCTTATTATGCAGGCCAAAACAAGCTAGCCAAAGACACCCACCTTCGAGATCTTCTGCTTAATCCGGATCCGCCGCAAGGCATTTCTCTTCTACGTTTCGACGAACAAGCCTTACGAGATGCACTCACTCTAGAAGCTGGCTTACTGCCTGAAGTGAGCCTGCCTATTCATCTTGTTACGCTTTCCAGCATGCTGATCAGGGACCTTGCCAGTTCGACAATTCCATATGGCGGGCTGATGCCGATGAGAGGCGAAAGAAGAAGAAGAGGAAAGCGGATGACGGAAGTCTGCAAAATGGAGCACCTTCTCCAGCGAATGCAGGGACGCCGGGCGGCGGAAGCAACAAGAAGCGGAAAGGCTGATCAAAATATGGAGGCAACGCAAGTATGTGTCACACAGTGGTTATTGTAGCACTATCACACAGTGGTTATTGTAGCAGTAAAACAATAGGTTATCAGGCGTAGAGAGTCAAGAGCAACGATTTACAGCGGCGTCTCACCGAAAGAACTTTATACAACCGAACGCTACAGTAAGCAAAGTCTACGAGAATCGATCCGGCATGAGCACCGGTGCGATGAGGCTCCACCCGTACAGCGCCAAGCAGAGCCAGCTCGAAACTATCCTAACCCACATAGCAACTGTGCTCCTACCTACCCGGACTGGCTGGTAATTGTCGTTTGCGTTTGTGATAGAGACTACGTTCCAATTAGTAAGGAGCATAGCGATGTACATCGTCGACATGAAGAAGCTGCATACCATTTAGTCAGTATATGACTTTCAAGGAATAGCTAGATTTTGCTCACATGATGTGGAAGTAGGTGTAGTTGTATCGCAGCCCGTGCTTCTCGTCGTCCCTCTCATCAGCACCTGGTGCGCCAGCATCTGAGTCACTATCGCTATCATCGTTCATCTCGTCTAGCGCCGAAGCAGGCAGTGATCCCGCATCTATAGCAGCTTTGAGAGCTTGTATACGCATATTCTCCTTCCTCGCTGGCTGCTGCCGGTTCACTGTCGCTAGCTCTTCATCTCCCGGAGAAGGGTTCGCATCATCGTCCGGCAGGCGTATCGCTCCTTCTATCGTTGATAGACCTCCTTTGGGTGCCTTTCTGCCTCGAAGAGCTTTGCTCTGCGTCGCAGCTCGCGATGTCGAATAAGCGATAGCTAAGAATGTGAAGAGCGCTCCCAGAACGATCATACTCGTCTGAGCTCCTTCACTACGCGATGCAAGCGGGTTGCACTCTTTGTTCTCCCTGTTTGCGACTGCGGAAGTGACCAGATAGGTACAATATGCTACGACCATGCCGGATTGACCAAGTCCAGCTTTCGGGTTGGCATCTTGTACAGATGGCGCAACGCTCATGAACGACACGAGGAGACATGTGACCAAGTTGAAAGTGATGAAGAACTGATTGAGACCACACGAGCTTTTCGAGCCGAAGAAGACGTAGTCAACGACCGTCAATGCGATTTGGGCAGCGTAGCACGACAGAGTCGAGCCAATGAGGATATTCTTCCATAAATTGCTGTTCTCGTCGCCTGCTTCCCAGTTGTCTAGGCATCTTTCAGACCAAGAATGGGCAAAGTCGACGAGGAGCAAGAGACCGATGAAGATGAAGATAGAGGCGCCGATGAGGGAGATATAGCGAGAGTAGAATATAAAGAAGCCGTTTGGGATGAAAAAGGTCGCAACGAGAAGTGCGATCCATGCCAGGATCTTGGGACCCCACCAGCTGCGATACCGCTCAGCTTGCTTCATGGCGGCAAGAAATGATTTTCTTACCCATTTTGTATGGCTGCTCTCTTGTTCCGTGTGTCCTTGACGCCTACGAGGAGACCAGCCAAGATGAGATGGAAGAGGCCTAAAGCGAAGTTAATGCGGTGGACCTGCAGGTAAGAGACGTAAGAGAAGCTCCAGCACTGTCAACAAGTATACTGACAGCCAGAACGCCATAGCAAGTGCCTTCTTTGCAGGACATCTTGATGTAGTCATAGCTCCACGATTCGAGCCGCTTTATAGCCCAGTCCGAGAGCATCATCCATGAGATTATCGAGTTTGTCATGAGAATGATAGAAAAGCCAATGCGTGTCCTGCATGAATCGTTCTTCTTAGGCTTTGCTACGTGTACAGAGGGTATGGAGCTGCCGGCTTACGCTACCGAGCTGTTGCAATTGCATGACTTGCAGAAGGCAGTCGCAGCACGTCCAGTACAAGCTATGAAGCATAGCTGCATCAGCACCAAGCTCCCTTTCATTCTAACTTGATAGCTCATCGCCCTTACCGCCTACAAGTCCGCCTAGACAGCTCAGGGCTGCGCCAGAGACCAGCGAGCCCACTCCGCCAATGAGCGGTATCGACAGCAGCGCGCCCATGCTGCCTTGAAGAAAGTAGATGCAATACGCGCAGAGGAAACCGGGACAAGTGGCGGCAGGCCAGAGGAACATGAATTAGGTCTAAAGTAGGAGCCTTACAGGTGACAACAAGGGATATGGGCTATGATACGGACAATGACATGATGGCTGGGGCGTAATATGAATCGGGATGGAGAAAAGGATGCTAGTAATTTAAGGCCGAGAGGAAGATGGAAGTAGAGCTATAACTGTTGGGGTGTAGGAGCCGGTATGGCCGTAGTGAAGCTATCCAGGCTCTCATGCCGCTCATCTCCAAAGTCTTTTCGAAGATTCTCTACCGCCAGCTCAAGCTTGAGCAGATCGGCCGGGTCTGCTTTCGAGATTGTGTTTGACCTCGTTAATTTATCCTGCTGGATCTTCTCGTCATCAACCGTAATAGCCTGATCAACAATATTCTCCATGCTTGACGAAAGTGCTAGATTACGGAGAGTACTGCTGTGCGAAATGCCAGGCTTGGTGGGAGAAGCATTCGCAGGCGCCGAAAGCAGATCATCGCCTTTAGACGGCTCGCCATCTGTTGGCATGCCATCTACCGGTCCATCGAGCAGTTTCTCGATATCTCGCCGAATGCTGGAGACCGTAGGAGGCAGAGGCGCCGCAGCCAGGTGTCCATTGGCTCTTCCAACCGTAAGCATATCATTCCTCTCTGCGTAGAAGCCTCCGCCTGCAGCCGTTGTCACATTTGCGTCCTCGATTGGCGGACTCGCAACAGATATCGGACGCTTCTTCCTCTCAATTACGAGTATCTCGCCAGCTTCCGGTACCGCTGGCACAGGCGGCGCGCTTGAATGATCTGGTGAAGGAAGACCTGCTGCTTTGATGATGCTGGCTGTGATGGGAGGAGGCGCTTTGCGCTTGGCAGGAGCTGCCGGTAGAGGCTGACCCGAAGGCGGCGCCTGCCCTACTGCCTCTGCCACAGGTAAGGCAAGATGTCGTGCGTGGTCGGCCTCCTGCGACTCTTGAGGTACGTTTCCGTCCTTCGCTTGATCCGTAGAAGGTGCCGGCAGATCGCCTTGGACGTCTTGTAACTCCTACAGGGCACAAGCATTGAGTACCTCTTCATACGTGTCGTGCTGAAAGGACCTACCTTGCTAGAAAATGCATTCTTCGCATCACCCCTTTCCATGTGCGAGCAATGAACGAAGTTTGTAGGCACGCCTATCATGGTCTTCGAGACTCTGTATAAGTAAGATCAGTATTGTAACAGACTGTCGACAAGACCGCCAGCCTACCTCGCCCGCTTCTGTAGTTTCGCACCATTCCGCTTGGACAGATCGCGAGACGATAAGGCTCTCGCTGGCATCTGGCCGTTCCATGACATAGGTCGTGCTGATACTCGGACAGCTTTTGCATCGTTCGAGCCATCATTGAAGGTTTGCAACCCGGGTCGTCGAACAGGCCGGCTGCTGGATCTCGGGAGGGTCTGATGGGCGTCCGGGCTGACGCAGCTGAATATAGCCATCGTTACAGCTCGTCTTGAGGCTCTTCAAGTGGTCGACAGAAGAAATAGAGAGGAGGTAGGCGGGCTGACGATTTGCGCTCGCCAAATCTCCAGCGGCTTTGGATCTCAACGGTCGAAGAATGCATGATCCCCTTGGTTCTCGACTATTCTTCGAAAGAATGCCTTGTCATAGTCGCAAGTACTTCGAAGTAGCTGACCATTTACAGCTGAAATCTTGCGTCAAGCTCCTGCTGCGATAAGAAACCCCGCTTGGCTTTTGACGGCATCGCTGGCATCGTTGTTCGTCGCATCCTTCCTACTTGAAGAAGCGGTCTTCAACAAGCGACATATCTTCTGACTGGAAGCTTGGTTTCTCTGGACATTGGTACTGAAGACGAAGAGCGCATGGCCCGTGGAAGACCGAAAATCCGATAACAAGGTAGCAGGCTATGCTGGACCACGCCTATTCACGTAATGCTTACACAAACAGATGCATACAACGATAAGAGCGAAGAATATGTCTGCAAGCTACCAGCTTTAGTAGATGAGCTGGAATACGTCGAACCTTCTTGGCTGGCATCTATCGTTTCTATCCTTCAACGACTGCTTCCTTCCTTGATCACCATCTTCCTCTGTTCCATCCTGGTGGTTGTGCGACCGGTCGCCGAGCTTTCTGGGTCAGCTCAATATGCCTTTCTCGTGCTGGTCGCGTATACCCTGTTCTTTCACGTAGGGGGGCATACGCTGGGCCAGCATATTCAAAACACCGTCATCGGTGTACTGGGAGCCTGCATTGGCTTGGGCTTGTCGGCTCTTGCGGTAGAGCTGGGCTGCATCGCAAACAGACAAGCTGGAAAAGACGATTCTGTTGGCGGTCGAGCCGCACCAGGTATGTGAGCTTTTATCAGCGTGAAAAATACCCCCAAAACTTACCTCCCCATCTGACCGTGTCTAGCAATCTTCCTGGCGGCCATAGCCTTTATGGGTGCCGATCTCAAGTCTAGATTGCCGCGAGTGACCTCAGGCGCCTTAGTTGCTATCTTCGTATCTATATGGTCCCTCGCTGGTTCTGTAAGAATCTCCGAGATATCGGCAGCGCCATTTCTAGGCCTACTTTACGCTATTCTGTTCCCCGCTGGCATTTCGCTCCTGGTCAATATACTTGTGCTGCGAAAAACAGCTCACAGGCAGTTGGCAGACGGTATTGATACCGCCTTGGACACCAGTACGAAGCTTCTCCTCGCGTCACTTCATCTCTTCCAGGCAGAACAGCAGCACGTTCGTAACCTGTATGTGCGAGTCGCCGATCTAAGGAAGGGCCTGACAAGCAATGTAGCTGGCCTCCCTGCCGTATACGAGGAGGCTACCTACGAGATTATCTTGTCTACGAAACCTGTTACGAGCTACGAACCCGTCGTCCAGCTAGCCAAACATCTTCAGATGGTTCTGTGTAGTCGAACTGGCCTAAGTACACCTGGAGAAGAGAGTTCGATGCGCCAATCGCGCATGCCACCTCAGTTGCGAGCTTTGGTGGATGACCTCGGGGTTAGCATGTTGCAAGCGCTGTTCTTCGTCCGCCAACGCCTCCAGGAAGATACAGAAATGAAAAAGTCTACTAGAATACCGAACAGAGAGAAACAGCAGCCGAGCTCTACGAACTTGGCCAGGGACATTCAATTTTCAGCCGTTGCCCTACGCCAGGCGACGAGGGATGTTCTTCATTCATCGATGATTGCCTTCGCCAGAGGAGAAAGTGTCGACGAGAATGTCTGGATTTTCCGGCAAAACACGTATCGTGATGCCTTTTTTATTACTTCCTTACTGGAGGTAAGTCTCCCCTTACATACCCACAATCATTAGCTGACAGGTACCATAGCTGTCGGACGACATACTTAAATGTATCCTTGCTGTGACCGACCAGCCTACTACCGCGAATTTAGTAGCCAAGAGACGCGTCTGGTTGCCTAGTGTCGATTGGCGGCGCTTCTTCACCGGAAGGAGAGTAGACATACAAGGTCATCAAGACGTTGACGGGCTCACAGATCATTTCGATGAGCATGATGACAGGGCCTCTACCATGGAAGCCTTGTCCGACCGTGGTCGACGACCGTCCAGAAGTCCCTCTATACAGTTACAGCGGCCCAGACATAGGAAACGACATCGGCTTTTCAGACTCTCTTACTACGCAGCTCTCATGGCTAGCATCGCAGAAACAATCTATACAATCTGGGATTCGCCGCATACCAGAGCTCGCAGAATCGCTCTACATAGACGCATACATGCTGTTCGCGGCTCTCAGCACCTGAAGCACGGAGTGAAGTGCGCAGTTGGAGTATCGCTACTTACGCTTCCCGGACATCTTCCGGCTGACTCTGCTGGTCGGTGTAGAATCACATCAAGGCAAGGTTCTCATACTGATTCACTAGAAGCACAGGGTATCGATGGTTTGAGAGTATCCGTGGCCCATGGATTGCCATATCGTTCCTCTATGCGTTCCAGACCACAACGGCCCTCACATATCGGGTAGCCTTCTTCAGAACTGTAAGGGCGATTTTTGAGAATCGTCAACAGTCTACTGATCTGCCTTCTTACAGCTTGGAACTCTGCTAGGGTCATTGTATGCTCTAGCTTGCCAGCGGATAGCAAGAGAGAACGCATATGGGCTAGTCGCATTCATCGTACCAGCTGCTCTTCTAACAGATTACTGGATCATATGCGCCCCTCGATTTGCAAATTTGGGCACCGTGGCGCAACTGACACTGCCCTCGATCCTCTTCGTGCCCTATCTACGGCTCAGTTACCCCTCTGTGGTCGGTCTGGCCTTCGAGCGGGCTTACGATATCGAAATTGGCATTGTTGCTGCTCTGATAATAAGCGTAGCTATCTGGCCGTACCATGCGAACGTTCAGATCGTCGTCACCTCGGCCAAAGCAACGGACAAACTAATTCGGCTGTATTTATCTATGTCGAAGATGAACATGCAGAGACGCCAGAGGAGAGATCAGATAGCACTCATGCAGTTCGAGCAGCTCGAAGACAATATACGCGTGAGCTCGGACAGACGATGCTGGCCTCTATGACTGAAATGAAAGTCGTAGATGTCACTGGCTCGCTCCAACGAGCTCTGTAATCTCCTTCATTTGGAAATCAGTCTTTTACCGAAACCAATAACGGCTTACAGAGCGATGCTGGCAGGACTCGGCCATATCCTGCATCTCTTCTCGGGCATCCGGCTCATCCGGCAACATATCCCTCGTCAATTAACGGTCCTAGACGTGCTTCATCAACGTACAGAACTCGTATCATCGATACTTATCGTACTGCATGCGATCTCACATTCGCTTCACACCAGCTCGGCAGTCCCGCAATTTCTGCCTCATCCCCGCGCCAATCTCGAAGCTCTAAGTGATGCTATAGAGGAGCATGTCAAGGACATATACAGATCGTCCTTAGCTGCAAACCAAGCAGAGGATGCTTCGCCGCCGTCGAGTTCAGAATCTGGCCAGGCAGCCAATCTGCACCGACTCGGCAAAGTCGATTGCATCGATTTCGACTTCATATATGCCTTGGCAGAATGCGAAGCTATTTCGGAAGCTATACAAGCCATCGAAGACCTCCTTGACACCTGCAAAGCGCTTTACGGAACAGCGGACTTTATCCAAGCTAGCGAAACTGGGCTTGAGAGCAGCATCAGCGCTTCTGGATATTCCACACCGCGACCGAGAACCGGAAGACCCTCTTAGCTAGTTTCTGTGCCCAAATCTTATCGGCATACAGCCGGAACCCTAGCCAGCCTACCTTTGTGGATGCCATCTGCGGTCAGGCATTGTCGAACTGCTATGCAAACTCTTCATTGTCAGAGGCTCTGACCGAAAGGCAGACGAATCTATGCATGGCAGAAGAGAAAGGATACACATCCGTTAGTAGCCAACAAGGCTACGAATGCATCCTCCCGCCTCTTTCGAGAGCGCAAAAGAGGAAGAGTAGCAGATCCTCTCAGGTCATAGACTCTCTTAAGCGGACCTGTCCATCGATGCTGGCCTTTATAGTATGCGCAATCTTCGTGACTGTGCACCCTATATCGCATCTTTCCGACAAATATGCATACTTCGTCTTGATAGCATATACGCTATACTTCCATCCTGGTAATCATACAGTCGGCAAGCAAGTGCAGGTTACGGTCATTGGCATTCTGGGAGGCCTTGTCGGTCTAGGTATTTCGGCATTAGCCATCGAGCTTGGCTGTGTAGCCAATACTCTCGCAAGCAGCGATGATATTATAGGCGGACGGGCTTCACCTGGTGAGTCGCTTTGTAGCCAGATGCTAAGGGCCCATGTAACTGATGCTCTCGATCAGCGGTCTTTCTGGCCTTGATCTCTTTCATTGGTGCAAATACAAAATCTCGGTACCCAAGACTCGCATCGGGAGCTTTAATAAGCGTTTACGTATCGATCTGGCTTCTAGCCTCGTCCGTACATGACTTTCGAATCACTGCAAAACCTTTTCTTGGCCTGCTTTACAGCATACTCTTCCCTTCCATGATCTCACTGTTCTTCACAATCCTGATATTCCCGAGGACCGCCAACCGTGTTCTGGCGGAGAAGCTATCCTCAGCTATGGACACGAGCTCTAGTCTGCTGCTGGCTTCTCTGCATCTATTCCAGGCCGACATACTTTCGGACTTGGAAGATACTCGAGCGACACGTGATCACCTGCTTCAGCTTCGAACGCAGCTCTCCGGTCAGATTGGCAATTTGCGGCCATTGTACGCGGAAGCACGCTACGAGATCAGCCTTTCTCGTGTATCGGTCACAGAGTACGAAGGTCTCATCGAATCCTTGATCAACATCCAGGCTATACTCGGCTCGAAAATGGGTCTCGATACCGCGCTGCCGACTTACTTCCCAAGAGATGTGCACATTGCGGCTCAATCTAGACATGCGGTCGACAAATTAGGAACAACATGTCTACAAGCCCTAGAGATTGTGCACAACCAGCTTCTCGATACCCTCCGATCGCGACGACACTCGAGATCATACGAGAAAGAGGCATCCATCGAGCCCATGCAGTCTCGGCTGGAAGATGCGGCAGAGGCCTTTGCAGAAGCAGTTGTGGCTCACCTGAATCAAGAGTACGTTGGCGACGCAGCTAGCGAATACTCGATAACCACCAAGTCTCTCGGCGAGCAAATGGCCTTTCAAGATGCCTTCTTCTTCACTTCGATGATAGATGTACGTGAGGCGATACATCTACGCTTCTTAATCCGCTAACAATTGCGATACTAGTTGGTACGCCATACTCTACAGGCCCTTAGCATAGCCAACCAACTGCAACTGTCTTCTCGGGACCGACGGCATCGTCTCTGGTTTCCGCTATTTTCGGGAGGCTTTCTGCATGGAGGCCGAGATCTGAATATTGAGCGGGACGAAGAGGCGGACATCGAGTCGATCGACATGAATGACGAGGACGATGATTCGGCAGACTTCGACGCGCGCTCAACAAGAACATTGTCGGTATATTCAGGGACGAGCAAGGGACATCTTCTTCGACGCCTATTGTATCCAGAATACTACTTATCGCTCTGGAGGGCTTTTCGGCGACGAGTGCTTCGATCTTGGAACAGCTCTAGTATGCGGAAGAAGAGACTGTGGCTGCATAAGAGATTGAGAGCCATAGGACGATCGCGACATGTTCGATACGGCCTCAAGTGCTCTCTCGGAATCTCCCTGATCACTCTTCCTGGACATCTACCCTATCACTCGGAAGGTGAGCGAGCCTGCATATGCTTCAGCATTTTAAATGCTAATTGCTCGTTAGGCTTTGGCTGGTTCAAGCATGCTCGAGGAGACTGGATTGCCGTATCTTTCTTATATTGCTTTCAAACTACCACCGCCGGTACATATCGGATCGCTCTATTCCGAACGGTAAGTATCGAAGATTCACGTAACGTTGCAATACGTGTCTGATCACCTTCTGTTCTCAGTTAGGAACTCTCATTGGGGCTCTTTACGCCTTCACTTGCTTTCAGTTTGTCGGCACGAATCCATACGGGCTTGTTGGAGTGCTTGCCTTCCAGTCGCTTCTGACAGATCCCTTAATCACGCTTACGAAGCGCTACTCCTACATGGGTCAGGTCATACAAATGACCATGCCGCCTATACTCTTTATCCCGTATCTTGGCCTGGAATACTCGAACATCGCAGAACTGGCTTTGACCCGCGCGTACGATATGGAGATCGGCATTGTCGCTGCTCTCGTCCTCAATTTACTCATCTGGCCGTACCATGCTAGAGTTCAGCTAGTCACCACATGCGCTAAAGTCACGGATAGGCTTACCAACCTGTGAGTCACGATATACAAATCTGGACTCGTAGCTGACCAGTATCTCAGATACTTGTCCATGTCCAAAGCACAAATGAGTCACGATACCCGCACTACTGGCGGCATGCACAATCAGTTAGATAAACTGGAAGGAACGATCAGAGTAAGGTGTTTGTAGTCACACACGACTCCTTGCTTACTCTGCGTCTCTACAGGCGCTGCTCCACCGTAGCTCGTCTCTTTGCAACCAGGTCCATCTGGAGCTCAGTCTGCTCCCGAGACCTGTCAAGACCTACCGATCGTTGACCTTCAAGCTTGAAGAGATGTTGCAACTGCTATCCGATCTGCGATCTATTCAAGGACAAATTCCACGACAGCTCGCCGCATACAGTGTCAAACCTCAGCGGGCCGATCTTACTTCGGCAATCCTTCTGAATCTGCATGCGGTCTCGCACTCCTTACATACTCAATCCGCGGTGCCGCTCTTCCTACCTCAGCCGCGCATCATGCTGGATCTCTTCACGTCTGCTTTCGAACAGCAAGTCAGTACTACGTTCCACGATCAGACGGACGCAGAGCTATCTTCGATGTCGCTCCTATCGTCGCATGCTTGGACAGCTTTCCAGAGCGTAGAGAGCATACTGCCTGGAACATCACGCAAGTCAGCAATCAGCGGGCCTTCGTTACATCAGCCCAACCAGACTTCGGAAGTCAAGCGCTTCGAGTTCAGCTTTGCCTTCCTGCTTGCCGAAAAAGAGGCGTTCTCGGAGATAGTTGAGACGCTCGACGATATACTGGAGATTTGCAAAACACTCTTTGGAACAGCCAGCTTCATACATGCGGATGAGGCTGGACTTCTCAGTCTTACGGCCGCTGGGTACAACACGCCTGCTGTCAAGTCGGCAAGATTGTCTATGTCTATATCGGGAGCTCAGCTCGCACGCACTCGGACACCGGTGATCGTGAAAGGTGGTTCAGTCGGCTAGATCAGCGTGCTGCCAACCTCAACCATTGTAGCCGTATTTAGACACAACAGATGCATGTGCATATCATGATCACTGTTCGAGATTCCGTCTACGTCCGCCTCTTCTTCGCCTGCGTCTTTGCCTGAGCCTCCCTGCGTAGCTGGCATTCGTCGCAGTACCACTCTCCCTTCGGCGGTGTGCTCAATCCCACACACTGCAGATGGAACCATTCCTTCTGACACGCCTCGTCATCGCATCCAATCATATTTCCGAAACTGACGCGATTGCAATAGCAATATAGCTGTTGTCCATCATCCCCTTCATCAAACCCTTCGCCTTCGATACCGATCTCGGGCTCCAGCATGAGCTCTTCGTCTTCAGGACCATCGGAGTCATCGTCGCTGCCTTGTCGTGTATTGCCAGGGCCGGAGGCGTGGATGTTCGGGTGATCGTGCACGAGAGGTGGAACTCCGAGCCCGGAGGTATATTGCTGTCGAGACGAATTGCGAGAGGCAGAGCGATGTGAAAGGGCAGTAGAGTCCTCTGGCTCTCCTGCGTCGACGCTGTCGTATGCGGACCCGTCTGCGAGCACTGACGTTGATTCTTTGCGGGAGGACCCTGATGCACAAGTCAAAGATGTGACATCAGCTGCTGTTTCTGTTGTTATTACGAAGCGAGATGGTATCTTACCTTTTCCGTTGCCTGCTTGAGCGACGTAAGGCGATCCTGGATCCGGTGAATAGTCGCTGTAGATTGCCATACGTCAGGTCAGCCATGTACATCTTACTCGTCCTAAGCAGGTATACGCACATTCCCCTCTTGCTACTTTGCCGGCTTCTCTTGCCATTACTGTTCTGTCCCGCCGAGCCAACTACAGGGCTCTGAAGCGGCACCGACGAGCGTCCGCTATTCTGTCTCTCCTTCTTGTGCACCCCCGAGATAGACATCTCATCTACCATATCGTAATCTCCAGGCGTATCATATTGCTCTGCGACTTTACCTGATACTTGTCTGCGCTTCTTCGGTGGAGCAGCGATGGGCTTGTCGTGGTCGTTGTACGAGCTTGAGGCGGATGCACCCTCGGCTACTGCGTCTAATGAGGCTTTGCCTCTATTCGCGTTGGCGTAGGGTATGAAATTACTGTCTTCTCGATGGTGAGGAGTGCCGTCGCCTGCCATAGCAGTATCGCCATGCATCATACTCGATGTAGAAGCCATAGGCACAGCTGATCCGCTGTGCAGAGGCACCGTCTCTGCTCCTGAATCGTCCATCGGTTCCGTAGCCGAAGCGTCATGCATGCTGTCTGCATACCCCTTAACTACCGCCGTTGCCAAGTTGGACGAGCTCGCTGTACCCCTAATGCCTTTCGGCCTATCTTTCGTACTCGTTCTCTGCCTCTTGTGATGCCCTCCATGCAGAGATGGAGGGCCAGCTTGTGATGCCGCGATCTGGCTCTGGATCCATTCGTTGTTGGGCATTGGAACACCTTCTTTCGCATAGTTTCTGACTGTCTCCGCAGCTGAGTGATACACGTTCGCGCTTCGCACGGGATAGTAGTCAAGAGAGTTGGCTCCTCCGTTCAAGGCTGTATATTTCCCATGCACTTGATGCGATGGTAGATAGTCTGGTTTGCGGTACGCTGATCCGCTCGCGCTTGCTGGTGTAGGGAACAAGACTGGATAACCGTGTGGCCAGGTCGGTGGAGGGATTGTGCCTGCCATGCTAGCTGGCAGTAAAGTAGTGAGCAAGTTTGCGATGATGTCCAGCTGGTTTGTATGGTGTATAAGAGTCTCGCATGTCCCTGTAGCTACCCTTATCTTGTCTTCGCCGCCTAGCCTGAACGAGCGTGCTTCTTCTGCGATTTCGCGGAGCAGCGAGAAGCGCTGATTCGATGTGACAGCATTGTCGTCGTCGTTCTTGCTACCTTGTTCGAGCATCCCCAGCAGCGTGTTTAGCTTTTCAGTGATCATCCCCAAACTGCCGGAGAGGACAGCGTCGAGTTCGCGCAAGTCGCTGATGCTGCGTGTGATGGTAGGAGGGAGCGCTTCAACGCAGTCGCTGAACGTCACGGCGACTGCAGAACACACATTTCAGCGTTTAGAACCTCGATGATTGCTGCCCGCGACTACTCACGGTGCGTAAACTCGGCAGCGCTCTGCTGAGCCTGCGCGCTCGAAGCATGCCCGCTCATCGTGTGCCCAGTCTTCTGGTAGTATATACGTCTTATCCTTTAGTTCAGATTACTTGACAAGTCGCCTTGAGCGAAAGAGACAACGGCATCCAAAGCTTTGGCAGAGGCAGCTTGAGGTAACAAATGAACAGCTATAGCAGTAATTACATGGCATTATAGAGCCATAAGGCTACACTCTACCCAAGAAGGAGCGAAAAGATTGCGACTTTCGAATGCCCGGCATCTCGGGCTCTTCATTAGTACGACTGAACAATGTCGAAACAGCTCAGAAGTCCGCCTACAGAGCTGCGCGAGATACTCCAACTCGAAGAACAGCTCATCTTCAATGCCTTCACCGCAGACGACGCTTGGAAGCTTGGGTGTCTGATCCGCGAGAATCTACTATCCACATTCCCTGATGGCCCGGCAGCTGTCATTCAGATCACTCTCGCAAATGGTCGACAAACAATCTTCCGAGCTGTTACGAAATCAAGCTTCCCTGGCTTGCAACCAGACAATGATAGCTGGGTGGAGCGCAAACTGTCGACAGTGCTAAGATGGGGCATGAGTACATACGCTATGCACTACAAGTATGGAGGAGGAGATATAAAGAAGTTCGTATCGTCGGCCTACATGTTGGGAGAGGGTAAAGACAACGCCGGAGCATATACCATACATGGCGGAGGAGTGCCTATCAGAGTGAAAGGCGTAGAAGGACTAGTAGGAGCTATCATCGTCAGCGGTCTGAAGCATCAAGAAGACCATCAGGTCATCATCGAAGCTGTCGAAGAATACATCAAAAGCTCAGGTGCTTCGACTTCGAAAGCCGGGCATCTGTAATTGACGCGCGTGCTGTACGTAGACTTCGAGATCCTTTCATGGAAGAGTCTGATATCTCGTCTCTTCAGGAAGCTCACGATGCGGCGGTACAGCTCCTGACGCGATATTGCCAGATCAGACTCATGGTGCGCAGGGCAGGGAAGAGCACTTTGAGGTAATAGAGAGTCCTCAGAGACACAAAAGAAAATACTTGTACTGGCTTTGAGATAGCTTTGCGAAAGAAGCGTGCGCAGGACGGAGGTGCTAGAGCGCGCTGTCGAGAGGTGGCATAGCATAGCAAGGCATTCTTGTGGAGTATCAGCGGTAGTCAGTAGTCGATAGTCTTGGTCTTGGTCATTCGGCGTTGGTATAGGCCTGCTTTTCATGACTTCCAACCCAGTTCTTTCGAGCGCGTATGCCGTTCTTCGATATTCGAAGCATGTGCAGCTCTGTCCCTCCTCAATCACAGCCTTCGCATCCTCTCTCGCCGACCCTCCTCTACCAAGTTCATCAAGCTGGGCGGACGAGCTTCTTCATCCCATCCCAGCAGAGCATGAAGTGTGCGATATCGTAGAATGGATTTTCATGGTTTCTGGTCTGCTCAATTTCAGTTTCTGGAGCGAACTGGATAATGCAGAACGATATGCTGTTTCTTGGAAAGATGGAGCAGATGGGAAGGGCAACGGAACGCACGTCAACCATACGGGGTACTGGTCATTGCCAGCTGCCATCAACAGAGGTATGAATCAAAGACGAGAGGAAGATGAAAGCTGTCTGACATGCGCGCCCAACGGCCTGACAGCTCGCGAAGCTGGAATTACCGTCACTTCTGCAAAATTCTGGACAGAAGCTTCAGACGATGAATGGCGAGACATCTTCTGCCCCTCTGAATCTTCACAAGAAGGTATACCTCTTTTCGAAGAGCGAGTAGCTCTGCTTCGGCAGACCGGCCAAATCCTCGTCGAGGTATGCTTCAAAATCCTCCTATCAGCTTCTATAGCTGACCCTCGATAAAGCAATACCAAGGATCATTCTACAACTTCCTTCTGCAGTTCAGCCCTCGCTTCGATGCGTTAGAAATCGTAAAAGCCGTAGTGAAGGTCTTCCCAGCTTTCCGAGATGAAGCTATACATCCTCAAGTTGGGAAAGTCTACAACTGGAAAAGAGTGCAGATTCTAGTGGCAGAGCTGTGGGCAGCATTCTCGTCTTGTCCCGAACGGTATCCGCAAATTAGCAATATTGGGGCCATTACTATGTTCGCGGACTAGTGAGTCAAGCTTCATGGTATAACGCGGATAACAAAGATGCTGATACTTGCTGTAGTCGCGTCCCGCAGATCTTGCACGATCTTGGCCTGATCTCCTATTCGTCCCATCTACACGACATCCTGTCATCGAAAGAAATGCTGGAATCAGGCTCAGAGCTCGAGGTATCCATCAGATGCGGCTCAATAGCAGCTGTCGAAGAGCTGCGGAAAGAGCTTGTCAAACTTCTTCGATCGAGGCAGGAGAATAGCAAGCAGGAAGTGAATGCTGTCATATTGGACTTCTGGCTATGGAATCGCGCGAAAGAGCTGGAAAAGCAAGGGAAAGCGAAAGTGGAATGCCATAGGACAAGATCTATCTGGTACTAAAGCGACATGGACCGATCCTCTACCTCTATACAACCATGCTCTGCTTGGAAACGGACTGAAGTCTCCTACTTCCTGCCCTGCGGTCCACTGACTCCCATCTGAATTCATGAAGCGGAGGCCCACTACATACAGCCATATGAGGGATGCATTGACTCGTCTCCATCACATTCACTCAGGAACTTCTCGAGCTTGTCAAGGCGTGCTTCAAGCGTAGGACCGGTCGCCTTGAAGTATGTGCCGCCGCAGTTGTACACCTCCAAACGGCCTTTCTTCATGTCGCTGTGTGACCAAAGAAGAAGAAACCGAAGCCGAATGTTGCGCGAATCAGACCGTGAAACATACGAGAGGAAATGACAAGATCCTTACAAAGTAGGCTTGCTGTTGTTTGATGAATGGCCAGCGAGATTCCTCCTTTGCTTTCGCGGGTTTGCTGGCTTTCGCTGTGCTCGCTTTACTAGTCTTGGCTTTGGATGTAGACGCTGATGCAGAAGATTGTGGGACGCTAGCTGCTGGTGCTTTAGCAGTAGCGATGGGTGCTGCCTTTTGCTTTTTGGCGGCGGGAGCACTTTGCGCGACAATGACATTGTCATCCACAGCACAGAGAGGACGTTTGGGTGGTGCATGTACAGGCAGGTCATATCGATACTGCTGCTGCAAATATTGTGGTTGCATCGGCGCGACCTGAGGCGCTGCAACAGTCTGAGGTGCAACTGCAGGATAGCTGACCAGAGGAGGGACGTATTGACCTTGAGCTGCCAGCTGCTGGCGGTATGCGACAATCAGCGGATGAGGTTGGACGTTCATTGTGCTCGTTGTGCTTGGGACGAAGGAAAGAGGCAAAGAAAGATGTAAATAGTCTAAGACACGCGCTGAGACGCGTCATGCACGTGGTCAGGCACGGACATCAGGCTGTGATAAGTCGCTCAGTATGTCGAATGCTGCTTCTGAAGCGTAGAACAGGTAAGAGAATTGACAAGTCCGTCGATCTGAGTAAAGGTATAAGCAGGAGTAGGAGCGATGCGCGATTGCTCTGCGCCTCTTGCTAAGTATCTAGATCAAGCATGTACCTATGCATACAGTCATACAACAACATAGAACAGCTACCTTGTGAAGGCATACATCTAGTGTGGGCCAAGCCTTGAAGGCGGCCTGGAAGGTATTTGGCCTTTAGCATCCACCAAGAAGGGATTGGACGAATTAGACAAGCTGGCCAAAGATTGCGAGCTTGGCTTGCGCGAAGGTACATGCAGAGGTGCATATTCCGCCTTTGGAGACTTCAGCTGTGAGATGAAAGGTTTCGCTTCTGCTGCCGTAGCAATAATCGGCTTAGTCCCTGACGCATCTGCCAACTCATCATTAGCGAAGGTTGCATGTAAGAATGAGGATGAAGACCTACTGAACAGCCAAGTAGCACCGATGACAGCTACCGAGCCAAGAAGCACTCCCGGCGTAAGCTGATAGTCGAAAAGCAGCATACTAGCTCCAAACGACAATATGATACTGCAGCTAGCGGAGAAGCTTTTCGCGATGTTGTCCGCATATTGAATGACGAGCGCTGCCAAAAGACCACCCGAGACTTGCAAAGCCACAAGAAACCAGACCAGCGGCGTAAAGCCTTGTAGGAAATCGACGTACGACCCTTGAGATGTGCAGATGTAGATAGCAAGCCCGACGGAAAGTGAGAAGAGGGAAAGTTGGATATTCCGGATCCAGAGTCCTGTCTTTCGAGGTGAGGTGGTGGAGGGAAGAGCTGGTGTACGTGGTTCTTTGCCATCACTGGGAGCGAGAGGAGCCGTAGACGGCCGCTTGAGCTGTTTCTCGAAGAAGACGCTTGCGAACCCGCTCGACAGACAGGCGAGACAGACCGCCGCGAGTCCGAGGAATTGGTTCATCTCAGGCTTGACGTGCTCCAAATGATGAGAGCGGACTTCCAGCAGCGGATCGATTGAAGTACTGTTCAGACTAACTGATCCGCTAGGAATAGCTGGCTGAGGTAGGTGCGTTGCACGCTCGACGGCCTGTGTCGCCAGCTGTACGATGCCGACACCTAGTGAGAGAAGGACTATCGAGAACCACTGCATCCGTGAGAGGCTTCTTCCGAGCATGAGCACTGAGCAGAGGGCAGTAGCCGGGATCTGCAAAGTGGACAAATCAGCTCGGACTACGCATAGCGGCAGAAATATCGTGACTCACCTTCAGCTGATATGTAATCTGAAAGATAGGAACGCTCAAGTTCGAGCTAGCATAGTATGCCAAATTGCTTTGGCCGGTAAATAGGAGAGCAGGCACAGACATGTGCTGCCAGCCGTGTCCAAAGGTCTCCTTCTTCATCCGTCGTAGGATGTCAATGCCACTGATTCCAGCTTCTTGAGAGTCAGAGGGCAGGAGAGCGATCTGGCTTTCTGTTGCGTGCATCTGTGCGGACGTCTGTCTTTGCCGAGATGCGATTTGGTCATCCAAGTCTTGTTCCTCTGCTCCTTCGTTAAACTTGCTATTACTGATACGGGGCGCATCGTCTTGATGAGCAGCCTGACCGCTCTCTTGACCTCGTTCCGCAACGAGCAATTCCTTCACCTCCCTCCAAGCGAGCAGTAACGATACAGTCAATTTCCCCAATTCAGCGAGCAGGACGGCGCTCGCTGGTTTGTATGGAGGTATCCCGGGATCTCGGTGTGTCCGCGAGATGTGCATCACGATAGCCATGACAGTGAGGAGGATACAGAGCGCAGAGAGGGAGAGGACCTTGATGGAGAGCCTATACCATACAGAATCAGCTCTCTGGACCCTCGGAACCTTCAGGTCATCCAGCTGACATGGCAGAATGAAGGGATCTTGGAACCGCCAGAACCAGCTGGCGCAGAGTACTGAATGAACGAACGACTGAACAAAGATGCTGAACGATGCTGGATTGATGCGATGAACGATCTGCGATGAAACCTGCTGGAGCAGAGTCAAGGACCGGCCGCAATCTACGCGGAAAAGGAGATCGCCATCAAGGGGACGGTCGGCCTCTGGAGGTCCTTCAATGCAAGATCTAGCAATCTGCAATGCCACTGCTTCCCTGGCCGTCCTCGAGTGCTTCTCCTCTGCCGTCTGTCACGTTCAGGCTCTGCCCTTTTCCCGTCTGAAGCTCGCAGATGTTACCCTCCGTCACCATATCTCTCTACGTCTGCATACTCATGCCTCGGACGTCAGGTTTAAGGCGATGACTTAGCACAGCGAGTGCGATTGCATTGCATATCAGCTCAAAAGCTGTACGAAAGGTATAAATTTCTAGATAGCTACATTGAAAAAAAAAAAGGAAAGGAGGGTCTAAACTGTCTAGAAGATATTCTAAACTGCTTGTCGCAGCGGGGGCTTTTAGCGGCCTGTCCGATCTGGCTAATTTGTACTTATACTAAGACTGCTACTGCTGAAAGGAACGGAGTGCAAAAGAGAGTGATTTTGTGGTTTGTGTGTATCTTCTTGGACGGTAAGGATGTATGGATAAGGGTTCGACGTGGGTCGAGGCTGATTGGCTCTCGCCAGACAAGATAATTGTGCCGGAAGCCTTGTTTAGAGAACGTCCGAATGGCCTCGAATATCGCACTTGGAGCGGTCTTGTATAGCAAAGCCCTGCACACTTTCGGTACGAGTCGGCTTAAGCGGTACCAAGTCTGTGATGTTATAGCTCGGGGCGTAATACAAAGAGAGGTTGTCGAATCCGCCTGTCACGGAAATGATTAGCTCCTCTTTCAGTGATTGAGTGAAGATCTTACCGCAGATATGGGTTCCATCGCCTTTGCACGGAAAATTGCAGGAGGAGCTGTGTTCCGCATGACCACGCTTGAAGTCCCAGCCACAAAAACATCCATTGCCGCCTTCCAAGCCTATGAACGTATCATACATGGTCAGCGACGGGCCTAATCTAATGCAACAGGATGAATAGGGCTCACCTGCTAAAGGATATCCGCCGGTTCCGCAGAATTCGATGCATTTGGAGGCTGTCATCGTGTGGTCTCTGATATAGTCTTGATCGGTGATCTGCTGTCCTAGCTGGCGATAGGGATGGTAATCGTGTCTGAAGCAGCCGGCGTAGCGGTAAAAGAGGTCTCTATGGATTCAGAACAAGGTCTCGGTCTTCTAGATCGGGTGCTCGTATGAGTGAGGAAGTACTTACTGAGTTTCGGCACTGGCACAGCTGCCGTCCACCAGGCATTTCGCATCTGCGCCCTTGCATTGATCGTTGTGATAGCAAGCAGAGCATTTCCCGAGAGCACAGATAGGAAGGTCGCCTGTCATCATACTTAGCGACTCAGTTCAGTTTGAATACACAGGCTATCTCGCCTACCTGGGCATTCGCTGTCTGTAAAGCATTCCGCGCATCGTCCAGCCGAGCAGACTAAAAAGTCTGTGAACGCGCTCGTTAGGACATGTTCAACCTGGGTAGTGAAGCACTCACCTGTGCCTCTGCATCCAAAGTCGCTGACACAGGGTATGATTCGATCCTTTTCCTCGGCGCTTTTCGCAAGAGCTCGTTCCTGCTTCCACTTGCCTCCGTTGCGCAAGATGCGTGTATCTACTTGATTGCGTTTGTAAATCGAGTCGCCGAAGGGTCTCATCTGGAGAGCTGCTTGACTGGATTGCAGAAGGGATAGGGGCAGCAGGAGCGCGTAGATTGCGTTGTACCTCATTGTTGGCTAGTAATGAGCGTGAGTGATAGAGGAGAATGTGTAGAAGCAGAGCCAAGGAGCAGAAGTGGGATCAACCATTTCATGCAAAAACATCAGCAGGACATCGTCCAGCACGTCAGGCCTAGCAGGTCCAAAGGGGTTCGTCCGGGTTTAGCGGAAATCACCGAAAGACGAGGAGGACAGCGAGCATGATAGTAAGATGGTATTTGAGATTGTAGATGCATGATTGAGCAATTGAATGATGCTGATGGTTGTCAAGAGCAAGAGAAGTACTTGATGCTTCTTGGATCTCGACCATCTCGTTGCATTCCAACCATGCCCGACATGCAATCCATCATGAAGAGCTTCTTGTAGCGCGACATCCCTTCCATCCTTAATCGTGACCTTCCCCAACTGATAGCTCTCCCAGCTCCTCCTCCTCCTACGCCGTCGCAGGCGCATCCAACAACTCCGACAAGTTTGGGTACAAGCTGCTGCACTGGTATGCATCCAGAAAGATCCCCGTCACTCCCATCACGCCCTCGTCAAGCTCTGTGCTTGACATACCGGCTGTAGCGAGCATAGCCGACTTGGAGCGAGATGGGCAAGACATAAGCTTGAGCGTAGTCACTCCGCCGAAAGTGACTTTGGGTATACTGAAGGATGCTGCACAGGCGCAGAAGCTGCATGCGATCTGGTTGCAGGTAAGATCGGCGCCCTTTCAGGTAGCCGCACTCAGTAGCTGACAAAGGTATTTCTAGCCTGGAGCAGAAGACGCATCTGTCACAGATCTCATCAGAGGTGATCCTTGGCTGGAAGAGAGGACAATCTACGGCGGGCCGTGTGTGCTAGTCCTAGGAGATAGGTTACGAAAAGAAGCTTCGTCGCAAGGCAAGCTGTAGACGGACGTGAATACAAGCAGAGATGTGACTTGTCATTGTGCTCGAATAATGCTGTACTGTACTGGGTGATGTTACAACGACACACACATGTAGCGTCCTACCCCGCAATTGCATATATCTGAAAAAAGTCTACTTCGGCTTTGGCGGACCTTTGCGCGGTCGAGCGAAGGGCCCAAAGATCTTATCGGTGTTCTTTCTGCCCCACCGAGCAATCTGTCGACACCTTCGCACAATCGGGTCCATTACTCTCGCCCTGGCGAATGGTGGATGAACAGCAAGTTTAGCATTTCCCAATTCTACATGGCACATAAGAAGGTGTCACTCACGTATAGTTTACTCCAGGCACGGGAACAAACTCCAAGATAGAGCCGGTGTTATTGATGGACTCGAAGGCTTTCGCTTGTTTGGCTTGCACCTCGTCCGCGCCGGCAGTGATGGTGGTAATAGATGCCTTCTGGCCCTCTTCTGCTGTATCCAGTGCTTGTTCACTCTCCTGCTCCTCCTTCTTCTTGCCATTCTGGACAGCTCTCTCGATCGCCTCGTCTGACAGGCCTTCAGGCAGCGTAGCTCTGCTCCATAACGAAGTCTGTCTCTTTCTCATTCTCCTCAGTCTCCCCCTATTATACGCCTCATCTTCATTGATGACTATATCATACGCAACCGTCCAATCAGGTTCATTGACGACTTCACTTGGTGTTTCTCCAGTGTTCTGAGCAGCGGTGTTGGTGATGGAAGACGGAGAAGAGAAACCGGGAACGGATGCGAAGTCGATTCTTTGGTGAGATTTCATCTCGATGCCGTTGAGATAGTTCGTTAGTTGGATGTCGTAGAGCTTGATTGGAGACACGGTGTCGTCGCCCAGTGGAGAAGAGATCACTTCCAAGGCACCGTTCTTCGAATCGAAAGATAAGCGGAGGGACTGAGTAGGACGATTTGCAATGAGCTAAACAGCTTGATAGACAGGAGATTGAAGGAAGACAGACCTGGTCAGGAATATCTGCTATGACACGCTTGAGGACAGCTTCGAGGATCATCACGCAGAGATGGTATGCCTGAGTAGATTCTTCGTGCGAGCCAGATATGTACTTATCGATCTCTTCGAGTGGAAGATATTCAAATCCGAAGATGCGCTCGGTACTATCATAGTCAACTCAGTCTACTCACCCTTCTCTCCTAAGACCGAAAGGAATGCTCACGAATGGTAAGCCAAGAAGATGCCATCCATCTTTCCAATTCTTGCCTGAAACGAGTATTTCAAGAACGCCGCGCGTATCAGATCATATTTCTCCCTCTCGAAACTCTCCAAAGAGCCAAGCGCTTTGCAGATGGTGTATCCTGCAGCATGCGCGTGATTTAGGATATCTCGGCGGATGGCGATTGTAGCGCGTGTCTTGATATCAAACGTCTTCCGTGCGAGACGGGCATCGTGGCAGTCGAGCTGGGAGCGCATCAACATGGTTTCCGTCTATACTCAACTATCAGCTTCAGCCGGCTTAATGGCAAATCAGAAGGAGACGCACCCCGGAATAGTGATAAGCCTCCCTCTTCTCCCTGCTTTCTTCAGGCCTGAATGGATTCTTGCTCTTCACATCGAATCTCTCAAACTCCTCGGGTTCGTACGTCAAGAACTTTTCAAGGACGTTTCCTAGCTGAGACAAGACGTTTGACCCGCTATCGTTGCCTGTAGACTTATCGGCGTCGATCAGGTAGGTTCCTTCGGGAGTCCTGTTCAGCACGACGGAAGCTGGGAGCTGGGAAGAGAGGGTGAATGTGCGGGGCTACAATCAAACGTGAGGAGGTTTAGCCTGGTTGTGCTGTGACAATATAAGATTAGCGCTACCTCGTCGAAGAAATTAGGCGTCTGCGTATTGAGCAGCTTCTTGCCATTTAGTGCAAAGTAGATATGCGACATTGCGCTCGTCAAGCTGTGGTACGCCATCACTCTCCATCAGCCCCAATCTCACTACTCGGATTGCAGCGAAAACGCGCACCTCGAGGTACTTCCCGCGAATGTCCGCCCGCTCGCCTTCAGCAGTTCTTTGAGGTCTTCATCCTGACTCGGCGGTACGAATCTCGGCAATTGTTCAAAATTGAACCTTTCTTTCGGCATGACGGTCTGAATAGCTTGTGGGTAATTGTAGTATTTCGACTTAGGGTCTTGTAGCCAGTGTATGCCGGGGTTGAAGAGGACACGCTCTAGGCCATGCGCTAGCTTCGCTACTGGGACCTCGCGCAACGGTGGGACAGTGGAGATGGATACGGATTTCCCGCTGATTGTCGGGAGGGAGGTCTCGATTGTTCGTGGGGTGTCGAACTCTGAGGCTGGTAAGGAGTATACACCTCCCGATGTAGGTTGAGCCAATTCAGCCCGCTGTCGCTGCAGCTCTTCCGCTCGCATGCGCATCCAGTCCTCTCTCTGCTTATTCCATCTGCTCGTCGTGATGGTCTTCAAGAACTTCTCCTCCCATATCCGCTTCTTGTGCTCCTTCTTCATCTGTCTGTACACGCTTATCGATCGCTTCAGGAATTCGCGCAGTTCAGCCAGCTGGCGTGCATCATTCAGGCTGACGCCGGACGCAGCTGAAGGAGACAGAGCTTCATTGCAGTTCTGGATCAACGGGCTCATCGTCTTTTCCATTTCTGCTATCACGTCTTCGGTAGGTGCGCTTGAGCGGAACTTGCGAGAGAAGATTTGTGGTAGTTCGGCAAGAGAGGAGGAAGATGACGATTCTGGAAGACCTGATGCCGATGTAGGTACGAGATCTGTAAAGCGACATGCATCTTTCAGCAGGCAAGTTGTCGAATCGATCGATCGTCCTGCTCACTGTCTTGCCCGATACTGTCACCGCCGATATGCTTCGACGCTTCAGCTCCCTTGGAATGGAGTGCACGCTCCTTGAATCGCCTTGCTCTAGCTTGGGGCTTAGGAAAAGCGATTCTTATAGGCCGAATTCTTCTCGCGACAGAGACTGGCTTCCCTCTCTGGTCAGAGACGAGAGTAGGTCTTCTCAAGAGTGCATCCCTTGCTTTTCTTCCACGTTTGATGCCTTGTTGTTGAGTTTTCTTGGGATTATTCGATACCGTCTTCGGTCTTTGGATTCGCAACATATCGTGCAACGACATGCTTGGAAAGCCATCAATCCCAGAAGAGGTGACATTATCAGATGATGGTGATGGTCTGAATCTTCTCGGTGGTCCAGCTGCAGCATCGTCGCTGTTTCTGGCTCCTGCAAGATTCGCGGAATCGTCGTTCTTGAAGTGCGCCATCCAGGTCGACGTGGCATAGCTTCTTCTGTTCCTCGTCACTCTTGTCGCTGCACAGTAGGCGCATCCTGCGAGGCTGCGCGCCGATGCAGCCATCGAAAGCTGTTGGTCGTGCGCAAGGAAGCTGGGATTTCGCAAGTTCAAGCTGGTTGTGCAAGCACAGTATCGATTTGCTACTGTGTGTAGACTGTATATTATCGCATACTGTTATCAGCTTTGTGTCGTTTCCTCGTCATTTGACCTTGCCGGCTTTCCATCAAGCGGACATCTTGACCTCGAAAATTTGACGTTTCAGTGTGCTCCTACAGCCTTTCCTTGGATATCTGAAGCTGTCACCTCTGTCCTCCCATCACCATGCCGTCAAGACTGTCTGATTTGAAGGCCGACGAGCTGTCCAGCGTGAAGCAATGGAAAGGAACGACGACTGATGGGAGCGCGACAAAGCTGTATATCAACGGCGAATGGGTAGAGAGTAAAACGGACAAGTTCATCGACCTCTATGACCCAGTCAGTTCACCATACTCCGACCTACCCCTATCCTCCCAATTGAGCATGAGTATTTGTGGTGTGTAGTCCTCCCAGCGCTTGTTGACAAGAGTCCCCCAAGCGACTCAGGAAGAGATGCTCAGGGCGGTCGATGCAGCTGAGACGGCTTTCAAGACATGGAGAGATACAAGCGTTCTGAGCCGGCAACGCGTCATGCTCAAGTGGGTCACATCACTACTCTCTATTATGTACAAAGCAATGCTGAGCACTTTGTGTTGGCGTGGCAGGCTCCAGGATCTGTTGCGAAAGCACATGGATGATCTGGCTACGAGCATCGTGTAGGGCGACTCGTGCCCCTGCTCATATCTCATATGGCCTACTGACACACGTCGTCTACAGTCTCGAACAAGGCAAAATGTTTGCAGACGCCAAGGGAGATGTTCTCCGTACGTCGAGCTATTCCTCACAAAATTGCGAAAGGCGCTGATACAGATATGTCTGTCAGGCGGTCTACAGGTCGTAGAGTCCTGCTGCGGTATCCCATCGATGCTCATGGGTGACAAGCTTGAAGTTTCTAAAGGTAGGTGACCATCTGTACCGTATTCGCTTGCACGGCTAACGATCTCTGCTTAGACATGGACACCGAGACTAGACTCGTCCCTCTAGGTGTAGGAGCTGCTATTTGTCCTTTCAACTTGTGCGCCTCCATCCCAACTCTCGTCAAGGTAAGCTGACTAAATCCCTCTAGCCCCGCCATGATACCACTCTGGACGATCCCAATGGCGCTCGCGACCGGCAACACTCTCATCCTAAAGCCCTCAGAGCGCGACCCCGGTGCAAGCTGCATTATCGCCGAGTTATGCGAACAAGCGGGCGTGCCCAAAGGCGTGCTGAACATTATTCACGGCTCAGTAGATGCTGTCAACTTTATTTGCGACGAGCCGAGGATCAAGGCGATCACGTTTGTGGGAAGCAATAATGCTGGAACACATATTTGGAATAGAGCGAGCTTGCTGGGCAAAAGGGTGCAGGCTAATATGGGCGCGAAGAGTGAGCTAGCCTCTTTCTCCAACTACAAACAGGAGTGAGGCTGAGAGTGCGATGATGCAGACCATGCTATCATCATGCCGGATGCAAACCCAAAATCTGCACTCAATAGTATCGTAGGAGCCGCCTTCGGTGCTGCAGGCCAGCGATGCATGTAAGTCATTCTGTCTTTGAGCCGATAAGCTAAGGAGACGGCTGACATGCAGCAACTAGGGCTCTCTCCGTGCTGGTTACTGTCGGAGAAACAGATACTTGGGTTCAAGAGATCATTACACAAGCTAAAGCGCTCAAGCTCGCAAATGGTTTCGAGAAGGATGCTGATCTGTACGTCATGCTCCCTACTCCATCTCATGCACTTTCACCAGCTCCAATGCTTATGTATCTGCTTGTCAACAGCGGGCCAGTCACTACTCCTGCAGCCTTGAAGCGGATAGAAGGCCTCATCGATTCATGCGAGAAGCAGGGAGGCAAGATCTTGCTCGACGGACGGGGCGCGAAAGTCGAAGGTTACCCAGATGGCAATTGGGTCGGACCGACCGTGCTTGAAGCTACCACCGATATGGACTGCTACAAGTATGTCACATTTATGCTCACTTACCTCGTCCATACGGGAATAAATGCTGATGTGCCCGGTGACGCAGACAAGAAATCTTCGGCCCAGTCTTGACGGTCGTGAAAGCCAAGAATTTAGACGATGCGATTGAGCTCATCAACCGAAACGCATGGGGCAACGGTGTTGCTATCTTCACGAGCAACGGAGCTACAGCCCGGAAATTCGAGAAAAACATTGAAGCTGGACAGATCGGTATCAACGTCCCGATTGTACGTTCCTTCCCTTCCCCCTTGACTATTGAGAGGAAATATGCTGATCTGCATTTGACTAGCCGGTACCTCTGCCTATGTTTGCGTGGTCGGGAGGAAAGGCATCAGTGCTGGGCGGCCACTCGCTATATGGAGGAAGAGGCGTAGACTTCTGGACTTCGCTGAAGACGACCACTTCGCTCTGGAGAGCTGAAGAAGCAGGATCTGATCTCGGAAAGGCACAAGTCGCAATGCCTATCCATAACTAGGGTTTCGGCAACTTGAGAGTATTGAGACAAAATGCCATTTTGTAACGGTCTCATACGATGTACGTCCACTACAACGACTTCGATCAGGCTGCCACTTTGGGCTTACTGGAAAGACTTGAGTCAGACGATGACGAGATACGCTTGAAGTCCCTCTCAACTGACGACCGTCGGGATGAGGCAGAGCCGGTGTTTTTCTGACTTTCTAACGAGGACCGGCGACTCGATGAAGCTGAGGTTCGCCTACTGTTCTTGCTGCTAGGCACGGTAGATCCGTTCCAGCTTTTTGAGGATGCAGAATTGCTTCTGCTGATGCTGCCACTAGGAGAGCTAATTGATGCGGAGCACAAACGTGCCATCTCGCCATTCTTCAGATTGTCGAGCGTCTGCGCTATCTGTTTGGATGAACTCGGCATCATCTTGAAACGATGTATCTTAGTCTGTACACTCTGCAGCAGAGGCACCATCACGGCACAGAAGCCCATCCATTGCTGGACCATTTCCGTATCGATTAACTCGTAGCTAGCTGTCGATATCGATGCGGGAGCAGTCTTGCGAGAGGCCTGAATGCGACTCCAGGCCTTGCCCAAGCTTTCGTCTTCATTCGCGTACACCACGGCAAAATGCCCACCGGTGGATGAAGGCGAGCCACCTCTACCTAGCCGCCATGCCTCTTTACCTTCTGCCAGGTGCCTTTGGTGGATTTTCAGGATGATGAGCTTGTCATTTTTGGCAGGTCGAACATGGAGTGAATCGACAATTGCGCCTGTGACATCCCCTATAGTGTTTGAGAGAGGCATCCTAGTGTTCTGCTGCATGCCCGTGAAGCGAGCAGCCGCGCTGTCCAAGGTGACGCCGTTCCACATCCCGACAGATTTGGATGGCCAATGAGCCCAAACACTCTCCTGCATGTTGTGGGCACGTAGAATATCTTGAGCGTAAGAATGTATCTCCTCAAAAGTCATGTTATTGGTGGCTTGATAAGCCATCAGAGCAACCGCAAAAGCGAAACCTGCAATGTTATATTAGCCGGGTTTTGCGAGATCTGCACACACCGACATACCCATGCCCTGATGCATAACTTGTTGCGATTCTTTCTGTACCTTCAGGCTCGCAACGGGCTTGCACATCGTTTCTGCCCAACCAGGCAGAATTGCGAAGGTATCCGTCTTCCACCCCGCGAGCTTAAGCTGCAGTTCCAAAAACGGAATGTTGCGCTGTTTGCAGAATTGCAAGACTTTCTCGTACTCGAGCGGGGCTCCTTTTCGATTGAAAGCAGTTCCAAGGCCTGCTGACTGGAATAGTATGCTGCAGGTAGTCGTGACAGCCTTCATGAATCTTGCGAAAGGGTGCTGTATTATCACTGCCAGAAGCGTCATAGTAGTGTTGTTATGCCAGACGAAGGGTCTGCCTTTGATCAGACCGATTAAGGTCTGTACACACTGCCGGCTTCGTTGAGCCGATCCAGGAGACTCCGCCTTCAAGCAGGTGCCAGCAATGACATGTATGCGTTGCAGGAAGGAGGGACTTCGGATCTGCAGTAGATCTGTTTCAGTCGCAAGTGCTTCAAGCATTCTGCGTCGCTTACCTGGTTGCGCACAATAGCTTTCATCTCATCCAAAGTCTCACCTCCACCGTTCCTCTCGCCAGCAATGATGATCAGAGGGGTCGTTCCTGTCCATACGAGCAAGAGATGCTCGAGCCGTAGCTGGTCGTCCAACTCTCCATCGAAGTTATCTGAGCGGAAGGTATATTCAGAGAGCGCGAACATCGAAACAAGGCACTGCAGCCAGACTTACAGATATGGACTACTTCCAGGGTGTGCGTCAGAATCGGTGCAAGCGCTGAGACATAATTGTAGGCCGGACCGCCAAGCTTAAAGCCGGGATGCTGAAGGTGCGAGAGGCGTGCATCGGTCTCGCCCACAAGTTCTAGCTTCGTGGTCTGAGCCGTGAGGTCCATTTTACGATGTCTGTTAGTTGTGGAGCCAAAAGACAGACGCCAACGGCTAGCGTCAGTAGAGGGCAGCATCATGTCAGACTTGCGACATAGCCAGCATGTCTTCGCTGTGCTGTGGGAAAGTGAAGTGAGATCGAGAATGGAAAGGGCGAATATTAATGCTCAGTCTTTGCGGTGGTTAAGACCAGGAAGCAGGGGCTCTGCGCTGCAGTATATGGAAGAGCATACAAGTTTGCGGTCGCGATCATTGTCTTTCAGTCGAAAGGGTTATCAAAGGGGTTCTGTAGCTGTTCGTATCTAGGCTCTCCGGGACCCCTGGAGGCTCGCCTCCGCGGAGCCTGATGATCTGTCACAAGCTTCGAAGCGGAGAGCCAAAGGGCTTCGTTGCATCCTCGAACTTCGCTGGGAGGTTGTCTGACAGCTGCTGCGAGCTGCTTGACTACGTAACCGTCTGCCGAGGATGCAGTAGGCCCATTTGGATACGCGTGCTTGACAGCTTGAACAAGTCTGTTGCATTCTTGTCGGTCTCTTAAGATCTGCTGATTGATTGAGCTGGCTCCTTGCAAGCCTTGCTGACCCGCAGCAAGTTTGTGTGTTTGCGAATTTCTGCGAGTCTGACTGAGTCCAGATGACGATCTACGCCGAGCTTGCATCCCTTTCGCATCCTCATGGCTCTTGACGAGGTCTCTGGCAGCTGCCCATTTAGCCCGCAACGGCTCATACGAATCGCCAAAAGCAGCCTGAGTGGTGACTGTATCTGTAGTGAAGTCTGCTCGAACGTTCTCGACTGCAAGCTTCAGCTGTTTGACTACATAGCCATCTGCAGAGGATGCTGTCGGGCGAGGATAGTTTGCCCTAACTTGCTGGCTCCAGTCATCGACTTTGCCCATCTTGAGAGAGACAGGCTCGAACTTGGAAGCTCTGCCAAGCTGTTGATGGTGGTCTCTTCCAAAGACTCGGCGGAAGTAGCCAGGCCTCTGCAGAGGGCGTTCGGGGAGGGTCGCTTGACGATGTACAGGCTCGATGGCTGACATGTTGAATGCGTTACAAGTTGGCCAGATTCGAAGCAGACAAGCGGGGGCAGCATCAGTCACTTCAGCAGCGAGCGAGCACCGCCAGGCAGCCTTTGTAGCAGCTTGAAGGGCGATGTTAGTCCAATGATTGGATCATTTGTGCTTGTTGTGCAGTATTGTGCATCATTTCTGAATGAATTCTTGACCGGGTTGGAGCAGAACAGACCCAGGTTGGCTCTTGCGACGACTGACAAAAGCTGATTCTCGACTAACAGCTTGGAATCACCGGACAAGAAGACGTGCTACATCTCTCTGCTGCGAACCCATTCCTTCCCTGCTGCCCATTCTGCCATGTCCATACTGTCTCTTGAACACGTCTGGCCAACCACCGGCAAGAATATTGGTAGACGACATGGACTGTCCGTGCTGGCAAGACGCTGATTATACACCATACATCGCTCGTATCTGTAGGCTCGGTCAGCGCGCACATATTTACAAGTGAAGATGGGAAGCCGGACGGTAATTGGAAGATGTCCAGCATCTACGGCGTATCTGTGACCAGCAAGAAGGGCAAACATCCCCTGGTCACTGGCTACGTCGAGAGCGTGCCAGGCAAATACGTTGGTATCGTCCTAAGTTGGCGATCGAGTACGGGTCAGTCAAGCAAGCAAGTTCTTTCTCATCATTGACGACTGAGTCACCGCAAAAACACTGCAGATAAGCTGACTACAGCCTGGCGCAACGAGGAGGACTTACTAGCCTACTACTACATCGATGGGCGCCCGAATCCCGTCATGGAATATAGTATGCAGGCTCTTACAGATGCCAGCCCGACGTACTGAGTCCTATGCTTGTGTATTTAGGTATCCTTCAACCTGGTGCTAAGAACCCTCTGCCACTATCGGGGTTATGGAAATCTGACGATGAACGATTCCCGCTGCGCTGGAAGAGACGGCCCAACACTACTCATGCGGCTAAATTCCCGACCGACAGCGACTTCCAACCTGCCTATCTCAACTCTTCATACCCCTACCCTCACGCTCGCGCTCAAGTCGATGACCTTTGCAGCGTGCGCATCGCAATACACGATAAGGATACCGAAGCGGCTGCTAGCAAAAGCGCAACGAAGGCTGCGATCGTGCCAAATCGAAACAAACTGCCCCACGATCCCAGAATCTTTCAGCATGAACGCTTGTCCGAAGCCTTAGAGTGCGTTCCAGTCTTTACCGGCATTGCTTGCCAGTCTGATGATTTTACTATGTAGTATCGAATCTCCCAAAGGCGAGAAGTCAACCGTCATCGACAGCCTTTTGAACACGTACAACGATATACCCAAGTCGGTACCTGTGATCGAGTTCAGAATATTTTACAAGAGTCGCGGTACGTATGAGTCGCCGTCTGCTATCGAACAGAACTATACTGACAGCATCATGCTCTCAGCCATATTACAAGATATGCAGATCCTACCTTCTGTCCTCCGCGACACCAAACCGACAATCGCTAAGACCGTAGCCGCCAAGTCTGCAACACCCTCCCTCCAACCCACGAACCCGTCCTCCTCGCAGCACAACCAAGGTGCCCTTCGTCGCTCTGCTACCTCTGCTGGGCTTGACAATGAACCTGCGAGTAAGCGCGTCAAGCGCGAGGAAACTGAGAAAGAGTCAGACACTAGCCCTCATCAGTCTACCGTTGATGCCGGTGAATCATCTGATCTGCCACCACCTTTGGCAGCTCCTACAGTCCAGCATCCAGGTCTGCCAGCTTCCTCGTCAACGGGGGCAACGCACGCCGCCCCTTCCGTCATGTCGCAAGCCGCTCACAAGGCCCTACCGCAGAAGGAAGCGAGTCAAACGCCTGCTCTTGGTGCTTCCCCAGCTGCCAACTCGCCAGCAGTCGGAAACCACTCGCTAGCGCAATCGACAAACGGCTCTGACAGGAAAAGCCAAGCTCGTGCCTTCCTGTGCGAGCTGCAGCTCCTCGATCTTGACGACGAAGACGTTGAAGAGACGGAAGAGATGGTCCAAGCTCTGCTAGGTGCAGGCTTCAGCAAGAAGCAGCGCTTCTTAAATAATATGCGAGCCTGCGATCAAGCGACGCGGGAAGGCATCTTCAAGGAGTTGCGAACTTCGATGGGAGCCCTCAACTTCGGTGTTCTCCTGGCTTACTTGAAGCAGAACTGCGGCTTCGAGTGATTGGGTATGCATCATTGGTAGTCTATCGGTATTCAGGGAGCAGTTCCCTGTCAGTATTGTTGCTTGTAAAATAGTCTCGCAGATCCCCTACTATTTCGTCAACAACAATAGTGGTCTAAATAACACTCTATGAACAGGTACTATACTCACACAACTACATGTCTTCGGTCGATCGCAGTCTTGGTATGCCTGCTCCTCGACTATATGCCCTACTGACCTCCCGAATCTGCTGTGTGTCATCTTGGTGCGTGGTAGATATGCTCTTGAAGCTTTCCGGTACATTCTGATCGGGTGATGCTGCGGGTATCTTAAAGCCAACCTTGTGACGCTTGAGTGGCTGCTGCCGCCAGTTTGACGGTGAGAGCGACATCGATACCTGACGCCTTTTCAACGGAGACCGTATAGACGTTGTCGTTGCTGGAGATGCTGGAATCACTGGATTGCATGTTGTGCCGACTTGTCTACTCCTTGAAGCTTCATCGGAAAGCTCGATGCTTCGCTCTCCTGCCCGTCTGGCGACCGGTGCTTCAGAGTAGCGAGTATTGACCATGGCCAAGAAGCGCTCTTGTAGGTAGCAATCTTCGAGCCATAGCACGTTGACAAAGGGTATCTGCCACTTCTTTGCGTATGTACATTTCCGGTTCGTAAAGCTGCAGAATCTCTTTAGCCCCCCAGCATCCGTCATGATGCCATTAGTGACTCACTCTGCTGCAATCAAGACGGTCGTCTCATGCCGGCAAAAGTCTGGCGAATACCGACCTCCAAGTCTTGCAACGAGTTCCTTGAGAGTGTTCTTCTGGCTATCGGAGAAGCCAGTAGAGCTGATAACAGCATCCTTGAACTCAAGCAGCGGGGCTGCCGGCGCAGGGTGGAATAGGAGATTCTCCTTCGGGTCTACCAGGGCCTTGACGTCGAATATCTGACGAAGCCAAGCTAGATTGCCAACCGTCTTGGCTAGTGAGACTGACTGATGGGTACTCGACGTAGATAAGCGAGGCGCCATTGCTAGACACGTATAACTCACCTTTTCCTGTTCCCAGCTGCCTCTCACCTCCGCAATGACAAATCGAGCATGAGCAATAGCGGTCTCCTTGCTTGCTTGTGTATCGCCGCCGCAAACTGCAATCGCTCCTGCCTGATGTATACCAGCGATCCATTCTTTTAAATGCTCTTGTAAACTTGTGCAGAAATAGAAAGATTGCCCTGCAAGGAAGAGTTGTTCGGATGCTTTCGATGACGATGATATTTGACGATCAAGAGAGTTCTGCGCGTGCGGCCCTGCATCCGAGAATGCCATCGACGGGTTTCCGGCCAATGCAGGCTGCTTCGGAGATGGCGGTAGAGGCAGAGAAGGTAACAATGCCGACGTCGAAGCCTTCGGGTGTGGGGGTACATCTATGCCAGATGATGCTGTTCCGCCGCTCAAGGTGATAGATGTCTGTGGCTGTAAGACGCGTGATGAATCGCGGTTGAGCTTCGAAGGATTGAGTAGAACTTCTGGTTCGAGCATAAGGAGCTCGATATCGTCTACGTCCGTAAGGTGATCGAACTTATCTCGCAAGAAGCCGTTGCCCAGCCGGCCAGCTACTGTAGCGAACTTTCCAGCGAGCTCGGCCTTGACTGCTTGACTTTCTTCGTCTTCTGCGACGCTTTCTCTAGGCAGATACCGTACCGAGTGCTTGCTCCGATTCGAGAGCGTGGCTACGAACTCTTCCGCTTCCTTTTGCAGACGAGCTTGTCCGCCGGGCGCAAGCAGATCGCCAAAGCAAGACTTCTCTGCGTACATCAAGTAATCGGCACCGTTGGCTTCGGGATAGATAGTGTTTGGGTAGATGCTGCGTGGGCGGAAGAGGGCGACCAATTCTTGCAATTCCGGAAGAGTTGAATGTCGAGCTAAAGGAACGAGCTGGACCGAACGTCAGCTCCAGCCTAAGTACCAGTCAACTGACTTACTATATTACTAGGCCAAGTTCCTGCTCCTTTCTTGGCTTCTTGTATCTGCTTGCTCAATTTTGCTCTATATGCCTCCCAGCCATGTGGTGTCGACTCCGCAGGGTTGACAAAGACTACATGTGGCTTCATGTTCCGCTCCTCCAGCGCAGCTTCGGCGAAGAGCGCTCTTTCATTGTTCTTCTCCCAGATAGCTTGCGCTTCCGGCGAATCGTAACATCCCTGTGCGTCCTTATCACGAACATGCGGGCACTTCCACCGCCTTTCGCAGGCATGAAACCGTGTACTCTGGAAGACTGACGTCCCTAGAGATGCCAGCACTGGATACGAAGCGGGCATCGAGGAGTAGTCGCGATCGTGGCCAGAAACGGATGGCTTCCCATATATGCGCGCCTTGTAGTCGTCGAGGTGGATCCGAGTTCGATACTTGTGAGCTATGCCTCGTAAGAGTTCTTCATAACCCCAAGTCCAAACATTGAGGAAGAATCTAGTATTCGAAGGGAACAGATCAAACAGCTTGAGGGCTTCCTGTACCCCTTCTCTCTGTAGACACGGCAGATTAATTAGACAAAGTCGAGTATCAAGGAATGGATCTTTCTACCTTCGAAAGGATCTTCGATCGTGTCATTGCAGCCGAAGTGTCCAAGTAGATCTCGTCTAATGTCCGCGACGCTGGCGAGCCAAAGCAATGCAGGTAGTCCGACAGGACAGGATTATGCGTAAGAGAATTGATCAAGAAGGCTTCCGC
This sequence comes from Erythrobasidium yunnanense, assembly GCA_001600175.1. Taxonomy (NCBI): domain Eukaryota; kingdom Fungi; phylum Basidiomycota; class Cystobasidiomycetes; order Erythrobasidiales; family Erythrobasidiaceae; genus Erythrobasidium; species Erythrobasidium yunnanense. Next base: position 727,506 of record BCJC01000006.1, read on the forward strand.
TCGCACGTCTCCGGTATAGAGAATTGCTTGAGTTGGCGATTCTATCAGGAGCCTGAGGAAAGCAATCATTATTAAAATAGTAGATGAATAGAAAGGCATGGACACGTACATGACTGCTCCGGGACAGTGATTAGCATCGATGAGTGTTATGCACAATCCCGATCCAAAGACATCGCTAAAGTCGTGCCTCTCGTTCAAGGCGAGAGGTTTCTGCCCAGCAAGATTAGCAGCCGTCATGATACAGCCCTTGACCTCGGTATACGCTCACCAGGACATCCAAACGTAGCTTTCTTCCATTCTTCGTGACTTGTTTTCCTCTTGCATCGAGAACAGGCTCGTTTAGATTGGCGAACGAGTAGTAGTCGTCTGACTTGACGCCATTTACGTCTGCGTGCACCCTTTCGCTTGCGGTGGCCGTCCGCAGAAGAATGTCGCGTGTGGCCTCCGAGCAATAAACACTTTAAAAGCAAGACATCAGGACAAGCAGCGAGACTGCGCTGTCTTCTTGCTGACCTTCCACGAAGCTGGCGACTGCTCAATCCTACGATGTGATCTGCGTGACAGTGCGATAGCAGCTGGATCTTGGTGGACTCGTCTTGGTTCGCGAAACGGTCGGCGCGTATCTTGCGGCCGAACTGGCGTAGAAAGTAGCCATCAAAGGTCGACATCGAGGTTGCAGTCGGCTTGCTGGTGCTGTCATTACATGGGCGGTTTGCTGAATGGGCGAGACAGCAAAGGCGGATATCTCGACGGATGCAGACAAAGTAAGGCGCAATACTCAGAGACAAAGCTTCTCCGTGAGCACCATCATGGCACATCCCATTATGTCTGTCATGACGTTGCAGGCGGAATCGGAACCTAGAGACCATTTCAAACGAAAACGACATTGTCTTAGTATGTCCCTTTTCAACGGGCAGCAGTACTACCGGCTACAACATAGCGCGCTTCATCTGTTACCCCGCTAACTGCTCGGCTCCCACGACTCCCCAACCCATACCAGCTCTCCATTTCTGACCTTTCGAGGCACACAAGTTGTGCAAAGGACTGCCCCGAAGCCCATGTTATCCTCCACTACGAGCTTGTCGTGCTCGCATTCAGGGTCGGGAACGGCTTCTTCGCTGTTCACTTATGAGCAATCCAATGGAGGATCGACTGCCGGCTAGCGGCGGCTGTTGTGGTGCTGGCTCCGCAGAGACGCTTTTCGCACCCTGAGAACATCTGCTGCAGCGTCCCCAGTGACCGACCAGTCTTTGGTAGGAAATGAAGCTTGCTGGCTGGACTTCTTCAGCAGCAGCACTTTGCTGACTCTCAAGCTGGCCGCTTGAAGTCGACACCTGGGAAACTGCGCTTCCAGAGCCTCGCCTACTAGCAGCTTTACTCATCGGCCCACTCCTCGATGAACTGGATCTGCTAGATATTCTCGACGTGCTGTATTGATTGGTCATGGATGTAATACTGGAGGAGCTTGAGGGCTTGCGCTGCATGCTTGCTGATCTCGTAGGACAGGGAACCGACATCTTGATCGACGCTCCCTCTGGCTTGCCCTCTTCGTCGAGAAGCTGGACCAAGGCGAGTCGGGTACGCCCGCCTTGTGTGCTCAGATCGGACTGTGCGGAGTTCCGACGCGCGCCATTAGCAATAGCGGTTGATGAAGCAGAATGTTGCATGTCTGCAAGGGTAGCCAGAAAGGCGACCGCTCAGCTTCCTCAACCCGCAAAGAGACCGGTGCAATACTTACCTGATTGGATTTGTTCCCTGTGTTGGAAGAGCTCAGCTGCAGAAAGCCAACCGAAGAGTTTGCATGGTCCGCTGATGTAGTCTATGCCGTATAGCTTTTGCTCCGAGATGAAGGGCGGTATACCATTGTATATGTGACGTGCAATCAGCGAGCTCTCACCACGTGGATGAAAGGACTCGGATATCTGGGAGACACATGCTTTGTTGAGGTGAGTAAGGCGATCATGTCGCCCGCAACCGACAGTATGGTGTACGTCTAATGCCAGACTTAGCAGCAAGGACTCTAGATTATCGCTGGATCAGGCTTAGATCCCTTAGTATTCAGCCGTCGCGTCGCTGTTGCTGCCCGAGCATGTCGCGATACGGAAGGTTGGTTTTGAGCTTGCTGCGATCTACCCGAAGGCACATTGCTAAGAATGCGGTATACTCATGCGATCCACTTCCGTGTACTGTTCGACTTGACGGCCCATACTAGCTCGCCTTGCGGCATTCTATGCGGGATATACGACTTGATGATCGTAGCGTACCGATCTCGTGCTAGCTCGATACCATCTTCAAGGGTCAACTCATCGTGCTCACATTTGGGATGCGGGAAGCCAGTCCTATGCTGCGCAGCGATAAGTTTTTCAGTAAAAGTCGACCGACCAGGCTGTGGAGATTTCTCGATAGCTTGGTTCGGTGGGATTGAGCATACATCACAATCGTCCCACTTCAATTTATGCCATCTTACTTCCCAGTCAAGATCGCCCGGAATCTCGATTGTCCACCAGGGCTTGAGATCGGCCGGCCGTACTTCTTGAACGGGCGCGATCGATTTGCTGATGTTATAAGCAGGACGAGCTATAGAGAGCGACTGTGATGCGGAGCTTTGAGAGCTTTGCCTACTCAGCACTCTTGACTGGCTTCGTGTGCTGGACGAGCTTGATATGCTGGAATTGTGAGATTTGGTTGATCTGGCATCGGAGCTGCTGCGCGAAGAGCCGACGATACTACTTGATCGTGGACGGTCTGGAAGGAACCTCTTGACAGCAGGCCCAGAGGGTCTGCCCTGGTCATCTAGGCATTGTACGATGGCTGGGCGAGCAGCTTTGTTCGCGGTCGTTACGCTAGACTGTGACAAACTGCGGCTACTCGGGGTGCTGTCTCTGCGATCAGTACGCTTCATGCCTGAATGGGATATTCGGCAACAGGCCGAAGTGTCAGCCTCTTTCGTGCACGACTGACGAGCGCCTGATTAGAACCACCTACTTGTTCACTTGTGTCGCCTACGGTAGTCTTGCTTGTAAAAGCAAGAGAGGTTCGCCCAACGAGCAGATTTTGACCACCCTGCACTGCCTGCACAAGTCTGTGAAAGGGATCTGATACTCTTGTTCCTTCATATTAGACGGCTGCATGTCAGCGCGAAGACAGCTTTCAGTACCGAGTCGCGCAAAGTGCCCCATGCGCCAGTAAATACAAGCACGCAGCGAAGGGAAATGAGAGGCAGGATTGGAAATGGGATCGCCTGCCAATGTGCTGACGGACGCTTACATATCGCGCCATCCGCGGGAACTACCCTCCTTAAAAATCCATACCAGCTGTCCCTTAGCTGTTTTCCTGGGAACATACGATGCCGAGCTCATGTAGCCCCATCCATCATCGCTATACAGCGTCATCTCATCGTGTTCGCACTGAGGAACGGGAAACTTGCTGCTTTGCTGTGCTTTGATGAGTGCTTCAAGCGAAGCGCGGGTTGCAAGCTTGCCTGGCTGTTTCGCCTTTCTTGATGCATGCGTCTCTCTAGAGGTCTTGCTGCAGCTATCGCACCTGCCTTTACGCTTAGTAACATATTGGTCGTTGTCAAACTTGGCTGGCTTGATCTCCTCAACGGGTGCTGCTGGCTTGTCGGCCTGTTTGCCGACGCTTTTGTGCTGTGAGCTGGAGCTGGACAAGCTTGACATGCTTGACTTTTTGGAGATACTGGAACCTGTCCCGATGCTTTTGCGGGAGGAGCTAGCACACTGCTTGCTCGTGAAGAGCCTGGAACAAGTATCTGGAATGGCTGTCCCTTCGGATTGCTTTGCTCGTCCAGGTACTGAATCATGGCTGGACGAGCTTGCTTCCTGTGAGATTTCGCGGCGGGTTGTGGTGGAGTCTGATCCGACGAGCCTTTCTTCCAGTAGCTATAAAGTCGTTGCATCTTTGGGTGAGCGCTAGACCGACCAGAGGCATCAGCATCAGCAGCGTTTGCGCTCAGAGTGGGACCACTAGAGACGGTTCACTCCTTGTTCTTTGCGTGTGATTGCTGTTACAAGCTCGAAAGCAACAAGCAAACCTGCAGAGGAGCAGACTTCGATGACGCTTGCACCGCTTAGACGAGTTCACCGGTCTGACGGGCGCTGAAAGGACTCGATGGTTTCGGGCGGAGACGCGGACATCTTCTTGGTGATCTTGTCGTGCACCTGAAAGAAGGCGTGCTTTGAGCATTGTAAGAGATGGACGCTCGAACCTGCGGACCATTAAGGACTAAACGTTAACTCCCTGAAAGAGAGGAGAGGTTCGACTTACTTTGATGACGAGACTCTAGTGACAGTTCAGCGCAAATGTGTCTTTTGGTGCTGGACGTGGTCATTGCGAGGTACAGAATTGAGAAAGGCTCGCGATCATGGATGCTCAGCAGGATTGGGTTAGAAACAGAGTACCACAGAACCTATGTGCTGTGCTACGCTCATAAGCACTTGCATCATCTAGCCCGCACGCCAGCCTCGAGAGCTGCCCTCCTTGAAGACCCATACCAGCTCTCCTTTGACGTCCTTCTCGGGTATATACGATCTTGAACTGAAGTAGTCGTATCCATCGTACTTCTCAAGAGTCAGTTCATCGTGCTCGCATGCAGGACGGGGATGCTTGCTGGTTTGCTGTTCCTTAATGAGTGCTTCGATCGAGGGATGGCTGGCGATCTTGCTTCGCTGCTTTGACGCGGTACTTGAAGGGAACTGTTTCGAGAGTCCGCTGCAGTCCTCGCACTTGCCTCTATGATTCTTGACATATTGGTCGCTGCGAAACTTCGCTGGCTTGGGCTCCTCAGTACCTGCCGCAGGCTTTTCTGCCGGCTGAGCAGGATTAGTGACAGAGTGCACGGAGGCGAGCGAGCTTTGGGAGGCTCGCTTGATTACGGAGCCGTGCTTGGTTCCAATGCTGGACAAGCTCGACATGCTGGACCTTCGAGAGCTGTTGGAACTCGTGGCAGTGCTGTTGCGTGTAGAGCTGGCAACACTGCTTGACCTTGAAGAGCCGGGTAGATTCATCTGGACAGGTGCTCCTACGGGATTGCCATGCTCGTCTAGGTACTGGACGATAGCGGGTTGAGGACCCTTCGTCTGAGCCTTAGAGTTGGGTTGGATAGATGCTTGGCGCACTGCTGAGTTACTCTTGTTGCTAAGGGCTCGCTTCATTACTGCATGGGGCGCACAGTCAGCATCCGTCGTAGTGGCCAACGCAGAAGTCGCTCATATCTCCTTACTTGCGTCTTTAAGATGTGTCTGAAGACAACCTGCCGTCTGCAGGACGAGCGGGTTTGATGTCGCTGCAGCGCTCAGACAGGAGCATCGCTCGGACTCGCAACAAAGGGAGTTCGATACCATGATGTAGATCAGACGCAGAGTCTTATATAGCGGAAGGTCTTCAGACTGGAATTGAAGCATAAGGCGCAGAACTAGAGGGCCGGCTCTTCCTGCGCACAACACGATGAGCGATGAGCCCGACCAGCCAGCATTTCTTGCTCCTCCCAGATTAGCAGACATCAATCCCTACTTATCGCAGAATGCGCTATCAACGCTAGAAGCCGAAGTGCTCGGGGAGTATCTTCGCATGTCAACGAATCTCGAGAAGGTGGGCCGGCATGAACACGAGCAAGAGAGACCTTGCTGATATCTTGCGGATGGTTGGTATTGTGGGGTTGATAGCTCACGAATATCGTCAATACACTCGCGGCGTCGCAGCCTGAAGTGCTTGCTCAAATCAGTCCGCTTGAAAGAAAGCTCGGTCTCGTCTTGACGCTCTTCAAGGTGCGTCTCATTAGACTCCAAGCGTATCTATATACTAGACTGATGCGATATGACTTCCCAGGCAAGCGTGTGGGCTACCTACGTCGCGCAACAGACGCGTGAAGATGAGGCACTTTAGCCAACGAATGCAAGGTATATGGATGACAACAAGACATAATGGACTATATAGTATAGACGATGCACTAGAGACGAGAACGCGGGTGTTGTTGTACCTCCATACAGCAGGGTGATGTATAATGCGCGAGACTTCGATTAAACGGGAGCCTGATATCTAGACCGCTATTGGTTATCTGTAAACGAGTTTATCAGCATATGCAACGCACGCAAAGCTAATGCGCTCACGCCAGATAAAATTTCTCAAGCCCGACCACACTTCGCTATCGAGATAGAGGTACTGCATCGACGACACCATTCCAGCATTGAGCCGCTCTCTTCTATTCCTAAACAACCACATGACACTTCCCCACGCCAGCGCTGCGTAAAGCTTGAATACATAGGCGTCCGGCGGTTGTGTCTTGGGATATGGATACCCCGGAGGAGTGAGTTTCGCTTCGATCGGCTTGGATGGTATAGAAGATGTCTTGGAAGCGTTCTCTGGTATAGATGCGCGAGGAAGGAAGGAGCTGACTACACGGCCAACGACGTAAAGCACGATCTGAAGTGACATCGATTCAGCCGTGCGTCTTCACTACTTGATAGGGGCAAGCAACGCACCTGCTCATTCACTGCATTCCGTTCACCGAAGATAACCCAACCTCCCACTAGGCCTGCCCAGAAAGTATCGCCAGACCGCTCCTTGCCGCCTCCTCCGGCTAGCTTTCTTTGCAATAGAAGGACCGTCTTGTATATCGTTACGAACTTTGCGAGATTAAGAGCATGCTGCTTTGTAGCTCGGTATATGAAGGCTGCTCGGGTTTTCCAGCTGAAAAAGGGCACGTCGGCATTCCGCTTGGGCATCCAGGATTCATAGCAGCTCACGGTGTGCGGTGAAAGAGGACGCTCATTATCAGAGCATGGGGGAACCGGACCTGCGATTCTGCAATAAGTACACAGGCTTTTGCGACTGAATCTTGTGCCGGATCAGCTCAGACCTTTACGCCATAGACGAGGCCAGCTCTGAATCCTTTGACGATAGCCAGTATATCATGGTAGCGTGGATCAAAGATGATGGAGCGAGCTTGAGCCAGCAGCGGTTCAAGGACTCTTGCAGCAGCCATATCGTCAGTCTCAATAGTCGGTAAACGAAGAGCCGGTGACTTCGAGAAATTCGAGGTAGAAGCAGCGTACCATCACACAGATCTGACATGTATATAGTCTCCAAAAATGTAACACAGGCTTTCTGAAACAATGCTGCTCGTTTGATCCGAATCTGAATCTGAATGCAGGCTCTGCTCTCGACTATACGCATCCAGTCAATCTACCCAGTCATTTGTGACCACCATGGCCACCGAAGCTCTTGCAGCAGCTGCTCCCTTGTCTCTCAACCCTTCGAGCGGGCGAGCGACTTCACCTTCATCTTCAGGAGGGTACAAAACAGCAGGCGTCGCTGGTCGAGTCGCATCTCTGAATGCAGCAGCTGGCACATCTGGCACATCACATGCACCAAGTAGCGTTGCGATGGGAAAGAGCGGGAGTGCGAACAACGCTTCGACAACTTCGACCGTCGTGGGGACAAGCAAAACAGCGGGAGCACCTCCAGATATCACAAGCCCACATGAATTGACAGCTTGGGTGCGCACACGTCTCATTGCTATTTAGGAGTGATAGCTAATGCATGCTGTGAACGCTAGGTGGAGGACGTCCTGTCGAGACTGGAAACAAGCTTTGACGCGATGTCTGGCCAAGTCCTCGATCGCCGTGAGTTGCGCTCATAAGATGCAAGAGTTGATACCTGACTCTTCACTTATTGTAGTCGAGACTATCAGCAAACGCATCGACACTGTCGAGCAAAGTATCTCAGACCTGGTTCAAGGCAATGTCAGCTTGGACGCATCCGAGCAGCAAGCCAATACATCAAGCAGCTGAAAAGACAGCCTTGCGTCTTCATACATTGTTATACGCCCGGCCTCAAGAACTCTATCGTACGCCGTCCCTTAACAAGGCATACAAGGATGGATCGCAGTTGAGACCACATTACAGAACAACGCTCCTGGAAAACAACATCTCTTGCTATATCCCAGGTTCCGCTCGTCAATGAGCTAGGCAGAAACCGCGAGCAGAGTGCCGGTGGCTTATATCTCGACAGCCAACGCACTATTCGTAACCTCGGAGGCGTCGCTATCCAATATGTCTAAGTGATGCTGTGCATATTCGCGTTGATGGATGGATAGTATTGTCTTGTAGCATCTAGCTGTTCCCGTAAGACAAGAGACTTGGTAGCGAGTCGCTGCGCAGCACTTCATGTTAAGCATAGACAAGCGATCCGCATACAATATTTGCATGCTGCATGTCATCTCAGCGCGCCAGAAAGAAAGTTGCTGCTGGCGATGATATCGGGTTTCCGGGTTTCTTTCCTACCATCATCTCAAAACAATTACAACCATGGCACCGCTCATCAACGTCCTTGTTTCATCATTCTACCCATTCCCAACCATCTGCTTGCAGCTCCCAGGCCACCTCGATGCTGCAGACACTCTGTCGACGGTGCTCAGTCCCATCTGCAATCCCGTCAGCCAATCCATCAGCTTGAGTTCAGGCCGCTCAATCCACAGCGATGCAAGCTTCAGTTCTCTCGCTGGAAGTGATGGAGATGTCCACGTCAGGCTGGCCGTTCGTCTGCCTGGCGGAAAGGGAGGATTTGGATCACAGCTCAGAGCAGCCGGAGGGCGTATGAACAGCAAGAAGGGAGGACAGAACAATCAAGACAGCTGTCGAGACCTCAATGGACGTCGTCTGAGTACGATCAAGGAGGCTAAGAAGCTCGCCGAATATCTGCAGAGCGAGCCAGAGCGCGAAGCAGCTAGGCTGCAAGCGTCAAAGGACAGACTGGCAAAGCTCAATGAAGAGATTGCGAGAATGGATGGACAGATCGCATCGACTTCAGCTGCGACTGCAAGCACGTCCGCATCAGCTGCCCCAGCAGGCAGCGCCGCTGTCGAGGCTGAGGCATCAACATCCGCCGCGGTTGCAGCACCGGCAGTAAAGCAGCAACAACAAGTTGGTAGGAAGCGCAGACTAGACGATCAGAAGTATGTCGAGGAGAGCCGGGAAATGGTAGACAATGTCAAGAACGCTGTGGCAGCTGGTGAGTCGAGTCCTCACAGCATCAGATGTAACATTACCGAGAGAGTACATTTCTCAGCCATGCTCAAGAAGCGCAAGCTCAAGGCTTCACCTCCAGCTGCGACCAGCAATGCGTCTTCTACCTCTGCTAGCACGAAGGCGCCCGAGCAAGCCCCAGCAGTCGCTGCCTCGGCCTGAACATGGATCTATAGCTTTATGATACTAGGATGCGATGAAGTGTTGCTATCTACGCTTTATTTGTAGTACTGTTATTGTAGCGTTTCGGTCTAGGGTTGTCTCTGGTATCATACAATAATGTCTCTTCCACGTCGGCTACCTTGGGCCTCCTTCTCTGATTTTGAAGCTGTCTTTCATCTGCTCTTCTCAAGCAACGGCGATGCGCTCGAACAGACAAAAGCCATCAATACCGTTCGTAGCCGAAAATCCTGAACTTGCGACACATGCACATCTGAAGCTGGCTTCGATATGATATTCAGATCCATACATGGCAATCTCGAGGATGCTGTCCCTTTGCGGCCGAAGCGACTGCAAGTCTGATGGCTGTCATGCTGCAAGATGCTGCGAATGCCGGAAATAACTGGAACGAACTGCGATTGTCCTATTCTATGGCTCTCATACGGTCAGCGAAGCTATCACCGTGTCATACATCAAAACTCAGGCCTGATCTGGTTTTGATCATACTTCAGATTCGTCAATGGCCTGGTGGACCCGGCACAACAAAGCTCTTTCGCGCGCTCTATTGCAGCTATAGCACAACAGATCGGACTTCCCATATGGTTCGTAGAGCTGCGTCACGCCGCGACCCACGAGGATCTGCCTAGTCTTCCCATATTGCGTGACGCTACACGGAAGGTAGGTGGAGCCTATTCTATACCTTCTCACACATTTTACTAGCTGAGTATGCGTATGTAGGCAGTAGATTGGCTGTACCAACGCTTCTGGCTGCCCCAAATGCAGCCTGGCAATTCTTCCGTCGACGAGGCGCGTTCGCAGCAGCTCGCCAGCCTCAAAACCAAGCTCGGAGAGCTCTTGAACCAATATAAAGTACTTCAGAAGTCCATCGTGCGAGACGCATCCACCGCGGGCGCCTATGCGAAAAAGATGGACAAGGTGCAGGCCGATATCGAATCTTGTGCGGCAGAACTGGGCGCATGCAGCGTGGGGGGAAAAGGACTTGATGACGCTAGTTCTGAAGAAGCTGCTCAAGCTAGCTCTCAATATATCGCGGATGTCCTGCTGGAAGTTGGCCGTCTGGTCCCAGAATCGAAAAAGTACGTTGATAGGCCCGGATCAACGTCTTTTAAGATCGGCTGAGCCGTATTCGCAGAAAAAGGTGCACAAGCAAGACCATGGAGCTTCCTTCCGAGCTTTTGGCTATCTGGGAGCCGTTGCTGGGCCAATTCGACGAGCTTTTCGAACCATTTTCGTCTACCCTTGCCTGGCGCATCGTAGATGTAGTAGGAGAAGCATCACAAGGTGAGCCTTTACTTTGTTGCAGTCGTCTGATGTTGCGGGCTGATCAGAGCATATGAAAAGTCGATTCTTCTGCATCAACCAAGAATGCTCAGGATCGCACCTATTTAGCAACACTTACGGCATGGCTTCTGCATATAGTGAACGAGCAGGATAGCAGTCTTCGAGAGGAGGTTGTGCGAATGTGCTTGCTTCGTGGCGGCCCTCAGTGAGCAGACTTCATATTCACACATCGCCGGCTGCTGACTTTCACATCCTCTTCTTCAAGCACGTCTACAGTGGTCAATCAGCTTCGCAAGGCAGATAAAGATCTATCGGAGACAGTCGGGCGTCTCGAACACGTCCAGCGAGCCCAGCCCGCTATTGTAAGTCCAGCCAAGCTGATCGAAAGTATGGCGCGCCAACTCACGGTTTGACGCTACTTTTCCACAGATGGCCCCGCTTGGGAACTTGCACATCGAGGAGGCCCTTGCAAGCATGGAAGATCGATTGCATAGCCTGGAACATTCGGTGAGTCTGTACCCATTCCTCTCACCCGATGGAGGTGAGACTTTTCTCATCTGACTGATGTGAATTCGTCAATATGTAGTCCTCTGTGAATAAGCCTGTGCGTGCTGCAGATGTTGCCGGCTTGACCCATATGGGAGGAAAGGAGCTTGCGAACCCTTCCTCATCCGGATGGAAGGTCGTCAGCAAGGAATGGACGCCACTACCGTTTGGTATACTGCCCTCCATTCGCGTATCATAGAGCGGGAATCATCAATCGATTATTTCACATACAAAGTTACAAAAGCGAATGGGTGTGTGAAAGTGTTACGGCTTACAGTACCTGCGGGTATCGCATAGCATTGCCAATATATACGCACACTTACTGTGTGTAGCTCTAGAGGCTGTCCGGGTCTGGCAGGACTCGCAAAGGTGCCGATATGCAGGTTCACCTGTCTTCTCACAGCAGTTGGGCGCATCGCAGTGAGGTGTGTCGAAGGATCTCCACCGATGGGAAAGGCATCTCAAGCGAGGCGGTCCCCCCGATGAGCTGTTTCCAAGGAAGTCGGGCAGCAAAAAGGCGGTTATTGAATACCGTAGGTGAGGCTGTACCATAGATTAAAGAAGCCATCCTTTTCTCAGGCCTTGAATGTTAATCTTGTCAATTTTCTCAAGCAACTTCCGAAGAAAAGAGGCCAGATGCACAGCCTGGGAGACTGGACGAGGAGCGACTGGGAAAACTTCACAGCGATTCATGTGCAAACTGTCAGAATTACGATGCCAAGACCCCGGACTTCCCACGTAAAGAGCCCGGAACAGCTTAGCGCACGCGGGGAAAGTCGTCGATCAAGGTACGAGCCGGGGCCCCCTATATATAGGGTAAAGCTTTTCTTCGTCTTTCCATCTTCTCTTTAGCTTCATCCAGCTTCTCCATCTCTCTCCTCCTTTCTCTTGTCAATTCTTCTTGTCCTTCACACTCATCGCCTCCTCCCCTTCTTCCCCAGGCAGGTCTAAGCTCCTCGATACAGCTCAGCTATCAGCAACATGCAGCGACAAGACTCTGTGTAAGTACTGGGCATTGATAACAAGACTTTTGTACGACGCTGACTTGAAGGTATACAGCCTGTCCGAAAAGGGCTCTGGCATTGGCTCCCAGGCGCCGCTCAACAGCTACGCTCGTCAGAAGCGCACACAGACATGGAAGAGCAACGTAGGCTCAGCTCATGAGAAGACGACCGCAATCTACAAGGCCGAGGCCGTCCCTGAGCCTAGAGAGGTCCGCAACTGGCGCGTCTATTTCATCGCGGTCGTTATGTGCATGGGTGCAGCCGCCTATGGTTACGATACCGGTAAATGACTTCTGCGTCCGAATGGGAAAACATCAAGGCTGAGATGTATGCAGGTTTCTTCGGTGGTACCCTCGCTCTCCCCTCCTTCCAGCGGGAGTTCGGCTTCAACCTGCTTACATCCAAGCAGAGAAGCACACGTCGAGCAAACTTGGTCTCCCTCTTCCAGGCTGGTAGTTTCTTCGGGGCCGGCATGCAATTGCCTTTCACCGAGAAATACGGACGAAAATGGAGTGTCATCTTCTCCAACTTGATTTTCATCGTTTCCGCTTTCGCCCAGACATTCGCCAATGGATCCAATGGTGCATTCATGGCTGGTCGTTTCCTTGGAGGCTTCGCAGTCGGTTTCTTGAGTTTGGTTATCCCCGTCTACCTCTCCGAGTTCGCACCTGCATCCATCAGAGGTCGTCTCGTCGGTTTCTTCGATATCTTCATCCAGGTCGGTACCCTCGCAGGCTTCTGGATCAACTACGGCATCGAGAGCAGTCTTCCCTCCAACCGTTTCCAATGGCAGCTCCCTGTCTTTGTCCAGTTCTTCCCATCCGCCCTCCTCCTCATCGGTGCCTTCTTCTGCCCCGAAACACCTCGATGGCTTCTATCGAAGGGTAAAGACGAGCAGGCATTGAAGAACCTATGCTGGCTCCGCGCTCTGCCCGAGGACCACGAGTATATCCAGTACGAATACCGCATCACCAAGGAGCAGGCCGAGACCGAGAAGCTCATCAGAGGCAACGATGGTCTATTCACACTCACCAAGCAGCTTATGACATCCAAGGGTCACCGATACCGTGTCATGCTCGGCTTCGGTCTCATTTTCTTCAAGACCTTCTCCGGTGTCCAGGCTGTCAACTACTACTCTCCAGTTATCTTCGAACAGCTTGGATTTAGTGGCACAAAGAACTCCTTGTTCGCTACTGGTGCGCGATGATGACTCCCCGTCCTCCTGACCTAGACTAATTCTCGTTCACCTACAGGTATCTACGGAACTTGCAAATTTGTATTTACACTTCTCTTTGGCTTCTTCGTAGTCGACAAGGTTGGACGAAGAAAGCCCCTCCTCTACGGATGCATTGCTCTATCCCTCTGCCTCTTCTACCTCGGAGGCTACCTCACTGCCGTAGGCCCTAGAACCGAAGGCCAAGGACGATCCGCCGGAGACTACACCGCCATCGTCGCCATCTTCCTCTACGCTTCTGGATACTGCCTGGGATGGAACTCCTGCCCGTTGACTGTTATCTCGGAAATTTTCACCATGCGGTTCCGTATCCTCTCCATGACTCTCTGCCTCATGTGGCAGTGGCTCTGCACCTTCTCCATTGTGCGAATCATGCCGATCGCCCTCTCCACCATCTACTCCCGCACCTACTTCATCTTCGCTTCCATCTTTGGCGCTGGTACATTCTTTGTCTACTTCCTCATCCCCGAGACCAAGGGATTGCCTTTGGAGTACATGGACCAGCTCTTCGGTGTCGCAGAACGGACCGATGTCGAGAAGGCTCTCGAGGAAGGCAACAACAAGCCAACCAACGAGTTCGTTGAGGATGTTATCGGCGAGGATGGCACCACCAAGCTGCCAACCGTCCGCGAGTAGGCGCATGCACCTTGTGGATAGTCGAGAGTGGGGTAGCAGGCTGTAGCAGTGCGATAGTGGATATAGCTTTGAATCATGATCGGAAAGGGTTGAGCTGTTGTATTTAGGACTGCACGATCACCATATCGCGAATACATCCTACGATTTATGAAGCTATTTCTGATACTTCTGATACTTCTCTTTGCCAAATGTCTTTCGAGTCTGATAACCGTTATCTTCTTTCTCTGGCCAAATCGAGGCTGAGACATCGGACCTCATGCCATCTCCTTTCGTTGAACAGGCTGTTGGTGCCTTACAAGCTACCATCAGTGTCCTACTGGTCCTTCTATACGGCGCCGTTACCGTAAAATGGCTAGGGATCATCACGAGCGATACAGTCGATAAGATGACGAAATTAGGCACGAATATCCTGCTACCGTGTAGGCAGAGCGTGTTACAAGTCTATGCAAAGCCAATGTCTGGTCTTCAGGTCTTCTGTTCACCGAAATGGGCAAGGAATCTTCTGCCGAAAAGCTCAGGCAATATTGGATTCTGCCAGTCTTCACGCTTTCTTTCACCTTCCTATCTGTCCTATACGCTTTTGTCGGAGTGCGAATACTCAAGATCGCGCCGCAATGGATGTATCCGGCTGCCGGTGCGTTGCTGATGCAGACCGCAAGAACTGATTGGAAGATCGCTGATTCATATGATCATCCCCTTATGCAGCCTTCCCAAACATGCTTTCCTTGCCCCTGCTCATGCTCGAATCTTTGGCGCGGACGGGCGCGATCGATAAGCTGCTGAATGGCAAGAGCGATACTGTGGAAGCTGCTCTAAGCAGAGGCAAGGTCTACTTCCTCGTCAATGTATGTGATGCTTCCTCCACCACTTTCTATACTATTCTTACCAGCTTTCTATACTACTTTTCCAAATTCCCCTTGAAAGGGTCTGGCCGGCAACATCATCCGCTTCGCACTAGGGCCATACTTGCTGAAGCCTGATGGAGATGACGACAAGCCTACTCCTGCTACCAGAGATGCCGAAAGACAGCCACTTTTAGGTGGAATACAGCCTGGACAGCCGATTCCTAATCTGCATTCGCGGTATATCGACGAAGAGACCACCAAAGCCGAAAAGACTAAGCGTGTGCTGGCGAAGATTCGAGAGTTCTGTAAGCTCTGATCTCTGCGCCCAATTCGCAAGAAAGCTAATCATATTTCTTCGCAAGTCAACCCACCTTTGATTGCCGGACTGCTAGCTGTCTTTTTCGGGCTCATACCGGGTACTCGACACCTGCTTTTCGAGGAAGAAGGCGCACTCAACGCGTCTTTCACCCAATCTATCAAGAAACTTGGCCAACTTTACGCATCGATGCAGCTTTTCATCTTAGGTGGTAAACTCGTGTCAAACAACTATGCCTCACCTGCGTGTATCTGGACTGCTACTGACTGGCTTTGAACCGTAGTGCGGGTCGTGCGAAGATGCTGCCGCTGGCTTATCTCTTCTTATGGCGGTTCTTCTTGGTCCCTCTTGCCAGCATAGGCATTGTATATGGCTTACGGTCTCGCTTTCCAAACTATATTAAGCACGATCCGATGCTGGACTTCGTGTTGGCAATATGCCATACTGGTCCTCCTGCAATTACGCTCGCCGCGATGGCGGATATGTCAGGCTTGAATGAGACAGAGCAAGGCACTATTGCAACTGTCCTTCTAGCGAGCTATATCGTAACGCCCCTCTTGTCTCTCAGCGTCAGCACAATCATGCTGTTCATTGTGAGTTCATTTGATCTGCAGAGACTGACCGAATACTGACATATTCTCACAGAGTAAGCTGTATTGAAAGCATGAGCAAATCTCAGTAGGCTGTGTATAACGCATTTTGTACAAGATCTTTACATCCCCGATGCGAAAGAAGAATCCATCACATAGCAATAGCTGGGTCATTGAGTGTGAAGCCACAACGAGAGTCTTCCACCAACGCTGCAATTTATGTTGACAGGCCGTGTCATACCACTTGATCAGTGCCTGTCGCCACGATGCTATTTCTGACGCGCAAACGGCTGCAGCGCCAAATTCTTCGAGCTGTGTAGAATTGAGGCCGAGTATGCAGTTCGTTCTTCTGCGCATTCTTGCTTGCTTGTTCTCAACTTGATACCAACTCGTCAAGCTTGGCCGTCTGCACGGTCCTTCTACATTCTCTTTGGCCTGCGGTGTTTGGATTCTGCTTGACTTCTCAACGAACTCTGCAAGCTTGGATTGCAGCAAGATCTCTGAAACCGCGTCAAGATGGCAGATTCGCCGCGCTTCTCGTCGTCTGCGGATCACTACCCACCGTACAATGCGTTGACCTACCAGGAAAACAACGCCTCGAGCGACTATCTGGGCGGGCGCGACCATCTGGGATATCAGAATAACGACAGTTCAGCATTCTTGAGCAGTAGCCAGGCTTCGACGCGCGCCGCTCCCTATGGTGACAAGTACTCGGATGGTTACGATGGACCGCCTGAGGCCATGCTCCAGCAACACGCAAATGTCGGTCGCAAGCGATCAGGAGCAACAGGAATCATGGCACCCAAGAACAGGAAGTGGTTGATAGCAGGCGGTATAGGCCTGCTCGTAATCGCCATTGCCGGCGTAGTAGGAGGCATAGTCGCATCCAAGAAGTCATCTTCCAGTGCAAGCGAGTCGAGAAATGATCCACTCGGGTCAGCTGGAGCATCAGCAACAAGCGGAAGCAATAGCGCCGAAGCTGTACAGAACTCCGCTCTGATGGGCGGGAACGGCTCGACCATAGTAACCGAGAAGGGCGTCTCCTTCACTTACGTCAACAACTTTGGCGGATACTGGTCCTCTGCGCCTTTCGATGATTCTGCACGGCCGAACTCTTGGGTCCCCGCGCTCAACGAGAGCTGGGACTATACGACCGACAAGTACGCGACTTTGGCGATCTACATGCCATACCAGGCTGAACAAGTGACTTTACAGAATATACGGTGTCAATATCGGTGGATGGCTCGTGCTAGAGCCCTTCATTGTCCCAGGCGCCTTCGAGCCATACGAGAACGATACCGAGCCAGCAGTCGATGAGTATACGCTCATGCAGAAGCTGGGCGATAACGCTACAGCATTCATGACCGACCACTACGAGAACTTCATAACCGAACAAGACTTCGCAGAGATCGCCGGAGCGGGTCTGTCTTGGGTCAGAATAGCAATGCCGTTCTGGGCTATCGAGACAATCGAGGGCGAGCCGTTCGTGGAGGGTTTAGCGTGGAAGTACCTTCTCAAGTTAGTGAACCGCATTTGCTAGACCGGATGGATAGTTGCTGATCGCTTTTCACAGAGGCCTGACGTGGGCACGCAAGTACGGCCTGCGCGTCAACCTGGATCTGCACGCTGTGCCTGGGTCGCAGAACGCGTGGAAGTAAGTATTCAAACTTAACACGTAAATGTCTGCTGAATCCGCTGCTCCTAGTCATTCTGGCAGACTTGGAGTCCTAAACTTCCTGAACAGTACGAACGGCATATTCAACGCAGAGCGAACCCTGAACTACATCCGAACTCTCACCGAGTTCGTGATGCAGCCAGAATACCGAAATCTGGTCCCCATGTTTAGCATAATCAACGAACCACGAGTGGATATCATCGGCAACCAAACGATCCGGGAATTCTATCTTCAAGCATACACCATGATTCGAGACATCACGGGCACAGGAGAAGGGAACGGTCCATTTATCAGCTTCCACGACGGCTTCCAAGGTTTCGGAACTTGGGCTGGCTTCTTGCCTGGATGTGATAGATGCGCGATGGACCAGCATAATTATATGGCTTTCGCGACGCCCAACAATGATTCCGTCTCGTACGATTCGGCGAAGCCTTGTGCTTTCTGGGCCAATCAGTTTTACGCATCGCAGCAGAATTTCGGTCTCTCATATTCGGGTGAATGGGCCCTGGACATCAATGATTGTGGAGTCTATCTCAACAATGTAGGTAACGGTGCCAGGTACGATGGAACCTACATCGCGCCAGGCGCAACAACGCCTCTATTCCCAGCCGTAGGAGATTGCAGCCGGTGGAACGAATGGTGGAATTGGGATGATAACCTCAAGCAGCAATATCAGCAAGTCGCCTATGGACACATGGATGCTCTGCAGAACTGGTTCTTCTGGACATGGACAATTGGCAATTCTGTCAAGACAGGCCGGCCTCCTAATCCGATGTGGAACATGAAACGTGCGTGTGACATCTTTTTGGCATTTGCTCGATGCTAAACTTGTGTACCCTTCAGTCGGTCTCAAAGAAGGCTACTTCCCCACAGATCCTCGACAAGGCAACGGAGTATGCAAGACTTATCTGGAACAACAAGGCTTCACGGCATTGCCGGCCACAGCAACCTTCTCATCCTTCCCATCGCCCTGGATGACAGGAGGTGCCGGCGCAGGTACCATCCCTGCAGACCAGACCCAGTCCTACGGTACATGGCCGCCTCAGAGCATCGTCACTCTGGGGACAGCTGCAACCAACCTTCCCATCTATACTCAGACTGGTACTCCCATCACTTTGTCGGCTACTACGCCTACAGCCTATCCTTCGGGTGCTAAGACAGTGACGCCTGGAAATGGCTGGGCCGTAAAATCTGATTCCGCTCCCGCATACACTCCTATTGCCGGATGTGTAAGTCCAGACGCTCTAGTACTCCGTTCCAAGCTTAACCTCGTCCTCCGCAGACATATCCCCTGCCTTATGATGGCGTATATGCACCAGTTCCCGCAGCGCGCTGCACCGGCGCATAATAATTCGATAACTGTCGTTCCTTACCCACCCATCTATTCTAGATACGATACCTCCAATGGACTATAGGTTATGCCCTATGTACGCTCACTCTACGTCTCTATCCGTAGCAGACCCTTTTGCTTTTCTTCACGATCGACCAAGCTAGCTTGACCGAGCGTGTACGTGTGTACTTTATATAGAGATTTGAAATGTATGGCGTGATATGCGATTGTAGCTTGCTTCGGTTTTGCGTTTGCATTTCCTCAGCCTGGTGCCTGCAAGACCTCCTGCAGCCGCTTCACACGCTCCATGAAAGGCCCAAGCCTGATGTAGAGCTGGAGGGCTATATATTGGCGTGCTTTATTAGCTCGTAAACCGAAGTAACGCGACCGAAAGAAGATAAGGGCCACAAGCAGGATGACCCATTTCGGCAAGCGTCGAAGCAGCGACATGGCTGACATGTGCACCAAGACGAACGGAGCGGTGATACGGGATGTTCTGTCGGGAGCCCAGCGTACGCCTTTTCTGGGTTTTCGCGAGTTCCTCACGCCGTTTGACTTGTCCGCTTGTACTGCATCATGCGATGTCCTACGGCTTGCTGAGGAGACGGCTCCCCATCTGAACAGCTTGTTCCAGATAAGCTGCCATAGGAGGGCGACGCGCCACTTGATATTCCGATTCAAAGCCAAAATACGCAGGGCTGCCAGGTACGACAAAGTACGGAGGAGATCCCTCTTACGACGCCTAGAATGGTAGGGCCGTGGATGAGGTAGTTTCAAGCCGCCAATAGATTCGGCTGCTACATAGCGTGTTGCTGGATATCCATAGAAGGGGTTGTTACTATTATAGGGAGACTTGCAGGCAGATTATCAATCACCGTATCAATCACCGAACAAAGCTTCGGTTACAGTGACGACTCACGACGTGACCAGACACTTGTCCTGGCCTAGCTGTGGAGGTAGGCTGCCCGCGTTGTAGCTGAGTTCGAAGCTGCGACAGGCGGTCTTGCCGTGATCCAGTCTCTTCTATATGGTCTTGCATGTCCAGGCTCGCACTTCGGTCAATACGATGCGTCGGAGATGCAGCATCTAGTGCATCAATATCGGTATCGGATCCATCAGACTCTTTGTCCCAGTGACCTCCGTCATCATTCGCGTCTACTTCCTCATCAGAGTCATCGTCGTAGAAGGTATCCAAGCTATTGTCGTTCGTCGCTTGTACAGCTTGGCGAAAATCTCCGATAGACTGTGCCTGTGGTGGTCTTGGGAGTGTGCACATGGGAATCTCCGGGCTAGAGACCAGCGAAGTCGGTCGAGTAGCATTTCGAGATCTCGTATCGATTGTGCTGGTCATGTCCAGCCAGCTGGGATGGCGAATACCCGCTCCCAGTTTGCTATGTCCTGGAAGATTAGGTGTCGAAGACTTGGGTGACTTAGAAGAGAAAGACAGCCGAGGCGTATTCGGCATAGAATAGAAGGTATCGTGGAGCGACTCGGCTGATGCGACTCGAGAAAGGGCTGGAGATGGCGCAAGTGAGCGAGACGGCGTTGACATGTGATGTCTAAGGTAGTAGGATGGCCGGCCGTGTTTTTGGAGAATATGATTGTTTGATAGGCGATACTGATATTGGACAGAACCACCATGCTCTATCAGAGGAAGCTAGATCAGCAAGTGAAAAGGGACAGAGAGTTAAATATACTAACCGCTCAGAATACTCTCTCGGTCGAAGTACTCAAACAGTTCCTCGCCGGAAGGAAAGAGTATTCGGTCAAGTGCGACTCGCGGTAGCACCTTTTTCGAGATTGCCCATAGTCCAGCATACGCCCATCCGTAGTTGAGCACGTATACAGCTGCCACCATTCCAGGAAAGTGGTTCTTTAGGAGATCTACCACGAAAGGTAAGATCTCTATCTCCAGGTTAGACAGATTTGCGCCAGCCAGATCCAGGAGGAATACGATCTGTACGTGCGGATTCGACTCCGCATCGCGTACGCCTAGCTCTGCCAAGTAACGACGTATGACTTCTAGGTTGAAAGCGATGTATTCTTTCAAGCTATCTAGGGAGCCATCTTCCGTTCGCGTGACATGCTTGAGGTTGATTACAGACGCCGGCCTGCCGAACTTGTCTGAAAGAGAGGGATGTACGTATATGAGAGGCTTCTCGGTGTAGAACGGGTCGAGTGAAGACGGTGAGATTCTGTCGGAGTGCTCAGCCCGGTGTTCAGGGCTCAAGAGATGGTAGTCGCTAAGCTACGGCAGTATTACTTACAGATCCAAGGAAGAGGTGAGACGCCATGTCAGAGTCTTGCGAAGCAGCTCGCTAGCCAACAGAGGATCGAAATGGGCCTTGCGAAGGAAACGGAACACGGTGACGCGGTCATCAAGAAAGGCAAGAGCACGCTGTGTCGCGTTGCTGGCATCGAAATCTTGCGCCAACTGAGGGACAAGGGTAGCTATCGCGTCGGCCTGAACTTCGAGCGTTTGGTCCAGATGCTCATGGTAAAGGTTGTTGATAACCTCGAAACGCTCTTGCAGCGAGGCTAAGTTGACCATAGCATTGGTGTCGTCTTCTGCTTGCCCTTCGTTATGCAACCGTCATCCGGTTGGCGAGTACCGGTTGCTCGAAGCGCAAGGTTGTCGCAAAATGAAAGCATGAAGCTACGATGTAGTATCCATAACCTTTACAACACCGTGATATAGTACCGAATTCTTGGAAGCACAACAATATCCAGGAAGACTTGCCTCTACGCGATGTACTTTCTGAAAGGTAGCGTAAAGTCAGCTAGATTCGCAAGAAGCAGGAAAGTTAGCTTAGACATACTGCAAGAATCGCTTGTGGAATTGCGTCCTGATCAAATCGTTGACGAACTCGTTGCGCGGCTCATCCGACTTTACAGCTTGATTCTTGAAGATAACATCGTCGTCCCAACGCTTCTTGATTTGGAAGCTAGACGCTGATGATCCGCCAGGAGAATTGTAGGACTTGTTTCCGGACAGAGCTGCTTGCAGGTTGAGTAGAGGGTTCCCGCTTGCTGCTGCCTCTTCGGCGCCAACGGCATCGGATGCAGCACGTTCGCGCTCCTAAGTAAAAATAGACGGTAAGCATAAGCCGTGATGTGCATGCGTACAGCGCGAAGCGCCCGTACCTGCTTAGCCTTCTCCTCCGCTCTCTCTCGCTTGATCTTTTCAAGCTCTCTCAGGAGCTCAGCCGTCTCGTCTTCATCGTCATCCTCATCTTCGTCCGAGTCATCATCATCGTCATCATCGTCTGCACCGTTTGCTGATGCTGCGTTGCCGTTCACTGAAGTGGACTCGTCTGCTCTCCCTTTGCCTTTGCTGGATGAGGCGGCCGCAGGCGCTGGTGGAGCATCGTCGTCCTTATCATCATCTTGCTCCTCATCGCTATCATCCCGGTCGAGCTCTGCTGCTTCTTCGATGAGTTTGCGTCTTTTCGCTGCCTGTTCGTCCTCGACAGCCTGTGTTGCGCCAGCAGGTGCGCCTTCAACGAGACCAGCTTTGATTTGATTTGCTGTATCCTCATCATCATCTGCCGCCGTTATGCCTTTACGCTTGTTTCGTGCAGCCTGCTCAGCCTTTTCGAGCTCCCGCTTGAGATCTCTCCTGCTGATGTCGCTGGACGTCCCTTGACCAGGCTGTCTGAACTTGAGCTTTGTGTAGCTATTGACATCTTTCACTGAAACTTGACGGGATCCGCTGCCGACATCCCGAGCTTGCGCTGGCTAGAATGTCCAGAAGTTGCACAACGAGACTCCCCGTTAGCAGTGTTATAATACGTTCGAGTATGCAACCTACCGCCCATGTAGGTCTATGAGCTGTAGACATGTTGGAGGGTCAAGTTGTATCGATGAGTTGGGCAAGGGTTGAAGGCAGAGAGACGGAAGATGCGAATGAACCTTGATAACTGCGGCACATTGCTAACGAGATCAACAAGTAGTACTGCGATGACTACGTACAACGGGCCTTCCTGGGCTTTAGACTCGATTAGGGTATATTTTGAACTATCGAAGCTAGCACTGATAGTCGCGCACTGCGGCTTGCAGAAGTAACAAGAAGGCCTGGCCTTCCGGAGATCTATCTGTTGAGACATGAAACTCCAATGGATCCGCTGTCGATGCGAGCCTGGATCCAGACGGGTCAGCCAAAGCCCAAGCTGGCATAGGAGCAGGCCACCCACCAGCTCGTATGTGGGGTCACTTTGTTGTACACCGCTTGCCGTATCCGCTCAGCAGTCTCGATGTTCTTGTCTGCGTTCTCAAGGATATTTAAGGATGCCGCTCGATATATGGCAGAAAGGATTAGAGCTGTCGAAGCACTATCGTCGAAGGTGTCTTGCTGTTCATAGACATTCGGCAAGAGGTTGGAGGTGGGCTGTCGGCTATATTAGCATGTCTGCGCGACATTCGAGCTGCAATAACTCACGTTGACCCGCTGTAAGACGGCTGTAATAATCTGATTCGCCCATCTCGCCATGTCAGAAAGTTCGCTTTGTAGCTCCGATCTGAATTGCGAATGGTACAGCGTCGCATACGACCTGACTATGCCAGCGAGTGTCCAGCCTATCCCAGTACTCCAAAGCTTGTTGTCCTCCCAATTACCACGCTTGACATGTCTCCATAGATCGGTATCTGGATCTCTCAGGATAGTTCTGTATGCTTTAATCTGCTTGTGCGTCTCGCGAGCCAGCGAGATGTCTTTATGCAGGACAGCATATTGCGAGAGGAAGGGTGGGACCATGTAGAGCCAATCAGACCAGGCTTGGAAAGGCTCGTTATTTGGCCGGTGACTGATAGCTCCTGTCTCTGGATCCCTCGGCAGCTGCTTGAGCAGGTAATCTTTCTGTCTGTCCAGGTATTTCCCGTATGCATCGTCTTCTGCCTCGGCGGTGGAGGACGCAGCATAGAAAGCGACTCCCAAGCTTGCTGCATCCCCTGCTGCACCGCCTTGCACATCCACAAGCTGTTGGGCATCTGGTCCCAATTTCGCAAGCCAGATGTTCGCAACATCTATCACGCCAGCGAGCTCATCGCCTGCGTCTCTTGGTACGTTGTAGAGATGCGAGAAGACAGAGGAAGATGGTGCATCGAGCTCTAGCAAGGCTTCTGCCTGTGTTCCAGCCACCCATGAATCTGGCGCTGTTTCTGCCAGGTTCTTCTTGATACGGTTGATAACGGAATCATCTAAGCCAGATGATATTGTGCATGCACTTGCGTTGCCTGCGTTTGGCACATTCGCGGTTGGCCTATTTATCTTATTCGAGATGGCGGATCTGTCGCCCGAAGACGTCGAAGAGGTGACGTTGAGGTTGATAGCCGCGACGCGTACTCGACTTGCAAGTGTGTCTACTTGACGCTTGTCGAGTCTGCTCTTGCCAGAGCGTGCATGATTTATCGGAATTGAGCTGTGCGCCTCGACCAGCATAGACGAGCTCGCCAGGAGCGGTACTGCCAGAACGAGTAACTTGACCATGGTTACTTCAACTTCAGATGGACAGGTTGGCAGAACGAGAAAGGCAGTCAGCAGTCATGCTGCGCTTGACCCCTGCGCCAAGGCTGAAAGAGAAGGCATGCATGGGACAAAGGCATGTCGACGTTTGTTTGGCGTTATCCATCCTGTTCTTGATGGAACTGATGCATGTCGACGATGTGATAGCTGCACTTAGCAGGCGGAAGTCGAAATCGCCTTTGCGTTTGACTTTGGCGACCTGTCGCATCAGCTCTTTACAGCTTGCAAGAGATCGTCCAGCTATTCGAGAGAGACAGAAAGGTCTGTAAATGCTGCTTCCGCTTCCGTCCAAGCCAGTCGATAAATGCATTGCTATTAGCAAGTCGTGAACCTGGATGTGAAATGTCAAGATCGAGTTCGCGGAGTCAAACGTTGCTATCAATGAAGAGTGGGTAGATGTGAAAGTCTGTCAATACTGCCATTGCTGCCATCACCAGCTATCATACGTCGGATCACTTGGCAATTCAGGGAGCTTTGCGCCTGCATGCGCGAACAACGAGCTCGACCTACGATTTTAGAATATAAAAGAGTGTGGTATAGTACTATATAACGTGCCGCTCAACTTTGCGCGCGAATGTCCGTCAAATGAGGAATAATGGGCATCTGTGAAAGGACGGTCTGATGCCAGCTAAGTTTCGCAGTGATAGCCGTTGATAGATGCCTCGAGAAGTAGCAAGAACGCCATGCTCTCAGGAGACTTCTCTGTCAAGACTTCCCAATCGAGTGGGTTGACCGCCGATGAGATCCTGTAGAGCCCATTAGCACTGCACCAGGTTGTGAACACTGAAGGCGACACTTACCATCCAGACTCGGTATCGATCTTACTGTAAACTACTTTGCGAATATCTTCGGCTTGCGAAATTAGGGCCGCTTTGTTGGTCAGGATGTTGAGCGAGGCCATGCGGTAGACAGTAGCCAGGATCAATGCCGTAGAAGCACTGTCGCCGAACGTCGTCTCAACTTTGTAAGCGTTGGGAAGCAAGCCAGATTCCTACGGAGAAAGACATTCTTAGCAGAAGATTGCGATACTTGACCGAAGAGTACTCACATGAGGTCGTGACATTGTCGCAGCGATGATATCGTTTGCCCAGGTTGCGAGATCCTCCAACTCGCGTTGAAGTAAGCCCCTAAGGACAGAGTGCTGCAGAGTAGCGTACACTCTTGCAATTCCCGCTACAGCCCAGGCCATTCCAGTGCCCCAGAGCTTTTCGTCTCCCCAGTAGCCTCCTCTAACATGATGCCAGAGATTAGTCTCGGGATCGATCAAGAGCGTTCGGTATGCCTGGATCTGCTTGTATGCCTCCCTAGCGACAGCAAGATCGTGATGCTTGACTGCATACTCGGCCAAGAATGGAGGAACCATGTAGACAAAGTCGTCCCAAGCCTGGAATGGCTCCTCTACAGGTCGATGACTGATTGCTCCAGTGACATTGTCTCGCGGAACTACGTTGATAAGGTAGTCCTTCTGTCGCTTGAGGTACTTTGCGTAGTTCGCGCGCTCGGAACCTTTCGATTTTTGCTCGGCTAATAAGAAGGCTACGCCCAAGCTTGCGGCGTCTCCTGCTGCTCCGCCTGGGATGTCGGCCAGCTGCTGCGAGTCTGGCTTGAGCTGGTCGGCCCAATATTTGGCGATGCCCAACACGCCTGAGGTGTCTTCTTGACTAGGGCGGGAAAGTCCAGAAACGGGAGCATACACGCTCTGAGATGGCGCATCGAGTTCGAGCAGAGCCTCTGCTCGAGTACCGGAAACCCAAGAGTCCGTAGCTGTTTCCGCCAAATTGTTCCTGATGAGATCGATGACAGCATCGTTAAGGCCAGGCGCTATCTTCTTGCAGCCTGGGTTGCTGCCTGGACTAGGCCAGCTCTTGCGCTTGGAGAGGTCGCCATGGCTGACTTTGGCGATGCGGGAGGGAGCTTTGTGCAGAGCTGGGTGTGTGAGAGCGGCATTGGAGGACGAAATGAGCGTGAGGACTGGCAGAGCCAGTACAAGTACGTTGAGCATGATGGTACAAGATCGAGTAGTCAGAAGGAGAAGAAGAGCAAAGAAGTGCGAGAGCCATCCTTTCTTTAGGTGTTCTTCTCTTTGTGGGTTTTCACCGTCCGTGCGGACGCGCAATAGCGTTGGTAGTGCTGCGCCAAATAGAGGTTTCTGTGGGTGCGAAGCGGATTGATTTGGACAAGGCCGTGTATTCGCTGGTCTTGCACGTCATGGGCTGCGACTGAGGAGAACAGGTTGGCAGGCAGAGGGAACATCCTCGATGCCTGTCCTCAAGCTATTGCCGCACAAAGTAAAGGCGAGCAGAAGTAGTCAGTGTACAGTGAATGTTATGCGTTCGCGGCATTGGAAATACTCCACATTATGCAGGTGTTTGAGCTGGCTCTTGCGCGAAAGCAGTGAGAACAAGCTTGAAGTCAGACATAGCAGCCGTAATCTCGAGGGCTGCTCATATGGGGAAGTCATTGTATAGCGTTTGTTAATATTGCTTGCGATTTGAAGTATCTCGGGACTCGCTTATCGTCGAGCTGCTTCTTCTTGATTTCTCTCGTTCGCATCAGCAGGCCGTAAGGTCAGCTTCGGTCCATCACTTCTACCATGCATCTGGTTCCACGCGAAGTCGACAAGCTTCTTATCCATCAAGTCGGCTCGTTGGCACAGAAGAGACTGGCTCGCGGACTCGCGCTCAATCTGACTGAAGCAACCGGCCTCATCTCCTGCGTATTGCACGAACTCGTTCGCGATGGAAAACACTCTGTCGCACAGCTTATGGGTGCATTGCCTATCCAGACAGCTCCCAGAATCTCCTTATCGCTAACCTGACGCCCAAAATACACGTGCATTCTTCACAGCTCTCGGAAAGACGATTCTAGGAAGAAGACAGGTCTTACCATCAGTACCTTCCCAGCTACACGAGATCCAGATAGAAGGCACCTTTCCAGACGGGACTTTCCTGGTCACAGTGCACGAACCGATCGCACGCAAAGATGGAGAACTCAAGCTCGCACTATATGGCAGCTTCCTTCCCGTGCCAGAGCTGTCAGTCTTTGGACCTGAGACGGAAGCCGAAGAGATTGTGCCTGGTCAGCTTATCGTCTGTCGCAAGAGAAAAGCGGAGACAGAAGACCTGTCCATCAAGCTGAACGCTGGACGACAGCGTACAAGGCTACGCGCTACAAATAATGGCGACAGACCGGTGCAGATAGGCTCGCACTACCACTTCAGCGAGACCAATCGACAGCTCGAATTTGACCGAGGTCTGGCGCTAGGCATGAGACTGGATATAGCAGCAGGCACTGCTGTCAGATTCGAGCCTGGGGAAGCAAAGACAGTGACGCTGGTCAGGATCGGTGGTCGCCAGATAGTCACCGGAGGGAACAATCTATTCAAAGCAGCTTTCGGCGAAGGGGTCAGAGAGCTCAAGAGTGCATACTGGCCGACTTTACGGGATACTTACGTGCAGAAGGTGGTGGAGATGGGCTTTGCTCACAAGGTACAAAGCGATATCACCCCATCTTCCGACATCAAGCCTTTCGAGATGAGCAGAGAAGGGTACGCGAGCATATATGGACCAACAACCGGCGATAGGATAAGATTAGGAGACTCGGCTCTATGGATAGAAGTCGAGAAGGACTTGACATCCTACGGAGATGAATGCAAGTTTGGCGGAGGTGAGCATCTAATTGACCTTTTCAGTCAGACACCTTCGGCTAAACCGATGATTCACCAGGCAAAGTACTCCGTGAAGGAATGGGACAAGCTACCGGTCGACCCGATTCCGAGACTCTAGATCTCGTTATCATGAATGCCCTCATCGTCGACTGGAGCGGTATTTACAAAGCCGATATTGGTGTCAAGCATGGTTATATCGTAGGTATTGGAAAGGCTGGGAACCCAGATGTCATGGATGGAGTGACGGAAGGAATGGTCGTAGGTGCGAACACGGAGGCTATCGCGGCCGAGAAAATGATAGTCACGGCGGGCGCTCTGGATGCACATGTACATTGTAAGTCACCGATTTGCAAGTCTGGCGGATCTTTCGGATACTGAAGCCTTTCGTACCAGATATATGTCCTCAGCTATGGACGGAAGCTCTTTCTTCAGGCATTACTACACTCGTCGGTGGAGGGTGAGCAGCATCATATGGTCTGCATATATTCCCTGCTTACCGATGACTATCTTCAGTACTGGCCCTTCGGCAGGAACGAGCGCAACGACCTGTACACCAGGCAAGAACTATATACAAATGATTATGTCAGCCTTGGATGATGTGCCTATCAACACCGGCAAGTGATCGAGTATTAGAGATCGGAATCGACGCTGACTGTTCATCGAATTAGTCATTACTGGAAAGGGCAACGATTCGGGCCCTGAAGGACTACGAGACCAGGTGAAAGCAGGCGTAGGCGGTCTCAAGCTCCATGAGGTATGTGTTATCAATTCTTGGCAGGCGAGTAAGCTGATCGATTATGGGCGGCACCGTCAGGACTGGGGAAGTACACCCGCTGCCATCGATTCCTGCTTGACTATATGCGACGAATACGACATCGCCTGCAACATACATACAGATACACTAAACGAGTCTGCATTCTGCGAAGGTGTGCTCTGCTGCTAATTACCTCCGTGGGAAACAGCTGAAGTTCTTTGGCAGACACCATGGCAGCGATCAACGGACGCACAATTCAGTTCTACCACGTCGAAGGCGCTGGAGGTGGTCATGCTCCCGACATCATCACAGCTTGTAGTGCACCGAATGTGCTGCCTTCTTCTACGAACCCTACGCGACCCTACTGCAAGAACACCTTGGACGAGCATCTAGATGTACGTATTTCCATTCTTCGCAATCGGAATAGATAACAAGTGCTGATACGTCCCGCTCGTACCAGATGCTCATGGTCTGTCATCATCTAGACAAGTCTATACCCGAAGATATTGCATTCGCAGAATCTCGTATCCGCGGCGAGACTGTAGCTGCTGAAGACGTACTTCATGATACTGGTGCAATTTCAATGATCAGCTCAGACTCGCAGGCTATGGGACGTAAGTCTGGCTTGCTTCTTCTACGAGGTAACAACTGCTCAGTGAGGTATTCAGGCATTGGCGAGGTCATCTCGAGGACATGGCGAACTGCAAGTAAGATGCGCAGCATGCGAGGACTTCTACCGGGCGACAAGGAAGGAAACGATAACAATCGAGTCAAGCGCTACGTTGCCAAGTACACTATTAACGTAGCCTTGACGCACGGCATATCGCATGTCGTCGGTGACATCGCAGTCGGCAAGCTCGCAGACCTCGTTCTCTGGAAGCCGGCAACTTTCGGTGTCCGGCCTGAACAGGTCATCAAAGGCGGAGTGATAGCATGGGCGCAAATGGGAGATGCGAATGCTTCCATACCTACTGTCCAGCCAGTCATCTCAAGACCTATGTGGGGAAGCTTCCCGAAAGTAGCCGCTTCGAACTCCTTTAACTTCGTCTCGCAAGTCTCGCTCGATAACGGTGAGCGTGTACTGTATGACGCTTCTTGACATCCTTGCTGACGAGACATATCGTATCAGGCAACATTGCCTCATATGGCCTGAAGAAGCGATCTCTAGCTGTGAAAGGCTGCCGATCTGTCGGCAAGAAAGACATGAAGCACAATGGCGAGATGCCCAAGATTACTGTCGATCCAGAAACATATCGAGTCGAGGCAGACGGAGAGCTTTGCACAGTAGAGCCTGCCACAACCCTGCCTTTGACACAAGCATACTTCCTGTTCTGACCCAAATTTGACCGTCTCGGGTAATTACGATGTAGATTTGTGTAGCCGTAGCAATAGGTAGTAGAGGTGCAGCTTTGCGTCCCGGAACTGCCACGCTCGAGATCCTCAGTCTTCTTTCTTTTGCCGCATGCGCTCGCGGACAGGCAGGAAATTGGGTGCCAACCATCTTTCGCCTCTGTCTGATGCGTTCCAAGCTTGCTCAAAGAGTCGATTGAGGGCTCCGATGAAGAGATGCTCCAGCACCAGCCCTGGTGAGGGAAGACACATACGCAGACAGTCTGCACCCTTGCCTGGCGTCTCTATGACATGTTGATGGTTATTTGGCCCTTTTTGAAAGCTTCTACTGCTCGCTCCGCCGACAAAGCCGCTCTTCCAGACATTGGTAGCACTCTCCATGTCTAGGAAGACGATTCCGAGGTTTGGCAGGATATGATTGCGGACAAGATGATTTTGTATGATCACTTGGAGGTTGTAGACTAGACTTCGCATGTCAGTGAGCGGTGTCTTGTCGCCAAAAGCACTTTCGAAATTCGAAGAAGGAGCGAATATGGATTTGAGGGTAGGCTGTTCTCCAAGCAATGGATGGTTTTCTTCACCCTCGACTTCCATATTTGATGAAGCACATTGTGGCTGCATTCCCCAGTTTCCGCGATAGATGATGAGATTATCTTGCGGAGCAGGCGGCGCTTTCAGGACATGAAGGCTTTCCATCAATTCAGGCAGCCAGACTTCCTCCGTGAGCGTAAAAGCCAGTTTCAGAGCTTTCTTGGCTTTCGTTTCTCCTTTCCATGTACCCGTCTCCAGGTCTGAAACTAGACGTGCTAAACGCTTTCCTCGAGAGCTGGCTGTATTTCTAGCTAGAGGAATGGGGACAGGAGCCTTCGATATGATGATGATATCGCTACGACGACTGTCGGGTACGGCGTACATATTGACATCGCGGATTCCGGTATCAGGATGGATGAAACCTGGTTGATTGCGCGGATGAGAGGGAGAAGAGTTCAAGAAGAGAGAGTCGGATCTTCGATATCGTAAAATAGTGCCCCATGTCTTCTTTGCTTGTTCCGGTGTTTGATCTCTTTCAGCCTGACTATGGTTGTCCGGCTCTGGTAGAGATCGTTTGCGCAGCAAATCGCTCATGTCTGACCTTGTTGGTGGGTCCGGAAGCCTATCATAGACTCTTTGATCGTTCTTCCACATCTCCACAGTAGGGTCGTCCCTTGCCAAAGGTCCTCCACAGATACCGTGTTCTTTGCAGTATAAGTCACCATAGCAAGTGAGCGGAGTCTCGGACGTCCAGTCTAGAAGTAGATCATGTAGCAGATACTGAGTAGGTGCATCGCCGATCATGAGGATATGCTTGTGACGGAGGTATTTGCACAGCCCCTGCCTAGAGAGAGGCACTTCGGTAAGCTTCTTCGTTGGTGTCGGCGGTCTGCAGCTCTTCGAGGGTTTCCAACGCCATTTGAGCTCTGCTCGCACGTCCCATTCACTTCCCATCCTGTCCAACCGGCTGACTCGATAGAAAGCTTTATCGCATGTCGCATGTACAGAGGACTGCTTGTGTACCGGTAAGCTCATTTTTGACTTGTTGAATTGTTCTCCGTTCGGGTCGTATACCCATGATCCCTCTGCAGCTGTACAATCGAGGTACTCCTGAAGCTCCCTGGCCTCTTCTCCGGTATCTATGCCTGTGCCAGGTATGCCAGAAGGTATCTCGAGCTCTGTCTCTCCTTCTAGAAACCATGTCTTATATTGCTGAGCTGTGACGGCAGCCAGGTCGTCTAGGCCTTGCTGCCAGGTTTTGCGGAGAGGTGATTCCAGTCGCAAACCGTCAAGGGAGGGAAGACCTCCTTTGATGTGTACTTCAGGTACTTTCGGGGAGGTTGGTGACGCTACAGACTTGGAAGCCGGCTTCTTCTGCAGAAAAGCGTCGTGTAGGTTGGCTTCTTCCGTCGCATCAACGGGTGAGAGGTGTAGATCGTCACGAGCTTTACCAGAGGTTACTTGAGCATTGATTGGATTGAAGTACGCGTTGCGGAACGAGTAGAAGAGCAGAGCCAGGAGAGCCAAGACCACCAGGATTCTCAGAACGAAGGCAGAGCTGTATGCGCGTTCATGCTTATTCCTTTTGGAAAGTGATATTGAGCTGACTCTATCGTGTCCCTTATGCCTGCGAACCTGTTTCAGCGATGTCTTCAAGCCTCAGCGCTTTCTGCCTCACCTCGACATCATGGTATATTCGCAATGCCGTCAATGGACTAGGACAACTGCTGCGACTCATTGGATCTAATCTGAAAAAGATCTCTTCTGGTGCGACCTGTCTACATGTGATTGTTGCGAATCCAACCAAGGAGCAGCGAGCTTATCATGCCTACCTCTGGAAGAACGAAGAAAGCACCTCATCGCGACAATCCCATAATCTCCCTGCTGTCGACGAATGCTCCCATCTATGACTGACCGTCCTTTCACGAAAGCTGGCCGCGTACCGAACATCCTTAGTATTATGCAGCATTTGTCTGTTTCAGCT
Source organism: Erythrobasidium yunnanense (assembly GCA_001600175.1). NCBI lineage: Eukaryota > Fungi > Basidiomycota > Cystobasidiomycetes > Erythrobasidiales > Erythrobasidiaceae > Erythrobasidium > Erythrobasidium yunnanense. Next base: position 759,991 of record BCJC01000006.1, read on the forward strand.
CTGATAGGATCCACTGATGTCAAGAACCACCGACAAGCTGCAGGCAGCTGTATACTGATCATGTCAGACGAGGACTACGAGCTAGGCCGGACCTACAACAAAAACTGGAAGAAAAATGTAGGCGGATGGACCCCACTGCTAGTACTTCAAGTCTGACCTGTTCTCTCAGCGCTCTAGATCTATGCCGCCAGAGATCAAGCAGAACAAGATCCTCCGATCTCACTGGGTGTGTCTACCAGAGCAGCCGCATGCTAAGCTCATTCCCATTCATCCTTTAGGCAAACGTCAAGTTCTGGGCATTCGTAGTCGATGACTGCTATGGCGCGCCCCTCGTAGGCTTGGGTCAGTGTTCTACAACTTTTCAACCAAGCTGGAGACTCACATTTTGCTTGCTTGCAGTGCCTGGCCTGGGAGATGCTGCTGCTGGAGCTATACTGCTCGTCGTCACCTTCTACTATTATAATGGCTTCATGAATGCATTGGATCGCCAGATGCGACTCGATTACGCGAACGATCCACAAATGCTGAAGGAATACGAGCGCATCAAGCGCAAGCATAACAAGGGTATACGTAAGATCCAGAAGACTGGTATGGTCACAATTTGGCTGACTGTAATTTGCGTCTGCAGTCATCGCACTGTTCAAGAAGGTCACTATCGGTACAATTCCATTCGTAGGTGACTATCGGGCAGCGCAAAAGTATAGACCAGCTTCGAGGGCGTCACGTAACATTGGCAAAATGGTCATTGAGCTCTACGGATACGAGGGTGACGAAAAGCATGGGTTTCTGCATATGACATTCAGGCTGCCGCGCAGGCCGGGGAGAGCCAAGCAGAAGGAGTACAGCAACACTAATCGACCAACATACAGCAAGAGCCAGAGGAGTGCTGGGCGCTCCACCAAATCATCTAAGAAGAGCAAGCGCCGCAGAAGGTGGTAGTGGATTGAGATTTAAGGGGCATGCTAAGGCTGCGATATAGCGTTGTCCTGCCTGGAGCCGTTCAATCTATATCGATAGTGCATCTGCCTTCCCAGATTGATGCGTGACTTTGCTCTTTCTTTGCACCACAACGAGATTCCAGCCATGGTGACGGCGAAGCTGGGTGAGGGCTAATGCCAGAGATGCTAGAAGTAGCAAGCTGAGGAGAATCCATGTGACATCCAGCTGCAAGGCCTACCGCGATTCTGCGTACAAATGCAGCGACGGGACAGAAGGCAAGCCTGATGCACATCTAAGCTAGAAAAGGGAGAAACAAGGGCTAATAGGAGAGCATATGAACAGCGACACTCGTCCGACTTGGTCATCAAGAAGCTTACTGGCCGTCCTATCATCCGTTCTGGTCCAAGTAGGTTTCAGGCTATAGCAGCAAGTCCCGCAAGCCAGGAGCTCATTCCTTGATGCTTCTACAGCCGGGCGTATGTCACAGACTGGCCATGTAGCGACTGTCTTCGGATGCACTGGCTTCTTAGGACGATACCTCGTACACAAGCTGGCAAAGAAGGGCACGCAGGTCGTGCTTCCGTACAGGGACGAGGATGAGAAGAGACATCTCAGAGTTATGGGTGTGTAACTCATCGTATAGTGGTCGTGCGAAATGCTAAACCAGGCTTGCTGCTGGCTGTCTGCAGGAGATCTTGGCCAGATTGTCCCTATGGTCGGCCTGCAAGCTTTGTGGAGTCACAGGAAGAAGACTAATATACTCTATACAGGAATGGGATATGCGTAACGACACTCAAATCGAAGAATGCGTGCGGCATTCCGACATCGTTTACAACTTGGTTGGCAGAGACTACGAGACAAAGCGAGTTCACATACTAGCTGTCATCCTGGAGTCTAGGACTAATCTCCATACGTATGCAGAAACTTCAAATTCCCTGAAGTGCATGTCGAAGGCGCTCGCCGTATCGCACGCATCTCAGCTCTTTCTGGCGTATCCCGCTTCGTACATGTTTCGCACCTGAACGCAGACCATAATTCACCTTCAAGAGTGTATAGACACAAAGCAGAAGGTGAAGATGCAGTCAACCAAGCTTTCCCAGGAGCGACTATCGTTCGTCCTTCGTGGATGTACGGCCATGAAGACAGACTACTCAACACAATCGCGACATCACCTTCTGTCTTCCGCATAAACCATGGAGATACACGCATCAAGCCTGTGCATGTGCGTATGCCAGTCCTGCGTGGAGCAGATTAAAGCCTAATGTCTGCTTCATAGGTTACTGACATTGCTGAAGCAATGTACATCATGATGGATGCTGAAGAGACCTCTATTGGCCAGACTTTCTCCCTACCTGGGCCGAGAACCTACACCTACAACGACCTCATCAACATTGCTGAAACCCGAACATTGCAAAAGCTAAAAGGGCCCAATATGCCACGATGGCTGATATCTGGACTCACAAAAGCATGGGAGAACGTCTGGTGGCCCACTATCTCCCCAGATGAGATCGTGAGAAGGTATATGGACGATAAGGATCCGCAGCCTGGTACTCTTGGCTTCAAAGAGCTTGGCATCACGCCTGACGTGCTAGACGACCTTGCTATCGTATACTTGAGACGATACAGATCAAGTGCTTACTTCGATCAGCCGGGTGAGTGCTGCTTGTCGCGCTGTTAATCGGTCCAGGCTGAGATCTCGGTCTCTATCACAACAGTGGAGACGGGAGGTGTCAAGCTGCGAGCGAAGAACTACCACGTAGTCGAGTAGACTGCGAAAATCTGCTTTGTACTCCCTGTCCTGTTCTATTGTCCATCAGCCGTAACAGCTATTCGCACAGACTAACTCGGTCCTGGCTGATGCTTTGGGCAGCGCCCACGAAGCCGTGAGTCATCCTCGTGAAAGCTCGCTTACGCTTAGAGGTGTCCTCTTGGCAAACTCGCATAGATAAGCTTTAGTTGCTGTTTGGCACATTCACCCGAGCGAAGACAGTCTGACCGTCCATCATCGGCTACTTCAGGAGCCGGATCAAGACTAAGCGAGCTGCTTCAGCTTGAAAAGCTCACAGCATCTCTCTTCTTTCTCCCTTCTCTTCTTAACTCACACAAGCAAACCTCCTCCCTACACACCCTATAACTCATCACAAGCTCCATCATGCAGTCCACTACCGTAGCTCCCGTCAACAACTGTGGCTCATGCAGTAAGGGTTGTTAGCAGATTCATGTCAGGTCGCATCGCTCACATCATCGTTCCACAGCATGCTGCTCCACCAGCAACTGCAGCTGCAACTGCTGCTCCTAAAGGCTCCCCACGCTGCAATGACAGTAAATAAGCACAAGATGTGCGCCCTTTGTCTCTGCTGATAGTCTTCTACAGGCACCTCCGGTCCTCTGGACGTACCGTAAGGGAGATGGTTTCAAGTGACAGTTCGATGGATTGTTCCCGGCAGCGATAAGTGCACCGGAAGAGCCTGAGTCGTTGGCTATCATGTATTAGTATCTTGCTTGACCGATTAAACCTTAAGAAGTCCACCTGAGCTGCCTTCTTCTGATGCTGCCTTCGACTTCGTGCTGATTGGAAGCTATTCCTACAGATCTCCACTAATCCGCCTTCTGTCGGCACGGTATGCGAAGGCATGCGAACAGATCGGAAGCTCGCCTACCCTGTCATGCAGTCTACGCACCGATAGGATCCGAAATCCTGAATCACATGGCCCTCCTCCACGTAAAGCGGGTAGCCTAACAGTGCATCTCCTTGGCTAGGTTAAGCTTCACAATGGATCTTCAGCCTGACGGTCAAACGTGAAGACTGCAAAGGCATCCGGGCTCGGCAAGCCCTTTTTCCAGGGTATAAAAGGCGCCCATATCGTCTCCACCTCTCTCTTCTTTCTACTTCATATAGCCAATCCAATCCATTCCCACCCAATCCAAATCTACATCAATCCATATTCATACAATGGCTCCCGTCAACAACTGCAACGGATCCTGTACGTGCTGCTTGTACATACCTGTCTTCCACTTACTGATCCTGTTTACAGCCTGCTGCTCTAGCAGCTCATGCTCTTGCTCTTGCTGCTCCTCCTCATAATTGATGCTCGAGGCGGCGCCTGAGGGACGCGGAAGCTTAGTAAGTACATTGTCGAGCTACACAGAAGCTCTGACTAATTTATGTATTCGAAAGCGCTACGAAGAGATGAGGTAACGACTGTTCCCGAGGCTGCTTTCGGAAGAGCCTCTGGCTACTAAAAAAGTGATTGTATGCTGGATCATCCGACTACCTAGCTGCGTTGTAGATTAGCGTAGTATGGTAGCGTCTGACTCTGGCGTGCAAAAGCATCATAAAACCACCTTCAGAGCCGGTTGCCGCTATCGCGATTCTTCGAGGTCGCTGGATCATCAGGCAGATTAAATTGTGTCTGCTCAAACACATTCGACATCAATACAACTGCCTGTCAAGCCGGCTCCTCTTCAATTTGCGTCCCGCTGCCTTCGGATCCTCTTCTGCGTTCTATTACCCATGATATACAATGCGCTTCTACAAGGTTCACGGCTGCTGTGGAACAAGACATACACTCTCTTATTGCCCGTGGCCATCCGTGATGTCAAACCTCTTGTTTGCAAAATCGAAGCTCCCCTTCACTCGCCGACTGGATCATTCCCTGTGCAGATTGCAGAAAACGCTTGGCATTTCGTTTGTTTGATATGCTACTGTCACCTTTAGCATTGCAGATGGCTCCTGATAACCCCAATCTGCGATGTTCATGTCCAAATTCACTGAAATTAATGCTGCATCCGTCGCTGGCCGGCGAGTCCGTGGTGAGCCCACATCCTGTTCTATATTTCGTAGGGTGTGCAGCTGACATGGTTCCGGTCTTAAGCCCGCTACTTACCTGTAGTCATCATATTCGGCCTTATGTGGTTCGCGAGTCTTAGCGACTACACGGCTTCTTACAGACAAAATCTTCGTGACCAGCTACAGCACAGGCTACGGAGTAGCTTCAATATGCTGCGGGGACAAAGCTGGGATGCAACTCTTCATAATGTGGGTGGTCGCGCTACTTGCAGCAAGACGACAGGGCTTATCGTGATCATTTCAATAGATGTTGGCTCCCGACTGTCCTGTTGGAAAGACAGTGACCAAGAAATACGTACGAGGCCGGATGCCTGCTATTGCTCTGACCTCGTTCCCCAGGTCTGGTAGGTTGTACAGTCTTACTTACGAACCCACTTCAACCTTCTCTGCACAGGGAATAGCTATACACGATCATTGATAGAAAGAGCATCGGGCTATCAGACTTCTTCCTTGTACTGCGACGCTAGATTACGGCCAGCCTTCCATGCTGAATGCGATGGTTGGAAGAATCCTTGGATTGTGAGTAACCTCTTTCGCTCGCTGAACATCCTGTCCATGTGCTCATTCCTCACACTAGATCAAGAACCGTAAGCCTGCGCATGGAGTAGGCGAGGCACCATGGCTGAAGATCTCTCTTTAGATTGGCCAGCAGGGAAGAATGTTAGCTCGATAGGGGCTTGGCAAAAGTTTGACAAGGCTCTGCTTCTGGTTAGAAATCCGTTAGAGTAAGTAACACTGAGTTCTAGGTGCCAGTCGAGCTTATGTGCCATCTGCTCTAACGATAAACTTGACAGTGTGGCATGGAGCCTCTATAATTTGTAGGTTAGCACGCCTCGCTGAACATCAGAAGCTGAAAGGATGGTCACAGGGAGAAGACCAGCTCGCATAATAAACGCTTGAAGAACTTCAAGTTTGGCAGGAAGCACCATAATCACCTGAAGAGTTACGCCGATATACTTGCGAAGCATACCGAGTACTGGTACGTCCACGCGCAGCAATATGTGTTTTCCATATTCTAACTGCTGCATCTCGCAAACGAAACCAGGCTTGGCGAAGCGAACATTCAGACCCATATCATCCGCTACGAGGATCTTCGGACCAACACCTTTGTCGAGACAATGAGTATGCTAAACTTTGTCCTACCGCAAGCCGACCTGCCAAGTCTGGAAAGGGTAGCTTGTGCAGTCGAGGACGATCCGGAGAAGGTGTGTTTTCTTGACACTTCCCGGAGCCCTGGCTGACGATATCATTATTTAGGACGCTTATCGCTCACACAAGTACTCCCCTTTTTACTCCTGGAACAAGTTCGAGCCGGATACGCGTGACTACTTCTTGGATCTGGTTGGCGAAATCTGGTGCATGTTTGGGTATGACAATCTCCTACGCCAAACTCTCGGAGTAGAAGCTGTCAACTGCAAGAGCTTGCCACAAACCGTCGCCAAGCCTCCGGACTTGAATAGCATTTTGCAAGAAGCATTAGCAAGTTGATTCGGCAGCGCGTAGGAGCGGTGAAGGCGATCGTTACAACAGCGATCATAGACTGGCAGAAGCACCATCGTGAGTAAGAATATCACCACATTGGAGCGGGTGGTGCGTTACCGCCGACTTGGCGGCAGCGGGCTGGTTTGGGAACGTCTACCAGTCTGATCATAGTATCGCACCTGCCACCCCCTGCCTTTCCCTGCGATGAATTCGTGTCTAATACTGCCACGGTTGTTGTTCGCCGCATTCCACAGCGTCCGCTGGTCCAGGCTCATATCTGACATTCTGACAGTAACCGAATGCCGACTGAAAGCTGCCGTATAGCAGCCCGTAGCGAAATTGTAGCTGACTTGTGCAGTTTCTGATGACTGACAATGAATGACGACTCAGCCTAAATGCTAGATAGCAACGTCTTACCAAGTCTTACCATGATCGCACCAATTTGAGTACCACAGCGTTCAGTCCGTGTGGCAGGCTAAATAAATCAGGAGTCGAGGAGGACAGCAGATGCTCCAGCACATCTTTGAGGGCGGAGAGGCTATGCTTCTTGTCTGTTAGGTCAGACTTGGCCTGGGATTTTGTCGTGCGACCTGTGGGAAACAGCCATCAAGCAGACTTTGCGCGCTTCACTCCATATACGCAGCTGGTATACCTACACGTATTGCAACGTCGGTAAAGCAAGTCATCTGGGCTTCTCGGAGGACCTGAAATTATGATTGTCAGCTTGCAGCTGAGCCCGCTCAGCGTTGCATCTTGTTTGACATGGTCCATTGAGGCTTGAAGCATCGACTGCGTGTTAGCAATGCTCCTTTTGACCGTCGAGGTGCTGTGCAATGGTGACTTCAGAAGCAGGACCCTGCCGTGTTATCGGCAGAAGACAGGCCATCCTGGCGCAAATCAACCTCAGAGACGCATGTCTTAAGAGCTGACACAGAAAGGGTAGCTCTGATTGGAACCGAGGCTGGCAAACGAAGCTTAGCAAGATAAGAGTGGACGAAATGTAGGCAGATATCGAGGCGTTTTGCAGAGGTTATTATGAAGGAAGTATAACATACTCTGCGCTCGAAAGGTCGTGCTGAGAATGCTCAGCCGTGCTTGAGGCCTTCTGTGCAATCCGACGCTCAATCTTCAGTCCGTATGGCCTTTGGAATAGGAGTCTTGCCCAATCTCTTGCCGTTTTCGTAGAAGCGCATGAGCCAGCCTCTGCTCGTGTTGACGTATACGACGTCGATCTCGCTCCGTCTGGCCTTATGCCAGAGATTTTTACGCTCTGCATCCAGGACCGAGATGCCAACCGTGGTACTGTGTCCGCGTGCATTTCTGCTATCCGGAAAGACGACCTTGAAGGTGCCAGTGCCATCGCTATAGGTGACCTTGCCTGTAATTTTGCTCTGAAGACAGGCAGGAGCGCTCAGCGTTTGAACGGTAGCTACCATTTAGTCTGAACATACCATGCTGCGGAGTATACGTTACAATACGAGGAGGTCAAGGAGCATACAGCTGGACATTGGCGTTTTTGCTTGCTGAATTGCTGAAAGGCGATGCGTCGCGTCTGGCGGTCATTGCTCTGCCCTGAGCGAATTGGCAGGACGAACAAAGGGGCAGACCAGACTGCAAGATTTGCATGTGGAACTTCACAACAACAGGGGTTCGACTTCACGTCGCACGGAGGGTAGCTGTAAAGCTGGCGGTACTGCCGTCACTGCAAAATTTGCGTCATCCCAGCATCTATGGTTGCCAACCAGTCGCCAAGTTGGCCAAGCACTTGGTCCAGATCATCTTGCACATCCACCTTGAGGCATAACGCCCCGTAATCGAAGGGAGCGATATTGGGCCCGGTAGGCCAGTCGCCGATCGATACAGATGATCTGACGGTGGTAGTAGCGGAAAGAGGTGTCCTGATGTTCGTAGAGGCTGTCAGAGCCGTCTGAGGAGATGTTGTGACGGATGGGAAAGGGTATTCTTTGGTTGTAGGCGTTTGTGACGGTGAGACGGGCGAAGCATTCGGCATTGGTGTTAGCAAGTTATCTTCTGACAGCTGTGCAAGGAACGATTAGTGACATCTCAGCGGGCATTGTCTAGACTGATTGGCTTACATGCATCCCGTGTCTCGGTGTCAGCGGACTCTGCACCCTTGCTAATGAAGCTGCATTGGCATCCGCTATATTAAGCGCAGATGGCCTGCGTTGCATAGCAGCTCTTGCTTGTGCGAAGGGACTAGCCTTTGCGAAATTTAGCACACCCTTGCTCAATGGCTCCTCCGGCACAGCCTTATTGGCATCGAAATTCGGCGCCGTATTTGCACGATTACGTATTTGAGAGGAAGACGGAGATGTAGAGGACGGCGATACTAAAGTTCGGGATGTGCTGAATTCGTCTTCCTCCTCTGACGCTCGCGCTCGGGTCAAGGAGGGTAGAGACGGTGAAGCAGCTACACCAGCTCGAGAACCAGGCACCATATTATCTGGAGACGCTGTACGCCTGAAGCCCTCTTCTGCTTCTTGCGGAGGCGAAGAGAAGGCAGGACCGACTGCAGGACCACCGAAGCTTCCGCCAGGCCCGTACAAGCTATCGTTGCTGGCTTGTCGATTGCGTTTAGGGAAAGGATTCGGGTTACTAAACATGCTGAAGGATGACTGAGCTCCACTTGCCCATGCTGGACGTACAGTGGTGGGACTGGCGAGATCTGAGGGAATGCTTATACCGCTTGATGAATCGTCGCCATCTTCGCTACTCAAGTCAGACTGTCCGAATGGCGTAGGACCGCTTTCGGGCTCTACCAGCTCATCCTCCCTCTCGATCTTGCCTACGCTCATGGCAGATGAAACATACCATGGCGTAGACGTTGGGGCCCACCCAGACATGCCGCCCGATGCCCATGCTGGCATACCCGAATCGTTGCTATCAAAGCTGGGTAAGGAGATTCCGCCAGAGCTAGAATCGTCCAGATCGGGTATCGCTATGCTGTTTGGCCTAAGAGTGTCTCCATCGACCCAGTTGGAGCTTGTAGACGCAGCAAGTGAGTGACCGCCATATAAGTCAGCATCCTCGTTTCCTTTGAACAGGTTCATCAGAGGGTGACTGTTCTGTGTAGGAGGTGCTTTCCTTGCTGTGGGCGCGTCATCAGCACTTCTGGAGTCGGTATTCATATTGTTTCGATGATCGTAGTAAGGCTCATCTCCAAGCCCACCCAATTGCAGATCGTCCTCGCCATCGAAGAGCCAGCTGGAAGGTCTGTCCATGTCGAGTTCGAAAGTATCGTCACGCCGAGCCACGTCTCCTATTATACTCATTCTGACTCCTCCAGCATTGACCCAGCCTCCATACCTGACAATGAGTTCCCTGAGCAGGGCTGTCGGTACTCGGCTGGCGCCTTTGATCCACCTGCTTTTGCTCAATTCTTCAGCGCCTGGCCTCTGATTAGGATCAGGTGTCAGACAGAGTGCTAGAAATTCCTTCATAGCTGAGCTCCACTGGTCGCCTTCGAGTTTGGCAGGTTCTGTGCGAGGGATCATAGCGATCGCTCGTAGAGGCTCCATTCTAGCATACGGTGGATTGCCCGTGGCTACTTCATAGACAGTAACGCCCAGAGACCATAAATCGGCTTTGGAATCGTACATCTTGCCCTCGGTGATCACTTCGGGCGCCATCCAGTACGGCGTGCCGATGAACGTGGAGCGCTTCGAAGACGTAGATAAATGAGCGGCTACGCCAAAGTCGCATAGCAAGATGCGCCCAGTCTGGGTTAGCAGGATGTTGGCGGCTGCCGATATAGTTGTCAGACCATCGCAATCTTCTCCTGTACGCGTATGCCTTACCTTTAATATCACGATGTATAATGTTCTCCTTGTGCAGGTAAGCCAGAGCAATCAGTACCTCGCGCATAATCACTACCGAGAACCGCTCTTCGATGGGACCTGCTTTCATCTGAGAAGACAAGAGAGCGTGTAAGTCAGTCTTGCACATACAGAGCATTAGACCACAACCATAGACGGACCAGAGTTCTGATAGAACCGCCGCTTGCATAGTCCATTGCGATCCAAAGCTCCATCCCCTTGATCCAGCAGCCATAGTAGAGGGTGATATTGTGGTTCGCAGCATCTCTGAGCTGCGACAGAAGCGCAACTTCGCGCTGGATCTCGTTGATGTCCTCGTTGTCCGGATGATCCAAATCGATAACCTTTGTTCCAGCAAGAATCAGTCTCACCAGCCGTCACTCTGGATTGCAACTACCTTCAACGCTATCACTTCGCCATTTTGCTTGTTCGTCCCGCGATAGACTGTCCCATAGGCTCCCTTTCCGAGCACTTCATGCGTCTCAAAGTCGCCCGGATTGCCAAACGAGTTCATGATGGATCCAAAACAGCTTCACTGCTACCGCAACTTGATGGTATTGCGCGCCATGCACCTTATTTCGCAGTAAATTACGGACGCGCCGTGTGGACGTAGATGGAAAGAAGCAGAGAGGCAGCTTTGGTAACGCTAATAATGTGTTCGCTGAGTATTGATAAGGTATTGTTCTACTGCAAGACGGCTATGCTACATCGTTATCGACACGAGGATACAGATTGCCCAATGTGAAGAAGAGAATGTTTCGAACGTTATATCTTATCGCCCGACTGGCCCTTCCGGTCCCGATGTGTGTGTAAAAGTATGCGGTGTACCGCTTTCCGACCGCGAACCAACTCTCTGCCTGGTAGCGCGACCGTCTCGCTCTGTACCCGAATGTGCCGCATTATTGCCTCCTTCGTTCGCAGAGCTGCTTCTTCGCCGTCTACGGCGTGATGACCGTTCAGTAATAGCATCTTCGCTCTCGTCCCCATCTAGCGTTGGCAACTCTACAGCATTGGCTCCTGTCCCGCTACCAGCGCTAGGCGGCCCAGATACCCAAGACCAGCCATGCTCTGTATCTTCTCGAGGATGACGCATGATCTGTCTGAGGCCGCGTATGCGTCGTAAGGTGTTGCTGGACTCCACCTCATCGTTGTTGTCCTCCTGCTCGGACTGTAAGGCCGAGAAGCGGAAGGTAGGCTGCATTGAAGGTGTCCGTCGAGGCCGACTGCCGCCTGCTAACTCTGTAGCAGTCTGATTTGCAGTCAGGTCGTCCACACTGCGCGTCGGTAAGGGCGGCCAAGGATCTCGTAGGCTCTCAGGAGCATGTCCATACAGCGCAGGGTCCGGATAACGCCATGGTCGATGACTACGTCCTATCGTTTGAGACAGTATCTCTTCAGGACCGGACAATGCCAACAACCCCGATTGCTCGGATGAAAGACCAAAAGCCGTGCCTGCTCGCCTGTCCCATTCGTTAATATCCCCTGCTAGGCCGTGCTTGATATCATCATCGAGGAAAGGCACAGAGCCGAGCTCCCAGCGCATGACCTTCCCGGTCGAAGCAGAAGCTGCCAGAGGTGTAGAAAAATCTGGCGAGATTTGCGAAGCAGGTATCTGGCCTTCCTTCCGAGCGGCGCAGATAACAGCAGAAGTAAAGAAAGTCCATTTGCTGGGCTGTGTATCGTTGTTAGAACGCTTGCACCGGTGACAGGTGGAGACGGTCGCGCGCCCGACTACGTTGCCGCTAACAAGTGGTTCGCAGACTTCAGCATATAGACTACTAGACAGAGATGATGAGACTTTGCTCACCATACTCTGCAGCCTAAATATGCCTTCTTGCAACCACAAGTCAGGCCAAGCCGGGCTCTGTCGCCTTCTATGGATATTTCATCTTCTTCAGTGATTGCTTCAAGCCAGTCTACGGTGGAGGTAGGTGGCGGTGTCTGGCTCGCGAAGACATTTAGACCGCTTGCAGTGTGAGCTCTGGCGCAGATGAGTACCCCGCAGCCACCGCCGCCTGACTTGCTATCTGGCGTAGGAGAATGTCTCTTGCGACTGTTAAGTGCAGTGCGTTGCGTATATCCCGTTTGCGGGCGCCTTTCTACACTATCGTCAAGGTAGAAGAAGTCAGGCGGGAGGCTATCTCGCGAGCTCGGGCGTCGACTATCGGCTGAGGGAGGTGCAGCACAGTAGAGAAGGAGTACAGGCTTCAAGGTGATAGGGCGGGGCTGTGGAGCGTTTGAAGAATGATTACGAGTGGGACGGCTGGCGATACTGCTCCTAGAAAGTCCGTTCGCAGGAGCTTGCCTGTTTCTATCTGGTGAAGGAGGAAAGAAGATGGACTCTGCTCGAGAAATGGATGCAGCTGTGATGGTACGTCTGCGGAGCAGCGGGTCCGGTGAGCTGTCGTAATCGCTGTTTGCGTCTGCCTGGCCAGCCATATCGTGCGTAGAAGTCTCATGAAGCTCTCTAAGGTGTCCATATGTGTCTTGAGCTTCGTCGAGGATATCTCGAGGCCGGCTGACCAGTCGCCTACGTAGGCGTCTTCGCCTTTGTGCCACCTCCCCTCTGACCAAGACTTGGTCAAGCATATCTGTACCTTCTCCATCACTGTCTTGAAAGGCCTCTGCGGGCTGCCAGCCTTCGATCCCTTCCAGCATCCCGGTCACGCTGCTGCTTCGAGGTCGATCCATCCGCAGAGACCGAGTTGTAGGTGTGCAGCGTTAAGTATTAGAGATGCCCTACTGTGTTGGACCTGATGTGCAAGATCTCCATAGCTGGTTGTTGTCTTATGTCAAGGATGGAGTTACCGGAGACCTGAAGTGAGTATGCTACAATTTGGACAGTCTATGCACAATACCATCTCTATCCATCCTCACAAGGTAGTCTTCGTTGATTTCCGAGACCTTCGTAACTCCCGCCAATGCCATGCACAATCTGAATTCATCCTCCAATAGCCGCAAGCAGAGCTCGACACCTTCCTGGCCTTTGTATGCCAGTCCCCATAGCACAGGTCTGCCGATCCATACGAAATCTGCTCCTAATGCCAGCGCCTTGAAGATGTCGGTACCGTGTCTGACGCCTGCTCGAAGCGTCAATATAGATCAGGCATCGAAGCAGGCCCAGCTTACCTCCGTCTACATGAACAGGGATCTTGCCCTTGACAGCAGCAACGACCTCTGGAAGTGCGTCCAAGGTAGCTAGTGCGCCATTAAGCTGTCTTCCTCCATGATTCGAAACGACTATGCCATCAACGCCGTGATGCAGGGCAAGAAGGGCATCTTCCGCAGTCGCGACACCCTTTACCCAAACCTCCATCTCTTTACCGCATTCCTGCTTGAGCCATTCGATATCCCGCTCCCAGGACAAGGTTGGATTGGCAGCGTGGGTATGGAAGCGAATAGCTCCTTGCGGCAGAACACGCTTAGTGCCATCGGTGTATCCTGCGACACTTTCACTCTTCTCCGCGCCCTTCCCGCTGTTAGTGCCATCCATGACGCTAGCAGCCGCATCTGACTCCTTGTCTTCCGGGAAATTCGCGATCGATAAGTGTTGAGGAAGCTTGAACTGATTTCTTATCTCCATATTACGTCTACCAAGCATTGGCGTGTCTACCGTTAAGAAGACGGCTTTATATCCTGCTTTCTTTGCTCTGGCAAGGAGTTTCCGCGAATGGTCCCGCTCTTCGAAAAGGTAAAGCTGCAGAGCATGTGGGACCTTGCCTCCAAGCTCAGTAGCGACGTCTTCCAAGCTTGTTGTAGCGAAAGAGGACAGGCCCATGACTACGTCGGCATTCTTGCAGGCTCTTGCAGTCGCAATCTCTCCATCTCCGTGCGCTAGTCTTTGCATAGCTGTGGGAGCTACACCCATTGGAAATGCGTTCTTGTGACCAAAGATGGAGATAGTCGTGTCGATGACACTGACATCTCGAAGCACTCTTGGTCGAATGCGGTACTTTTGGAAAGCCGAGATGTTCTAGAGAAATATCGCGAATCAGCATGGAGCTAGAATAATTTTCAGTGTGTATCGGAGAGGAATAGCTAGAGGGAGAAAGACATGACGAAGTCGCTCTTTCGGACCGGCTGTCAAGATCTAGTCTGAGACAAGCGCTCACCTCTGCAAGGGTGGATCCAGAGTCTGCGCCTTCGTTGTAGTAATCTCGCGTTTGTTTGTCCATCCTGTCACGGGCGATGACCTCGAGCTCCGAGATCGTTAGGACTGACAGGTCATGAGGGCGGGGTTTTCCTCGAGGAGCCATTGTAGGAGCAGTAGAGAGGACGATAGAAGTAAGGATCTAGCAAGAAAGCAAGCAAAGTACAGCGAAAAGAGGGAGAAGAAGCAAGATAAAGAATCGGGTAGGTCACACCCGGAAATGTCGGTGCCACTTCGCCGCGGAACTCGATTCAGTCGCTACACTCCAGATGGGTAGCTACACCTTCAGACATGCTCTGTTTCTATGCTTGTATATCATCACTCATCTCGGCATTCGAAAAGCTCATAACGGCCTTACTTCTGGTTGGGCTTGATAGGCACCATGTTCTGGACGAACTGGAAGTGAGCAGTTGAGGGCAGAACAACTCCACCTGGTCCTCCAACCCAGTGAGGGTCTCTCTGAATCATGGTGTGAGGGAAGCCCATGTCGAATGGAACTACTCCCTCGAGCTCCTCGATCTGAGCATCGCTTAGGCTGATAGACAGAGCTTTGATGTTATCCTGGAGATGGGAGATCTTGCGTCCTCCAATGATAGGGAAGACATAAGGTGTCTTTTGCACTGCAACCTCGATGTTAGTGTCTGTTCTTCTGCTTGCTTTCTTGTCAATTCAAGCAGACTTACTGACGTAAGCCAGAGCAACAGCAGTAACGCTGGCTCCAACTTCATCTCCAACCTTCTCGAGAGCCTCACTGATCTTAATATCGTTCTCCGATCGCTCACCTCGAAGCTTTTCTCCGGCCTTCTCACGTTCTTCAGCGGCTTTCTTGGACAGCCAGACTCCCTGGCCAATAGCACCCCATGGAGCGATTCCTAGGCCTTCAGCACGGCACATAGCTGCGGAACACAATGATCAGCTTGGTGCCCTGGTCGGTGCAAAAAGAGGCGATGCAAGACTAACGAATGATCTCCCTCTCAAGGTCTCGCATGCTGAGATTCCAGCGTCCTTGGTAGAGGACAAACGGCGAGAAGCCATGCTCTCGAGCGTAGGCGTTAGCCTTGACCACTACCCAGGCTGGAGTGTCTGACACGGCAGGGTAGAGGACCTGCCCAGCCATGATGTGCTTGTGCAGACCTCGCATGACCTCTTCTACTGAGGTAGTCCATTCCCTACGATCCGAATCAGTAATGTACCTCTCCTATCAATCTTGGACAGACCCACCAGAAATGGATATAACTATCGATTAAGCGCAAGTCAGCTCGCGGGACGGATCGAGGGAGTCGAGCCGCTTACAGAATGTCGATGTAGTCTGTCTGGAGACGCTTAAGCGACTCCCGAACGGTAAGATGCATGCTCTTAGTGTGATTTCCGGCAGAGTTGGCATCCTTGTTTGTGCCGTCGTTCCAGCCAGAGTACTTTGTAGCAAGCACGATTTGATCTCGGTTGCCGCGAGCAGCCATCCATTCGCCGACCCATCGTTCCCTACATTTCATAATCAGCATCTGCAATGCGGATGAGGGGAACATCGCGTACGAGTCGCCGAAATGGTACAGATTGGCTACATCGATGAAGTTACCTCCGGCTTCAAAGAAAGCATCTAAGAGCTCGAAGGCTTCGTCCTGTACGGCAAAGTCAGCATACTGCGTTGGAGATTATGTCGATCTTCGTGTCACCTTGGTGATTTTACCGGTGAAGTCTGAAAGTAGAGACTTAGTATGGATAGTTCTGTAGATCAGAATGGACAGCTTGCGACCTACTCTCCCATTGCGCTCCAATCGACATTCCACCTGGTGGAGACACACATATCAGCTGTAGTCTGCCTATAGTTGTCAACGGACAGGCCTACCGAGACATAGTGGAGATACACGAATACCAGCATTGGGTGAGAGGAGTCTCCTGTATCCCAAGGGAGTCTTCGGCTCTGCAGCCGGTTTGAATAGTTCAGCAGCGGAGGACATAATTAAGTGTGCTTTTAGTTATCTCCTCGTTTTGCGAGAAGTAGGAAGGGAGTCAAGAGCCACGAGGAAGGAGTGGCAGCTGTCTGTCAGCCCGTTGCTAATTCTCAAATTACCTCACCAACGGCAACGCGGCGTTATTTCCTTGCCGCAATCGTTAACGCCGACCCATGCGCGAGGGTAGATTGGGTTGTCAGCAAGTTGTTCCCTTCCTTGTTCCTGTTCCAGCTGGAGAGTTGTTTCTCTCTGACTGGCTTGTCAGGAAGCGCCAGTTGGACAAGATGTTCGTGTACCATAGCTAGGAAAGCACAAGCCAAACGATGCTCTTTTGACTTCAGCCTACAAGCCGCCTGAGCTCTCGCTACCGGCCCTATAAACCATTTGTCCAGACTCCCAAATCTCTGGTCGCTGGCGAGCTTCAGCGCTCTGCGGGCTGTTCGCCTGAGCTCAGGATGGTCCTCAGCGAATTGGCCGCAGTTGGGATGGGTACGTTTGCTGGCCTTGGGAGGATAATGGGAGGCATACTGAGGTATGTATATCGCACGCAGCCGTTGGCCCTCCCTTGGTATACAGCGACCAGCTGCTGTCCATCCTGAAGCGCAAGGATTCGACCGGTTTCTCCATCGATGTATGCGGCGTCCTCCTCTGCGCGAATATCATCCGCATATTCTTCTGGTTTGGCAAACGCTTTGAGCTGGCTCTGCTGGTCCAGTCTCTGCTGTGCGTCGAGGTATCGCCAAAGGACGCGCTCGAGCCGACACTTTTGTGTTCATGCATGCAGCATGATAGCCTTTCAGCTCGTATTGCTGTACTTCTGTCTGAAGTATAGTAAAGCACCTCTTCCCTCAACGAATGATGCAGATCCAAGTCCTGCTGTCTCAGGAACTGGCTTACTCTCGGGAGGTCCATGCTACCTACTACTATGCTTTTGTTACGAGTGATCCTGATTCTATCAACAGTGCTGAGCAAGTCTGCCAACGGACTGAGGCCCTACAATCTATGGCAATGGCCTAGCTACGGGGTACGCCCAACCTACTTATCACCTGCTGTCCATAACCGGACTGATACTTATGGCAGACGTACATCGAGTTTCTGGCTGGTCTCATAGTGCTCAATACCTTCATCTACCTCTTCTTCTCCGGCTACCCAACATACGTAGATACTATCGGCTTGGTCGCTTTAGGCCTGGAATCTACGCTTCCGATACCGCAACTTCTGTCAAACTACCGCCGAAAGTCGCTAGCAGGATTTAGAATGACTGTACTAGCCGGATGGCTACTGGGAGACGGTGAGCGGATCGTCACTCACTGCCAGAATCTGCTAAGCAGCCATTTGTAGCATTCAAGACACTCTATTTCTTTTTCCAAGCTGGCAATTCATGGCAATTCAAAGCGACGTGAGCTATGTCGCTGCTTCAATCGGTTCAGGACTGACGATCCTCGACAGCGCCTGCTTTCAGCTGTCCATCGACTTCCTCATACTAGGCCAAGCCCGCATATACCGCGAGAATACGGTGTGTAAGCCTCATACGAAATGCTCTGCTCAGACATGCTAACAATGGTGCACACACAGGCTCGAGGGCAGCACGAAACGCTGGCGCAAGATATCGAGAGTGTTCCGCTGGATCGTAGCCCAAGAGCCAGTACCGATATAGACCGGACATGAGTAAGCAGTGCAGAAGTGTAAGACTTTGTACAACGACAATTACAAATCTACTTCGAGTAAAGGTGGAAAATCACGCCCCAACTGATGAGAGCGGTCCTATAGCAGCTTGTCGGCTGTGAGCTGCTCCATCACCATCTCTATCAGCTCGGCTTTCTTCTTTCCCGCAAATTTCTTGACGTCTTTCTGCTTCAGGTAGTCCTTCAGCGTGTCGTTGGTCACCTGGTCATGGACGGAGTAGCCATTAGCCTGTGCCTTTGTGCTGAGTACAGAAGCAGTCACCTTAGCCAATGTACCCTTCTCTATAGCATCCACAAGCGTCTTCTCCAACTTCCCAATATCCATACTAGCTTTCTTATCCGAGACTTTGACCTTCTTGGTTACAGGTCCTTCTCCATCACTTGCACCTCCGTTTCCTCCATTTCCTGATTTGCCATTGCCACTTAATACATACGAAGTGAGTTTGGGATGATCTTCTAAATTGGACTTGATTTCCTTCACGGCGGAAGCAATTCGGTCAGTCATTAAATCCGTCATTGGTACAGTCTCGTCTTTAGGGTCGGGAGTGTCGAGCTGTAAAGCGATGGCTTCTAGATTCGCATAGTGATACTGAAGAGCTGAAAGCAGTAACTGTCAAATTTCGTAGGCGGAACAAGCAAATTAGACGGAACTTACATGGATTTGCGAATTGATGAGGAGCATATTCCACTTTCAGCTTCTTGATCAGTTTCTTGAAAGATTGAACTATAGGTGCTGCGTCTGCCATTAACGAAACAAGAATCTCGCTCAGATGCTGGCTGGAAAGGGAGGGGCAATGACTCACCAGTAGCAGAGTCCTTCACGCTCAGTGAGCTGTCCCTGACAGGCGGTCGTATATCATCGGCGAAAGGGATCTGGACGAGCCATATACAAGGCGGGGCAGTCTGTACGTCCGTTTCTTCATCACGTTCTTCTCCCTATCCCACAATAAACCGAACAGTCAGCTTTGACTAGGCCTGACTAGGTGCGAGACGTACTTGAGGTAATAGGTAGACGAATTGAGGAGTCGAGTTGCTTCGAGCTACGAGGACGCCTAGTCCCATAACGCTCTTTTTTAGCATCGATTTAAGAAGAGCTGAGAATGCTGGGATGCTATTTGCGTAAAGCTGATATGCAATAATGTCCATACAGCTCAGCACGGCTAAAGAGGATAAAGACTGATTAGTACGTACAGCTTCGTTGGGATAGATGAGATACGAATGCTTGAGGGTGTATTGCGGCTTCATCTGATCTCGAGGCATGAAGCCGAGGAGCTTCAGCGCTAAGACAGACAAATCGTCAGCTTTTACGTTTACTCATACTTCGCCAGGGTACGACGCATGACTTACAGGGCGACATTCCCAAATTCTTCATCTTTGTGATTTCCTCATTATCAAAGAAGATCTGCGCATCACCTTCTTCAGCCATCTCCCACCACACCTTGCTAATCTGCGAGACGCACCCTCTGCTCATTCGGTCCTTTATCACCCAGCCTCATGTATTTTACAATCTCAGCTTTTGCATCGAGGTCTTCTCCTGTATTCTGGTCTGTATATTGGGTCTTGTAGTATACTTCTCGGATCTCGTCTGCTTGATCTACTTGTACGGGAGGTTTCTTGCGCTGTTCACCTACGGCCGCGTACCTTTTGCACATATGATTCATCAGCTCGCTTGATCTCCAAGAAATAAGAAAAAGAGAGAGTACTGTAACTCACCCAGTCACGCTCATAGCTACTCCTTCAGCGAGAAAGAACGGTATGCTAAACATTGATCGTTTCGACTTCCCACTCTCACTAGACAAAGATAATAATTTCGCAAAGCGTTTCTCGCCAGAAAACACCATGGAAGCATTGTCCATCTCTGCATCGACCGAAGGATCGTATCGGAAGCGCTGGATGATGCTGTTAATTAAGATAAGGAGGGGAGGGTGATGACGTACGTTCCAGAATTTGGTAAGGTCGAAGTTCTTGGCCTCTGCGGGCATGAAAAAGGTCTTGATGCTGAAGCCTGATTCGTGGGCGTCCTAGAAATGCCATACAGAACGTCAGTCAGCAAGGGTTAAGTAGGTAGGCTGAGAGCGATGACTCACATTCGCAAACACCAGGGCTACGCGTTGTTGTTGCTGATTGCCTTGGAAAGGGTCGTCGTTGTCCGTGATGACATACAACGAGCGGTTGGAGATGTTTGAGGATCTACGAAATCCAAGTATCAGTCTGTCAGATGGATTGCGAGAGTATGACAACTCGCCTGTTTTTGAGCAAGTTTTCCGCAAATCGCATTCCTTCGATGAGCTGAGTCGGCTTGACGTCCGTGTCTATGGGTGCGAACTTGTGCTCGAATGACTTTGGTGACGTCTCGGCCTCTAACACAACTTCGTTAGTTTATTTCATACAGTATACGCAGGGTGACTTGCCTTCTACGATGTCGGAAAGGGCTTTGATGTTTGCTGCTCGCATAGTGGATGGCTCGACGAGCATGTATAGACCTTCTTTAGGCATCTCTCCCTCCACGTTGCGCGTCTTTACCTGTACATCTACGCGTCAGGTCTATCATGGAAGCGCATGATATAGCTAGCTTACCGTATTGTACAGGACCAAACCCACGACATCTCTGGGAGATCCAGAGATGATTCTAGTCTTCATGAGCTCCAGCGCAGACTTCAAGGCAGTAGATACATTTGATCGCACTCGACCGGTTTCTTCTTCGTCACGATCAGCCGAGGATTCGAGCATGGAGGGGGAGACGTCAATCAGGTAGACAATAGCGTCAGGTCTGTCGCGGATCTGTAGAGAGCAGCTCGAGGGTCATCATGGATGTCATGTTTCGGTAGTCGCGCGCCCAGCTCGCCTGTTCGTCCTGAATCTCGTCGTCTTCGCTCTCGTCGTCGTCTCCCTTGAGCCATGCAGATTTGCTGAAGGACATGGTTTACCGGTAGATGCAGTTGGTTGAGATTCAAGCTGGAGTGATTGATTTGCTTCTTTGCTCAGCTCCAACAACTTGATATTCCCAGCAATGAGCAGGGTGGACCCAGACAAGTTGAGGGAGATAGCAGCGCTGTCAGGTGAATCAGTAACGACATCGTAGAATGATTCCATCGATTAGATTCCTGACTTCGATGTCGTCGTTCTCCCAGCCGCCATCAACCGTCATAAGCTGGGACTGCCGCCCGCAAACGACATCAGCAGCTATCGAGGCCATGCACAACCACATTCACGAGGAAGAGGACGAGGTCGAGGCTACTCGAATGGCGCCAGAGGACGAGGCAGAGGCAGCACTCCGTATACTTACAGCAGGCCGGCTGCAGCTGGCAGCGCAAATAGGACTCTAGTCATCAACAACAATAGCAAGAGTACTCCTCAGGAAGCACCGAAAGCGCCAGAGAATGCTGGCGAAGATAGCAAGAATGCGACTGCTGACCCAGACCCAGAAGAGGAAGAAGGGGAGATTCAAGAGGACAAAGCGGCAGCACCAGTACCATCAGCACCCTCTGCTCCTGTAGCTTCAACAAGTACTCAGCCCTTCAAGAAAACCTCGAGGCATCGGACATTGGTTCTGAATGGCTCGACGAATGCTGCTGCCGCACCTACTCAAGCTGGACCTAGCGAGTCGAAAGCTGGAAGAGAAGTCGTCATCAATGGAGTGACCTTCATAAGCGATGCAAGCGGCAAGAAGCTCGCTCGAAAAGACTGTGCGGCTATACTTTCACTCCTCAAAGCCATCATGAAGTTGCATGGCTTGGCACATATGGCTTGGAGACAGAGAACTGACCTATGTACTACGATACGTCTGTAGTAGCTCAATCCGTACCTTCGACATCAACATCGAACGCTGCTGCAGCGGGAACATCGACACCATCGAAGACATCGGTCGGCGGACAAGCATACGTACGAACAAAGTCTGGCAATCTCATATCAGCGGATCTCGTCAAGAAGCGAGAAATGGAAGCGAAGCGAAAGCGACTCGACAATCTCGTTGGCATCGTGAAGAATGTTCAGCAAGCAAGAAGGTATGCAGCGAAGAATGATTTCCAGTTGAGATAGATACTCATTCGGGTGCTTCAGTTCCAATCAACGCGGCAAACAGACTGTGGCGGTCGTCAAGAAGATCAAGACGCTCTGCCAGTACTTCCAGAAGACTGGTGCGTCCGACCTGGGCTCTCAAGATCAGTGCACGCTAAATTGGCTCTTCCTCTTCCACATGCACACTCTCACTCACACGATCCCTCTCTGTCGATGCTGACACTTCTTTACTGACTAACTCATGCGATTGTTGCTGACAGGCCAATGCAAGAAAGGGCTGACGTGTCCATACATCCACGACTCGGACAAAGTCTCCATCTGTCCTCGGTATATCAAGAAATCCTGCCCTTACCCCTCTTCCGCATGCCCTTTATCACACGAGCCGAACGCAAACCGGATGCCTCAATGCCAACACTTCCCCTACTGTACTAAAGGTACAGACTGCCCCTACAACCACGTCCATGTCTCGCCGAACGCGAAGGTCTGTAAGGACTTTGTGACGCTCGGCTGGTGTGAAAGGGGTCTGGAATGTAAAGAACGCCATGTCTGGGAATGTCCGGAGTTCAGCGAGACGGGCGAATGCAATAAGCGAGGATGCAAATATCCTCATGTCATAAGGCGGAAAACGACTACATCCACTACCACTACGCCTGCTGTCGATGCTGCTGTTCAAGATGATCCAAACAAAGACACGTTTGTCAAGATGGACCAACAGCCAGAGACACAGACTACCGTCGTACTACCTGTGGCCTCAGCAAAACTACAGCGCAAGCGGTCGTACGATGAAGCGACAGCTAGTGATCGTAGCGACAACGATGACTACGACAATGACGCGAGCAGTTTTATAGAGAACGCAATCATTAACCATACTAGCGGTAATGATAGTACAGGTGTGAGCGGCAGAAAGAAGAAACTGCCAAAGATAGACGCTATGGAAGCGAACGACGATTTTGTCACGCTTGTTATCAGCGAATCTGAAGAGGAGGATGATGAAGATGAGAAGGAACAAGAAGAGGATGTTGACGAGGTCAGCGATGTCGATAGCGCAGATGATGAAGAGCCGAAGGCCACGAGAGATGAAGATGCTGGAAGTGAGGATGAAAGTGAGGTAGACGAAGACGGCGATGACACGCTCATGATCTTCGACGGTCCTGAGGTGACGGACGAAAGTGCGGCTGTTGCGTAGGCGGCCGTCTATAAGGATTGAGAGGAAGCAGATAGTCTGTTGTTCGGTCGTGTTGTCGATAACATCAACCGTGCAATCGTATCCCGAGCTGAGCAAGCAACGAAGAGATCATCGTGAACTATAACATTTGCGCCAAGCTTTCTTTGTACAACAAGCAATAAGACTGCCCTCAAGACACTATTGCGTGACCTTCACATTCAGAACTAGTCCCAGCATCCATCTATTGCAGTAGAGGCTTGCCCCTAGTCTGTTTGTACGCCTCCCTGATAGAAGCTCGTACAGCAGTCTGTTTGGCCCATTCTTTCGACAATCGGCTAGACACGCGACAAGTCAGCTTCCAATGCGTCACCAGAATAGAAAGAAAGACATACCTCATCTTAGTCGTAAATAGGACAGCAGAAGCTACTGATTTCAGCGTATGCTTCTTTCGCGATTTCATAGGTGTAGGTGGCATTCCAAAACGTGTGAGTGTAGCGTTCGTCATATCGATACTGCATCACACACACAAATCTCTCATCAATATTCTGCCCTTCTCCCCCGGATATCCAAAGGAAAAAGGCTGCTCACCTCTTCTGCTTCTGCCTGATATCAGCTTGGAGATATAGTTTCTGCTGAGCTAGATCGGCGCGGAACCATGATTCTCGAGAGAAGCATGCTTTGAGATATGCTATCTGGACGAGGAGGCCTTTGGCTTGTTGTTTATGCAGATTCGCAGCTTCCATGCAGGCCGTCCTGATGTAAGAACGATGGATCAAATCGCTGTTATACGTGAGCCGGGAGGAGAGGGTAGAGAAAGCTTACTTATTACATGTCATCGCTCCGAAAGGCTGTTTCAAGCCGCTCTGACCCGATCTCACCAGTCTCAAATCTTGTCCAATAGCCCTCGCCTCATTCTGTACCCTCTCCAGATCACTCTGTAATGATTGAACGCCATTCATGATCATGTCTCGATCCTCTACTGAGAGAACAGTGTCCGATTGAGAAGAGTTAAGTTTCAGGCGTAGGCGGTTGGTCTCGCCGGTCTGGAAGTCGAGCTCTCGGAGGGTCTTGGATTGTAGTGAGCGAGAAGCTTCTAGCTGAGCTGAGATATGTTGGCAATGCTAGAACTCATGCATCAGCTACCTGAGGGTAGACAGAAAGAAGTAGACGACATACCTGCTTGATATCGCTCAACTCCTTCAGCAACGATCCCCTCTCTTTCGCAAGCTGCTCTTTGACGCCTCTCAGCTCCTTCACCACCTTCTCGCTCCCACTTCCTTCCATCTGTCCGCCTCTCCTGCCACTCAACTGGCCCTCCAGCTGCCTGATGTTGAGGTGTGCTTCCTCCAGCTTCTCAGCTAGCGTAATAGTATTAATCCCCGCTCGATCTAGTTTGCGAAGCTTGTCGTCCACGTCTGAGTTGGCTTCTTCAAGGAAACCGCGGAGGTTCCTGATATGGTCGTTCAAGTTGTCAATCTCGACGTAGAGCGGGGCGACTGTGAGATTGCCGTCTGTTCCACCTGTCTTGTCGAGTGAGAGCTGAAATCGGCAGAATCGGAGTATCAGCGCCTTTCGACAGAAGAAAAGGTAGGACAGAGCATGAAGACGACTCACATTACCCAATATCATACTAGCGCTTCTAGGCGTCTTCATACTTTTGACAGTATCGAAGCGTACGCTCTTCTCGGGTGTCATTCCACTCCCATTATCTTTGATAGGCGTAACGAGCATCATATTATTCGCTATTGCCTGTCTCCTAAGCTGGTTGACCCTCGTCTCCAATTCATGATTACTGCTTCTCAGCGTTCGGATCTCAATTTCCCTCGCACTATCATTCTTCGTTGCTGACGATGAAGGTAGAGGAACAGGATTCGCCAATTGGAACTTCAAGTTTCCAATTTCGCGGTTCGCAAGGTCGAGTTTCTTCTGTAGTTCATTGTCGAATGCAATGCTGCTATTTGCGAGCTTCTGTTGGAGGCGCGCATAGTTGGCTTGTGTTTCTTCGAGCTGAATGCGCAGAGAAGTGAGTTGGGAAGAGGCGTCGCGCAGCTGCTGCTCGGAGGAAGCTAGTGCCGACTCTGTCTCTTCGAGAGAAGAAGTGGCGGAGGAAAGCTTGCGTTCGAGTTGTGTGATTTGGGAAGCTTGGGATGAAAGAGTATTTTCCAGCTCTTGGACAGCTTGCGAGTGTTGGGAGGAAGCTTGTGCAGAAGACGCTCGAAGCGAGTGGACCTCGTCTTCTCTGCTCTTAAAGTCGTTCTCGAGAGCTTTGATGTCGTCTGTCAGGAGGTTGATACGATCATGCAGGAGTGCATTCTGTTTCTCGAGCTCATCCTTCCGACTTGTGGAAGAAGAGGAGGAAGTGACAGGAGCGGTCGAAGCTTTCTCAAGGAGGTCTTGCACTTTATCTTTCTGGCTCTGCAGCTGCTCCACCTCCGTTCTGAGGTCCGTAACCACCTTCTCATTCTCTTCTTTCTCGTTCTTCAGAGTCGCGTTGTCCCTCTTGAGCACCCGCATAGCGTCCTCCTGTTCCTCCATGACTTTACACAGCTCCTCTTCCAGATCCTTCATCTTCTTTGCAAAATTACCTTCCATGCCCTCTACTTCCTTCTGCAATCCTTCAATCTCCATATCTTTCTCTTCCAATTGTACTAACAAGTCATCTGTGCGAGATTGGAGAGAGGACACGATGGACGCATGTCGGGAAGTGGAGTCGAGGAGTTTCTGCTCAGCGAGTGAAAGGGAATCTTGCAGGGAGGTGTTTGAGGATCGAGCGGAGGTGAGCGCATCTTGGAGGTCGAAGACCTGTTTCTGTAGATCGGAGGCAGTTTGACCTTCTTGTCCTTGTTCAAGGACTTGCTTGCGCAGACTGCCAATCTCGTCATCGCATGCAGACATCTGCTCCCGCAACGCAGCTAGTTCCTTCTCAAGCTGCGAGACTTGCTGGTTCTTCTCTTCCTCCACTTGATCAACTCTACTGCCCTCGGCATCTTCGCCCTCCAGACCTCTTGAGAGATAGTCTCTCATCTGTCTTATATCGTCCCTTGTGCGCTGATGGTTCTCCAGCATTTCCCTCGTCACGTCTCCCTCGTCCTCTCCTTCTTCCCCTTCTCCACTGGCATCTTGATGTTGACGAAGTAGACGCTGTACCTGATTCTGCGTCTCCTTCAGGCTTTCTACCAAGTTCTGGTTCTCTTTCGTCAAGTGCGTATTGAGTGTATGTAGATAGTTATTAAGCTTAGCACCATTGAACCGAGTCCCTGCACCTGCTAGTCCGCCTGAAGATATAGATTGCGCACCAACGAGTGGGAGGGAAGTGTTTCCCGTCCCGCGCGGATGAGTAGTCAAGTCATGTGAGGAAGTAGAGGAAGTAGAGGATAGTGTGCTTGTAGTAGTCATGTCTTGCTCATCCTGCAATGCTTGACGAGATGTGCACCCATCTCCTTCACTTTCCTCATCCCTCTCTTCCAACGTACTCTCTTCTTGTCCATTGATGAGCAAAGCGGGCGTGACGCTCCTTGCTCTTCTTCCATTCTGCGCATTATGATACGGCGTAGCGCGCTTCAAGTACTTATTAGGCTTCGACACAGATCTTAGAGCCGTCAAGCGTAGAGTAGAGAGAAGATGCGTTTTTCGGCGCTCGAGATCGGCGTCGGAGCTTGCTTGGCGAGGAGTAGCGAAGTTGTCGATGGTGGAAGAAGAGGCGTAGGCTTTGCTTGAGATTACAGTAGCGGGAGAAGCGGAGGAAGAAGGGTATTTGGGCGTTTCTGTTGAAGACGGAGAGGGAAGATGGGCGCGTGTAGAGATGTCGTTTGCAGAGATGGATGAAGACCGTCTTTCTGCAGAAGGTAGGCGCCGTCCAAGCCCTGGTGTCGAATAGACAGTCGACGCTGGCGTCGCTGCTGTAGTGGCAGAAGCAGGTGGCGTGGAAGGTAGTGAAGAAGGCGAGTCTTGCTCTTGCTCGTCACGCGAATGAGGGCCAGAGACTGTTCTTCTTTTCGTGATCCGCTTCCGAACAGCTACATGTGCGTCTGCCAAAGCAGGTGAAGAAATAGCGGGTGAAGAAGTTTGGAATGAAGGAAGATCCGGTAAGCTTTCACTTGCATCGACTTGTTGATCATCATTTTCTTGCTCTTCTGCTTCTTCAGGAATCGGAGAAGGGAACGTATTAGAAGTGAAGCGCGCGAATGCACGAGGGACGGGCGTGGCAATGTCGTCCTCTTCTTCTTCTGCACCGTTACTGTGATCTAGCGGATCGTTGCGAACCAAATCTGAATTGTCCATCTCTTGGAGCTGTTGTTCTAGATCACGTGAGATATTGAGCGAGCTCATCTGTGATGCGTCCAGTGATCTGTTAATAGAGTTATCATTGGTGCTTGCATCTAGTTGCTGCTGCTGCTGCTGCTGAGGGGACTGTACAACATGAGCAGCGCGAGTTGGCGTTGAATTGGCCTTGTTGTTGTTGTTCGCCAGACTAAACGAGGGTATACGATGCGCCGTCTTTGCTGAAGATGATACTGATGATGGAGATGCTGCTGATCCCTTGTACAGCTTGCGAGCGAGCGGCACCTCCTTCTTCGAGTTGTGATTGTTGCTGTTGTTTGGCTTGAGCGGGCTAAGAACACGGCGACCTGCTGCATTACCCATGGATACATTACTGTTGTTGTTGTCCATGATTGAGCTGTTGTACTCGATATCCTTGCCGTTCTTTGGCGTATTCCCTCTCCTGGCTCCGTTCTTTCGCCTGACCACGACGCTCATCCCCGATGCATCATCTGTAGTAGTATTGTTGATGTTATCGTAGCTTGACGATGCTGATCTTGGGGGTGATGGGAGATCTGGTAAGTGGGCCATTTCCTCCTGCTGTGCTGTGATACGCCGCATGATGGCTGAAGGATCCTCATGATGGCCGTTGTTGTACATGGCGGCAGTATGCTGCACTTGCTGCAAAGCAGTAGTGTCAGTTGATAGAGTTCTGAACAAGGCAGACCTCGAGTTCAGTCACGTGCTTCTCAGCCCGATCCTTGAAATTCAAAACAAGAGCGTTGCAACGACATGACAACCACCTATCAATCAGTAATCAGTACTGTACCGTAGATGACAGGGAAGGCCCACCAATTATGCCGTGACCATGCAAAGATTTCGAGATGTCCATTCAGAGTGCTATAAATTCACCTTGTCCTCAAGACCATCATCCTGTAAAGAGCGACCATGGCTCAAGTGCGAGCTAATACCGACAGCGATACGAACATGGAAGCACTCGCACAAATATGGACATTGCTCAGGAGATATACAGGTACTGTACTCATCACAATAGCTAGGAAACCGCGCGCTTATTAAGATGCAAAACATCGAATCAAAGTGTCATTCCGAGGAAAGAGGGAACGTTTCTTCAGAGATCACATGTAGCATACCGGTACTTATCAATGTTCATATTATAGAGGCCGTGTGACGATCTGGACTGTGGAGGAACTCGTGTGCGCAGGTGTATCCATACCGAACCAGCTGCTCGCGTATCGATTCGATCCAGACACCGAGTACTACGATTCAGCTTCGATAAATGCTTTATTGAATGGATCAAGAGACCACTACAGTAGGTCACTCCACCTGGTGACTGACCGAGGACCACGTTCAAGGCACTCGTTACTCGATCACACCGGTACAGACAAGAAAAGTCTAGACCGTTGAGCTGAACTGATAATGACAAATTAATTAAATTGCTTTGACAGGTGGCAGCTTCTGGGTCATGAATATGATAAGCAGATCCTGACCTCCCTATAGTGAATGCTGCTTGATGGCATGGTATGCCCGAACTCTGAAGATAGCCCTCGATGCTTTCAAGATTCCTGACTTCCAGACGGTGGGGCCTTACAACTCGGTCTCGTTGCAAAGACTAGTAGCAGCAGCAGTCAGTCAGTCAGTCAGTCAGAGTAGAACGGGTGCAGGTTGGCTTCCTGAACTCCACTCGTTCGCCCATCCTACTTGCTGCACCATGGCACACCCATCCTTACTCAATACGGGCCCAGAGGTCGACATGGACGCCCTGGGGGACAAGATCTTCAGCAAGCTCGTGCAGCTGAACGGATTACGCAGTCTTCCATTGCGAAACAGGGAATACAGCTCGTCTATGCATCTGGCGTGATGGAGCTGTACAAGGAGCATCAGCAGAAGCTGTCCCAGTCGAATCCTGCAAGTCCAACAGAGCTGGAAGCACTAAGACAATCCCCGAAGAATCTGGCAAGCACAGCGACAGCAGTGGTAATGAGCCCGTTGACTCCCCTCTCGCCTGTCCTTTCTTCCTCCTCCTCTCCTGCAGCGAGCTTCTCCTCGGCCTCGTCATTGCCAAATATAACTCAAGGCACCACTACTACTATACCGCGACGCGGGTCTCCTACATCCACCAGCACGGACTATACTACTCTCTCATCACAGTACTCATCCTCACCTTCGCCCCTCAGTCCGAATGCACAGCACACACGATCATTCTCTTCGTATTCGCCTGCTTCCTCAATAGTATCATCACCTTCCATGAGCGCTTCGCCGGTCTTGCTATCGGCCTCGCGGAGGGGAAGCAGCAACTACAGCAGCTCCAGCCGGCGCAGCAGCAGCAACAAGGCTGTCAGGATCCTAGAACTGAGCACCGGCCCAAACGCAGCCATCACTTCCATATTGACAATGCTGGCTGAAGAAGGTTACGTCCACCCTAAAGAAGATTTGGATATAACCACTAGTGATGGGGACCAGAAGATAGTCGAGAAACTGAAAAACAACAAATTGAAAGGATGGGATCATGTCAAGTTGAAGACATTTGCGCCAGAGGTGAGTTCTGCTTCATTGCATTAAGCTACGAAACGAGCAGAAGAAGAGAAGCAAGACTGAGACCAAATATACGTTGGCAGTCCGTACCGTCGCAGCCAGATTGGTACAACTTTGTCTATATATGCAAGGGAATGCACTGGGTACAGGATGAAGATGCTACTCTACGAGGTAGGGGCGCGCGGCCGACCTCCCAACAGAGAGACTCTGCTGAGTGTCGCTGACACCATCTCTTATTATCATCTTTCCACAGAGATCTACCGCGTCTTGCAGCCGGGTGGGACTGCGGGCTTCTCGTCCTTCAAGAGCATAGGATACACGTCTTCTGGTTCTGAAGACCCTTTAGGCATGTTTCCCAACAGCGGGTGGTGTGACTCTCGTTCGATCCAGAAGAAGCTTTCAAAGCACCACTTTACCGACATCCAGATCTGGGAGTATCGCTATTCTGCCTCGTGGAAGGATTTCCGGCGGACGAGCAAGCAAGTCATTGGGTATATCGTCGATCAGGCCATCAAGAAGCTGTGGAAGGACGAGAACGACGCGAGCTATGAAGGCGTTGAGGATGCAAAGAGTATCATGAAGGAACAGCTCATGAGCATGTACAAGGATGGAAACTGTAGGGGAGATATAGTAGCGCTCATCACGCTCGCTAGGAAGCCAGAGATACAGCCATCGCGCTCGTCGTATTTCTGATGAACCCCGAACTAGCAAAGGGACGAAAAGAAACGAGCAACGACCGGGAATCGGATTGGATTTGAAGGGATATTGTGTAGCTTTCGGGGATGAAGAGTATCAATACAGCATAGAGGGCGTTAAGGGTTCTTGTATCGTAGATGATTTGGGGTTAGCTTGGGTTGGGCGTTCGGTCGGAGTTAGAGAAATGGACGGTATTCTGCAGCTGACTTGATGCTCCCTTGGCTTTCTCTTACTCTCATTCATTACATATTGATTGACAAGAAGACATCGCCGTCACCGATATATTGCATTTCATCGTAATCCAAGATTCCAAGCTTGTTCGGCCTTGTCAGCTTCTCCTTGCTTCTCCATCTTCGCATTCTGCCATGGATGCATCGGCCGCAGGAGGAGGAGTCTCAGCTATTACAGAACAAGTAGCGAGCATGCCTATGCCCAGCGACGACGATAGCAACGCGAAAGCCGAGATGAATCTGGACGACCTCGACGCTCTCGGCGAGAAGCTATGCGAGAAGCTGGTAGCGCTGCAGGGCGTAGAGCAGTCCAAGTTTGCGAAACAGGGAATACAACTACTCCTAGCATCTGGGTTACTGGAGCTGTACAAAGAGCGTCAATCTCAGCAATCACAATCGCAACCTCCCAGCCCAGACCCAGCATCAGCGGCAGCAGCGCCGATGGTACAGTCGCCGACCACTACCATAACGGACAATGTAGTGCCAATGTACAGCAATACGAGCCCCATGAGCAGCATCTCGTCGGCAACCTCGGGCTCATCGTATGGTATGCCAAATATACGCCAGCAGCGGGAAGCTAGCACAGCCAGCACGAGCAGTACCTCTGCCTATTCACCCGCAACGACACATACACGGTCCTTCTCCGCCTCTTCGTCGTCCATCACTTCCTCTCCTTCACTATCTTCCACATCCTCACTGCACCGCAGTGCGAGTCGCAAGAGAGCAGTCAAGATACTGGATGTAGGGACTGGAGAGAACGGGACGATAAGCACGCTCCTGACATTGATGAGCGGAGAAGGGTTGATCTTCCCAAGAGAAGAATTGGAGATCACAGCCAGCGAGACAGAGAAGCGGATTATCGACAAGCTGAAGAATGAGAAATTCAAAGGCTTGAATCATGTCAAGATCAGAGCGTTTGCGCCAGAGGTGCGTTCATGTCGATCTTCTGGGAGAAGTCGTGAGGCTGATTGTTCGAGTCGTTTGGATACAAGGCCATACCCGCAACGGCCGAGACGTACAGTTTCGTCTTTCACAACATGGGCATGCACTGGGTGCGAGACGAGGACTCCACACTACACGGTGCGCTGTCCATTGTCTAGCTACAATTGTGTATAGCCAAGCTTAACGCGATTTTGCAGAATCGCACCGCGTCCTCCGACCAGGGGGAACAGTAGGGTTCACTTCCTTCCAATCGATAGGCTACGAGTCTTCTGGACCTGAAAATCTAACCAACATCCTCCCAAACAGCGGGTGGTCTTCCCCTGCTCGAATCCACAAGAAGCTTCTCAAGCACGGATTCACGGACATCCAGATCTTCGAGTACCGCTATCCGCATCAGTGGGAGAAGGTCAACAAGACGGGTAAACAGGTCATACAATTTGTGATAGACCATGCGATCAAGAAATTGTGGAAGGACGAGAATGATAGTGAGATTGATCAGGATACAAAGTGTGAGATGAGGGATCAGCTTATGAGCATGTTTGAGAATGGAGACTGTACGGGAGACGTGGTTGCGCTCATCACGCTGGCTAGAAAACCGGAGCTGCAGGCGGGAGTGTCGTATTTCTGAATGACGCGCGGATTCTTGGTAGAGATTTAGCGAGGGAATTAGTAGGGAATGTAATGAATGAACTTGATGATGATATACAAGAGGTAGTTATGTGTAGCTATGATGTTTCTCTAGATCAAGTTTTACTAAAATCACTTTACGCGCGCCTTGTTTATCTGCATCTTGCCTCTGTTCCGCATCTCTTTTGCAGATGGTCAAGCACGGCCATGGACGAGGCAGTACAAAGCCAGCAAACATAAAGGTATATGATATCCTACGTGCAACTGACTAGCAAGTCATCGAGCTGAGATCTGACGCGACCAGCTCCGACCCGTCTTGCCTGAGGAAGAACGAGCGAAACCGCGTAACAAGAATGCAGTGGATGCTCGCAAGACATTGAGACATGTAAACAACGATGGCTCATCCTCGTCAGATACTGAGACTGAGACTGAAGAAGAGCAAGAAGAAGGCGAGGAATGCAAGGCTTCTACGTCGAAAGTCGGGAAGCTCTATAGAGACAGCAGCAAGAAGAAGAAAGATAGGGAAGATGTCACCAAGAGCATAGACGTGCAGGAACGAAGACCGCTACACGAAATGACGGTCTGCTTGACTGGAGAGACTCAAGTCCCGAGGGTGCGCGCATCTTCTCATCACGACTTAGTGGAGAAGATCAAGCTGATGTAGTGTATGAAACTATGTGTCATAACAGAGCGAAGCGCGAAAGATGACTGAAACGCTGGGCGGCATCTTCGATGCGGCTCTTACGATAGACACGACTTTCCTGATCGCAGACAGAACAGAAGGCGATAAATACAGGGTGCGTCCTTCATTCCTACGTTTCAACGTATTGAAATTACAAGCTAAAGCAGAAGTATGTTTTGGACGATGGCAGGCCGCTGTCGATAATGGCATACCTGTACTGCACTCGCACTTCTTGAAAGCCCTACATAAAGAATGGCTGAGTGGGAATACGAATATCGATGTCAGCAAGGTATGTTAGCGGTTCCTCTTTCCCTACTCTCGGCTTTCGCGGGCGCAGGAAAGCACAACAAAGCTAACTTTCCAAACCTCCTTCCACCTGCCAGCTGTCTGAGAAGATGCGACTCACTCCCTTACATTCCCTCAAGATCTGTCTGACAGGCTATGGTTCCGACCTTGCTCGTCGCGAAGAGCTCCGCAACACGATTGTACAGACGGGCGGCGCAGACTACAGCGGGACCTTCGACCACACAGTCACGCACTTAGTCGTAGGACCTGAATTCGAGACGTTCGAAGAATGGGGTGCCCTAGCTGAAAATGGCAAAGTACACGCTGCGAGGCAGATCAACAAGACGCGAAGCAAGGGAGGCTCTTCGTCGACGAGTAGTATGCAACAAGGAGGAGGAGGAGGAAAGTTGCATATAGTATGGGGAGAATGGCTCGAACACTCCCTGATCGCTTTTGGGCGGATGAAGGAAGAATGCTATACGGTAGACATAGTGAAGGAAAGAAGCATGATCCCGCCTATTAGCGTCAAGAGGACAGAAGATATAATCACGCGAGCCAAAAGTCCGAAGAAGAAGGATACGAGAGGAAATAGGAAGAATAAGATTCTGAGACAGGAGACGGTGCAGAATCTGAATGGGAATGGCCAGGACACGGTGGTAGGCACCTTGAAGGAGGGTCTGAAGAGGAAAGGATCAAGGACGGAGCTTGTAGCTATGGGCGGAAAGAAGAAGAGCAAGTTACAAGACTCTTCGGTGATGGAAGAAAATGACGATGCTGCAGAACAAGATCACGAACAAGATCAGTTAGAAGTCGCACAGATCCGTAAAGAAAGATCATTGAGTGCCGCACCTGCCGATGCCTCAAGCTCGAGGATAGCACAATCTCAGACAGCTTCTTCGAAACCTGGCTTGAAGAGATCGAAATCACTTGCAAATGCAGAAGTGCGACGTGTCCAAGATCTTCTGGCGCAACCTTCTTCCTCTTCTTCTCAGAAACTTCAGCCTAGCACGTCGACTTCTTCCTCCCTATCGACTGTATCAAGTTCGAGGAAGGGTAAGAAACGAGCGTTAGACTCCGAAACTACCCTAGAAACCACCGCATCAGTGACTACGGCGACTGTCTCCTCCATCTTCGCGCCTAAAGCTACAGGCTCTGTACTCAGTAAACTTGCCGATAGGACATTCAAATTCAGTACTTCGACCTCCACTTCCACTTCCACCTCTACCTCTACTACTACCTCACTTCCTACAGAAAGCAACGCCCCTGCTTCTACAGCCAGTACATCCAGAAGATCAGCGACGCAGCAGCTCGCAGCGTCCGTCAATATCCTTCCCGCTTCTCTCCCTCCGTCCCATTTACCTGAAGAAAGAGATAATGAAGACGAAGAAGATGAAGAGCCACTGAAACTCATATTCGAAAATAAGAAATTCCAGATCGTCTTTCCTGGATTAGCGCATAGTATCAAAGAAGCTATGAAAACTGCTATCGAAGATCGCGCTGGGAGTGTCGTAGAGCAAGATGGTCCGGATGTAGACTATGTTCTGTGCAAGTTCATCCGGTATGTCCTATCGCCTGGCGTCGTTACTTGGCTTGCTCGATCTGATGAGTGCCTTTGCGTGTTTAGGGATACAGCCCCTGAGTTGGATCTCGAAGACCCAAGACTCGTCACCGAGCTCTGGCTGGAACAATGTATCGCATTTGATCACATCTGGGAAGATCATCCAGACTCGCTGAGATCACGAAAACCCATTCGTATGCATTTGCCGAATGAAAGTGAGTTCGCAGCGCTGCCCTTCTTTCAACTCATGCCTCTGAGCCAATGCTGATTGCACTATCAGATCTGAAAGGCATGCGGGTCTCCTTCGCTGGATTTGATGAAGTCGGTATGAATCAGTTGAAACGCTTCTCTGATGCGATAGGTGAGCTCTACGGAGGATGTCCCATGGGGTGAAGAGTCTCATGACGAAATCGACAGGCCTCAAACACGAATCATACATGAAGAAAGGCGAGACAACACACCTGGTCATACCGAGTTCCGAATATACATCGACAAAGAGGCTTGGATCAGCACATGACTGGGGTGTTAAGACGATCTTCCCTAGACATCTGCGCGAGCTTGTCGAGGCATGCTCATTTCCGCCATACCAAGTCCAGCAGTCAGTGCGGCTAGATATACCAATGGACTATGGAATGCAAGACCTTGATATGGATGTCAAGCTGGAACCTGAAATCCAGAAAGCTGATGTTGTCAAGGAGGAAGAGCCGGAGCAAAAGGTAGTCCGCTCTGGACCACTGCTAGGCTGCGGCATCTGTGTATCCAGTAAAGTCGAGGTATGCAGTCTTATACTTCCTGCATTTGTTGTCTAGCTGACCTGCTTCCTGGTATTAGCGCGCCAACGATCTTCGCAAAATGGCAGAAAGTCTCGGTGCAAGTGTCATCTACTCCGTCTCCGAACCCAAGATCACGCACTTCATCTATCAATCCAAGAAGCCCAAAGACGGTAATAAGGAATTCAAAATCGCTCAGGAAGCAGGTCGCCATATTGTGCATCCCTCCTGGCTCGTCGCTTGTTCAGAAAGCGGTGTGCGGCACCCTGAAATTGCGTACAAGCATACGCTGGACACAACGAGGAGCTTGTCTATCTGTGTAGAAAGCGTGCCTTCCCAGGTCCAGAAGGTGCAGCCGCAGACTGCTCCTGCTGAGCTGGCCGTGGAGGTCGACCGGGAGCTGGAAGAGGACGATGAATTCAGACTACCACCTGCGCTCCGGTCGAACATTCAAGTACCACCACCCTCAATGCAGAATATCAAGCAATCTACACCTCGTGCCGTTCGTGCACCCGTACCAGCATCTCCACCTCGGCACGCCCATCGATCATCATCAGCAACTGAAAACGCTTCTCCTCGACACGACGCATTTCGAAACAGCTTCTCTGCACCACCTTCAGACTTCGGGCATGCTCAGCCTGACGATTCCGGATTTGTTCCTTCATCCGGCAAGCGCAAGAGTGGTCCATTCGCAAACCCCTCATCGCCATCTTCAGCTTCCTCACCACAAAGCCGCAAGCTGCAACGCCTAGACTCGAACGCAGAAAACGTCAGCTTGGATACTTCTGAGCCGGATGCCGCAACCAATCAGCTTGTGGGCGCTCCGACTAGTACTGCTATCACGAGAGATCTACTGGCGGAAATGAATGCGTTGATGGAGGCGGACATGCCGCAGCATTTGGGTGCCAGACTGCCCTATCAGCAGAATGGCTTTGCGAGACCACAGCGACGTCTGCCGCAGCGAAAGGTATGCTCCGCTTCCCTGCCAGATCTATTTATCAAGCTTATCAATGATTTGCTGCTACTGTAGGCCATGGAGAGCAATCCAAGCAGCTCTCCAAACAGAAGCAAGCCAGTATCATTCCTGGAAGCGGGTCTCTTGGCCCGCCAACAAGCTGGGTATGACAACATGCTCGATAGCCAGCTTGGCGGCCCTCACGGCCGTCACGCATACATCGAGACGCAAGATCAGTCACCTGAACAAAATACAATGGTCATTCGGATGAACGATCCCACGGCTGAAGCTACAAAAGCAGAGTTGTTAGCTGGTATCAGGAAGTTGCAGAACAAGGAAGTTGACGCGGCTGGCAAGGCTGCCTCGACGATTTACCCAGATAACGAGGAGACGGAACAGACTTACAAGAGAAGAACAAGGAGCACAATGGCTTCGAGCAGTCGCAGTAATCACTAAGATACCTTCTTTTCATCATCCTAGCATCTAGCACCATCACTTTCGACATTTCAATCTCGTTGTTCGTGTTACATTGCATTGCCGTATGTGGGGCTTTTAAGCATAGCGTAGTCTTCTGATACAAGTCGTTGTTGTTTAAGGAGAAGCAATGCTACAGTCTGGCGTAGTTTCGATGTGCCGTGCCAGCTTTACCAGCCCCAAGTGCCTGTCAAGGCGGCGCGTCAGAGCTTTGAGACAGCAGCGTCAAAGTGAGGCTCACCTGGTCCGCCTTTTACCCCTCTCGATCCCTGTACAACTCATCGGTCAGCTAGCGCCAACGAAGCCAGCAAAACGAGCTTACACCGTCGATGTCGCTCGTCATCCAGCCTGGCGCGAGCCACAAATCAGGACAAACAGAGACTTCACATCGTAGAGCTGGTACGCACCTCCATAGAAATCGCCGGGCTGAGCCTTCACCTTTTCGTCATCTACGTAACAGTCCCAAGGACCCGCATAGAAGGAGAAGTAGTCTTTGATATCCTTGAACCTCTTAGACGGCTCTTGATATGTCCATATACGCGACTTGATGGTCTCTCCATTGCTAGATGAGCTCTTGATGTCGAAGTAGGTTGCTACGCCTTTCCATTCGCAGAACGAGTGCTTGGAGTCCTTGGTCAGGAGATCTGTATTGACGTCGCTAGGTGGGATGTAGTAGGTCGGAGG
This sequence comes from Erythrobasidium yunnanense, assembly GCA_001600175.1. Classification (NCBI taxonomy): domain Eukaryota; kingdom Fungi; phylum Basidiomycota; class Cystobasidiomycetes; order Erythrobasidiales; family Erythrobasidiaceae; genus Erythrobasidium; species Erythrobasidium yunnanense. The sequence goes on from BCJC01000006.1 coordinate 797,783, forward strand.
ATGACTGGGCGCGATACGAGGCATCAGACAGACTCGATGATGTTGGCTCGGATATTCCGGCTAACCTCGTTTCTAGCACTCGATAAGCAGAAGTCGTATCGGCAAGGACTACTTCTTGTCCACCATCATTCCAGACAACTCTTAATCTTCTGGCAGTTGGTTCTAAAGCAGGAGGCCGCGGATAGTCCCATACAGACTCTTTCTTGACGGCAGACGTGGTTGACATGGTCTTGTGGATCGGTTGACGCGATGAGCGTAGGACGCCTCGTAGAAGATACAGAGTGGATGAGAGAATGATTGAAAGCAGCAAGGAGCGCCGAGAAAGAATGGTAGCTTGCGTCGAGGTATTGGCAAGAGTGTGACAAATCGATTAATTTGTAGAACATAGATAGTCTCTACTGCTACAGATTGAGGACCGTATCATCTACAGGAGGAGTGCGAAGGATTATTGTAGACCTGGATCTACGCTACCTCCGAACCGCAGTCGTATTTCTGCTGACCAGGAAGCATGCGTTATTGCATAACAGGAGCGTGGATAATTTGTGGTACGCGATTACGCTTGGAAAGACGTGCGAGAGAAACTGGCGGTGGAAGCTTGACCCTTTAAACCATTTCCATCTTTGCCCAAGAAGGGTTAGGTTTGGCCATTTTGCTTGCTTGGCTGCCCTCAGAGGTGGTAGAGCCAGCATAAGTAGCTAGCACATTTTGAGATTGTCCATTGTGGCTTGAACCATCTTGAGAAGCATTGGATAAAGGAAGGTATGTAGCTCCGGCGGACCCGGCGCGAGATTTGATGAACCATCGCACTTTGACGTATACGTATCTGGCACCATTGTAGATGACAAGCAGAGCTACGAGGACGCCGAATAAGCAGAACCAGCCAGCGACGCCGCCATAAGCCTCAAATAGCAGTATGAGGAGGTAGATTCCTCCCCCAAGGAGGCCTCCAGAGAGTACGAGGCCAAGGGCCCATGCGAGCGTCATATTCAAGCGATCTGGCTCGCAGCTGAAGTCGCCGTTATTGTCCAGATCTTGGTCTGATGTCAGCAAGTCGGCTGTGTCAGACGCGGTACAGGCAACGATGGCGGCCTGCGGTGGACTCACCTCCAGACATTTAGCTGGTCGATAGGTGGTTGTAATGCCTAGCGCTTCTTTGGAGCTGATGAGATGCCGCTGTCCCGGCTTGCTGCAGCTGTGCTTGGAAAGAACGGTACCGTGCTGGTCAAACCCCAAAGAGTATGCTTGGAAGAGAAGAGAGAAAGGAGCGAGTGCATTGAACGATTGCTGATCTCGACTCGAAGACAGGCGTCAGACCTGTGCACGAATGACGAAGGCCTGGACAGCCTCGGTCATGCAGGTTAGACTATCAACGCAGTATGACAGTCGGGCATCAGACGTCAGCAGAGCCATTTCTCACTAGCTTCTAGACCATGACGAAGGGCGACATCTGCCCTCTATGTTGATATGTCAGACAGGAAAGAAGAGGCACTTGAATGATCGTGGCCAGAGATTGACATTTAGCAAGCTTGAGCTGGGGACGCGTATGACGTAGTACACTGTTAAGATTGGAAGCACATGAGAGTGTGGTCGACGGTGAGAGCCTGGCTTTCTTCTACACCATTTTCATCTTGGCGCCAGAACCGTTGGGCGCGGCCATCCTGCTTGTGTCGCTGCCCCTTCCAGTGGTCGCAAAGCCACCATAGGTAGGTAGCACATGTTAAGATTGTTCATTGTGGTTTGAACTATCCTGAGTAGCATTTGATAGAGGAAGGTATGAAGGTGCAGCGGACCCGGTGTGACGTTCATCGAACCAGCACCTCTTAACATACGTAGCCGAGTTATAGATGACGGCGAGAACCACAATAAGGCCAATTAAGCAGAGCCAGCCAGCAAAAGCGCCATTAGACTCGAATAGCAGTGCGAGGAGGTAGATTGCTCCGCAGACAAGGCCTCAAAAAGTAGGAATACGAGTGCCACCCAGAGCGTCGCATTGAAGTAGTCGTTCATCATCCTATCGAGGTTGGACTCGCTGTTAGCCGGGGTTGAGTCTGATATCACAGAATACGTAGCTCGGTCAGTCTTCCACAGCAAGACGACGCAGGCATGCGCTGGACTCACTGTCAGACATTGTAGCAGCTTGCTAGGTATTTGTAATGTGTCTGGATCTGCCGTGTAGCTGGCGAGATGATGCTGGCCCGGCTCGGTGTCTGCAGCTGTGCTTGGAGTGTTCTGTAACGTTTGGTCTGAAGCGAAAGGAGTGTGACCGTTAATCAGAGAAGAAGAGGATTTCCAATGAGTGTAATATCAAACATTGATGATTAGCAAGTGTACGGTATCGTCGCGATTTTGATTCAGACTGGCTTCTGTTCGCGACAAACACCTCCTGAACCGAAGGATATAATGTGAGCATTCAGGACCGCAGATGTCGTGCGTTTTACAGACTGCTAACGTTGTGGTGGTCTTGCAGGGTCGTCGTTTCTCAAGTCCGCGAAAAGGACCAATTCGTCACTGACGATGACAGCTCGTCGTGTGAGGAGGAAACAAGCTACATTCATTGAATGCATCAACTCATGCTTCTTGTGTGATTTTCCCGCAGTCGTCACCGATGAAGACGCATCCGACGCAGGAAGCGATGCAAATTCAGAGCTCAGCGACCCAGCAGACGTCGATGAAGACGATGCAGAATTTGAACGAGCACTGGCGCGATACAATCCACAAGATGAGACATTGGGACAACGTCTGTATGCTCTGAAAGATATGGTATCGCCAGCGACGAGGCAGAAGATTGTGTCTACATGGAATACTTCGACGACATGGGCTACTTGGGGCGGGAAACTCGCTGGAAATGCAGTATGGGTAGTCACGACGAGCGCTCTGCTGGTGGGACTGCCGCTCGCATTGGCTATCGAGAACGAGACTATGATGGTCCAGCAGGAGAAGGAAATGCTCGCTCAACAGCAAGGGCAGCAGCAGGTATGTCAGCAAGTTACATATGTCATAGTCGCATGCTAACATCTCACATGTCTAGATGATGGGCTCGACGCTGCCGGGACAGACTGAAGGCTCGCAAGGTGTCCGGCCAGCAGGCTTCTAGTCAACCTTCTTCGTATTCTAGACTATGTAGCAACACCTCTCACTTCTTCTATTCACATGCAGTGTCGGTATATTCACATGTGATGCTATGCTTGCAGTGCTGCGTCCTATTTAATGATGCGCAGATGCTCGCTCTTGACCTTCTATGAAGATCCGCTCAAGCGTGGTGTTCAGACGTTCTGCGAACTGCGATGGCAGAGCACTAGCGCACATACACTGCATCAGCTACGGCAGGGCATCGATTCAAGAAACACGTACTGTCCACCACCCTCGAAAAGGATGTACTCGCTCACCTGACCATCCACAAATACATCAGCTCCGCTCAGTATGTATAGGTACAGCAGTTGCACGTCTCCGCTTACTGGCATACACTTATGAAGGTCTGCTGAGCGTTCGGTATTGACGATTCCATCGCAGTCACCCGTCATGATTGCAATTTTCGGTATCTCCTCATCAAGTTGCTGCAGATTCTCTACCGATACTTTATGGCCTCTGTGACGGCAGGTTGGGTCAGCTCATAAGGGCTGTTCGTGGAGATCTAGTGGTCTTACAGTGCTGCCCAAGTCTGCGATAATCTGCCTGACAGTGACTGCTTGCGAGTGATCTCGTATCTATGCATGAACTCCTATACATGCGTCCGCCAGACCATCAGAATGCGCTAGCTCTGCCTTTAACACCGGAAGCTAGCTCACTTTCTCTAGCCGCAATCGATTCGTATTCTCGGTCCCCTTCTCATCTTTCGCGTCTAAGTAATGGGAAGGATACAGCCCCTCAATCACGATATTGATCATTGTTTTCGCATGGCGCACGAAGAAAAGCTTGGCAAACATCTTCAATCCCGACATCTACATGCAAGAAGAAGGTGAGGGGATATATACTGTGTTTGAGAGCAAATGCAGCCTTACTGGAGCTGGGGGTGCATTGCCTGCTGATGTCGATATTAAGCTTAGCGAAAATATTCGAGATGGTATGAGGAGGGCCTGCGCAGTTGAAAATGTGAAAAGGTAGTGAGGTATTATTTTTGAACTTTATACATCACTTACCAGCTCCTGAGCGATCATTCCACCCATAGAGACTCCGACGATATGTAGATTCCGCTCCCCCGCTTCTTCCTGAGCGCCATCGGTATCTTCAGGCAACCAGCCTACATATTGCAGCAGTTCTTCTATGTCACGAGCCATCTCGCTCGTCTTGTACAAGCCCGAAGGAGTATCGGAGTTGCCTACACCGCGGTTGTCCATGACTAGCGCCCGATAGCCTGGCTTGAACCCGAAGTGTTTAATCTGATTATGCCAGCCAAAGCTGCATTTTGTGTGTTCGTATAATCAGTAAATGTCAGTATGTTGTAGTAGCCGGAAGGTTTCCACAGCTGACCAGCTGTTATTGAGTCTGCTCATGATAGAAGTTCAATGAAAGCATACCCTCTCAGCATATACGAATAAGAATACGCTTGGAAGAGCTGACCCCATTATGAAGACAATCAGAGCCGGATTTACGTCGGCTGCTTGACCATGTATTTCTACCGGGTGCAAGTCAGTCTTCCATGGTTTCATGTATTGCTATCGAGTATTTGTCTACCATAGTAGAGACTGTGAGCTTGCGGAGTTCTGGTCTTTGATACGCTGCATAGACCTTTTCGGAGACAGGTCTTTGGATCGAAGATGGCTACGTGTGCAGATCAAGGAAGTCGCAAGGTTTCGTGCATGAGCGTAGAAGCGCGAGAGCAAGTGCAGGCATACTGGGATGAGCTGCAACTTCGTCTGGAATATCCATTTATTACGTAAGAAGCCAAGAAAACATGCACTTATGTATCCTGCACAACAGGTATGAGTGACACTCTCCACGACTATTTGTGTAGCCTACAGCATACAGACCTATCCTCCAGTACGCCGGACAATGACCGTGACTTAGACAACTCCCCTACCTATGTTGATGAGCCAATTCTGCCGCATAATAGATGGAGCATGCTTTTACGTGCAAGAGTTTTTTTGTTTTTTTCATAGCTTCAGATTTGCACCGCGCATTCCAAGCGATCTGAGCCCGTCCAGAATGGAGGATGGGCACTTGCTTGCCTTCCGTCAGCTTCAACGAAAGCACCTCGGCTGATGTTGTGCTTGCTTGTATCCTCTATCTTGGTTCCTATTCAAGATAGAGATTCGTATGCTGCTGGGCAATCGAAACCTGTCCGCCCAAAAATGAAGAAGCTGGGTGGCATTGGGAGGACGGGCGAAGACATATCGGGATTGGCGAGGAGGATCGAACAAGGTACAGTCTAAGAGCATGTCTACTCGAATGTAAGGCGCCTGCTTTTATGACCCGTGTCTTGAGGCGTGGGCCGCCCGACACTCGCATCTCCCGATGCAGTGAGCTGGCATTACCTGGACACCGAACCCACAATTTGCAGAGTGCAGAGCGTCCACTGCAATACAGAAGCTGTCGGATCCGTCGCTTTGCTGAGCTGCATGAGTGCGGACAGGAAGGGAATTGATGGTAGGAAAGGGGAACGGCGCTGTAGGCTTGCAACGGATCATTGAAACATCATCAGGGACAGGATGGAACTTAGATGAGCCGGTGAGAGGCGGTCATCCAATCTTGAGGATCTCGCATTTCAGGCTTTCGACGATACTTTCTTGAAGCATCAAGCAGCAGACAGAACAGCACATCATGGCGCCGAAGAAATCGAAAGGGCAGAAGGTAGCGTTAGGCGACTGGCTCACCGAAGATGCAGGTGCGCGCCCGAACGAGAGAGCCGAAATATAGGGAAAATGCTGAAATCTTGAGAATCGCAGGCACCTCATCATGGGCAGACGAGATGGACGCTATGCCTACAGCTCGTACGCTGCGACTGCTTCTGCTCGCTATCGAGCCAAGCTGACCCGACTTTCCTGGCAACAATGCAGCTGGCGAATTTCAAGACATGGGCTTCAAGCGTGGTGGAGCTGGCGGCGATAGACCTGGCTTCGGAGCCAGAGAAGGCGGTGGTAAGTAGTCTTTTACTTGCGATGCCGACATCTTTCCTGCTGATTCTGGTGATCTAATTCTTGGCTATTCCCACTCAAAGGCGGCTTTGGCGACCGCGACTCAAGACCTCCTCGTGCAGATGTACCTTTCCCTACAGAACCACCGTATACTGCTTTCGTCGGCAACATGTCCTTCGAGTGCACGCAAGAGGACGTCAACGAATTCTTTACCAACGAAAGCTTGACCGTATGTTCGCACAACACGGATCTGGCAGTTTGCTCTGCACTAATATATGCACACGTCTACAGGTATCTAACGTTCGCATGGTCAGCGACTTCAACGGAAAATCAAAAGGATTCTGCTATGCCGAATTCCCCGAAGCCGATATGCTTCGACACGCACTTACTCTGTCTGGCGCACAACTTGGAGGACGAACTGTCCGCATCAGTGTCGCCGAACCGCGTTAGTATTTTTACAGCCCGTTGACCTTATCAAGCTAATCTGAATGCGAATGCAGCCCGCGCCGATGCTTCCGGACGCTCAAACGGAGACTGGACTCGCTCTGGCCCACTGGCTGATCTTCCTGGACGAGGCGGACCACGACCTGGCGGCAATAGATTCGAAGGCGCCGGCGGACCACCTGTGGACTCTGGTCGAGACTGGGGTGATGCTCGAGGCAGCAAGTTCGCACCTTCTGCACCTTCTTCGCCTGCACTGGGAGGTGGACGACCTGGATTTGGGGATAGACGCGATCCTTCAGGTGGTGCTCCACGCATGGGTGGCTTTAGAGAGCGAGAGGGCATGCCACCATCGCCTGTAGTAGACGATCGAGACTGGGGAGCAGCAAGAGGGGGGAAGTTCGCACCGGCACCACCGGCTCCTGAACGTAAATCTGGGTTCGCAGACAGGAAGCCTTCGCAACCTGAAGAAGCCCGCGACTGGCGAGCACGCACAGCACCTATGTCTCCACCTCTATCAGACAGCTCGTCTCCCGCAGCTGCAGCTGCCCCCGCTGCACCCGTTGAGCGCAAGCGACTCCAGCTCTCCGCTCGATCATCGAACCCTCCTCCCGCTACCGATGTCACTTCACCTCAAGGAAACAAGCCGAATCCATTCGGATCCGCCGTCCCAGTCGATACTACCGCTCGCGAGGCAGCTATTGCAGAGCGTGCAGCGAAAGAGAAGGCCGATGCAGAAGAGGCTAAGAAGGCAGCAGCAGCATCGGAAGAAAACACTGTCAGTCCGCCTGCGAAGAAGACTAGCAATCCTTTCGGCTCAGCGAAGCCGGTGGACAACTCTTCCAGAGAAAAGGAAGTTGAGGCTAAGCTTGCGAAAGACAAGGAGGAGCTAGAAAAGAAGATGAAGGAGGCTAAGATTGTAGAGGAGAAGAGCGCAACTCCGCAGCGTGAATGGAGGCGGCCTTCAGGTCCGAATGCTGGCTTGACTGGATCGCCGGCCAACGCGCCCCATTCCGAGGTCGCCAAGTCGTCAGCTGCTGTGGAGGCTACATCGGCACCTGCTGCACAACCAAAGCAGATCTTGAAAGGATTGAGAAAAGAGGGTTTCTCCTATTCTAACGTCGCCGGAACGACTTCTAAATCGAATACGGCCACACCAGCTGCAGAGGCTTCCAGTACAGATGCTAAACAGACAAATGGCTCCGACGCACAAGCTTAGAGGTCGCTTCTTACGGGAAACAGCGCCCGTTGTTGTAGGCTCAGCCTTGTAGAGCAATAAGAGGATACTATGAGTACTAGAGCTGTTCCTACAATTGTCTAAAGCTGCTTGGTAATTATTAAACCAGACTGTATCGCCCTCCTGCTTACCCCAACTCAAGTATCATGGATTTTGGACACCCTAAGATCACAGCCAAAGCAGGACGCGAACAGGAGGCGAAAGAAGCTTTTGAATGCTACACCGAGATGCTAGAGCAGTACACGGAGAGACTGCAAGCTCAAGCGAAAGAACTCTCCCTCGAACACCAGGACCTGGCAGCTAGAAACGAGGCTCTCACACTGGAGAACGCTGCCATGTTGGCACAGCTCGACTTCTATATGGCTGAGATCGAAAAGAAGACCATCGAGAGAGACCAGCTCCTTGCGTAAGCGATGGACAACGCGCTGCTGGCCGCTCTGCTGACTAGCGTCCTAGAGAGCGCTCGAGGCTTGAGACTCGTAGTCTTCACTGAGGCCTTACAGGCAAGACAAGCAATCCACGGACAACTCGTGAACGTCTTATTCAATTCGAAGTGAGTGCGCGTCTTGTGAGCAGGGAACACGCGTTGATTGCATCGCACAGCCAGCCCACAAACTCTCTATACTACCAATTGTTACGCAAGCTACGCAAAAACTTCCTCCTTCTCTGTCTATATCGTTCCTTTAATACCACGTCTCCAGTTTCGTCAGTCGGTCAATCCAAAAGTTTCCAGCGTAGTAGCAGCTAGAATTCCTGTGTTAGCAGGCAATCGCCTTTCTGTCCACAATATACTCGATATCTCTGCGCTCCCTAGCTGAGCTTACGCGAGACCAGGCACGGCTTCCCACTTCGCTGATGTCTAGACAGACAATAGCCTTGATCTGAGCCGAAGATAAGGTCCATCATCTGCCCGATTGTCTCGGATACCCTGCGAGGGAGTGACCCTTGCAATGTTTTAACTGGCAATAGCGTGCCTGAATGACAAATGTGATGAGGCCGCAATGCTCCGTCGCTTGACCTCTCACCTCAACCTGCAATGACCACCATCCGCATCGCGCTCGACTGGACGCCCGTGATTACCCTCTATGAAGCTCTTATCACTCACGCACCCGTCTGATGCCTGGTCGGAATCTTTCAGAACCCCCTCCATTCGGGCCTTCAAGTAGCGAAAGCAAAGGGCTTCTACGAGAAAGCTGGCTTGAATGTCCAGATCATCAGTCCCTCGGAAGATAATTATGCTACAACACCTGCGAAGAAGCTTGCTGCCGGAGAAGTCGACTTCTGTCTATGCCCGTCGGAGTCCGTGATAAGCTTCCAAACGTCTTCAACTCCAATCAAAGCTTGCGCTGCCCTTCTGTCACGAGACGCTTCTGCTATCATCTCTCGAGATGCTGAAAGCCCAAAAAGTTTACCTGCCAGCGGAACCTACGCTAGCTATGGTATTCTGTTGCGAACTTCCTGTATTGCTTTCGATACTGATTCTGGATGCGAAACAGGCGCACGCTACGAAGATGCCATCGTACAGGCCATGATCGACAAAGACGCAGGAGGGCCAGAGAAGTCAAGGAAGCTCAAGACAGTCACACCCGCCAAGCTTGGCATCTACGAGACTGTTCTGAAAGGAGAATGTGACAGTACATGGGTCTTTGACCCGTATGAGGGCAAGCTTTGCGGCCTTCTACCCAATCTTAGCTGAGCTTCTCCAGCTTGAAACAGGACTTCAAGCAAGGATGGCAGGCTCTGCTTTCCATACTTTCCAGCTTGGAGACTACGGTATTCCCTATGGCTACTCGCCTCTCATTGCCTACAACGAGGATCTGTCGAAAGGCAGAGAAACTACCTACGGCGACTTTCTGAAAGCTACAGGCGAAGGCTACAAATATGCGTTACAGCACTCCGATGAAGCTGCTACCATCATCCGTGAAGCTATGCTTGCACACAAGCTGCACGAGCGCGATACGAACATCGAGTTCCTAAAAGCATCGCAGAAGGCTATCAACGCCTATTACAACATATCCGGCGACAAATTTGGCGCGATGGATGTCAAGATCTGGCAGGCTTTCTTGGGGTTTTTGCAGCAGCAGAATCTTCTGAAGTCCAGGGAGGGGTCAGATGTTAGTGTCAACGCGGAAGACCTCTTCACGAATGCTCTCCTCGAGTGATAGTCACAATTGAGCTGTAGTGAATGTAGAGCAGACCCGGCCGCACTCGAGTACAAAAGGCCATTGGCGATACGACCCTAACCGCCTTTTGGATAAACCCAGCATTTGTAAGCTGAATGTGACGTTATATATCACAAATTATATTCTTCTCTCCGATCTTGCCTTTTGCTTCGTTTCAGATTGGTGACGCCTTTGCCCAACACGTTCACATGCGGCATTCGTAGCTCGCTTCATCGCTTGTATTGCCGCTCACATATCGGTCAACTAGAGGATAAGGACAGATCTTGCGTGTGAATTGAGTCTGCACAAAGATTCAGCTTGCCGTTCATTAAATTCGTGAAAAGCGCGATGCGTACCCCATTCCTGATATCGTTATCGATAAATCTAGCACCTATAAGTGCTTCGGGGCGAGTGCCATTTCGTCTCCATTCGAGAAGAGCCAATGTCGCATCATGCTGCGCGTCGAAGACCAGGGATTGGCTCTTGCCTCCGACTGCGGCTTGCTGCTGATTGGCGACACCAAAGTTGTATGCAGCGCCAACGCCTCCAGAACAATGAGACATTCCCGGTACTGCGTAAAATTGGTAGCTATCCGTCACATTGCCTAGCGTTTCGAGAACCTTCTGATGATACACGTAGCTCGTGTTTGTGGGGATGAGGACATCCGCTTGGCCGACATAGTGTATCAGCTTGCCTCCTCTCGCGAAGAACGGGCTCAAGTCGGGATCCGTAGCCTTGATTCTCCCTGGATCGGTCGCATTGGCCTCTTTCGCTAATTGCAGGAGCGTAGTGAAATTCATCGGCTGGCCATCAATGAGGACAGGAGGGAAGTCTTTAGGAAGGACTACTTCGCTAACGTTCAAAACTTGGTACTGAAGCAGAATTCTGGCATTCAGCGTACGTCGCTGTTTCTTCAAATGGCAGACTCACGAGGAAGTAGGAGGGTGCCGGACCGAAAGGACTGTTTCAAATTCGTATGACCCACTATCAGAAGCCATGCCTGTGCACAAGTCGAGGACACTCACACCCCATTGACCGTCCCACCGTAGCCATACTCACTGCCGATGTTGAAAGCAGGAAAGAGTAATTCCTGTGTATCAGGGTCGGTGAGATTCGTGTGAATCAGCTTGTAGGTCTGAAGCTGCTCGTCATTCAAGCAGGTTGTTTCGTTCAGGAATGTTGAGTTTCCTCCACATCTGAATTTGTCGTAATTGAGGAAGCACTTGCCAGGCTCCAAAATCACCCCATCCATAAGACCATCTGCACCGTCGCACTGTGCCAAAACTTCCAGCTCGATTTGGCTCCAGCTCGAAGGAGGGATGTAGCGGGTCGTGTTGGGCGTATTGACGATGGCGTTAACGTAATACGTATAGGTGTTGAGATACGCCCAATCATAGGCCGGTGCCCCAACAAGTGCCATGTCGAAATCAGCTGGATATGCTTGAATCGCCTTGAGGCCCTGCTTGCCGCCAGATGAGCATCCGGACCACATCGCCAGAGAGGCATTCTGTCCGTAGAATAGATTGATGATGGTCTTTGAATAGACAGTAGTGAGATGAACCTATCAACGAAAAAGTAGACATGAATCAGCCGGTAAGCCGCGCGCATCTGGCCAACAGGGCGCTGACTGCTCTATAGCCGAAATCGATCTGTGACTCTGGGTTATTGATGGCGAAGGTACCATCGCCAACATCTCCATCATGGCCTGTGTTGGTGCTCGCCACAGAAAAGTTGTATTTCCCAAGCAACGGAGCCATGGTGTCATATGCGATGCTGGAAAATGACTTGAATTCAGATTGAAGTGAATCAACACAGGCATACGTAGAGCTTACTAGCCCTGATCTCCACCGTTCCCTGTAGCGGCAAAATATCCGCTGCAGGTTGAGTTAAATTAACGAAGTCCCAACGTGGATCTCTCGAGACGGCTTGCCGTACTTCCAAACGCTCGCAGGGGGCATAAAGATCTCGAAGCGTACTGAAGACTGGTTGGAGGTGGTGATGTTTGCGCTGAATCGGCAATGCTCTGAGAGTCCTGTCAGAATGGACGCCTTGCACAGTGAGCCGGCTGTACAACGCACCGGCAAGGTCATAAGCTACAGCGGGGTTGTAGCCACCCATTAATGTGTCGTTATAAGTCGTTCCAGCGGGCATATATGAAGCGACATTGACAGTGAGATTGGCGAGAGTTTGCGGCGCCGACTGGAGCAGAGCTGCGCAAGCTGCACTATCATTGCGCGCTGTTTCTTGCGCAGATGCAGTACGAGAGACTGCGACTAGAAGCCCAGCAGCCAGAGGTACTACTTCCCTGGCCATGACTAGGTGGAAAATCTGCTTTTGGTGTGCAGAAGGAGAAGCAGACGGAGGAAAGATGCTGTAGAAGTCAGAAGTAAAGAGATGTATGTATATTAGGAGTTCGGAAAAGCTAGTCGAGAGTCGGCTATTAGCTGTCAAAAATCGTTTACGCGGTCTCTCCGCAACCTGCTCAAGGTAGCCGGTTGGGACCTCTGACGAATCCGCAGATGCGCAGCACCAGAGCTAGCGGGTACCAACGGGGTTAAAGCGATATTCTGGAATCTCGAAGATATCGGAGTGTCCAAATCCGAAGGTACCAGGAAAATTCGACGACCTGTGGATAGCAGCAGCCAGAAATGCAGACCTGGATATCCTTGGACAATGTTTACAGTCTTCTCCGACGCTTCAGCCAAGCCCAACCTGTCTGACAGTCGTATCATAATGGGTCCGCATCAGAAGAGCCCCGAGCTGACATGACGAGGACCCAAAGTTCGGATAAAGCAGTCAAACACAATCGATTCTCATGCATCGAACGAGTACGCACGTACAGACGCTGCCTCCCAACTCCCCACCTTGACGCTGAACTTTCGGGGATCATGCGGTACCTGCGCAATCCCAAGAAGGCTCTGATATACCAGTTACAAGCTGGCATTCAGACTCTATCTCAGTGCTCAAACAAAGTGCTCTCACGCCCATTTCCCCAGCTTGACAGAAATTAGGCTTCCCACAGAGAGAATCTGCCAGCTACATCGTTCAAAGCCAGATCGCCTTTACTGGGATTCTCCTACTTCCAACAGTCCTTCGTCTTGCAACCATCGTCTGAACAGAGCATTCCTACCCTTCGCATCGTTATACTCCGACTTTCTGATGCAGAAGTCTGCAGGCAAGCGATAGAATCTCGTTCCTTCGTGGGTGGACTGCTCTTCGAAGCCTTTGGGGTTATCGGCAGGTGTATCGACTCTTCGAATGAAGCAGACATCCTCCGTGGACGTATCACTTTGAAGGTATTAGCTGGGGACGAGATATCCGACGGTGCAATAACGCACAAGTAGGCTGAAACGTAAGCACCTGCGTCTAGGCCCCATTTGGCGACCGGATCCTCATCCAAGGCTAGTAGCGATGTATGTTTCTGTCGGATCTCGGTCAATCACTGAAGGCAAGCCTGCGGAGATGAGGCGAAACTCACAAGCACACCCTCTCCTTACCATTTCTTCACAGTATATTTCAGGTATCTCATCTCATCGCTTCCATCGATCTTCAAATGGCCTGCCGTCAACTGCGTCCAACGAGGGCAGAACGTGACATCCGATTCATGCAGCGAGAAAGCTATACACTGCATGTTAGCAAACTTCACACTGGAATCACTACATCGAAACGGTCAGCGTATACGTACTGCTTTTCAGGATTTCAGGTCGCGCCGCATTGGCCGTGTCATCAAGGAGTTTTCTCATCCCTCCAGCCATCAGGGCTTTATGGGTTGCGAGTATACGATCTCTTAAATCTCACTGTGCTGGCGTCGGTTGGCCTTGTCGTGACATATCTTTCGCTCTATCTTAGGAAGAAAACCAGTGTTGGACAGAGGTAACACGAGCGAAACGCTAAGTCAACTCGAAAACCCAATTATAAGGGAGTGAAGATGCTTCATTTTCTGCTCTTTCTCAGTCTCTGCTGTTTCTGTCTGATCATACCACCCTTGAGCCTGGTGTCCTGCCCAAAGATTGGACGGTTAATCTATCGTGGATCTCCCGAATGACATTGATTATCAATGCTCTTTGCTTGTAAAGTAAGGTGACAGAGGGCTCTCGTTGTGGTCCTGAGGACACGTGTGCCGCGCACTCGCGATAAGAGGTAAGGCAAGGCGTCTTTTTCTTCATTTCGCGAGAAGTTCTCTTTGCCTACAAGCCAGAAGCTCTTGCGTATGTTAAACGTAATCCACACATGTTACGGTGTTGTACTCCCTTGCAACTGTACTAACCCCCATTAGTGTTCGGCCTTCTAAGTTACCCCATCTTGAAGCCTGGGGCTCAAGGGTTGCCTCTGTACCACATCAGCAACACACAAACGGCAAGAAAAGCGTCAAATAACGAGCGAACGACAGCTTTACCTGATAGATACGGCATACAGCAAGAGTGGGCAAAGATACAGCCATCGAACGATCCTGATTCGGGCTTGGGAGAGAAGAGGGAATCCCTAGAAAGCGTCGGCTTTCAAGACCGTCAGAGACGCCGCGGAAGGGCGCTACAGCCTTGCAAGCATCAGCAATGCAGGAAGCAACGAGTGTAGAGCCAGCGCTGGCTCAGCCAGAGGCATCCGGCCAGAACAGGCAGGCGACCATACCTCAAGCCAGCAGCAGCACCAGCACCAGTCTCGACGGCATCGACAACAGCGTAGAAGAAACCAAGCCTGATGTGATGGCAATCGATAGCGCAAACCCATACAAGCTCAGCACGGCAAACCAAAATGTAACCCTCAAGGACGGATCATCGGTCGCCCACGACCAGGTCTACATTGACAAGACCAAGATTCCAAGACCATACAAGTGTCCCCTGTGCGATAGAGCATTCTACAGATTGGAACAGTACGTATCGACTTTTTCAGAAAAGGCCGTCTTTTTGCTTACTTCATGCGTGAAAAAGTCAAACCCGTCATGCACGCATTCATACAGGTGAGCAAAACAATGAGGCGACATCATATCCATATCACAATGCTTATCGAAGCTCTATCTTCCATGTTACAGGCGAAAAGCCGCACGCATGCACGTTCGAAGGCTGTGAGAAGAGGTTCTCCCGATCTGACGAATTGACAAGACATCTTCGGATACACACGAATCCTGGAGGAAGTAGAAGAACGAAGAAGGGAAAGTCCGCACCTGGCACTCCCACAAACGGCGAGACGCCAAATGGCAACGCATCTCCTGTCACCAACGCCTCTCTGTCAAGCACGCCGCAACAGACCCCTCCAGGTACCGCTGCTGGTCAGAATGTGGGATATGCATCCATACGGAAAGCCGCTTATCGAGCTGACAGAACTTTTCTAGCTTGATGTGAAACCGAGCATACCGCAATACAACGGTAGCATGACACCGAACAACAGCTTCATGGATCCGAATGCAGCGGCACAGTTTCAGCAATTCCAAATGCAGCAGCAGCAGCACGGTGGCATGCCTTTCGTACGTTCAGCCCTCCTTCATACCGGATAAGAGACTGATTGGATTGCTATGCGGACAGTATCCTCCAAATGGCTATCCTGGCTATCCAGGTGCTTACCCACCTCCTATGGCGCCCTACCCTTACTATGCCTATCCCTACATGATGCCGCAAAACAACGGAGCAAACGCCGCAACGAGTGTAGCAGCAGTCGCCGCACAGCAGCAGCAGCAACAACAGCAAGTTCAGCAACAGCAGCAAGCTCAGCAGCAGCAACAGGTTCAGCAACAGCAGCAGCAGCTTCAGTCTCAGCAGCAGGCGCAACCCCAGCAGCCATTTCCTTACGCAGGCTATCCTTCTTTCGCCTCCTTTCATGGATACAATCCAGCACAGCAACCACTAGCCCAGGCGTCGAGCAAGAGCAATTCGCAGCCCAACTCTGGGACAAACACCCCAGGCGCTATGAGTACAGGCATTCAGGACCCTGTCGCCTTACAAGCGGCTCTAGCTGCTGCGGCTGCTCAGCAACAACAAGCACAGCAGCAGGCGGCGAACATGCAGCAAGGCACGAATCTCATCTCGCCTACTCCCGTGCAGCCTATGGCGCATCTTGCACATGCTGCAGCGATCGAGATGGAGCGCGTAGAAGCAGAGAGGAAGTCTGCAAGTGCAGAACCGCCTACGAACGGTCAACCTATCCAGCAGAATCAGCAACCGGGGTCCATGCCGCCTACGCCAATCAATGCGGCCGCTGCGACTCAGCAGTACAACCCCTATCCATACTTCTACCCGTACCCGAATCCATACATGCCGATGCCGGGCTATCCCATGGTGCAGCCCCCGCAACAACAGCAGAATATGCCTGGAATGAGCAATAGTGCACCTACTCAGCTGCCTCAGTACGGAGACAATCAGAGCAATAACAACAGCAACAACAATATTCAGCCGGCGGTACAGCAACAGCAGCAGCAGCAGACTGCAAGCCAAGCCCCGCCTGCAGATTCGGGTACGAGATCTAGGAAAGTGTCTGCGCACGGGCATTCGCCAGTCAGCAACAGCCATCTGTCGCCTCATCATGCTTCGACCTCGCATTCGCATCATATGAACTATCAGCCCTCAGCTATGGACGAGTTTCTTCGACATGCACACGATTTAAACCATCCTTCGCATCACCATTCGTCTAGGCATCACAGACATGCTTTTGCGCCCTACCCTATTTCAGCAGCTTCATCGCGTCACGTATCGCCAGAGGCATCTCCGCATTCGGAGCATCATTCCGAAGAAGATGTTCTACCAGGTTTAAGTGCAGCGATCTCGGGGAATGGGCATAGTAGCTTGCCGTTCGAGTTCACACCTTCAACGAGCCCGGTACTTGGACCTTTGCGTGGGATGAGCCTGCGAAATCCGAGTAGACCGGGCAGTCCTGTCCATCTGCCGAGTTTAAGATATCCGCCATCTGGCTCGCATGGAACTGGACATTCTGTCATGGGTACTTCAGGCAGCAGAAGCGCTCATCACAGCCCGCATCACTCGCCAGACTATGAATCGCTATCGGCGCCACTATCTTCCTCATCGCACTCGCACTCGCATCCATACTCATCTCACCATTCGCATCACAGTCAATCTCACCGAGCCAGTCATCGATCTGTGCCGTACGGAGGTAGCAGGAACTCGAGCCGTCATGCCAGTCCGGAACTAGGCTTCACCACTGGAAGCTCAGCTGCAGGTGGCAGTAAGAACAGCTCTTCAGCCCCATCTATCGCCGGAACAGCAAGTCATCCTCCGACGCCGGGTGTCCATCTCCCTCAACCTAGTGACTTTCACAGCCTAGCGTCTTCTAGCTCGGGCGGCCACAGCAAACACACCCACTCGCAATTATCGAAAGATACCTTGGCAGATTCGCTTCCGCCATTGGCTGGAATGAATCTACCACAGTTTAGCTCATCGTCGTACTTCCCTGGATCCCATTCTCAGCCAAACTCCCGCCCTGGGTCACCTTCAGCGGAGCCGCATTCTGCTCCTTCGCATCAGGACACATTCGCTGTGCCGCACAGCTGTGGAGGACATGCTAGTCCGACCAGGGCGCATGCGCACCCACACATTTCTGGCTTCTCAATGACTCCTATCTCGTTCGGCCATACCTACTCTGGCAACCGATCGAGACCTCAGTCGCCGGCGCATGAGCATAGGTAGACGGACGTCTTTCTGGTCGGCTGCATACCTATCGTCTTCGCGCCCGAGCAAAGCCACTGCAAACCTTGTCGCGGCCTCCGTCCAATTTCTCTGTTTAGACACGCATATAGACGATCTACGACCCATACTCTGTAGACCCGCTACCATATTTCGCAGATACCCTAGTACTCAATGGCGAGCTGTAACTCTGCTCACCATCTAATAGAACCATTCAACACCCTCTTCATCTTTCATTCCCCTAGTCCGCGTTTCATCCAGCATAAGACAGTTTGTGCTTCGCCTTCTAGTCTATCAATATACATTGTTTAGTAGTCTGCTCATTAACTTGAAATGCAAAAGAACAAATCAAAGCAATACACTTCGATGACCTTGGGTCTCGTTGCATCACACCGCACGGCTTTCGACTTGGCGGGCTCATCGAGGGATGACGGTCTCGTTTGGAGAGACGCTGCAAGATCAAGCGACTACCTTAAGCAATGTCATTGGCACAAACCTTGCCTTCATCGGAGACGTCCGTACCTTCTATGCTGAAAGGGTTGCGCTCGAACGGGAATATGCCAAAGGCCTGCAAGCTCTCGCTCTCAAGGCGCAAAACAAAGCCTTCAATATAACACCGCAGCTTGTAGCGGGAGATGCGCCCAGCAAGCAGGTGTCCGAAGGAGCTGGACGGGATCAGTGAGCTTGGCTCTCTGGTAATCGCTCGCACGAGTTGACACATATACACGATGATCCAAAGTACTCTGGATACTGCCTGGCATACGATACTCGCACAGACAGACGAAGAAGCATACTCCCGGACCAACTATGCCGAAAGCATGCAAGCCGATGTCGTAGATGCCCTCAAGCTACTAGGGAAGCGGATGGACGCGCTACGGCAGAAGGTAGATATCTTCCGGAGCAGATGCGAACCTGCCTGTGGACCTGACCTTCATTGTGTTTGATTGCCCAGCAAACAGACTTCGCAAATGGGCTAGTCAAGGAGCGCGATCAAGCATATAGTCTGAAAGCAAAGGTGTGTACCTATATGTCCCGGCCAGGTGCTGTACAGCCAAGCTAATCCCTAGGAAAGGCCAAAGACAGATATGATGCCTCCTGCAAGGACGTCGAAGCCAACAGGCAGAAGGTAGCATACTTCGCTAGCATGATGGTATCGATTCTCACTCACGATATGAATGCGACAGGCCGATAGCAACCGGAGCGACCGCAAAGCTGAAAAGGCAAGTGCACAGGCGTACGAGTACATGACCGAGATGTACAACGCGAAAAACGCATACCTTCTAGCAATAGAAGTCAGCAACAGGATGAAGGACAAATACTTTGAGAAGGACCTGCCGAGCGTGCATAACGTGAGTTCCATGATCTCGTTGACCCGCTGAGCTGGCATTAATTTAACGGTGTTGTTGGCAGGACTATCAAGCGTTGTGGAGTACAATAGTCACACGCCTAAGTGGGATTCTGAAAAAAGAGGGAGAAGTCACGAAGAGGCAGTATGAAGTCCTCTCTAGATACAACGATATCTGTCTAGACGGTGTTGCAGCTATAGATCCCGAAAGAGATCAAGAACTCTATGTTGAGTATAATCGGCGGCCCTTCTTTCCAGCACCAGTCTTCACTTTCGAGTACGTCAGAGCACCTGTGAAAACTGCATTCGCTGATATCTGCTTGCTGTACTATTAGACCATGCAGTATATGGCATGATAATGTACGTGCGCTATAGCTGCGGACTCGTTGGAGCGTGCTAACCTGGACTTGTAGGACCAAATGAGCTTAGAAACGGAACCCAAAGTGTTTCTCCAAAACAAGTTGTTACGCAACAAGAACGCCTTGATGGAGATTAATCCGCGAGTTGATTCTATCCGGCGTGAGGTGTTGAAGTTGGTCGAGCTTCGGACCGCCTACATGAAGAACCCCGCTCTGGGGGACTTGGACAGCGTGACTGAGGTTGGCTTAACTCTGTAATCTCGATCACGCAAGAAAGCGCTGATCAGATACACAGAACTACTTTGAATGTGTCCGCGAAGCAACATCCCTAGAAACGGAACGCGATACCTTGGAAGCCGAAATCGAGCTACTCCAAGATACTCTAGGGAATGACACCGGCTCAGGACGGTCGCACGATCTCAAGGCTAGCTCATTCCCTGTTTCGAAGCAATGTTATGTCTGCCAGCAGAAGATCTGGGGCATGGGCAAAGTTGGACTGACCTGCCGAGTAAGTCGAGTCTGATGCGGCCCTCCTGTATGCTGACTTGCCTCTGCAGGATTGCGGGACTCATTTACATACTACTTGCGAGCTGAAGGTAACGCGTCGAGCCATAGCTGCTTCACTCGCGTGTTGGCTGACTTCTCGCTCGAAGTGTCCGGCCGACTGTGGCAATCCAATACTCGAAGAGACACGAGCCGCCAGCAAAGCCACATACAGTATACCTGTGGTCCGAGAACGGACGACATCTCATAGCAGCACGAGCAATGGCAGCCTTTCGAAGCGAGGATCAATGTTCCATACTAAAAGCTCCTCAAGCGTTCACACGGTCGACTCGTCCAAGAAGACAGCCAAGGCTGTGTACAACTATGGAGCACAGTCCTCTCAGCAGCTAAGCATCTCAAGTAAGTTTGCTAGCCCGAATAGATCAGTAGAAATCACTGTGCTGAACCTAAGTACCGCTGCGATCGCAGAAGGCGAAACACTTGAAGTTGTTACGGACGACTCTGGTAATGGCTGGACGAAAGTCTCCAACTCTTCAGGCGATCAGGGCATAGTCCCTAGCTCGTACATCAAGGCGTCCGCTCCCGCTCCCGCGCCTGCGCTAGCCCGACGGCCGACTACGGCCTCTGTAGCCTCATCAACGGGTAGCGCAGGCTCTCGTCACGGGACAGTGACTGCCGTCTACGCATACCAGGCTGCCTCAGCAAGGGAGCTTACTATCGAGAAGGGAGAGACGCTGGAATTGACTGCAAAAGGACATCAATATGCTCCAGGGTGGACAGAGGTGCAGAGAAATGGCCAAAAGGGTATTGTGCCCACTACGTATATTCGGTGAGGGACTCGCACTCGTTGCTGGCAAGATTCGCGCATCGAGCATACCTGTAGCTATATCTACATGTTGTCACCAGTACACAGTGAGGATGTTGTGCAGGGAAGAATGTTCAAGCTGCTTTGATTGTAACATTCTTGAATCCCTTGGCCTTGCTCTACTCCGACCACTTCGCCTTCCGTTCGCAAGACCCAGCAAAACCCGGGGGCCTGTGGTGCTCTCTAGGGTTCCATCAGTTCAATCGATAGTAATGAGCGCGCAATGGGCGCATCAGGGCTCTTCAGCGCCATCTGCTGCTGCAGGTACCTCGCAGGTCCACCTTCAAGAAGAGACAGCAGAGAATAACAAGAAAAGGAAACGTCAGAGCGATCCACAAGGTAGTATGTACCACCAGATATCTAACACAGAAGCAAGTCAAGGCAAGGGAAAGCAGCGAGCCATCGACCAGGACGATTTGGGCGATTCTCGACAGGCCAGCCTACAGTCGCAAGCTCAGCAGCATATACCGAATATGAATAACACGAAATCAGAAGATGATATAGATATAGACGAAGAACTCGAAGAAGGGGAAATCAGCGAGGACGAAGCGGGAGAAGCTGAGGCGATAGCAGACTTGATAGTCGCTCCACAGCTGAAGCCAAAACCATCGTCAAAGATACAAATTGCGGTCTCTCCTTCTGTACCTCCGCCAGCTCAGCTACCGCAAGCCAGTCCATTCGTTCAATCGCAGCCATCGCCCTTCTATGCGAGCGCACTCGGGAAGCCTCCGATCTCTATAAAGTCGCAAGCTTCGCCATCCATAGCAAGATCGCAAACTGCTTTGCAGTCGCAGCAAGCTGTCGCAAGCACCAAACTCGGAATGCAGCAGAAACCAAGTAAGGCGAAAAAAGGCGATTGTAGCCTTCCAATATTGATGGCATGTAGCAGTACAACCTCCTTTACATCTCCAATCCGGTATGAGTCAAGATGTAATGAACGATTGCATCACCCTCATCGAGCAGCTCTATTCCTGGGGAATGACCGTCGATTATATGCTCGGGCAGGGTCTAGAGAAAGATCTGGTATTGCACGTTTTTGTCGAACGTGGTTTCAAGCTACCTCCCCATCACCTCCAGTATTATCAGGATAAGCTATCTGGCCAAGCTCTCGGGAAATCTGCCATACCTACAGGTCCAAGAATGCGACAAAAAGCTAGTCCATCTTTCCCCAGACCTACACCAACAGGCAACTACGGACCGCCTCGCGGTCCTGCAGCTCAACACTCGCCGCCAGCGCCATATCAACCTAAACCTCCTCGGCCTGCAGCGGTCCCCCAGCCAGGCCCGATGCCAGCCGCTTCGATGGTAGATTTGTCTGAAAAGGAAGCGAAAGCGAGGAATGCTCTGTTGGCTCGCAAAGCAAAGATTGCAAAGAAGAATGCTGAGAAGGCGCAAGACTTCATGGCGATGGAGGCGCAGCTTTCTGACCTGCTGGCAGGTATCGTCAGTGGCAATGTTGAAGCTCCTGCCGAAGACAGTAGTTCCGGTGAAGATATGCAAATCGATAGCGATGACAACGGTGAAGCTAGTGCATCCGAAGCTGTTGCGGAGGAGAAAACAGCATCTCCAGCTGTCGCTGAAAGTCCCTCCTCTGCCAAACAAGACATAACAGAACTTCAATTGGCACAACAAGCAAGCAAGCACCCGGTTTCTACTACTCGCCGGCCAGTAGCTTCAGACTTTGAGGCTGAACCAGTACAAGCGCTAGCCAATGTACCGAGGTGGTCGGCCCATCTGGCGCCTTCAACACGGCCTAGCGACATGATTATATCACTTTCGGACAACGAGTCGGACGACGACTCCGATACTGAGCAGCTCAGGATTGTGCTGAAGGAAACGAAGAAGCAGGAATCGAATGGCAAATCGCCCGCATACCCAATAGCGGCTGCACTACCATCGGCATCACGGAAAGCTTCACCGATACCTGTAGCTCCCCCGCCGTCTGCAAAACAAGCGCCTGCCTCACCGGTTGTTGCGAAGGCAGAGGTACCGCAACTCGATGCGAAAGCGCAACTAGAGGCGAAACAGGCAGAAATCAAACGAATGATGGAGATGATAAGTAAGTTAGAGAAGAAGAAGACCACCGGATCAAAGACTGCAAGTCGGAGCGGGACTCCAGCTACTATACCAGCGACCACGCCGACAGCTACAACAGACAAGGCAAATCCACTAGAAGAGCATATGAAAGCAAATGCCGAGAAGAAGCATCTTCGGCAGGCGATAGAGACGATAGAGCAGCTTATAGAGGAAAAGCAGGAGCTAGTGGAAAAGGTCGAGGAGAGCCAACAAGCTATCGCAGAAGAAATGCAGATCGAGCAAGTTGCGGCGATCGAAGACGTTCAAGAAGCTGTCGAAAGCGTTGAAGATGCACAGATGGCCACGGGTCCTGAGCAGGTCGAGCGGGCCGATAGTCTGGAACCTTACGATGAAGAGCACGGTTCGTCCGACGACGACGCTATGCTCATCATCACAAGCTATCAATCGGCGGGCGCAGCTACCGCACAGGAAGGCACATCAACCGGCAATCATGAGCAAGAAAGCATGCTTCAAGATTTGGGCCAGGCAGCGGAAGCTGAAATAACGCATGGCACGTCAACTTGAACAACTCTGCTTCACAGCAGAGCACATATTATTCAAAGGGCAGCAAACTGATTCTGCTCTTCTGCATCCGACCACAAACAGAGCCGATCGCAAACGCAAAGGTGGCCTCATCTACTTCGATGAATTAGCAAGATGCGTCTGCTAGTGGCGAGTGCAGATACTGACATGTACGCGACGCCGTTGATTCACAGCCCGAAGAAGACGAGACAGAAAATACGCAAAACGATCGGGACATCGAGATGCTTTCCCGCCCTTCGGTCCATGATGCACACGTACCTTCAGCAGCAACAGCTTCTTCCTCTACAACAAGCGTACGTCAATCAGGTAAGGCGAGCTGAGGTGGCTGTTTGGCTGAGTGGATGGCATGGATGTACACCTCCCCTCCTCTCTACCCACTTTTTCCTCTCCTGCTTCTCGCCTTCTCTTACTCTCTAGCTGTCTAAATATGTTCCGTATCGTTCTCCTTTCGATCTTTATCCCCTCTGTCGACAACGGCCGCTCTCCAGCTCCGAGATCGACAATAACAGCGGCAGCAGCAGTAGTGGTAGTATCGAGGCATCAAGACTTGACAGCGACATGATCTATCCACAGACGCACGAAGCTATCCTAGCGCATCACGTACGAGCCTGGCTCATCAGCAAGAAAGGAAGAAATCTGGATGTCCTGAATGGCAAATACTGCCGATATGAGATGCTGGGATCCTGTAATGATGACGACTGCAAGGACTTGCATGTCTCTTCGTTTACGCCGACTGGTAGGTGCCTTTATCCTTTGAGTCTCCTTTCCCGCTACAACGCCTCCCGCTATCACCCTTGCTCGGGCACAAATCGCCCCTTCATGTACGCCATAATGACGGCGTTGTGTACGAGCGGGTCGGCACTACACCTCCCTTCCTAGCTCTTACCGCAACCAATCTCTGCGCTCTGCGCTTAGCTACCTGTCAGCGCTGATCTCCGCCATTACTCTTCACTACATCTCAACACACCCCTTCTTTCTCTGATTGTGGCCTCTCCCCTTTCGCAGTTGACGACGCTATCCTGTTTATTCGCGATACTTTGCAGCTACCGACTTCGACTAAGCCTGCTCGACTGGAGCTCTACAAGCGGGGCCTCGATCTGATTACCGAACGCAACACACACTCATCAACATCAAGCATCAGTAGTAGCGATCTATCGACAACTTCAAGCAGCGGCAAGGCACAAATCACAATCGCGCGTATGCTCAAGGAGGCCTTTGCATTCTACGAAGCGGAGTCTTCGAGATTGCTATTATAGATCACTCTCTTTATACCCTACCCTTCCTCTCTTTTCGATATCGTCAGTAAAAAGAGCAAGCAAACTGCAGCACCCGGCGCTTAAGCCTCTCACTTCACACCGACCTCGACATCGGTGTGATATCCACTCGTTCGCAATGGAAGTCTGATGTTGTATGCCTGCTTCTCGCAACACCGCAAATCGTTATCAGATTACCGTGCTTTTTGCGTGCTTTTTTCGCCACCGAACAATGATGTCTAAGAAGGAGTTAGCTCGAAGACGTGTAATCTAGACACACCATTCCTGCCGTACGATGTTGCGTAGTGCATGACGGTGTCTTCGTACATGGTCCCTCTTTCATACCGGCGGAAATGAGGAATGATCGCCAAGGAAGCGGTGCAGCGTGACCAAACCTTGTGCGTTATCGCGGTTGCTCGAACTCGAAATTACGAATTGATTGTCTTTCTCTCTCTTTCCCTCTTACCACACTTTCAAGCTTCGAGCTTCAAGCGTATTAACACTCAACCCAACTGAATGAGCAAGAGTAAGCACAATCGATTGTTGACAATACACTGTTCTCTGACAAACGCGGCCCCAGCTCCTTCCTCCAATCATGCTGCCATTGTGACGGTTGCTGGCTCTCCTACCGTAGGGGGAGCCGTGGACAAAAACGACACAACTACTGGAACCACAACATCAACTACTATAATCAACGACAATCGCACGCTCGACGACCTCCAGGACTCGATAACCATTGTTCCAAGCGGACATGGCCAAAGTCCCAAAGAGGCCAGCGGTGTGCTCGAGAAGTCGTCATCGGGTTTGCTACAAGCAGAGCCCGTCGTCAGCCCAGTCATCTCGAGAGATTTCGCTTCTATCGCCAGCGAGAAGCGCACTCTCGTTGATGCCGATATCGACGCAATCCAGGCCGGCTTGGCACCCAAAGAAGCCGGAAGTGGCGTCAACCCGGCTCTGACTAATCCAAGACTCAGAGCTCTAAAGTCGCTTGTACGCGCAAACAGCGAGCCTGCAAGAGAGAAGAACCCTGTCGCAGACCTGGATCAAGCCGAGAAGGGCAATGCGCCCCCCATGAACAGGGCCGGGGCGTCCCAGGCAAACATACCCAACAGACTGGCTGGATTATTGGAGCCTAACAAGCCTCTGAAGCCACCTCCCACGTACAAGACATCGCTATACAACATTGCGACCTATTCTTACCTGAATGTCCTGCTCGTATTGTAAGTCGGCCCGTGCCCTGATGATTGGTTCGCATACTGACTGTATTATCGCAGCATACCTGTCGTATTCGGTGTGCACTTTGGAGGTGTCGGCGACACAGCTACCTTCTGCTGTGCTTTCGGAGCCATCATCCCCTTGGCCGCCCTCCTCGGTTTTGCGACCGAAGAGCTAGCTCTCCGCGTAGGACATGCTCTCGGCGGTCTTCTCAATGCTACACTCGGAAATACAGTCGAACTCATCATCGCCATCCTGGCTCTGGTCAAGGGAGAGCTTCGAGTAGTACAGTCAGCCATGATCGGATCCATCCTTTCAAACTGTCTCCTCGTACTAGGATGCTGTTTCTTCGCTGGTGGTATACGCTTCCACGAGCAGATCTACACTATCCGATCCGCTCAGCTCAACACTTCCATGTTGAGCATCTCGGCGCTCGTCATCGTCATTCCAGCCGCCTTCCACGCAGCTGTGTCGGAGCTGGGAGCTAGCCAAGAAGCTGCGACCGAGAGGGACATCCTGAAACTCTCAAGAGGTGTCTCCTTCATTCTCCTCTTCGTCTATGCTGCATACCTCTTCTTCCAGCTGTGGACCCATTCGTACCTGTATACAGCAGCCGCTGCTCAGGTCAAGAGAAGTCGAGCAAGAACTATCACAGATGATGGAGAACCACAGCCTCCCATGGATACCACGGTTCTTCGTATCCCCAGCTGGCACTCTCACTCGTCAGACTCGGATGCCGCCTCGACCACAGCTTCTTCGGACTCATCTGATTCGAGTGATGAGGACGGTGTCGAGCATCCCAAGCTCAAGGTTCAAGCAGCTATCCTCCTCATCCTCGCCGTCACTGCCTTAACCGGTGTCATCGCCGAATACCTGGTCGATTCCATTGACGGTCTCACCCAGACTGGCGGCATATCCAGAGAGTTTGTAGCTCTGATCTTACTCCCACTGGTTGGTAACGCAGCGGAGCATGTCACCGCCGTCGTCGTTTCCGTCAAGGATAAGCTCGATCTATCGCTAGCCGTGGCCGTGGGCTCCTCAATTCAGATCAGTTTGTTCGTCATACCGGTTCTAGTTCTATTAGGATGGGCGATCGGACAAGTAGGTGTTCAGTTCCATGCCAGTCGTCCGGCCGTGCCTGATTATTTGCGTTACCAGCCTCTCGATCTGCAATTCGGCGTGCTAGAGACCATCACGCTCTTCGTCTCGATAATTATAGTGAACCATGCTATATCCGATGGCAAGAGTAACTGGCTTGAAGGCCTTAGTTTGATGGTGAGTTGGAAATTTGCCTTCAGCCCTAGAGACCCCATCTGATTACTTTGGCTTTCGTGATCAAGGTGGCCTATCTAGTTATCGCTTTAGTTTTCTTCTTTTATCCTGGAGACGGTTCTCTCTAGATAGTCTCGGTACTTATCTGAAGACGTGGGAACGAAGGAAATGCAAAAACTCGAAAATTACACACGCAAAGGATACGATCATTCTTCTTTTATAGTCTTCTTCTCTTCAACGATCTATTATTTATGCTATGCTATGCAAAGTCAAGCCAAGTCTTTCTCGAATTATCTTCCGCGATGATAAGTGTGTACTCGAAGCCTAATGACCGATTACGATGCCTACAAGCATAAATTACGACAAGGAGACAAGAAGTGCTAATGATGAATGAACTACAATGAAGACAAACGAAGCTACTACTGAATTGCTAAGATACGTTTGCGAAAGGTCCATGACTTCGGAATCTGTAGATTCAGGTCAATACCATTCCCTCGAACCTACATACTGGAGACTTACTACACATCGTCTGGGAAGTAGAACAGACGCTTCTTATGACTTTGGACAGACGGCCTCCTTAATGTCATCTGACTATCCGCAGAATGGGCAGGATCCTCGTCTTCCGGCAAAGAATGGAGACTAGTCCCACTTTTGCTCCTCTGGATCTTATCCATATTCATAGCCGTATATTGAGGGATATATTGAGGAAGATGTCCCCAGTTGAATGAACTACGAGATTTGGATCGAGATCCTGCAGATAAGGGTTTATTGCCATATTCTTCCGCCTGCAATTGATCGATCGCAGGGTGTGACCTTTGTCTATGCGAATAGGAGTATCCTCGCTCATTGGGGCCGGGTGTAGGAAGTCCGGGCGAAGGCGGAGAAGACCCTGATGCGTCTGATCCATCTGACGCGTTCACTTGGAGAGGACGAAGGTGCGCGGGGTATCTTTTGGGTAATCCCATGGCGGATGAAGATGATATCGAATTATCTGATTGTACCCGTTCCAAATCAGTGCATGTAATAGAAGGTGCTCTTGTCCTTCCATTTTCATCATGTGAAACATGAACAACTTCATGATTTGCAGTCTTTGAATTTGTAAAACTGCTAGAACGCGTCGCCGCTCCGCTTTGAGTAGGGGTACTATCGGTAGTCATCGAGTGTGAAGCCAGATGGGACCTCTCATACGAGGGTCTGCGAGGCGAGGTATGTGTAGAGGTCATGAGGAGATTACTGCTACTCCTTCTACTAGCTATCCTTTGGTTACGGATAACATCGCTGATAGTCCCGCTGCTGTTGGCCATTTGATCGAAGGAAGAGGATAGACGGGTCGCACGGCTTGGAGGGCTGCGCCCATATGAACTGCTATACCCATTGACGAGATTCGTAAGGGAAGGCGTAGAAGGCGTCCGTTGATGGAAGAGACCGTAGGTGTTCAACGAGCCATGCCGTTCCCGCTCATCGACGTATCGCGCTTTCCGGCCGCCCTCAAGATCGTCTGCTTCTCCGCGCATACCAGATGACGAAGGTGCTGTAGAAGCGTTGCTCCTAGCCGAGGCTATAGATCCCGAGCCAGGTGATGAAGGCGAGCAGCTGAGGTAAGGGATCGAGCTGCTCGAAGCGTGCGGACGGTGGGTATGCTTGGAAGGCATAGGAGCATGGTATTTAGGTGGGTTGGGTACTTTGAACGACGAAGAGTGCGGTGCGGAATCGCGTCCGTAGCCATGATGGTTCACACCGAAGTATTCGGGGTCAGACGAGATAGTGCCTTTGATGTCACTGCCTGAAGAGGTGAGTGCTAATGTCGCAGAGGATTTAGAGGGTTTGAGATGTGGTTTCGCGCCGTATGAAGCTGGGCGGAAAGTCTTTGCTGAGTGTTGGGAGGTAGAGACGAGAGATGAGGAGAAGTTGCTTGTTGAGCCTGCAAAGTCGGAGTTGGAGCGTGTCATTGCCATCGAAGCTGAAGGGCTCAATGTCGACCTTGCTTGTGCGGCTTCCGGAGATATATTGCTCCTTGTCGCGTGAAGAGACACTGTTCCGCTTCGAGGCGATCCACTGCCTGAATAGTGAATGGGAGTCATGGCTCGGAGACCATTGCTGAGCGCGCTTGTCGACCGATGTGGGAGCTCAGGTCGAGAAGCGTATTCTTCGTCATAACTTGCTAATGAGTCCGAGCTCATTCTCGTCCTCGAAGAACTTCTCCTAGCTCTTGGGAAATGGACGGACATCCCACGAGAGCTGTCGCTTCCATCGCTGTACCTTCGACTGTCATGTCCTCCTTCATGGACGTAGTCTGAACTGTCTCTCCGCCATCGCTCGCCAGACCGTCCTTTAGGGTTTGAAGACGCACTCCAATCATATTCACTGCCTTCCGACTCGTTCGCCAGCGGTGAAGAAGGAATATAGCTTGTCGGCCATGCGGCTGACCTTGATAAGCTCGAGACAGGAGGTGAGGAGGGACTTGTACTCCTGATCTGCTGTAGACTGACGTGACTACTGCTACGCCTCTGGTTGTTCAAGGTAGTATTCTGATGAATTTGCTGCTGTTGCTGATAAGAACGTGCCAGAGTTTTCTCCTTTTGATCGGACAGATTTGCATATGATAGCCTTGAAGACAGTTCATCTTCCTTCCTGCACTCTTCTGAACAGTATAGACTCGTCCATGCTGGTGCAGGAGAGGTCTTGCCCGAAGTGGCATCATCGTTTGACTCGCCCTCGCTTGCATGCCCGTTTTCGCTGGTCGAGGCAGCAGTCGAAACCTGATCTCTGTGATGGTGCTGTGTACTGAGTGCTTTTATGGTGCCCGTCTTCCCTCTTCCTACGAGCTTCCCGCTAGAATGATTCCTGCGAATCCTCGTTACCGGGCCGTGATGGTGATGGTGGTGCTGGACGCGAGGTTTATGGTGAGCAGCAGCAGCAGCGCCTGCGCCTGAGCCTGAGCCTGTCGATGACTTCTTGCGATGAGCTGTGGTGTGGACTGACTCCCCATCGCTGTTGACTGCTGCGTTCGCATCGTCTGGGTCGAGGTGCGTCTCAATAGCGCGATTGCACACAATGCACACGTCGTCCATCTCCGACCCGACGGCGCAGAAGGGCTGCAGACCCAGCTGGACTTTCAATGAGTGTGTTTGCTATGCTATTGTGCGTATGTGTGTTGGGAGTCGGTAGAAGCCAAGGTAATTCTCGCTCCTGTCAGATTTGAGCCGGTAAAATTGGACAGTAATTACGATATTGGCGCAAAGCTGTCAGCGTTGGACCACAATTATGCGCACTCAAACTGCGACTTACGACTACTGCTTCACTTGAGATATGGACAAGTAGTAGATCGATAGGTTGCAAGAACTCGCAAGATGTGGGTTGCCGGTAATTCGGAATATATGGGCGACTGAGCTCGCGATAAATGGCCCAAATCCAGGCCAGGGACTGAGTTCTCAAAAGGAGGTCAATGAGGAATGAATAGAGAGGTTCAGGGAGCGTGTAGAAGCGCTGATATTGAAAGGACCAAGCCAGAGCAGACTCTTTCCAGAGAAAGATGGCTCCCTTGTCGCGCAAAGAGGTCCCCTTCTTATCGCAAGTATCAATTCAATGATCTTTTCGCTGCAAAGAAGAACATGTTATTTCGCGAATTATGCATACTGGTCAGCACTGCGAGGACTCACGGCACGTCAGAGCTGCTGCGTCTTCCAAAACACAGCCAAAATCCGACGCCTCCTCCACCTTGAGGGTTATTGACCTCGAATAGAAGCTGCGAATGTCGACGCGCTCGAAATAACGACGAGATGACGATGTTGCAGGGCTTCGTCTTGGTTTTGGGGATTGCGCTCGCTGGCTGCGCTCGTCCGTCCGGCTTGATGCTTCTTGCTTGAGAACCGAATCGACGATATAGCTCTGATAAGCAATGCGACTCGCTTGGAGTGCAAGAACATCAGTACAAGCTCTACAGCCGATGGCCGACATCGTTTGTCACCTTGCGACTGCCTTTGTCTAGGAGCGCCTGCGATTCCGTTCTTCAGACCCAAGACCTCGACCAGCTGTCTCTATCGTCTCGCAACAAGTCAAGAAGAGCACAGCTACCTACAACCCGCTCTCTGTCACCCCAAGATGCGGACTCTTCAGTGTTTGCGCATTTCTAGAAGAAAATCTCGACCTTCTGGTCATCGCAGTGCCCGGAACAGCTCCGACTTCCATCGCTTACGGAGTCTTCAAAGAAGCCGTACCCGTGTCTGTCAAACAGAATCGCACTGCGATAACGCCATAACGCCGGGTGAAGCTTCTCGCTCGTTGAGCTCGCTTACGATAAGTCACGTACAGCTTTGAAGCTTCTTTGAGGCATTCTTAATTGCCTGCAGCATGGGGCAGAATCTAGCAAGACTGGCTGTGACTCCGAATCTCTTCATTAGATGTTGATAAAGCGCGCCAAAGGTCAGCTTGCAACTCCCGGTCTCTTCCAAGTAGCTCCATTCAATCTATCTCAACCGCCAGATTCGCTCTCAGGGGCTCTTTATGGGCGCTATCCTTTCTCTATCGATGTCAAAGTAAAGCCTACACAGAATGTGGTATACGATCTGCGAATCAACAACCTCGTGCTTCTTCTGTTTGCAAGGCTAAACACCCTGGCGCAGAATTTCTTCGCAAGCTATATCCCGTACATCCATCATGCTAAGCAGTCTGCGCGTGGAATTGGTGCGACTCTTTCCAAATACGCTGGCCGTAGGTACAAGCTACCGGTTTCTCGAACCCCGAGAAGCGTTCTCAGCCTGACGTTCAGGGTTTGGCCTTGTTGCTTCACGATATTCTCATGCGACGCAGACTCGGCCTGTTCTCACATACATACACGCTACCCGAGAACTCGTCTACGCGGATGTCTGTCTCCCTCTGACCCAGACGGCTCGGCCTTTGTAGGCTGGGTTGTA
This sequence comes from Erythrobasidium yunnanense, assembly GCA_001600175.1. Lineage (NCBI taxonomy): Eukaryota > Fungi > Basidiomycota > Cystobasidiomycetes > Erythrobasidiales > Erythrobasidiaceae > Erythrobasidium > Erythrobasidium yunnanense. The sequence goes on from BCJC01000006.1 coordinate 829,667, forward strand.
TACGTTTGGGGGCGCTCATGCAAACCCAGACCTTTGCATGCCTTCACTTATTCCTTTCTAGCTTCTTTTTTATTACCACATCATACTGGGTCTGTGCCTGATCGAGAGTTGCTGTCATTTCTGCTGGACAGAGAATTGTCGGAGCAGGATAAGGCAATGGTTATTTGAAACATGATGTATATACGTGTGCATGTATGCTCTGCTGTTGACAGTTGAGGCCCTTCTCAAGTGGCGCTTGTTCTTTTGGTGGTGTTTGCCACAATTTGCTGTCTCTTCTCAGACCAACCAACCGGCCAGCTGGTTGAAGTCGAAGATGGAGGTCTGAAGGAGAAGAGAAGGGAACAGACAGGAGATACATCAAAACATTGAATCAACGCCATTACATCCCCCTTCAAGACAGCCAGCCCGTTCAACCCAACACGAGTGGCCTCTCCCCGCTCATTCACCTCGCGCTCGTCCCGTCTCAGCAGCTTGATCCCAGTACAATAGCGAGTAGCCCTCAAGATGCGTGAATCCAGTCACTCGTTCGTCGCAAATAACAGAGCATGCGTCGTCATCTCATCCCAGCTCTACGACAGAAGAGGTGAGTGGGCGTATGTTGAGTCAGGCTCGCCTCGCTCGCTCGGCCCAGCGAGCGGGAGCGCAGATTGGCCCAACAAGCTGCTGCAAATGCAGTGCAAATGTTATACTACGTAGTATACTGACATCGTGACTGCCCAGCCATCGACTCGCCGCTGCCTACGCTTCCCTTACTCACCTCGCTCCAGCATCTGGCCTATCTCACCTCGACCTCACCTAGAATCCGCGAGATACTCACTCTAGATGGTGGACTAGAACGTTTGATTACAGTAGTAGCGGGATGTCTCGACCTGGCTTTCCCTGCAGACCCAGCAACCCAACCCAGGCCTCAGCAGGCCACTCGCCGGCCTAGACGCATCATTCCTTTCAAACCTTTCGCAGCGTATGCAAATGGCAGTCTTGGACAAGATTATGTAGATGGGCATGCACTGTTGCACACATACGGCTTCGCACTGCAGTGCTTAGTCAATGTCGGCGTTCGAGGGAGCGAGCAAATCAGGACACGCGTCGTCGAAGCGGGAGTACTCAGCGTAGTCGCGAGGATCCTGTCGGGTTTCTTGGCTGCTAGACGTAGAGAGAAGGAACGCAGACAGGCTTCTGCTGAACCTACGAGGAGCATCACCCTATGGCGAGACCAGAATGGGCAGATCCCCTCAAATGACGTCGAGCGTATGCACCAAGCAACAACAAATGCTGCGACAGTGACAACAACAGCTCCCACACCCATCTCGACCAACCGCAATAATGCTATCATCGCTCAAGCTCTGGAGGAATCAGTCACTGTTTCAATCGCAGATTTCGCAGCGGCCACAGCAGCAATGACTGCTTCTCATCAGCAAGCATCAGCACCAGCGCAGCCTTCGACGCTGCCTCCAAATGCAGCTCGGATGCCTTTGCTGCCCATTCATCGGACAAACACCCCAGACACAGTTGCGTCTATCGATGAGGCAGACCAGCAGTCTGAGCAGGACAACGATGCCGAGTCTTCAGGACAAGAGAACGAGAATGAGCAGATGGATACGGAGGAAGAGTCTGGAGTCGCTTCTCATACATCTTCGAGGAGGCGCCGCGGAACAGTCGTGCCCAAACTCGACACTTTGACAATCCATCGCCATCACCATCTTCATCGTGCTGGATCATCTTCGGCGCCTTCTCCTACAGCTTCAGACATTACACCTTCTGCACCTACGCCTGCAACCGGCGAAGTTGACCAGGATGGCGATGTCGTCATGGACGCTGCGCAACAACAGCATCAACAACAAACAGGCTACTTTGACACGTCGGCAACACCTCGCGGTCGAAACACACTCCTTCCACACAATAGCATCTCCGCTGTACCCCTCCAGCAACATCAGTCTACACCATCGCAACAACAACAGCAACAGTCGCAAGAAGTCGCTCAAACACCCCTTGCGTCCACCGCGAGCCAACCTCTACCTAGCGACTACCACTTCAAGGAAGATGATGTATTGCACTGTCTTCATCTCTTGGCTTATCTCTCGAAATACCCCCATGTGCGCGCCGTTTTCCACGACCCAGAGAACGAGACGTGTCGTCCACCACCTTCTTCACCATCTACTTCCACTACCAATCTACCAGCATGCTGCTCTGGCCAGCAAAATTGCTCGAGGAAGAAGCAGCGTTGTGGAGACAATGGAGAAGCGTGCTCGTCGACATGCTCTGAAAACCATGCGCACGATCAGGACGTCATGAATGATGATGAAGATGAATGTACAGGAGGCAGAGATGCTCAGCCTACTGCTTCTACTTCTCGCTGTCCGCATACCCACTCTCCTTCGCATTCACACTCGCATTCACATTCGCAACCGCAAGCATCGACATCTACATCGCAATCGATGGACGAAGACGATGATGATCAAGATCTCGCACGAGCGAAAGCAATGGCTTCCTTACCTGCCAAAGACCGCAAGCCAGCCGCAGAGCCCTCTCGTCCACCACGCAGTACTGCGAATAACGTCTTCAGCCTCGTGGAGCAGTTCACATTCCGGCCATCCTCAGCATCCGACAGATCAATGGGGCCGCGATTGCCTACGGAGATACAGTACTGGGCAGGCGTGATCATGCGGAATGCATGCAGGAAAGACGAAGTTCGCGGTGGCATCAGACAGTGTGCGAATATGGGATGCGGTGTCTGGGAACGCTTCCCTCGAGAATTTGCGAAATGCAGAAGATGCAGAAAAGCGAAGTACTGCTCAAAGAGCTGCCAGAAACGAGCGTGGCAGGCTGGTCATAGGTATATCTATCATGCATTTCCTCTCATGTCTGTACAAGCTAATGCGTTTCACTCGAAGGTATTGGTGTTCTGCCAGAGTCGACTCCCCTCCTCAACAACCATCAGTCTCGAATGCAGTAGCTTCGGCAGCAGACAACGTCGCAGTTCAAATTGCGACCAATGCTGCGGCACCTGACGTCTTGGACAACTCGAACACGACCGAGATCAGAGTCCTCGAAGACATGCAGTAGATCTGCTCTTATCGTAGCAGGCTATTGCCTCTCCAGATATGCGCAAGCTAGCTGTAACGCTACTCATAACGACCTCCTCTCGTCTCTTGGAGCAGCGGTCGCTTACGGTCCTTCCTATCTCGTTTCCTCCTTCCCTCCTTCTCCTAGTCTCTGTCGCATATCATGTACCTCTGCCTATAGATCCGGTCGTTTAACGCTATTCTATCACGTACAGTTTATGTGTTTTCCTTCCTGTTCTTCCTTCCTGTTCTTTCTCTCTCTCTCGTCTTCGTTGTTAGGTGTTGCCCTCTCGTATATTCTCTCTCTTTAGGGTGTGCTAGCAGTGTGGTAATGATACAGCCATATTATCTACTTACTCGCGCCTGCACATCCACTCGAGCCGTCTAACCACTCTTCCTGGAATAGCTTGCGCCTTGCTGCTTTACGCGTGATCCAGCTTCGGCTGGTAGGTCGATAAGTGTCCGCTATACGGCAGTGACAACGGTTCATATAGGAGGCAAAGCCAAAGCATCCTGCCTGCTCTTCGCATTTGCAGCTTTCTTCACGTTGGCTTCACACCATCGTCCTTGACGGCTTGGACGCGCGAACAGGAGCGCCATGGCTGACAAGAAGGAGAGCGTCCTTCTACAATCGCAACATGAGGCCGATGGCCTGTTCAGCGAGAAGCAGCAAGCTACACCTTCCCTATGCGAACAAGGCCTAAATGTTGCCGATGAACCCAGAAGCAGTAGCCAAATCATCAAGAAAGCCAAAGAAGCAGCTTTCCTAGTCTTGTCTGCCTTGCTGTTACTGCACTTCTCCTACAAAGCCGCCAGCTTCCTCGTTCCTGAGCGATCTGCAGCGGTGGATGCCGAGAGCGCATACAGTCAATACATCTCGAAAGGCCGTAGACATGGGCAGTTTCCTTCTCCTGAAGAGGTAGAGAAGCTATTCTTGAAAGTCCCCAACAACGAAAGCGCAATCGCAGCAAGCAGATCGTAAGCGTCACGAAGTCTGGCTACCCAGCTTGAGAGAGGTTTGTTAATTCTGGAGCGCATTTAGATATACTGGCTTCTCTCATGTTGCAGGCACTTCCGGCGACTATCGTACTGCTGTCCTCGTTAAGAATCAATGGGAGAAGCTCCTGCACATTCCGAAGTCAAAGAGGAGCAAGAAGATCCTGGAGGCAGGATCGCAGGCATCGAAACAAGCTTTACAGAGTACCGATCCGCATGTCCGGGTATGGACGGATACGTATCATGTTCTGCTCAAGTAGGTCAGGTCGGCCCTTGTGCGCGGTATGGTGACTGAGATGCTTACTTCTGGCAATGATTCAGCCATCCCGTGCCTCGACCCGAGTCTAAGAGTGCCGTATACATGACTGATGCAGAGGGGAAAGTCGTCTTCAAGGCCAAGCGTAAGAAGAAGACCAGCGCTATCCTTTCGCGACAGCTAAAAATGCGTTGGCTGGTACAGTTCTAGAAGACCAGATTACCGAAGATGGCCATCAGCACCTAGCTGAAAGCGATGTCACTCCCTTCCATGGCTATTCAAAGAACGGCACAGCTACAAGCCAGCTCGTCTACGCATACGTAAGTCGTACTTGATTTTTGTCTGCTTACAGTTACGGCAAGACTGGATATGCTGTATAGTCAGGAACTGTAGATGACTTCAGACGCCTCAAAGAGAACGGCGTCGACATGACCGGCAAGATTGCTATTGTTCGATACGGAGGCAACTTCAGAGGCTTGAAAGTCAAAGCGGCTCAAGACGCAGGAGCTGTTGGTATACTGATTTATTCTGATCCTGCCGAAGACGGAGAGAGTAGGTGTGCAAGATCGGTCGACTTGCTGAGGCTAAACTGCGTGTGTTGCAGTCACTGCGGAGAAAGGCTACCTGCCGTACCCACATGGTCCGGCTCGACAGCCTTCTTCCCTCCAACGTGGCTCAGTCCAGTTCCTGTCAAAATACCCTGGCGATCCTACTACTCCAGAGAAGCCATCATACAAGGATGCAAAGCGAGAGACGCCCACCAGTCTTCCAGGCATACCCTCTCTGCCTCTATCCTACGAGGACGCGCTGCCTTTGTTGAAAAGCCTCAATCAGAGAGGACCTTGCTTCGATAATTGGAAAGGTGGACTGGCTTATCAAGGTGTCGAGTACTGCTCTGGCCCATCAGAGGGCAACGTTACTCTAACAAATGACATGAAAGAGCAAATCCTGCCTATCTGGTAAGTCGGGTCATATTGCGTTTAACCTTGCGATGAGCTGATAGTGTACACTCCTAGGAATACATATGCTTTGATACCTGGTCATATTACCGACGAGGTAGTCATACTCGGCAACCACCGAGATGCTTGGGTCTACGGTGCATCAGATCCCAACTCCGGTACTGCCTCAGTCTACGAAATAGTCAAAGGTTTCGGCAAGCTTCTTGAGACAGGCTGGAAGCCACTCCGTAGCATTCTCATTGCATCGTGGGACGGAGAGGAATATGGACTTTTGGGCTCAACCGAGTTTGGCGAGGATTATGCTGAATGGTCGAAGAAAGTTGTGGCTTACTTGAACGTTGACGGCTGTAAGTCGCGACATTCTTGACGCAAGAGCGGTGCTGATCGATAGGCCATTTATAGCGGTCTCCGGCTCCCAATACAATGCAAAAGCATCGCCTTCTCTGGCTGATCTCCTAAGTGACGTCTCGGCCATTGGTGCACCTGCTCCTCCGGAACATGCTGGTGAACCTCTGAAAGTCGGACCCCTAGGCAGCGGTGTACGTTGTTGTTCCGCAGTTCTCGTGAGTCTGCTGACTCGCTGCTCACAGAGCGACTTCACCGTCTTCTTACAACATCTGGGTATCGCTTCGTCCGACATTGGATATAAGGGCACCTTCACCGACCCAGTCTATCAGTGCGTACAATTGCAGCCTGAATACATAGGTTGGCTGAGACGTGTTCAGCTACCATTCCATCTATGACAACGAGCACTGGATGGAGAAGTATGGCGATCCAGGCTTTCATCGTCACGTCAATATCGCAAAGACACTAGGACTGGCTGGATTACGTCTGGCAGATACGCTCGTTCTACCTCTCAACGTCACCCGATATGCACACGAGCTTGGAGTCTACTTACACAAGGTGGAAGAGACGGCCAATTTATTCGACTTTAAGGACATCAGCTACGATAACATCACCGCCGCCATCAAGGAGGTTCAGCAAGCGGCTTCCATGCTTGATCAGGAAGCAGGACATGTCACGGCCTCCTATGCCGCGCTTGGTGACATCGGGTGCATGCATAAGAGACACCACAAGGCCGAGAAACTAGCCAAGAGGATCAAGAGTATCAATGCCAGAAAGATGGCCTTCGAAAGAGGCTTTATCGATGCTGGAGGTCTGCCGCGACGATCATGGTACAAGCATCTAGGAGTAGCACCTGGTGAGCTGCTTGGATACGGTGCTACAACCTTCCCATCTAGTAAGTACCTGCGATCTCGCACAAAAGCCGGGTTCATGACTGACCGCCATGCCTTTGCTAGTCACGGAGTCTATCACGATCAGCCGTAGTAAAGAGGACACGGAAAGAGAACTGCAGAGGGTTGCTGAGCAGCTACTTCGCATTGCTTCTGCGGTGAGAGGGCATGGTGGTCAGTGATGTACCGGCGCCCCAGCGCCGTTTCTGAGAGTAGTCAATCTAGGAGAGGATGTAGATCGCATATATGTCGAACAAACTCTGCTTGCCTGCTCTATCGAACCTTGCCCCTATTTTGGGTCTCACTGATAGAGCCTTCCCTTTGAAGACCATACAGCATTAGTCTTTGGCCAACATCCCTTCGTCTAGAAGTACCAAAGTCGACCGTTTCTCGTGCCCCATGAGCCTCTGGTAGCACGCTTGCTCAGCTTCTCATCAAGATTTTCGAGATCATAAGCAGTCGCCATGTCGAGCGTGACTTCAGTCAATATTCTGGAAGACCACTCTGCCAATCCACCGTTCGCTGGCTTTGATGGCGTCGAAAAGCTCCTCGAAATCTGGTTCGCAGAGTCCAGCGACTCTGAGACAGTACGAGATCCTTTGGGCCTTAGAGGCGTAAAGCGAGAGATATGGGAAGAGATGCTTGATCTCGTTCGGTGCAAGGTTCTGAGTGTCATCAATGAAGACGAAGTGGACGCCTATCTGCTTAGGTAGGCTCTCCATTGCTTGTCTAGCGATAGGGCCTAATTTCATACAATGTTCCAGCGAATCGTCTATGTTCGTCTGGCCGCACAAGATCATCCTCAAGACATGCGGGACTACTACTCTTCTACTAGGTCTGAGGAGAATGCTTGAGATTGCGAAAGAGCACTGCGGTTTCCAAGCGGCCTGGCGGTGTTTCTACTCGCGAAAGGCTTTCATGTTCCCTGAACGCCAGATAGGACCACACAAGACATGGGACGACGAAGTGAAGTACCTGGACCGCGAGTTCGGTAGGCTGCGACAATTCTGAGGTTTCGACATGAAGCTTACTTGGGTCTGATGTTAGGCAATGGGTCTGCTTATGTGGTTGGCAAGATGAATGGCGATCACTGGCTGTTATATCTGACGGCGCCGAAAGACGAGCCGCTGCCTGAAGCTTCGAACGACCGCCTACTGGAGGACGTGCTCGCGACTTCCATCTCTCCACCATCCACCTCTCTTTCAACACTATCTCTATCTCAACGGCAAGCTAATAAGCCACCCTCACCGCCTGATCAGACCCTGGAGATCCTCATGACAAAGCTGGACCCGACTGCATGCGAAGCCTTTTATTACCCTTCGGATGCGTCAATCAACGGAGAAGCCGACGAATCACAGCAAGGGCATGCTACAGGGTCGGAGCTCAGCCAACGCTTGGGTATCGATGCACTGCTAGCCGGATCTACTTTAGATTCCTTCCTCTTTACACCTTGCGGATATTCCGCCAATATAGTCAAAGATGATCGATACGCGACTATCCACGTTACGCCAGAGAAGGAATGCTCTTATGCATCTTTCGAATGCAACTTCGACTTTCGAGGTGAAGATGCTGAGCACGCGCAGGCCAATGGATCCAAGCCTACCGAGAGCAGCCTACATGAGCTCATAGCTAAAGTACTGGCTATCTTCCGGCCGCAACGCCTGAGCATAACGCTCTTCGTCAGTGTCGAGGAGAGCGCATCAGGAGATGGTCAGGGCACTACCCCTGAGACCAGGACGATCTTGGACCCAAAGGTAGCCGAGGGATACAAGAGGACCGACAGGATACTTTACGAGTTCGCTGGCTATCATCTGCTATTCTCGACTTATGAGAAGCTCTAGACAGCTTAGATCCGCTTTGGCATGTGTAGTCAGTCAGTCATCCTTCGCACTTGCATAGCAGCTTGTACTGTAGAGTATTTTGTTTTGATAGCTAGACTTCGTTTCCATTGTTGATATGTATGAGACGATGGCAACGCTATGATACAGTAGTAAACGAGTGGTATTTCCGACTTGCTAATGATTTTAGCCATGAAACATCAACACATTCCTGAACTTGAACTTCCCACCACAGGCTGATTTCCTACAGCTTCCGCTTCTGCTAAGCAGCATGCGCATCAGAAAAGTCTCGGCTTGTCACAGCTCATCGTCGTGAGGTGCGAATGTGCTGTAAACCGAAGAGGTCAGCGCCATCACATAAGCAATGCATGAATTGCACATACCGAACATCCATCACAGTTCTTCCATTCCTCTTGCATAAAAGCACACACTTGTCCTCCCTAAAGGTGACTCTCCAGACAGCCTCGCAAGGCTCAGCCAATTCTCTGATGAGCTTGCCAGACGGTCGATCCCACAGCTTCACTCTGCCATCATTACCTCCCGTAACCATGAAGCGGTCGTTAAACTGCAAGCATGTTACCGAGTTGTCGTGTGCACACAGTCGATGCAGACATTCGAAGGTGGACAATGAGAAGATGATGACTCGACCATCGGATCCTCCAGTCACCAGCACAGAGTCTGTGAGCTGAAGCTGTCCGACGAGCGAGGTGTGGCCTTGCAGTAGTGCGAGGCATTCGCTGTAACAATAATCAGCACGCTACCCGTGCGGAGTAGTAGACCACAGCTTACCCAGTCTTGGCCGACCAGATACGAACAGTCGAATCGAGCGATCCACTCGCAACTCTGACTCCATCGAAAGCTACCGCATAGATTTGGTGCTGATGACCTTCTAGCAGATGCAAACATTCGCCAGTATCGACATCCCAGATCTACGAGATTTGAAACAGCTTAGCGATCTATCTATGGTCCAAGCGACTCCAAAAGGCTTACCCTGCAAGTCGTATCATAGCTTCCGCTGACTACTTTGTTTCCGCTAATTTCTATGCATCTGACACTATGCTGGTGTCCAGCCAGCACGCGTAGCATGGTACCTTGCTCGATGTCCCAGACTCGCAGCGTAGCATCTCTCGAGCCAGAAACCATGATCGGTCTGCCGTCCAGTACTTTCAGACATCGGACAGTCGACATATGGCCTCGCAGAATATGGTTGCATCGACTAATTCCAAATACTTAGCAAGAAAATTTGTCGAAGTTGGAAGGCGACTTACCCAGACTCGACATCCCACACGCGGATATCTCGGTCACAGCCTGCAGTCACAGCTATAGCTCCTTTCTGACCCCATCCAGCAGCCGTACCACAAGCTGAAGCTTGCTGTGTATTGCCAGCATCCGCAAATGGAAACCCTGTGCTACTTGAGGACTGTCTAGAGGACTCGCTTGACGCCGAAGGAAGACCGCAGAAAGAGGATGGACGTCTATGACGGCTTAATCGAGCAGGCTTAGCTTGCTGCGTGTTCCTGCCTGGTGATCGTAGAGGTGTCGTGCTAGCTCTGCTTGAGCGGTCCGGCATTGCACGTTCGGCAGACTGACCCTCGTCTCCGATGGAAGGCGAGTCTGTACCTGCTGCCGACCCAAAGAATCTTTCCACGTCTGGAGGGCGAGCAGAAGCGGATCTGCATCTTTGCGGTCTATGCGAGAAGAGCATGTCTTCGTCGTCCTCTCTTTCGCTAGCTTCTGACGTCTCTGACTCTTCATATGCTTCTCGAACTCGTCTTCCATCTTTGTCGACTCTCTCACCACCTTTGCTGACGAGGATCAAACACCATACTCCAGCTGTATGTCCGTTCAGATTTCTAGCGTATTCTCCCGTTTTTGCATCGAAGACATGTACTTGGTTAGTAGCCATGCCCACTACAACCCATTCGTTGTCGAAGCCTAAGCTCGTTACGACACCATCGTCTGAGGAGGTCTGGGTGCAGAGCACACGTCCAGGACCCTTCAACCAGTTTGATTCCGTCAGATATGCTTTCTTGAATTGCGTCTTGTATGAGAAGGGAGGTGGAGAGGATGTCTCGTGATCATCGTATTGCTGTGCCGCTACTTGTGTAGTAATAGCGACGCCAAAGGGATTCATGGAGCGTCGAGCGATGTATCGTCTTGGACGCGGAACTGCTGGTAAGGTATACGCTGATGCTGGTGCTTTGCCTTTTGAGCTGACTGGCGCAGGTGACGGAATAGTGATTGGAGGTGGTCTACGCGGTGAAGGAGCTTCATTTGTGAGGTATGTAGGATTGTATTGAGGTGTGTATGCTGATCTGCTGCTTTTCGGAGCTGCAGGGGAGTAGTCGACCGTAGCGAAACGTGCAGCTGGACTCAAGCCTGAATCGCTTGTATTTGTCGAACTTAAGCTGAGTCCAGTGAATTGGCTGTTCAGATCTTGAGGTGGTGGAGGGAGAAGACTACTTCCGATTGAACGTGGAGGAGGAGCGCTAGGAGATACCAAGGGCTGGTACGATAGTCTGCGAGCTGCAAAGCCGAGTCCCTGCATCTGCCAGGCTGCCGGAGCTTGGTCCTGGGCGGAAGTAGAAGAAGGTAATCTTGAAGTACTCGCAGAAGCTTGCTGCGTATGACGAGCTTGTGCATTGTCCTCAGCTTGCTTTCCCTTGCTCTTGCCTTTCAACCTGCGCCGCCTTTCTGCCAACGGGGTCTGATTCTCGTCGAGGAAGCGATTTACATCTTCTTCTTCGATACTATCTTCTTCAGCCATGATCAATCCTTGCGATCGCTGTGTGGAAGGACCTGGTGCGCTCGAGCCTGTCTGAACGGACAGAGAAGGTCGAGGATACATAAAAGGCTGAGCTGTGGGAGAGAGTGTCGATATCCTTCGAAGAGTTGGCAGACGAACTGGAGAGCCAGTCTGGAATTCGTGTTGAGTGAAATAGCTACTTTGCTGCTGTTGCTGGCCTGAAGCAGAAGGTAGACCCGAGGAATACATCCCTTGGCTGTATCGAGGAACAGCGGGAGGTGATGTGATGGCTCCAAATCTTGCTTCTGGGTGCTTCATGCGGATTCGCTCGATTGGAGCCTTGACCCGGCTCTCGGCCCAACCTCTTCCTTTATACTTGTGCAGCATGAGCTTCCACGTATGATCGTCGCTGACCAGACTTCTCCATGTCCTTGATACTCTGCTTGCTCTGACAAGGTCCTTCGGGTCATCGATGAATGCGAGGATATGTAGCGAGATCTCTGCTGGAAGTTCGGCTAGGAAGTCGCGCCTGAGGTAAGGGGATATGAGTTGGGATAGATGGAGTAGATCTTCTCCTTGGAGGAAAGGAAGGAGAGCAGTGAAGAGCTTGCGCCTTTCAGGTAGAGTGAGACGAGGGTAGTGTGCGACCACAGAGTCGATGAAGCGGTCCCCAAATTCCCCCGGTCCAGCGTGCCCAGATACATCAGGAGAGACAGGACTGCCTCTTCCATCCCATATAGCGAGATGCTGGGTAGAAGTACTGCCGAAGACGCGCCCGGACTCTGGCTGAGGTGAAGGGGCTGGCGTGGGGAGGTTTATAACGGTACTTCCGGGCATCGAGACTTGTCCATTACTGATATCTGATAGTGTACGATGCATACTGGCAGTGGGAGATTGCTTGGGAGTTGCTCCCTCGCCATTTGAAGCTGCCGTGTTTGCTTCAAACAGCCCGTCAGGCAGGCCAGCTGCTGGAGGAGTCGCCAGCGGTGCAGGACTGTAGATCATATCGCTATGTTCTGACAATCTTGAATGCGTTTCGCCGTCCAGAAAAGCCCCCAAGAATGCCAGCTCTGATCCAGCGCCCAGCAGCTCGACCCTTGTCCGCTTGCGCTGAGCTCAGCCCTTTGATGGCTTATGCGATGTAGACAGAAGCTCTCGAATGGTCAGATGAAAGCAAAGGACAAAGTAGAAGTAGGGAAGACCAGGATTGTGGTTGCTGACAGCTTGACATTCCCGACTGGGTAAGTCTCGCGTGCGCAATGTGGTAAACATCGAATCACTCGAATAGGTTACAGCGCGTATCCGCAACTACTTGGTCTTACACAGCAGCGGGAACACCTGGCTGTAGCTCTTCTGGATCCAGCTTACACCAGTCGATTCCAGCTTGTTCTCCATACTGCTCCCTCAGCCATTCATTAGCTTTCTTGAAGTGTGAATTTCCATGAAATCCTGTCCTTGCACTCAAAGGACTCGGATGAGGACTGGAAAGTATCAGATGCTTCTGCTTGTCTATCCCTGCCATACGCTTCTGTGCTGGTAAGCCCCATGCTAAAAAGACGACACCTGGTCCGGGACGAGCGTCTATCGCTTTCAATACTTGATCTGTAAACTGCTCCCATCCTTTCTTGCTGTGCGAATTTGCCTTATGCGCCTGGACTGTCAGGCAGGTATTAAGAAGCAAGACGCCCTGGTTGGCCCAAGAGGCGAGATACCTATGCAGAGTCGTTAGCAGCGCCTGCTCACACTCGAATAACGCTTACCCATGAGACGGTATGTTGAAGTCCGGAAAGTCCGTCTTGATCTCTTTATAGATATTCTTGAGCGAAGGCGGCACCTTGACATTGGATCTCACAGAGAATGCTAAGCCTAGTTTCTAATCAGCCGTTTTCTAAAGCATCTTTGATGCAGACAGCTCACCATGCGCCTGATTGTCATTGTGATATGGATCCTGGCCAAGAACGACTACGCGAACTTGCGGTAAAGGCGTAGAGCGAGACCACGAGTAGATCTCACGAGCTGTTCATGTCGCGTCAGACATGTTCGGCGGCTCGTATAGAGCGATCCTGACCTGGCGGAAAGATTGTTTTGCTTGCAATTTCAGAGCTCTTTACGCCTTCTTTCCACAGGAAGCGTTTCAGATCGAGGAAGTAAGGTCTCCTTAGTCTGTGAGTAGAATCTTAGCGCGTTCAGTCAATCGAGAGATGCGGTCAGCAAGACATACTCTGGCGCGAGCACTTCCAGCCAAGTAGGATCAAGCGTTTCGCATTCAAGTTGCAGCAAGTCTCTCTCAGAAGGAGACCCAGCATCTTTCAAAGAGCTCGCAAAAGTCTTCGCAGCGTCTGACAGCAGAGGTGCATTTGGCCTCAGAGTGCCGTTTGAAGATGGTTGCTTGCGCTTGAGCGTATCGGCGGCCAAGTCTTCGATCTTCGTACTTGATGTACTAGCGACAGTAGCACCATCTTCTGTCGCTGCTGTGACTGTTACCACACTGCTGATGGACGCGACTTGTCCAGACTCCAGTCGGCGACGCTTGGCAGCTGAGACGAGCGTATTCTTGGACATCATCGCTTCAGAAGAAGAGGTGGGAGAGTATGAGAAACGCTGGGACAGAAGAGCTGCAGTCGAGCGAAGTGGGCTGCCTGACATCAGATCATTTGGCAGAAGGCAAAGCCAAGGCAAGAGGCAGAGAAAGTAGTTGTCGTCGCTTGGGATATCATCATGATAGCATAGAAAATAATCGGTAAGTCATGTCGCATTAAAAACCCTACATGCCCGCCAGCAATCACTACCGACACCAATTGTAATATAGAAGGTATCTCGCTAAAAGCCTAAACGCTGAGTGGTCTGAGTTGGTAATAGTTCCAGTCTTATGTGTGGATCCTGTTCCGCCTTCTTGAAGGTTTCACTTAATGGCGTCTCGTCTCGTCCTTGCTATCAAGGTAGGCCCACTCATCAGCTTCACATCGTTAACAAGGTGGGCAAGAAGTACTGACCTGTCATAGGAGCTAATTTCATGAAATCGAGAATGAAGGCAGTCAGTGAATTATACAAGACGCGCGCGTAACGCTACTTTACCTGTCGATAGGACCGAGCTATACGAGACAGGCAGTAGTGTTAGCACAGCGATCAACGGAGTGCGAGTATCACACGTACAAGCAGCTTGACGAGCCAGACTGTATCACACATCGAGTAGAAGAAAGGTCTTTCATCAGCCTACAAGCACCAGAGCCTGCAAATCCAACTCACGCTCAGGCGAAAGATCAATATTGTTCTTTCTTCTAGCTTCGTCCGCCTCGAGCTCCTGCGAACCTTTTTATCAGCACAAACTCCCGCGCGTAGTTCTTCGAGGTACGAACATAGTTAGATGTGCAATCGATCCTGCATTAGAGTACGTTAGCCATCCCTACAAAGGACGCATGAAAAGAGCTCACAAGGAGCCAACTTCGTGGTTTGCATCCAATTCTTGGAGGAAGTCTCTTGCAGCAGTATCGTTTCCGACCTGCGCAAATTGGAAAGAAATTGTATCTGGACCATAGCGGGTATTTCTGAGCTGATTGACGGCATTCTTGATGGTTGTGACAATCTGCCAGCGGTTCTCGCCGGCTGGTGCACCGTCGGTTCTGCAGAAATATAGCAGCGGTTAATGTTTGACCAGCGTCATAACAAAGCATAACAAGAACGCACACTGTGATGATGAGGACAGGCTTGCGAAGCTGGCCGGACATGGCAGGCTGAAGGACCATCGGACCTGAGGGAAGGTGAAATGAGCACTAAGGGGCGGCGCGCGTCGTATTTGCCCATTGCCTCACCAAGGATCTTGTTCTGGAGCGATGTACCGAGCGGGGTCTACGAAGCCCGAGCATGAGCCACCAAATCTCGAATCAGTAATCCTCGTGTCCGCTTACAAGACCGCTGAATTGGATTCTTTGAACGAGCTGAGCAGCTTGAGTTTCACTAGTAATATGATCGCCCTGCTCGTTCGAATTCATGAATCGGACGTTGATTCCGTCTGTGTCGAAGAGGGAGGTCGCGAATGCGACTCTGCCGAGGACGAGCTTGAGCTATAATTAGGCAAGCGCATTAATGTATGTCCAAGGCAGTTAGGAGAGAGTTTCGGACGTACATCGTCAATTCGGGAACCGCCTTCTTCGAAGCGCATAGAGCCAGAGTCATCGAGGTAGAGTACAACGTCGAAGAGGGCAATCTTGACGCAGTCCATAGCGACTTCCTTGGGGAGCTGGTGTCATACGAGAATCGGATCATCTCGACGAGACTAGATACGGCGTGATCGACGACTCACTCTCCATTCCGTCGCGAGTCTGTTGAGGACACCAGCCTGCACGATTCTACCAGCTAGCGGCTCCAAGGATCCCTGAGGGTAGAAAGCTTGTAGTTCTACAGGCGCACGATACGTAAGTTCGGGTATTTGGCAGGGAACGAAGGCCGAACCGGCTCACTCTGATCTCTGACGCAGTCATAGAGGAGTTGAGTGATCATCTGCTGCTCTCCACCGCCAATGCTGGCACCTCCTGGAGCACCTGGCGAACATCCCGGTTGGTGACAAAACGAGCCGCCTGGAGCGGGCGAGTGCGGATGCGACTGACCGTAGCCTCCTGGTTGCTGTCCGTATCCTTGTTGAGGCTGGCCATAACCTTGCTGCTGCTGTCCGTAGCCTTGCTGCTGAGGCTGGCCATAGGACTGCTGACCGCCAGGATGGGCACCGTAAGATACTGAAGGAGGAGGAGCGCCGTACTGTCCATGCTGCTGGGGCTGTCCATAGCCTTGTTGAGGCTGCGGACCAACATGCTGTCAGTTATGTACGTGAGATGCGAACGTGTTCATGCCAGACTGACGGCACCTCCATACTGCTGGGACTGTGCTGGCTGGCCGTATCCACCAGGCTGAGGAGCGCCATAGGGAGATCCAGCAGGTTTGGGAGGCTGTCCGTACTGAGGTTGCTGCTGCTGGCCAGGCAGAGGTAAGGCACCGCCTGGAGGTGCTGCCCCGCCCGAGTAGGCGTTGTATGCTCCTTGAGCGGCCTGGTAGGGGATCATGTCAGTACACAGGGAGTTAGGAGGATGTGTTCTTGTTAGGTATTCGACCTGGATTGATGCGAGCTGCGATGTGATGATATGACAAACATCGTGTCAACCACTCCCCTATTTTCAGCAGACAGGACACAGTAGCCTTTACCTTGCTTGCTAGACCCATGATTGATTTGACTATGCTTTGTGTGTTCTTGACTCTTCGTTTGGGATGAGCGAAGGAAAGGAAAGAGAGGAAGCAAGGCAAGGCAAGGCAAGGCAAGATCAAACAGGCCCTGGAGAATGACCAGACAGGGCGGTGCGGGCCAGACTGTCATGCAGAACAGCAAGGCCAAGGATACGTTGCATAATGCTAGGTAAGACAACAACGAAGCTAACACGTTCTGACACCTACGCGTGCGGGATATCCCAATCACTATCGACAACATTGCACACAAAGCATTTACTGCCAGATGAAAGGGTGGTACTGCACTTGTAAATGTATGTTATCCACGCCGATGAAAGTCCCGAAGGCCTGCTGCCTATCCTCAAACACGAGCGGTACAGGCTGATCGTAGGCTTCTAAAAGGGCCGCAAGATCTGAGGCTGCGTAAAACGGGACTGCGTCAATATCTATCCTGGTCTCGGCTCAGGTATGAGACCTGAACTCACTGGTCAGCTTGTGAAGATGTGCTCTGTTCTGAGGGAAGACAACTGGCACCTGCACGAATGCCGGAACTTGGCCAGAAGTAAGAGGTCCAAGGATACGTAGAGGAATGTAAGGAAGGTCATAAGGGTGGACGAGCTTATTGTGCTTGCGAGCGTGTTCCCGTTCAGCGCTGTAGACGAGCCAGAGAGGGCTCAATCTCTGATGTATGGTATAGTCAGGGCCTGACATACTTCAGGTCATGCGTGCGTTTGTGATAGAGTAAGCTGGCGTTCATTGCTTGATTGCTTGCTTGGACTTGATTAGCGTCCTTGGGTAGGTGACTATCTTCAATGCGTAGACCTCGCATCCCGTCGTTCAGGGTTCGCGTTCTGGAATCCATACGCTGGAGAATGGCGGTGGTCTGGGGCATGCTGTCGAGTGTCTGTTGGGTCTCGCCTAGCATTTGCCGCATTTGAGCATGCATTTCTCCCATCTGGGCACTGAGCTGTTCCAGCGAGGCCTGCATTGCTTGTGCCCACAGCGGAGCGTCATTCTGATATTCGATTTGTCCTTGCATGTCGTTGTGGGCAGTCATCAAGAGAGTTGGCGGTCTGCGCACTGGCCAAGCGCCTGAAGAACAAGCCGGCCCACAAGTCCAGATGAAGGATTCAAGAAAAGATGAATGCTCGATAGCAGTAAGGTAAATCCAATCAGTTGTGCTCGCTGCCGATGACTGTGTGCTCCAAATAGGAGGAAGTTGCAGTAAACTACTGTAGTATCGATGCAAGGACAAGGAGCATTTTCATGAACATTTCCACAAGCACAAAGAAGGGAACACGATCCTCGAGCATCTTATCTCACCAACAACTGCCCAGCAATAGCTCTCAATCCAGCCTTCGACGCGTCGACTATTCTGACTTCTCCACACCCTGTATCTCTTGCACCTTGAGCCATCCACTCCTCCATGCCAGCAAAGCCTGCACATCCCATAATGATAGCTTCTGCCCCTTTCAGAGCTACTTTCCCAGCCGTCTCTTTGACGAGTCTTTCGACCCTCGCCTGGTCTGGGCCTCTAAGTTCTAGCACTTGCAGACCGGAAGTGACGCAGCCTGCCCATCTGTCACTTCCGCTACTACCTAGGTATGCACTGATGCCTTTGTGCAGAAGTGGCTTCCAGCCTGTACCGGTTGAAGCAACTCCAAATTTACGAGATGTGACCAAGCATTCATTGACCGCTGCTTCGAAGATGCCCAAGCAGTATTTGCTCGAGGTAGGACCTAGCTCGTCTCGTATCATTTGCTGAAGAGGATGATCGGAAACTATGGAGATGAATTGAAGGTAGGCGAGGCTGCTCAGCTTGATAGATTCCGCAAATCGAATGGGGCTGAATACGTACAGCAGCACACCAAGAAAGCATCATACTGATCGATCAGTCCCTTCTTTACGATATCTTCGTAACAATGCGTGGAAGTCGTGTTCATCGTCCGGAAGTCGCTTATAGCCTTCGCAGCATGAGGCGGGGCAGTATAGTAGGTGATGGAGATATCCTTGGGGCATATTGGATCTAGAGACTCTGCGATCCCGCGAGTTATGGATTCAGACGAGTTTGGATTGATGACCAGGACCTTGGGCATGACTGAACTGAGGAAATCGAATGAGATGGTCGTAACTGTAAACAGATTCTGCTAACTTGCTCCCTTCGTTCGTATACTTGTAGAAGATAAGAGGGAATTCGGCTTCTTTAACCCTTATCTCCAACGGCCAAGGTTTGCCCGGGTTCTCCTCAGGGAGGGAAGATGAGGAAGAAGATGGAACGATACGGATCCAGCTTCCTTCTGTACCACATCACCTATTACATTAAACCTGGAAGATGACTTTCGACCTGGACCTCATTATCCGCAATTCGATAGTTGCAACTGCCAGCGACGAGTTCGCTTCTGACATTGGCATAAAGGATGGCAAGATTGTTCTTCTGGCTAGAGATATCGAGGTGCCGCAAGGCTGCGAAGTCATCGATGCGCGAGGCGGCTACGTGACGGTAAGAAGAGGCCGAGACAAGAGCATCACGTCGAAGAGATCTGATCTTTGTGGCTTGTCTAGCCCGGAGGAATAGACTCTCATGTCCACATCGCTCAATCAGCAGCGAAATCTTTAGGCGCAAAGTCTGCAGATGACTGGACTTCCGCGACCATGTCTGCTTTAGGAGGCGGCACTACGTCCGTGATAGCTTTTGCCGTCCAGCCTAAAGGAGGATCCATGAAAGCTGCTGTGGACGACTACCACAAGCTAGCTACGAACAATGCCCTCTGCGACTATTCCTTCCATGTCATCGTGACAGATCCGACGTATCAGCAAATGCATGAAGAAATGCTTGGACTGATGGAGTCTGGCATCACAAGCGTCAAGATCTATTCGACCTACCCTGCGCTTCAACTGAACGACACGCAAATCCTAGATACGTTCTATGCAGCCAGACAGCACGGCTTTACCGTCAGTAAGTCGCCATCTTTCCTATACGTGCCTCTAAACAAGCTGTACTCACGCTAGTTGTGCTTGCAGTGGTCCACGCCGAGAACGCAGACATGATAGCCTGGTTCACTAAAGATCTCGAAGCGAGAGGAATGACAGAGCCCTGGCATCACGGAACATCTCGTCCACCCATCGTCGAAGCAGAAGCCACGAATCGTGTTCTAGCACTGAGCGAGATCATGGATTGTCCCGTGCTCTTTGTACACGTATCGGCCCCAGAAGCGATTCGAGTTATCCGGGATGCTCAAGCTCGAGCTCTAAGTGTGTATGCGGAGACATGTCCACATTATATGCTGCTCACAGCTCAGGAGATGCGTGCGCCGGGCTTCGAAGGTATGTCAAGCGATGTATCAGTGATGTTGCGGCTGATTGGTTGCTCGACCAGGCGCAAAGGCTTGCTGCGCTCCTCCTCTGCGTGAAAATCCAGCGGACAGACAGAAGGTTTTCGAAGGCCTTCTGAACGGTACTCTGACCGTCTTCTCTTCCGACCATGCTCCAACTAAATACAATGATCCGGACGGCAAGCAGGTCAGACCTTGGTTCACTTGACTCCTCAGCGAGCT
This sequence comes from Erythrobasidium yunnanense, assembly GCA_001600175.1. Taxonomy (NCBI): domain Eukaryota; kingdom Fungi; phylum Basidiomycota; class Cystobasidiomycetes; order Erythrobasidiales; family Erythrobasidiaceae; genus Erythrobasidium; species Erythrobasidium yunnanense. The sequence goes on from BCJC01000006.1 coordinate 849,524, forward strand.
GACATCTGTATGATAACGCAGCTCGGCCTAACGAAGAACCCTGGCAATAACCCACGCGGAAACTTCAGATATATTCCCAATGGACTGCCTGGCGTTGAGACCAAAGGACCTCTACTGTGGTCGGAAGGTGTCTGTACAGGCAAGATGTCCGTCACGAAGTTTGTGGAGCTCAACTCTACCAATGCTGCGAAACTATATGGCATGTACCCTCAGAGTAAGTTCGCATTTGTAATATGACATCGGAGGATGGCTTACGCCAGTGTGACAGAGGGGACAATTGCGCCTGGAAGTGACGCAGATCTCATCGTCTGGCGGCCGGCTAGCGAGAGAAAGCCGTTCAAGCTTTCCGTGGACAGGGTGAGGTCTAACGTTATTCGGGGGTTCACACTGACTCCAGCTGACGCGGTTCTTCTTCATAGTTGCATTCGCAATGCGATTACACGCCATTCGAGGGTTTGACAGTCAACGACTGGCCTTTGAAGACTATCTTACGCGGGAAAGTAGTGTATGATGGAGATAAGAATGAAGTCTACGCCAAAGCAGGATACGGTCAATGGTTGAAGAGGGGGAAAAGCATACTGCAGGGTCCTCAGCATAGATGGCTATCTGAATGGCGGCCCAAATATGAGGAAGAACGTAGCCTGTAGGCTTAAGCAATGTAGTACATAGTCTTCTCGCACGTATAGTTCTTCTTGTAATTCATACAAGACGAGCTCTACCACTTCAGACGCGATTGTGATCCTGCGATGTGCATTACGACTGAATACAAGCTTCTCATAGCTCTAATGAAACATCTTCAGGCTCTACTACACCAGCTTGCTGAGTAATAGGTAAATAATGCTCGATCCGTCTATGCTTTTCGAAGCAGAAGGTCTTTGATTTCCCAGCAATGCAAGCGTCCAGATCGATATCTGCCCAGACGACCTCATCTCCCTCCGTCTTGTTCTCTGCTACGATGTGACCTTGTGGATCGACTACCATAGAGCCAGTAATGAGCGGGTGCTTTCCGTCGTCTACACCGCATCGAGCAGCAGTAATGAGGAAGGCTATACAAGGAGGGTCAGCTCTTGTTCATGCATGTCCTCAGACATATGGACCTACTGGAATTCGTGTACGCATGCGCCTGGCAGACGAGCTTGTGGTGGAACATGGCATCTTCGGCTGCAGCTTCTCTAGTGGTAGATTCAGGATCGATGCCCCATAGTTGTGGTGCCCAAGCAGTTGTATTCTGGGACAATGTACAAGTCAGCAACTCGCTCCTGTCTGCGCAGAGTCAGCCTGACATAGCCAATGCACATGATCTCTACGCCCTGAAGTCCGTACACTCTCCATCCTTCTGCCCATCGTCTGTCATTACAGATGAGCATCCCTACAATTGGACTCTTCGCGCCCCCTGCAGCGGCTTTCAAACCAGGTGCTCGGAATGCCTTGAAGCCTAGGTTTCCTGGGAGGAAGTACCTCTTCTCGAGCTGGTTTGTGACATCTGGATCTTTGCTGAATGGCTCGAATGTACCAGGCAGGTGGATCTTGCGGTATTTGCCTACGGTCTTCTTGCTCTTTGCACAAACGTACGAAGCAGTGTTGTAGCGCTCTCCGGATGGAGTCTGCTCTCCGTAGCCGATAGCAACATCGATGCCTAGTGAAGCAGCTTTCTGGAAGAAGGGCTGGAGAGCAGGAACATCTGTGATGCCAGTCTCTGGCTCCTGCTCAAAGTATGAGGCGAGCTCTGCATCTTTCAGATCTTCAAAGTAGTAGCGAGGAAAGAATGTTGCTGCAGCCAGGGAAAGCGTTAGCGAGTGTCACGCAGCAAAGTGTCGATCTTCTTACAAAAGGTAGTTTCCGGGAACACAGCAAGCTTGACGCCTTTGAGAGCTGCATCATCGAGTAGCTTTTCCAAACGAGCAAGGATAATTTGACGAGACTCTCCTCTATCAATACGTCCGACTTGGATAGCTGCAACGCGTAGATTTCTGGGCATGGTGTCGGAGAAGGATCTGGCTTTTGGCAGGATGATATATTGAAGCTTTACTGATCCAAGATCTTGCTGTGAGCGTGCTGAGGGCTATCCTGTAAGTCTACACCATCCATGGGCTTATCTCCCCTCCCCGCTGACCCGGTCACCGGGCAAGGCAGTTGGCCGCGCCCAAGTCCGTCCCTCCGGGTACTTGGATCATTTGAAGTCAGCGAAGTAGCGATGTGAGCATCCATCTGAAAGCGCTCTGGATATTCAAATCGTCAGAAGACTGTGATGCCTCATTATCTTCGTCCTTCAGCTGCGCCTGTCATCGGTAGGTCGAGAAAGGAATCGAAGCGGTTCGACTACTTCTTGGGCTGATTTACGTTCGGGTTGACAGTCATTGGTGCTGGCTGCGTTGGTCTGACTACTGCCTTGAGATGTCTGCAAGCTGGCTACCCTGTCCTGGTCGTCGCTGAACATCTGCCTGGCGGACCTCTAATTGCCAATTATGCATCTCCGACTGCTGGAGCCCATCACCTCTCGTTCGCCGACAATGCAGACTGGAGACAGCGATTCCTGGATCAAAGAACCTTCGACGTGCTCTGGAGCGAAAGCGAGGATGCAGCTGAAGCAGAACGTCGCGGCCTGATGCGATTGACGCAAACCGAATACTACACGGAAGATGAGGTGCATCTGCGCTTTCTCGAACAGCTACCTGAGGTGAGCACTCTGGCATGAACTGCAGATGACCGGCTTTGACTGATCTGGAAAATTTGCAGTTCCGCGTCCATCCTGAGAAGACGCTTCCATCGTTCGCAAAGCACAGTTGTTCCTTCACATCTCTCACCATAGAGCCAGCAAGGTATCTCTCTTACCTCGTCAAGCGTGTGCAAACCCTAGGCGGTGTGATCAAGCGGGCTCCACAACTCTCCAGCATCCGGGAAGCACGCAAGTATGCGAGACAGCCAATTGCGATTATCAACTGCACAGGTCTAGGAGCCAGAGATCTGGAAGATGTCCGTGACAAGGAGGTACATCCTGTGCGAGGCCAGGTTCTATGCTTGGATGCACCTTGGCTCAAAAGCGGATGGACGTTCCAGATTGGCAGTCTGAGCGGTGGAGAAGGAGGTGCCAGAACGTACATCATACCTCGAGCCAGCGGGGAGGTTATTATCGGAGGCACACGCGAAGTAGATGATTGGTGAGCCGATCCGCAACCCTTCGACCATTTGTACAAGCTGACCCAAGCATGTTTTGCAGGAATGAAAAGCCTAGACTGGAGACCTCAGAAGATATTCTACGACGAGCGCTGCAGATCTGTCCGGTGCTTGCCGGCCCAAGCGTGGAAGGTCAATCCGATGAGATCAAGCTAGCCAAGCTTCGGACTCTCGTGAAAGCAGAAGTAGTAGGCTTTCGTCCTACGAGGCGTCAAGGCATTCGCCTAGAGCACGATGAGTCACTCTCGAAGAAAGTCGGGACGCCAATCGTGCACAACTATGGTCATGGAGGTTAGGATCCCTAATTTACAGATATGCTACTTTGGAGCTGACCTCGTAGTCTGTGTGCATAGGCTATGGCTGGCAGAGCTCTTGGGGTAGTGCAGAAGAGGCTGTCAGAATAGCTGGAGAAGCCATTAGAGCGTCGCAAGCTGGGTCGATCATCTCTGCGAAGTTGTAATGGGTTGTATACAAGTAATCTTAGAAGGACCTAGATGGCCTGATAGCGCACTCACTAACCCGGCTCACCGCATCCCTCGCAACTGATGATCAGGTCAGGCAGTCAAGTCGTAACAGCCCGGAGGCAAAAGAAATTTCGAATCATACTCCAAGGTCGTCTATGTACACATTCACAGCTCTATCAGCCATACTCCGATCTGCAAACTAGATATCCACTTCAAATCACTACATTTTTTTATCTGATTATTGGCTAAAGACAGACTAGACAACACTCGCTACACCTTATATCTCACTGAAGGTGCTATTTCAGATCTCAGAGACTCGGTGCCGTCGAAACGATCTTGGCCAAGGCATCATCGGACTTGTCCTTCTCCAAATTGGAGTCTTCACTACCACTCGCCGCATCTGATTTGACTTGCGTACGCGAGACAGGCGCAACCAAATTGAGGAGCAGGTAGACAATGGCGGCTGTGCCTGATCCAACTGGCCAGGTCGCTACATAAGCGTAGTAGGCACCTTTGGGAACGCCGATGGTGGGGTTGATCTGTGGGAATAGAAAGTATCAGATCTCCTGTTGAGGCGTTCACTGCGCGATTGTAGCTTACATTGCGGACAAATCCAGGCAAGGTAGGTACGATACCGCAGATGAAAGCTGCGACAGCACGCCAATTGAAGCCAGAAGTATACCAATAGGCAGACTCTCTCTTCTGGAACATGGCTGCTAGCAAGAGCCGCCTCTTCTGAATAACGAGGTAGTCCGCCAACATCACGCCGAGAGGTGGACCCAGGAAGACTGAGTAACCAGCTAGGAAAGAAGTGAAGCTCTTTGCAGAGTTCTGGATGATCCAAGGGCAGGTGACGAGGCCGAGAAGAGCGCAGAGATATTGACCCCGACGAATGTTGATGTAGCGAGGGGCGAGGGACATCAGGTCATTGCCGACTGCAGTGGACTGTGGAAGGGTAACGAAAGTCAGTAAGACCTCCAATAGATAAAGGGGAGTGGCGCAAACCTACATTGGCTGAGATGTTTGTGCTGAACACGGCGAAGCCCCACATAAGAGCGCTGAAGAACTGCGCAGCTCGGTTATGCATGAGGGAAGAGACTTGCAGAGGGTTCCAGGTCGAGACTCCGTAGATGACTTGAGCAGCAGATGTGACGACTACTCCGAGACATGCGCAGAGCGTCAAGAACACGCTTAGAGATAGGATGTTGGTCCAGATGACCGTTCTCGGGTTCTTTGCGTATCCTGAATGGAAGATGCTTTAGAATTTGAGTTAAATAAAGGCTGTAAGGTCAACTCACGAGTGAAATCGCATACGTTGAGAGCCAGAGTAGCCTTCGGTGCGATTGCGCTTGTCATGGCTGAAAGAAACACAGCTCCCACCGTGTATCCATTTGTGATGTGAGTACTCTTGTTGAAAACAGGCCCAAATCCATGTGCAGACGAGACAGCCCAGGCGAACATAACAATTCCGAAGATTGGCATGAGGACGATCTTGACCATGAAGAGGTAGCGCAGCTTAGAGATGTGAATGTACAGGAGTGGAAGCTGAATGATAAAGAAGATGAAGAAGCACAGCAGCTGTGCTGATGTGACGTGCGCTGAGGCTGGCAGATGGTTCGGGAAGGTCTTGAAAGAAGGCCAGATGGCTCCTAGCATGACTTGGGTAGCTTGTCCTCCTTGATAAGTCTGCGTTCCGAACCAGACGATGGCAGCGCTATTTCGAGAGTCAATGAGGCTTCATCCACACGGCTGATGTCCGGCTGCTTACACGGAACGGCAGAGCACCACGATGTAGGTTCCTCGGACACCAAACGAAGCACGCGCAAAGCTGGGCATGTTGATGCCATCTGGATGCTCGGTGAGTTCATCGTGACCAAGTGCGAGACAGACCAGACTTACAGATACAGCCGACGTATCCAGTGCAAGCACATGCGAGCTAGATAAGGTCGTTAGGGTGTGCACGTAAAGACTATTGTGTGATGACTGACAGAGACAAGGACATGACCCAGTAGTACAGCACCAATCGCAGCTCCTGGTGAGAGACCGGCCGAGACAGAGGAAGAGGCAACTTGGTATTGGGAAATACCAAATCCTTCGGCGATCCAGTAGCCGGCCATGCTGAAGAAGCCCCATGTTCGCAGAGGACTGTCCATTGCAACAGGCTGCATATCTTTCTCGGCGGAGATGAGGTCGCCTTGTTCGGTCTCATGCTCGTTGGCCTGGCGGACCGTGCCATCTTTGCAGACAAGGAGGTCAATCTTCTCAGGCTCGATTCTGATCCGGTCTAGTATGCTCGCGGCCATGGTGGTAGGAACAGCGCTGAAGGGAGTTCAATTAGCCGGAAAGGGAGACGAGAGCGAAGAGGAGGAAAGTTAGGACAAGAGAATAAGGAGAAAAAAGGAAGAGAAGATGAAAGCCAATAGTGTTATCTCTGACCATACTGTATCACCTCCTCCCAAGAAAAGAATTGGCCGTTATCTATGAAGGATCTCATAACCTGGGGACGGGCGATCATGCGGCCAACTCCGATGAGAGGGGAGGGAGAGAATGGAAAAGAAACTTTCGCCGGCCGCACCATGGCGGTTCTGTGATATCCCAACTTCATATATATTATATCCCACCACATACCTAGTTTTCATTTTCAGTGCTTATGGCTCCCGGAATTCTCATCGACTCGTCAAAGGCGAATGGCGTGGCTAGCCAGCCAGACCAAGGTCCTCACGCATCTCATATGAAGCAGAGCGTCGCAGCTCTGGACAAGAAGAAGAGCCCGCTTGAGCGTACCTGGCGCGGGAACAAGGCAGGAACGGTAAAGTACGAAGGGTATCCAGACTTCAAGGGCGACAAGTACGCAGAGCGGGACTATGTCAAGGTAGGCAGAATAGTCCGAGATACTTTCGAGGAGTTAAGTTGAATGGTTTGGCTCTATCCAGCAACATCTTGCTGGCGCCTTTCAGTACTGGGGAAAGATGGGCTTCGGCGATGGTGGGTATCGGACCTTACGCCCACTCGATGATTGCTTATGCCACGATGCAGGTCTCAGCGGTCACATCACGGTTCGCGACCCAGTCATGCCGGAATACTACTGGATGAACCCCTTCGGAGTCCATTTCTCCTGCATCACGGTCTCCAAGCTTGTCCTGGTCGACCCGGAGGGCATGGTGTCTGAGCACGGCGCTCAGCTACCGATCAACCAAGCTGGCTTCCAAATTCACTCTGCGTGTGTCCTTAATCCTCCCCTCGTTTAGACAGCATCAGGGCTGATAGTCTCGGACTCGTGAATAGCATACACCGCGCACGGCCCGAGATTAACGCTGCCGCGCATTGTCATTCTCTTTACGGCAAAGCCTGGTCGGTATTCGGTGCTCCAGTAGACATTCTTACGCAAGATGCGTGCCTCTTTTACGATAACCAGGGAGTGTAAGTCAGACGCGCGTCTGATCTGATCTGAAATGCTGATTTGTTCATCGTCGTCAGCTACGAGAACTTCGGAGGCATCGTCCTGGCGGCTGAAGAGGGTGAAGAGATCGCCAGAGCGCTAGGCCCTAAATACAAGACGTGCATCCTTCAGAATCACGGACTGTTGACACGTAAGGTTCTCTTACCATCGATGCATCATCCCCGCTAACGACCCTCCTTACATATAGTCGGCGACACTGTAGACGAGGCCACCTATTTCTTCGGTGCGCTCGAGCGAATGTGCCAGGTCCAGCTACAAGTAGAAGCTGCCACTGCCAATGGACGGAAGATGCGGACGATCGGGAACGAAGAGGCAGCCTTCACCGCCGCGACCTTGCAGTACCCGGAGAATGTATGGGCCAACTTCCAGACAGAGTACGGCCTGCTACTCCAGGAGCGTGGCCACCTCTTCCTGCAGTGATTGTTGTGTTCTGTGGCCTTGTAGGTGGCCTTGTAGCATTCTTTTCGGTTCGGATAATTTCATGATGCGAAGGATCCCGCAAAAGGACCGCTTGCAATGTCTTGCAGCTGACTACCGAACGGTTGAGTATCGCCTTGACCCAGCGCAGAGAGCCATTCGTCCAAATTTGGCCAAGAATAATCGGTATTCCAGAGCAGTCTGAAGTCGCCCGCCTGATTTACGTCTCCAGTATTGACGAAATGGGAGGAGGTATCCTCGACGGACGCTGTCCTACTCGTACTAGATATGGACTCCTCTTGACCTTCAAGAGCCGCAATCAAGGCGCTATAGTCGCTTCCTGGCGCTGATATTGCACGAAGTCTGCCGGAGACCTCAACAGCCCGTTTAAGTGCTGCCTCCGCCGAAATCCATCCGTGCTCAGCACGGGCAGCAGTCAACGCAGCACACAGCCTTCTAGCCATTGCAATAGGATGGAGAATTATGACGTCGGAGCCTTGAAGCTCTAAGCCTGAGGTCACGCTTGCCAAAGATAACCGAATCAGAGAGGAAAGGCATGATGACAGTATATGACTAGCGTCTGATATAGGTGTGCACGTAAGCCACTGGCAGCATAATCATAAGACAGCGACTCACAAGGAAGCCAAAATCCCTCCATTTGCGAAGCTTGTATGGACTGCACAAAGGTGACGAAGCGATTGAAGATGTCGAGACTGCGCTTGCTCGGCTGAAAGTTCGAGCCTAGGCCAATTGCAAGTTCGATAGAAATGCGATGAACCATACATCGGAAGCCGTACAGGTGAAGCTGCAGATTGGCTGTCAAGGGTAGAGATACATTAGCATCATAGAGAGGACATGTCAAGCTGTCCTACCATTGCCTGGTGATCCCATATTTGACGAAGCAACGTGGAGGTCTTCAGATAGATCGGCCAATTCTAGCTCGACGTCTTGGCAGGTTGTGAGATTCGCGCGTCGCCGACTTTCACCGCTGTTGCTGACGGTACAAATTTCGCTCTGGAAGCGAGCAACTATACTTGCTAGACGGCACATATAGACGAAGGCGGGTGCATCTTGGCCAATGGTTGGAAGGCTAACGCTAGAGTTGCCTTGCTGAAGCAAAGATGGTCGTGAATTGAGGAAAGACGACCACGCGTCGTGTATTCGAATTGTCCACCAAAGCCGACTTCGCAGATGTCGCTCAGCTTGCGCGATTCGCCAAGTTGAGGGATCGAGATGTAAGCCTAGCAATTGAGCTTGTGCTATAGTCTATAAGCACTCATATTAGCTTCGAGCTTTACAAGAATGCGGATAGGATTTACCTTAGCAAGCAGCAGGTAGTCTCCCCTAATATCCAAAGGAGGCCTAGCGCACAGCTCGAGTAGGGCGAATGTGATGCTATCAAGCTCCCCTTTCTCGACGAGGCTGTCGCCAAGCGAAGACTCCTTAATGGTCTCCCACAAGAAGTTTTGCAGGTTCCTGGCTCGCAGATGCGACTCGGTACTTTTCGCGACAACGGCAATCTGCACGGCCTTGTTAAGGTGTGCGTATGAACCGCGTTCTGTACTGGTAAGCACTGGATATGCGGCTTGAAATCTGTCCAGATAGTTTCCGAATAATGCATTGGTCTCGAGGCCGTGTAGCGTGAGGAGAGATGTTACACGTCTGTACAGCGCTTCAGTCGCTTCACCAGCTGATCGACGATGTGCAGGGATTGGGTGAAATACGAAGAAGGTAGGTCGTCCAGTCGAGATTTGGATGTGATCGCTACCATGATGATGTGTCGTCAAAGGCGAATTGTTCGGCAGACCTTCTTTGGCCTTGACAGGGAGTAGATCGTCCGTGACAAGCGTAGTAATCACGCTCGCCTCGCACCCATCGCGATGCAGAGGATTGGGAGGTGCGCTAATTGGGGAGGTCAGAGGTGCCGACACAGTTGGCAGCGGTATCGAAGGAAAGCTCTGGAAGGTAGTGTCTTGGGTGAGGATGTTTCCCAAATCTGACATCGAGGCGATTTCGAAACGTTTCGAGGCAGAGTCCTCGAAGTCTGGTGAACGCTGCCTCGCGACGTTATTGTATCCATTTGGGACACTGTATGATCCAGAATTGGCATATTGTAGGTCCAGCGGCAGGTTTGTCAATGTCGACGGGCTTATCGCTGTCCCGCTAGAAACAGGTGCTTGATCGCTTGCGGCCGGCTCCGCAGGCTGGCGTCTACGTTCAGTAGGAGGTGCGATGAAAGTACAGTCTTTACCAGACTGCTTGCATTCAACGCAAGGCTGCCCGACCTCGAGTATCGTGCACCGACTCTTCCTTCTTCTGCATGCGTCGCAAGGTCTAGCTTTACGTGAACGAAATGGTCGAATGCCAATATTCTTGTCATCGCTAGGCGGAGGCCTTGAGGTACACGCGGCTGCAAGAGCAGAGCCCAAAGGCGAAGTCGAGGACTCGCCGTTCTCGGCCATTCTGAAAGAAGGGGTAGGGTAGATTGCCTTGACGTTGATTTCTACTTTCTGTGCTTGCTGTTACTGCTCATCGTGCTGGGGTTCTGGTCGTTGATTGGCAGGAGTCGATGAGCAGCGACATTTTTGGAGTGAAGTGCATCATTAGGATATCGAGAGACCACGACCTGACGAGTCTAGTCACAACAACATAGCGAAGCTGTCTACTGTTCACAACTTAGCCAGCTGTCTTTCCACGACTTCTGTGTCCCGCCTATACTTCAAGAACCACTTTGCAGCATCCTGACGCTTCGTCATATCCATTCCCGTAGCTACCGTCTTGAACAATATCTGGTATAGCGCATGCCGGCTTTCCGTTTCCTCAGCATTGTTGGCATTCAACAATTCTGCTTCTTCGCCCAAGAACCATTGAATGCGCTCCAGAACCCCGCCCAGGTACTCCTCCGTCACAGCAGATGCTTGATCGATTAGGAGAATGAGGAGGTGGCCCCTCGGCGAGCGCAAGGCTGACCGTTCCAATGCATCGCCGGAGAGCGCGTCTTCTAACCGAGTCTTTGATTCGTCTAGCAGGGTATCTACAGCTGCTCCAGGTGTCTCGGAGACCTCTGGCATCGAAGACTCCTGTTCACGGGATGCAAGGTCGCCCTGAGATACATCCGCGAGCGACGAACTCGTCTGGGGTGCAATGGTCGCCGTATCGTTACTTGTGCATAGAGGAGCTGGATTTGGGATGGCCGCAATCGCATGGGTTAATGCATCTAGGCAAGAATAGGCTAGACTTTGCTCCATCTCGCAAAGACAGCTCATCATAGTTGAGAAGGCCAGGCGGAGCTGAGATATGGTCATGAGATTTGGATAAGCCTGGAAGGTAGATCAGCCGTATCCCTGGCAAGAGAAGCGACTGTGTCCATAGCGCTGGCACTTACTATAAGCAGGATTCTCGTATATTCAAGAGCAATCCCCAAGCCGGCTTTCTTCCTCCGAGCATATACAGCAAGCATCACGGAATGTGCAGCTTCAAAAGTTTCCAGATATCGCTTCGAGCCAAGGTATCTGAGTTCGCAGGATGAGGTTGCGGCAGGAAGTAGACAAGCACGCATCAGCATAGCTTTGAGTATATCTACTTTGCGTAGGACACTTACGGTTGAGCTATCGGTAATACAGCTTGCTCGATATAGTCGTTCGAAAGCGGGACTACCAGCTGCTCTACAGCATTCAAGTAGTACGTGATCCTGCTCCTTTGTACCACGGCACCCTCCATTGCTACATCGTCCGTCCAATCACTTTCGGGCTGCTTGCTAGTCTCTATAGGCTGTATGCTTTTTACGATGTCTTGAACTCTGCCTTCTGGCTTGGCGTGTACGATCAAGTCTAGTGTCCCGTACCAGACTCCCTTGTATGCGCCAAAGCCTTCTGTGCCGAACTGTTGGGTGACGAAATATAATGATGAGAAGGTTCTTAGTGCACAAGCAGCCAGATCGACAATCGTATCTTGGCAAGAGGCAGTAAGAAGGGAAGAAGAGGAGGAGGAAGATACAGGTAAAGAGTTCAATAAAGAGACCAAAGATGCGTATATCATCGTCGTGGTGAAGAGAAGTGTCTTCAAGATTGTCCAAGGCTCGTTTTGACTCCGCGTGTCAGGATGTAGATCCTCTGCCCCAGCGACATTGCTCCACTTGCTCCGCTCCCAATCATGCTGAATCGCGGCTATATCAGCTTCGAGGGCTACCAGGTGGCCTAGAACAATTTGCAGGGCAGTCTGGGATGAGGAGGATTCGATGACTTTGCCAATGACTCGCGAAAAGCGTCCCAGTTGATTGTAGGCTGGAGAAGCTACGATCTCATGTAGCCGGGAGTAGGAAGGGCTGTTAGGCTGCAAGCCTGGACGACTCAGCTCTGAGGTATGGGCATTCAAGAGCAGATCTACCTTCCACAGTAGCCCTTCATTTGTTTCCTCTATATCCTGAGATAGATGCTCGAACAGTCTACCTCGATAGAAGCAGTCTCGAACATGGCCGAATGCGAAGTCAAGAAAGGGCTTTATTTGAAAACTGCGCGTCAGCATTTTCCTTCGGGCTCTTCGGCGGATTTAGCAATTACCTCTGAGCATAAGGGCTTGAGATACTCCGAAGGTATGTCTGGCAAGCATTGACAGGCCAGCCAAGCGACAAATCCTTGATCACATTCGGTCAAAGTGGGTGCCGTATCCGCCCAGATCGCTGCCACTTGCTTCTCCAGCTTGGAAGTTGCCCATTTCGATGAGACAGCCAGCTCGGTCTTTCTGTTGATCTGCGCCTGGAGTCCAGCTAGAGTCGCATTCGACAGCAGCAGGGCTGCCAGAGGCTGAGCAGAGGCATGAGCAGCGGTTCGCAACGTGCTGCATATTCTATCTAGCGTGTTTCCTAGGCGTCTTCTCGTGTTCCAGCCTGATCCATGCACGGTCTGGGTATGGTGTAGCCGGGTCATAATGCCATACTGGACAGCTGAGAAGACATCTTGCAGAGGCACTTTCCAGAGACTTTGGGAGTTGAGCATTGCAGCGAACAGCGAGCATAGTTGCGCATCGTTCAGGTCGAGCGAGGATATGGCAGCAGCTACGCCGGCTAAAGTTTGTGTAGGAAGGTCGCCTGGCCATACGAGGTCCACGAGGAGTTGTGAGAGGATAGCAGACATGATTCCATCGAAGCAAAAGGTTGGGAAGATGTCAAGAAGCATCTCTGTCGCTCTTCATGGCCCCAACTCGTTCGAAACGGCATACCACGACCATCCAGATTCCAGTATCATCAGCAGATCCATGGGGAGCTCAGCTTGGTGAATTCAAAGAAAGCGCATACCGCGACTCGTCGAATTGGAACTCGCTTCTACGCTGGCATCGCCGAAACAGAGGTCCACAATGGGACTATTCAACGGCGATGTGCGCTAAGGGCATACTGACACGACGTATCATGCTGACTCCACTATTACTGAAAGGTATCACGTCGATGTAGGCTCGAAGGAGTTCTTCGCGGGCGTCGAGCCAGCAGTACCCGTCATAGAGACTGAGTCTGTCTCAGTCGCCGCGCCGTATGCCCAACATATCCTCGCTGTCTGGTATACTGTCTGACTGATTCTCCTGCTCCAGCGAACGTGTGGGTGTCAAGATTGAGACAGACAAGCTGGATTCGCCGGAGAGGCCTGGTACGGCTAGTACCAGAGGAGCGCAGCAGCTTCAGCAGACGCAAAATAGACCGTCATCCTCATCTTCAGTCGCGGCGAACAACACTGGTCAGCTGCCCAGCTTTCCGCCTATGCCGGCATCTTCTCTTTCAACTTCAGCTGGGGCAGGCGCGCCGAACATGCAGAACAAGAACACACAATATCAACAACCTCAACAATATACGGCGCCTGTCGCCGCGCCGCCATCAGCCGAGATGAGGCAGCATTATGAAGCGATGTTCCATGCAAATAGGCAGAGAGCAGCTTCACAGCAGGCGCAGCAGCAGCAGCAGCAACAAAAACAGCAACAACAGTTCTCACAAGGAGGCGCCGGCAGTCCGCCTCAACAGAGAATGCAGCCTGGCCCTGCCTATTCTCCTCCGGCTGGCCTGCAGCAACAGCAGGCTTTCTTCCAGCAGCCAAATCAGCAAGCGATGTATCAGCAGATGATGGCTTCTCAGCAGATGTTCAGGCCGCCGGGCCAGCCTCAGCAAATGCAGCAGCAACAACAGCAGCAGATCGATCCTCGTGCCCTTTTCCAGCAACCGCAGTAGCTTTATTTCGCGAGGCGTGGTATTTTGTAGTGTTTGTTATTTCCTCTCGATGTCTGCTTGGAAGTCATTGTCGTTGTAATCAAACCAGATCTAATGTTCGACTTCACCTCTTCGAACCTGGTCCAAACGCTTGAAGTATGCAAGTCCCACCACCTCCGCCCGGCTTTGGCGGTCCATCATTACAAGGGTATGCTTAACCTTCCTCTCGAAAGCACAAGGAAATCAAAGAAAAGCTGATTGTAGCAATTTGGCTTGAATGACCGCTCGCAGATTGCCTGCAGGATGGACTGAACATGCAGCGCCGAATAGGCAGCCGTACTACTACCACGCAGCAAGCAATACTTCGACCTATGTCAGACCCGTCCATGCTCCTCCTCCTCAAGCTGCAGCTGGTTCTGCGATCCCACCACCGCCGCCCGGTTTCAGCAGCCAGGAAGCAGCGCCAACTTCTACCATAACTGATGACAAGAAGGAGAAGAAGACAAAGAAGAAGAAGGAGAAGCCTGTAGAGAAGCTCGCTATCCCTGGGACACCATGGCTAAAAGTCACGACAAACGAGAACAACATCTTCTATACCAACACAGAGACAAAGACGAGTGTCTGGACTGTTCCTGAAGAGATTAGAGAGCAAGTGGAAGCGCTCGAGACAGCTAGAAGCGAAGAGAAGGCCAGAAAGGAGGAGGAAGATGCTCACAATGCCCGAATGCTTCTCTTGGAGAAGGAAGAAGAGATGAAACGACTCAGAGAAGAGCTAGAAAGGGAACGAGAAACGAGTAGAAAGCGCAAGATACAAGAAGAAGAGGAAGAAGCCGAACATGCGGCCAATATTGCGCGACAACAAGCGGATCAAGCATCAGCTGCGAAGCGTGTTAAAACATCAAATAGCACTGAAGAGAACGGCGATGCGGCAGAGCCACAGGATGTCGATGAATCACTCGACGAGCAAAGTCAACAGACAGAAAATCAAGAGGAAGTAGAGGAGGAGCAAGAACCGGAAGAGGAGCTACAAGACTGGGAGAAGGATGAGCTGAAAGCAAAGGCAGAGCTCGAGAAGGAACTGGAAGCCCCCGGTCCTAGCAATGCAGCCAATGAGCAGTATAGCTCGGAGGAGGGCATAGCCTTGTTCAAGGTGGGCATCTCAGACCGTCCACTTTCACATGACTCAACAGACAAATGACTATCACCTTTGTAGACGATGCTGGCCGAAAAGGATATCAACCCAATGCGACCTTGGGATATGGAGCTCCCCAAGTTCATCAGCGATCCGCGATACAAGGCTGTCAAGACGCTGCGAGAACGACATGATCTTTTCGATGAGCACTGCAAACATTTGATCCGAGAAAAGCGAGCCAAGAAGGCGGCCTCCAGCCAAACGAAACAGGATGTACGGTCAAATAATAGAGTACAGTGTTGGAGCGATCATGCTGACATATCCTTTGGATCTGACAGCCGGCATCGGCATATCGCGCTCTTTTGGTCGCTGAAGTTACTTCGACAAGGATGAAGTGGGACGACTTCAAGGCCAAGAACAAGAAGGATCCTCGCTTCAGAGACTTCGGAAGAGACGACCGTGAACGAGAGAGGGCTTTCAGGGTCTGGCTAAGGGAGCTAGGCGAGAGTGAGGCGTCGAGTATGTCTTCGAGAATTTTCGGCTGAAGTCGATCTCTACGTGTGTAGTCAAGCGTGCAGATGCGCAAAAGGCCGAAGAGAAATTCATCCAGATGCTTCAAGAGACGCCGATATCGGAAGGCTCGACCTGGTCAGGAGTAAGCTTCGCGTGCGCTTACTTCCTAGGGAAGGTAACGCTGACCGACAACTCCATAGGTAAAGGGCAAGTTCTCATCAGATCCCCGGTACACTGCGATCGCATCGTCGTCGCAGCGTGAGGAGATATTCAAGAAGCATCTCGAGACCCGGAAAGCCTCTTCATCGGCGCAAGAAAGTCTAGATCCCGAAGAAGCGAAACGGAAAGCGGCGGACGAGAGGAGAGCGAAACAGGCAGCTTCTCTGCGCGAGAGGGAAGAAAAGGTTCGCAAAGACAAGCTGGCGCTGGAGAGAGCAACTGGGAAAAGTCGGGCAGATGCTGGGAGGGAAGGATCTGAGAGGGAGTTCAAGAACTTGCTTATTGATGCTGTGCGAGATCATGATGTAAGCTTCATACATTCGATGTGGGGTTTTCCGGGAGGCGGAAGCTGATGTGTATTGCTTGTCCTCCAGGCAAGCTGGAGCGACATTCAGCCTACACTGCAGCAGGACCCTCGCTATGGTAGATCGACACTCAGCTCATCGGAGAAGAAGCGCATGTTCGAAGACCACCAAAACGAGCTCTACGACAAACGCACGACAGCGATCGAATCGCTATTCGCCGCCCATGCCAAGACTCTTACTACGCCCTTCGATACTGTGTACTCGAAGATCCAAGCCGATCCTACCGTCACACGCATGAGGATGTCTGAAGAGCGTATCAAACGACTATACGAAGAATGGTCAAGACGGAGATACAGTCAAGCCAAGAAGGACTTCGAGACGCTGCTGTCAGAGAGCAACTTTGTGGAGTACTGGGGCAGACTCAAACAGGAGTCTGCAAGTAAAGAGGACGAACATACGAAAGAATTGCTTGGCAATACTGCAAATGGCGGAGATGACGAGGATGAAGATGGAGGTATGAACGTCGAGGAAGCTGTGGATCTGAAGACTATGGCTGCCCAGATCGATATCAAGGAGCTTCAAGCGGTCTTGAAGGTGATTGACTGTCTTCATGCGCCTCCTTTCGGTCGAAGCTGAGTATTCCTGACACTCGTAGCACGACAAGAGATATGCGATCTTCGACTATGACCCTGAACTGAGGGAAAGATGGATACAAGAGCATATTACAAATCTGGGAAGGCCCAAGCAGACAGTCCATCAGCATTAGTGCTATTATATCCCTAGAGTAGTCCGGGTATTACAGCCTTCCTCTCCTTCGGGAAGGTATCCTTGAATTTGGTTTGGTACCACCAGTGGCCGCGAAGTGCGCGTGGTACCATGGCTGATAACCAAGCACAAAGGTCAATGATTCCGTGCTAGCGCTTTGACGACGAATTTTCACTCACTCAGAACTTCAGCATAGATGAACAAGAAAGGCGGAGTTGCGAGCAGGTGTCTGTTCCGTAAGAAAGAGAAGGCCGAGCTTGAGGCTTTGAAGATAGTCTGCTTCGCATGTATTGCTTCTCCGGCCAATCCAGCAACAGGCAAAGCAGGCGCAGCCGTCATGCACGTCGCAGCGATCGCGAATCCAGACCACTCTATCCATTCACAAAAATAGGCAGGAAAAGAGATTCCCCCGAAAGGCTTTGAGTACAGAAAGCCGTGTGGGACTGAGTAGCGTGGTTTCGAGCTGCCGTCCTTGTTGGGCCGCCGAAGATCGTACAGGATCTCATCGGAGTATATGTTGCCCATGAAGCCCAGCGCCCATAGCAAGATGCCGGTCCAGAATACTGGACTGTGAAGTGCAGACTCGGGAACGGCGCCAGACTGGGCTGTGAGCATCGATGTCCGACCTCCCAGCCAACTTCCAAGGAGGTTACCGTTGCAGAAATTGAAGAGGACGGCTAAATGATTCAGAGGATCAGCATTCCTTGGATATGTTGATATACAGGCCTGCAAGTCTTCACTTACAGAAGAGCGCGACTGGCAGCATCATCGGAGATCTTGCCTGAGGCGTCCGCAAGCCAGAGATTGTTGATCGATTGAGGTCTGTATGCTGAACCGAGTCAGTGTCATTCGGATGCCTGTTGTCAACATACGCACAGTGAATAAGATACAAGCCTGCTAAGATCTTCGTCGGAGTTGTCAGACCCGCGAATTTGCTCCAAATGGGTTTGCCGAACGTCAAAGCTTGTGTTTTCGATAGTGGAACATCGTCCAGGACTGGCCCATGCAGAGACATCGTGAATGCTATCGGGCTGACGATCTCCATGAAGAACTGCAGATCGCATGGAATAGAGGAAGAGGGAGGATAGAAGAGGAAGGTCAGTTTCTATAAGCTCAGATATCCAAGGCGTCAGCCGCACCCATCCTAGGTTTCCATTGATGTTGAAAATGGACTTCTTCAAGCTGAACCGGCCGAAAGGAGCATCGATGACCAGCGTGACGGGTCCCAGTACACCAAAAGCTGAGAACACACGGTGTACGGCGATGTATTGGGCTGCTGAGCCCGCTTTCCCGGCGAAAGCAGCCAGAAAGGCGGTCGTCATTGCATTCGGTTATTCCTTCAAATAGATAGCAAGACCCTGGACCAGGGCTGTAGCTGATAGAGTGTGATATAATCTAGAATTGCTACTTTGCTGCTGGAAGAATGGAAATGCGAGTAAAGACAACAGGGTCGAGGCAGAAGTAATACAGGAATCACAGAGGACTGCAACAAAGGCTGGAAGAGGATGGCGTAGAGATGTAGCTAGATCCAGATATGTATGGGCTTCCTTTCACCCGTCCAGCCAGCTTTCCTTCAGTTCTCGTTCTCGAAGCGCAGGTCGCCTCGCCGGGGAGCTGAGGATAGTCATCGTCAGAACTGAGCGTTGACAGGCTATGTAGGGTATTGTATGCACGTACCGACCATGGGATGCATCTGTGCTAGATATACGATAGCCCACCTGCGCCCAAGCGACGAGACATCAGCCTTGTCCTTGCGCTGACACTGAACGTCGAAGTGTGCTGATCTGATGGCCTTACATGAGCGTACAGCACGTTATCGTTAACGCAATGCTCGTCTGGATGACTCTGCGGCCATCAAGATTCAGCAATTAGCAATGAACACGCTCTTCACTGGATGTCTGCTGCAACCTACGTCTGGTTCTCTCCCTTCTTCACCAGCCGTGTACTTCCTACTGCAATACCAGCCATCACTATCACCACTAGCGGTACCGTCAAGTTGACCATGGCTGGGTGTTGAAGTGAGCAGGAGGTAAAGGTGCCTATGATGCACCGTATGCGAAAACCGGAATCCGATAGCACGGACGCGGTAATCGCGTAACAAGTAGTCGAAGAGCTTTCGCTGCCACACACGACAGCGAGATTCCGCAAAGCTTGCCCAGAAGGATATGCGAATCTGTTCATTCATTCTTACAATAGGCTCACTTATACCGCACGTCAGACTCTTGTCTTGAATACATGGAGCCCCCATCATCCATCTCCTGCGGATGCCTCTGGCCCGCTGGATCCTCATTATAGTAATAATCGTCTCTCGGATCAGACAGGCTGTTTTTCACATGATGGGGATAGTACCCGCTTTGCTGTCCTTGGTTCACATTTCGATTCGGTCCATGCTGAGATTGTGCGTCGTAGCCATCTTTGTCTTGCATATATGGGTCATCTTGCATGTATTCCGCTTCTTCCGTCTGTTCAGTAATACTACGCAATGGTCCACCTGGTTTAGCTTGTCCTGGCATCGCTAGATTATGCTGTGTGGGCGCGTCGGGATACTGATATGCATCAGTCATGCCGTGCGTCTCGCTGCCCCCATCGAAAGTCGCTGGTATGGTAGTCTGTTGGGCAGGCGGCTGTCCTGCACCGAAATGTGGATAGTTTGCAGTATCTGCTCCAAACTGTGACTTTTCATCCATACCGCCTTTGCCTGCGCAAACTCGCAAATCAGTATTTCGGAAAATACTCCGGCAGACATGCCTGACTGACTTCCGAAATCAGACTCACTGTCGCTGCCCTCCTCTTCGCTAGAGGCTGCTAATGCTTTCTTGTGCTTCCGCTTGAGTAGCCACCAGACCAAGATGAGGGAAAGAATGATGATCACGAGGCCTGCCACAGCTGCCGCTACGACCAATTCGACGTTGTTCTGAATCCATGACCTATCATCGAGATATACAGTGTGATCAGCGCTGGCAGCAGTGTATAATGTAATGCTTCGGTTGCGACTCACCCCTCTTTCTTCGGCGGAGGTGTGGCTTTAGCTGTGTTTTTCGCTTTGTCCGCGCCGCCTTTGCCTCCTTCGTCTTTCTTAGGCTTCTCTCCTCCCTCTTTCTTGCCTCCTCCATCTTTGTCTTTACTCCCTCCGCCCTTATCATCGTCCGCTCGAGGGTAGAGTCCGCCGTATACTGGTACAAAGGCCATCCAAGTAACTTGAGGCAGACTTGACAGATATATGTATGTATAGTGCGTGTAGATTGCTCGGTTGTAGTCGATATCTTCAGTGAATGTGGGTCGAGAGCCAGCTCTCACTGTTGCTTTGACCGAGGATATCCAGTATGCGCTCGTCAGAGAGCGATCAGTGAGCGTATCAGGCGAGCCAGCGGTAGTCGTGCCAAAATACCGGACGTCAGCCAGGCCTTTGATGATCCAGTCGACCTTTGTGAGCTGTGCACCTGACAAGCGCGAGCAAGGATAGTCTGAAGAAGGTAAGTAGGAAGGTTGTGAGGTGATCGTCACAAGTACAGCTTGCTTCGAGCATAAAGCATCGCTCTGCTTCACGGCAATATGGCCGACCGAAGCTTCAAGACAGATGCGCCAATTCGAGGCTCATTAAACACCGGACTCGTACAGTCGAACAGCCATACATCACGTTCTGCTGGACTCGGAGGAGCAGCTCCAGGATCAGGCAGAGGGAATGATGACGGCCAGCAGAGCAGCGAGGCATATCTGAATGCCTTCGAAGAGCAGCTCAACGTCCGTGTCGACACCGAAATCCATACGCTCGTTCAAGGATTGGAAGAATGTGTGCAACTCGCAAAGGTTCCTCGTCTTTCGTCAAGAGAAGAGACGCGAGATTGACTGACTTCGAGGATGAAACAGGTCGGCACAAAAGACAAGTTCAAGGCAGCGCAAGATGCAATGGAAAGCGAACTGAAGGCAGAACAAATGGTGCTCCTGCCTGGCTTAGGATAGCCAGCTTAATAGAAGGCTGATCCTTCGCGTAACGTTGTCCTCTAGATTCGCGCAACGGAGAACCTCCTTTCCCTATCACATACACTCAAGCTACTGTTCCTGCTTAGCAGCGAAGACGAGGGTACAGCTCATGTCGAACAGGCTCAACGAGAACAGGCGGCCAAAGACCTTGAAGACATGAGGCAGCGTGTCAAGCTAGTTCTGAGCGAGGTACTAGGTCAGCAAGCATAGACGAATCGATCACGAAGTGTCGACTGTCACCTGCACCCGCTTTGGAAGGGTCAAGAAGGCAGATCCAAAGAGCTGGATACGGCGAGGCTACAAATGGTTACAGCTACGAAGGCCACCGGAAGGGAATCAATTCGACCTGCCCACTACTTCGGCGCTTTCGTGTGGGCAGCCAATGGCTGCCAGTCACAATGACGACGCTATCTCGGAGTAGGATATTTCGGAAGATCCAGCGTGCAGGACAGTCACTATGACATTCTAAAGCGGTGGCTGAGTTCGAAAGACTCTGAACAGCAAGCCCTGTGTACACATTCTGCCAGAAAGGTTAAAGGTTGCTCGGATGTAGCCGACGGGAGCCAGGGCAGATCAGACGATTTCATCATCTGCATCTACAGTAGAAGCGCAGAGCAAAGGCTGTAATTAGATGCATGCCTGCGCTTGCAACGGTTTCAGAAGCGCGAACAGCTACCGCGTTGGCTATTGCTAGCTAGTCAGATAATATGGAACCGGGACGATGTTCCGTGAAGAAGAGCCATGGAATTATTTGACAAAAGGATAAGTAAGGTAGGAGAGCGGCTGTTCTCATACACGAATAAATCTAGATTGGTTGCATGAAGGCAGAGAAACCAAAGAATGCCTTTTGACTACGAAGAAAATAGAAGAAGATAAATGGGTAGTCATAATGCGAAATAGGTTTGCGAGATAGGTAACGATAGACTTGTCCGTTTGCGAGTACTTTTGCCAGTGGGCAATATAGCATTGAATGAGGCTTTGCCAGCAAATCTCTACTGCGGTCTCGAGGCCGATCTAGCTAGAGTAGCTCCAGCAGAAGCAGCTTGATACGACGAGAAGCGCTTAAGCTCATTGTTCGAGACAGAGACCTTCTTTCCGAGTCCAAAGCGTCGTGTAGCACGGTTGAGGAAAGTGGTTCTGTTGGAGTATAGAGAAGCTGCTCGAGATTGTGTGCGCGTGAGAGGCACACCAGTGTAGCCTTCTCGTGCTTTCTTGGCTGCTTGTCCGGCGCGCCATCGCTTAACGAGGAACTTCATGCCAAACTTGACAAGATCAAGAGGGACTGTGAGGCGAGAAGCGTAAGCAAACTTGATTCGTCTATACATATGAAGCCGACTCACAGAACCAGACAATGTTCCTGGAAGGGTCAACGACAGTGTTGGGATCAGCTCAGATCGACGCAAGCATAAAAAACCAGTACTTACCACACCCAGACGATACCAATCCAGCCTCCTGAGATACCGGCAATGCTAGTGAAGCCCCAGTTGGCATAAGCGGCGATGATTGACGAGATGAGCTGAGCGATAGCGAAAGCTCCCAAGAGAGCGAGAGAGGGCATTTCGAGGAAGAACCATCCGTGAGCTCTTGTGATGAAGATGAGAGCTTGCGAGATCATCGCTACTTGGAGGTAGACGATCATGTGAAGATGAGGATCATTGTGCTCCTTGTATGCATCGACGCCAAACGAGTTCTCGAAGAAGCTGGTGTCGACAATGACAGAGAAGAGGGCGATAGTGCTTGCTGCCAAGTAAAGACCGTATGCTACTGCATAAGCGAAGATTTCCGGAAGATCCCACGAGTCTGGAGTAGGCGAAGGAAGGACCTTGTCGACTGAGAGCGTCATGATCGTTCCGTCGTTCAAGATAGCGATAATGAGCACCATGAAAGGAGGGAAGTCGAACTTGTATGCAAAAGCCATGACTGCGAACCCGACGACGATACGGATGGTGACTGCGCACGCGTAGACACTGTAGTTGCGGAGACGCTGGAAGATGACTCGGGATTGACGGATGGCGTGGACGATGGTGGAAAGACCAGGCTCGACGAGTACGATGTCGGCTGCTCCACGGGCAGCATCGGTAGCACCTTCGACAGCAATACCCACGTTGGCTCGCGAAAGAGCAGGCGCGTCGTTGGCTCCGTCTCCAGTCTGTAATTACGATACATCCATTAGCTTGATAGGAAGAAAGTGAGTCGCTCGACATACCATTGCGCATAGATGTCCAAGTGCCTGTAGTCGCTTGACGATCTCATACTTGTGTTCAGGGAAGACGCCTGCGAAACCATCTGCATCGAGGATCATCTCGTCCAGGGTCAGGTGTTTGCCTCCAGCGACCGGTCCGTCTTGCAGTACTTTGGATGGGTACATCTGAAAGACCGACGACAGGTCAGCTTGATACACTTGAGAGATGGACTTTATGTATATGAAGGTGTACATACGTGGTCACCCATGCCTAGTCTGCGTCCAGTCTCTTTCGCAATAGCGAGCTGATCACCAGTGACCATCTTGACCTTGACACCAAGTGCGAGAGCGTCATCTACGTGCGAAAAACAGACAAGTCAGAACCCTTGAATCAGAGAGAAAGCGAGAGCCGACTCACCAATAGTCTGCTTGGTATCTTCACGAGGAGGGTCAAAGATGGACATAAGGCCGATAAGTTCGAAGCCGGTTCCATGTCCATCCTTGTCTCCGGAAGGAACGTCTTCGAAAGCCACAGCCAGAGCTCTCAGACCTCTCGCCGCGAATTCCTCTACGTCCTTCTCTAGCTGGTCTTCGACTTCCGCAGTCTTGTTCCTCGAGCAGAGTTCGATAATGACACCCGTCATTCCTTTAGTGACTCTCTTCATCTTTCCCGTCGATTCTTCGATATATGTAGCTTCTGTGCGCTTGTCTACGGGGTTGAAAGGCTTGAAGTCGACTACCTTGATGCCTTCTCTCGCTTTTGCCAAACCGACGGACCCAGTGACGCATGTGTCAATAGCGTCCATATTCTCAGTTCGAGAAGCGTACGCTGCGAGCAGGAGGATTTGGTCGATGTCATATTCGGCGTAGCGCTTGACAGTTCCTCGATCGATAGTGAGCTTGTTGGTCGTGAGTGTTCCCGTCTTGTCGGAGCAGAGAATAGTGACACCTGCTAGTTCTTCAATTGCAGTAATGCGAGTGACGATAGCTTTGTACTGAGCTAGCTGCTGAGCTCCCACTGCAAGCGTGACGGAAAGGACCGTAGGCATAGCGATGGGGATACCGCCAATGAGGAGAACGAGGATGTTGTCCAGCCCTCGTCTGTAAGAGTAGCGGAATCCAGCATAGAGGACGAAGATTTCCGCAACGATGAAGATACCGATGGAGATGAGGCAGAAAGCACCAATCTGAGCGAGGATCTTCTGCAAGTGTCCCGTAGAGTCATCATCCTGTCCTACGAGAGTCGCAGCACGTCCAAAGAATGTGTTTGCGCCTGTGCCGATGACGATGCCCTCTGCTTCTCCCTGCTTGCAGGTAGAGGAAGAGAAGCACTGATCTCCGACTTTCTTGCCTACGGGCAGCGATTCTCCAGTCAGACCAGCTTGGTCGATAGACACGTTGATGGCATCGTAGAGACGGCAGTCTGCAGGTACGATATCTCCAATCTTGAATGAGACGATATCACCGGGCACCAGGTTTGCAGCATCGATTTCCTTCCATTCTCCACCTCGTCTGACCTTGGCTTTGGGTGCAAGAGACTCCATGAGTGCGCTGACTGCATTTCCGGCATTGCGCTCTTCGATGTAACCGATGGTCGAGTTGATGATGAGAAGAAGGACGATACCGAGGAAATCTTGCCAGTCGGGTGGTTTGCCCTCGCCGTTCGAGAGTACAATAGCTACAAGGGCTGCTCCTTCCATGACCCATGACAGGGGATTCCACATGAAGGATCTGCGAACATAGGCGTCAATTCTCGGTATCTTTCGGCGTGTCTCAGATAAGATCAAGTGATAAGATCTTGTCTCACACGTGATTGACCGACTTACAGGAACTGCAGGAAAGGATTGACAGCTTTCTGCTCGAGCTTGTTGCCGCCAAAGATGCCAATGCGCTCAGTAGCTTCAGCTTCTGTAAGACCGGTCTCGCGGGTTCTGTATGATCTCGCGTCAGTTTCGGATCACCTGAGCGCCTGTGTTCGGCCTACTTGAGCAGAGTCCAGACATCTTCAAGAACGACTTGCTCCAAGTCGACCTTCTCCTTATCGTACTGCGAGTAGGATATAGTCAGTCTCGACTTCAGAGACGAAGTTGACGGGCTCACAAGATCTTCGGCCCTGAGCTCGATAGTGCTCATATCGACGAGGGCATGCTGAGCGCCTTGATTATCAGCATGAGCGTTCTATGAACTCCAATATTAGTTCAGATCGTCGATGATATAAAAGTAAACGCACATCCGCCGCGTCAAAGCGGCCTTTCTTTGGCTGTTCTGGCGTCAAGGTGTGTTTTTCTTTGCCATCCAGAGTACTGTGATGGTCCTTCTCTGTCATGTGCATGCTACTCGTCGTTGCAGTTTCTGCAGCAGTGGACGTTGCTGCTCCCCCCTTTTCTGGGTCGAGGTGCTCGGACATCCTTGCTCTCTCGACGATTCAAGCTGGGAATGGGATGGGATGGACGAAGGATGCGAAAGGAGAGGAAGAGAAGACGAAACAGTCAGCAACCGCTATGAATCGACTAGGCAGCCCTGGCATATGCTCGAGCGACACCTCCTAACGACCGGCCGCGAGCGCTGACTTGGGCTCGCGGAGACGGCAGAGGCAGGAGCGCAGGGAGATGGATGGGCATGATGGAGAGCATGGAACGACGGCGATGATGGAACTGCCATCCATCGTAGCGAGTTGTCCAGGAATGTCCTGGCTCACCTTTGACTGATTCTCGAAGACGACTAGGTGCAGCAAGGGAGGAAGGTAAGGGATCAAACGAGTGTGGACTGCGAACTGCGACCAGGATGTTGGGATGGGAACAAGCAGAGGCAACCTGGCACCGACCCGAACTAGGCCTCCCTTTCTACACGCTGAATGATTTGGATTGCAACTGGGCAAATAAACATTCATAGACTGGTTCAAGAATAGCTCAGCACTCAAGACAATCCTCGTCTTCTCTCGACTGCCTCTCTGCAATCCAAGCATTCTCGCGGTGGTTTTCTTGGATTCTGTCAAGCGCCTTGTCGCCTTGCTCTTCGCTCGGCGAATATGTCGAAGACAACGCGTAATGGACCTCTGTCTGAATGCTGTCCCTGCAAATTCTCGACCGCAGCTCTTTTTGCGTAGCAGCTGCATCTTCGCGCGACCTCGTGCATACATCTGCCTCGGCCCAGCTTACTCACAGGCCGCAACGACCTATCGGCGTCTACCTTCAGCGAAGAGACGACTTTCAGATCTCCCGGAACTCCCAGCCTTTCGTATGCATTCGTTCCAGATGATTTTCTGGAAAGTCGACTTTCAGGCTCTTTGGCTTTGGGCATCAGGAAAATTCTGCTCGTCTCGGATAGTCCGCTCGCTCTTCTGTCTCACTTCAGTGTCACGCCCGTTGTAGCTTTCACGCAGCAAGCACGAGGTGTAATATCCGAACAATTTCGTGACGCGACAAGCTTTCTCTTTCTTATCTTCCTGGCTTCGGCTTGAGCATACAACGGAGCTTGCTGTCATTCATAGAGATCCCAAACGCTCTCAGCCATTGCAAGACATTCGACGAAGAGAAACGTACCTATCCGCCACTTACGCTAGCTCATCTCTTCAGGCCTAAAAGTAGCCGAAAAGTCACGTTCTTCTCCAACCGGCCAGCATGCTCTCTAAAGCTTTTCTCCCCTCCACTATCTCTCTTGCTTCCTATCTTCCTTCTACTCATTGCCTTCCTAGTCTCCAACACCTTCCTCGTGCAGAAAAGCTCACCTCTCTCAATTTGGCTGCTTGCACGTTCAGCTAGCTCTGAGGACCACAAAAGACAAGCTTCAACGGCTACGACTGCTACAAAACCACATTGAAAGATGATCAAGTCTACTATCGCTCTGCTGGCTCTTGCTAAGCTAGTTGCCGGACAAGCGGGATTCAGCTCTCTTCCATACAGCTTTGTTAGTCAAAAGAAGCATTGGTTATACCATGTCATTCTTCTTGTCCACTCATATATGCGATCCATTCATTCCTCCCTTCCGCATACCTCTAGATCACGCCGTATAATCACTCCTGCGTAGTCGAGCAACAGGGACCCTCATGTCCTGAATTGGATCCTATGACATACGATAGTTGCTGCACAGAGACTTTCGGTAAGTGTCATTCCCCGTCTCGCTAGCTTTCGAGAGCTCCGCTTACCGAAGTTGTCTTTGAAGGCGGACTCGTCCTGGCAACCCAGTTCTGGTGCGTGTCGTCTCTTTCAGTAATTAAAAGATCAGAAGGAAATGCTGACGTCTAAGTATATAGGAATACGTATACCGGTCTGGAAAGCGAAGGACAACTTCTGCCAGCCAACTCGTGGGGTGTACGCGGCATGCATAAGCCTTCCTCCTCTGAGTCCATGAAACTGACGTAGGTTCATCTACTCTTCTCCTTCTTCGTGAGTTCAGATCCATGGACTGTGGCCTGATTTCTGCAACGGGAGCTACACTGGCTATTGCGACGTTTCGTAAGATTCGGAGTCCTCCTCATTCAATCCTTCATTAGACACTGATGATATCATACGTGTGCGGATACAACAGCCGCCAATACGACCCACAGCCCTCACCGAACGTATCTTCGACCGGCGTCGCTCTGACGGACTATACTGGCAATGTGACTGGAGAGGCCGTACTCACGCAGTTCGGAAGACTTGATCTACTGAAATATATGCAAGAGTACGCTCAGCTTCTTTCCTACGTTATCAGGCCATGTTCAGGGTAAAAGGCTGATTGACGTCGATACGCTTTCCCTGCCGAATAGCCACTGGGTCTCGCTCAACCAGCCCAACGATCAGCTATGGATGCACGAATACTCCGTAAGCTTCCATTAAGCTCTTCGGCCGATCTGTAACAAATGCTAATCTGGCTTTGTTTGCTTGCATTTCCAGAAACACGCTGTAAGTCTTTACACGCGAACACATTCTTCTCTAGCCTCTGAGCTCGATCTTCTCCTATTCTAGACCTGCTTCTCCAACTACCAGACCGAAGTAAGCTGCTCGTCACCATTTGAAGCTATTCCCGGTACTGACAAGATACCTGTGGCTTCAGTGCCTCGGCCCTCTCTATCAAGAACATGAAGAGATAGTCGACTTCTTCGATAATGTTATCGGAGCATACAAGCGCTTCCCATCTTACGATTTCCTAGCACAAGCTGGTATCACGCCTTCAAATACTACTACATACAGTCTATCGGACATCCAAGCTGCTCTATATAACGCTACTGGTGCTCTTCCATACGTAGGCTTTACATCCCCGCTTGCTTTCGCCTTCGGGCTCTGGAAGTCCGCTCATGCTGATATATGTAATCAGGTCGGCTGTTCTGGTCCACGCTACAACACCACACAAGCAGGCAACGGCACAAGTGATGGCGGAAGGACAGAGATCAGCGAGCTGTGGTACTATATGCATGCATATGGCCCAGTTCAAGCTATGAACTTTACGCACGTCAATACTACTTCCCCATCCGGATGTGCGACTACTGCGAACGCGCTGTACTACTATGAACGAACGAATGGAAGTACACGAGCAGTCTAAAAGGCGAGAGACGCCGCCATCAGCTCTCTTCAGGTGGTTGTGTCGTATGAGACAGAAAAGGTCAGCGGAATGACCAAAGAAAGTGTGGCCGAATAGGGATAGGGATAAAGGAAAAGAAGCATGGATAAAAGAAACTGAAAGCTGTTCAATTAGATGAGTCGGCAACATAAAAGCTCGAATTCACCGTCCTTCTTTACGTAGTCTGTCAGCCTGAGGGGTGAAGTGTAATCAAACAACTTTATGATGGAATAGACTGCATTTCTGCCTGTGGTACAAGGTATACGGCAATCGGAACGATACGTACTACGACATACCACCTATGCGCCTCCTTCTCTCGGTTAACGACTGCATAGCTGCTGCGAATCTATCTTCCTCACTCTTATTTTTGACATGTCTGCTATTGATCTTGGATCTCTGTACTTCTTTTACTCCCTCTTCGTCGTCTGACGAGCTTTCCGCTGTCTGCTTGACCTTCGAGGAGGGAATCTGCTGCCTTTGCGTTCTTTCTGACTTCTTGGAGTGTATCTTGGACGACGAAGAAGGTGTATGTGAGGAGGATGTGAGTGCGGAGCAGAGGTATCCCATCGCAGTACCGGCCAAAACAGCTACCACAATGAAGTAGATGAAGTAGCGGGACTGCACGATGCTTGTCAGCACAGTACACTGTTTATATAAGAGACTGTAAGCTCACTTGGTAGATCAGTAGAAGAACTGCAGTAGCCGGTCTGACGAAGAGGATATCGAGAGGGAACAGGACCGGCCAGAGGCCGATCCGGACTACAGTCCATAGCCAGGATAGGATGTAGAGGATGACATTGAAGAGATTGACGAGGATCCAAGGGAGAGCTTGCCCGAAGAGCAGCTTTAGGGGGAGGATGACGAGGTAGAAGGAGCCTGTCTGCAAGGCGCCGAGAGCACCGAGGATTGGTGGAGCGTCGCTGGTACTGCTACCAGCTGTTTGCTTGAAGCTGCTTGAATCCATCCTATCATAACATGAGTTCGCAGTCGCCGGAGCTTGCACGTGGTCGACCTGGCCTTGTGCTTTGCTTCTTATCATCCCACCAACATCTGAGTATTCAAGTGAAGATGGCCAGCGTCGACATCCTTAGCAGCATCCTCGCTGAACTGCGAGATCTCAAAGCATCCCATGCAAACTTGGAACAACGATTGGAGAGCTTGGCCGTGTCTGGCAGCAACAACAATCCTATTCCAGCTGGTATCCCCATCACAGCAGCAGGAGCAGCCAGTCCTGTAGCTACACCTGGATTCAGTGGATCCATATCACCTCCAAGTGGTATTGCGACTCCCCCAGGTACAGCTAGTACGCCCGGCTATGCTCGAAGACCCTCGTCCTCTCTTGATCACTCTGCAAAGGAAGAATTCAGATCATGGAGCAGCAAGAACAATCCTTCCACCATCGCGGAAGCTCAGGCCGCCTCAACAACGGTCCCCGACAGACAGGTCTACCCGTCGAGGGCAGTCCTCACGAGTGCGTTCGCATTTGTGCTATCCTTGATCGATACATACATACTGATGATGTTGTTGTGTATCGTGCAGCCTACCCTGGTCAAGTCGGTATCAAGCCCTTGCCGCTTATCTGGGGAGCAAAGACGGCAGCAGAGCGGGGTCCCATACTCGCATCTCGACAGAAGACATCTCTAGGGCTTCGCAATGCCATAGGAGCATACGGCGGCGCTTATTCCATCTATCATGCATTGAGCGTAGCTATCGGCGCACTCGACCCAAACCAGCGACCGGACTACACAAACACCGAGCCCATCTTCGACGTAAAGCCAAACCCCAGTTGGTTTGATGCTACGAAGATAGTATCTATAGATCCATGGGGACACTTGGTGCAGACTGTCTACAAGAAGGAGATAGATGCTGGAATCGACATCCGCCCTTCTATAAGTATCACACGTGCCCATCTCAAAATAGCAGAACTGGACGATGCAGTCAGACTGGGCAGACTCTCTGTAGATGGGAAAATAGTACTCCCATCGTCGGCAGCGACTATGGCAGAAAGCGTCGCCCAGTCTGCTGGCGATAAGCTCGATAAAGGTGCTCAGGAGACGCTAAAGAACATAGCGTCAGATGCAGGAGTAGAGGTCAATGTCTCCAAAGTGGCATTCGAGAACATGTGGTACCTCCCTGGTGTCGCTCAAAGACTCAATGTCTCGGAGAACACCCTTAGAAGATGCTTGTTCGAGGATACTGGCGGCATGTGTGAGTACACCCTCTCAATCTTATATAGCGATCTCTACTCTACCGTCTGATGTGTAATATGCTGACTCTCGAGTGTCATTCTTAGACCCAGAGCTTCTGACCCGAGCGGACCTCAAGTGCTTCTTCCCTCCCATCGGCGGTGGTCAGTCGTACTCCACGAGCTTGATGCTTCTTCAAGCTGATTTTATGCGAATTTCTTAGGTACCTGCTACATCTTCGGCCCAACTTCCTACCTTTCGGACCCTTCCAAGAGTGGGTCGACAGCTCGCTCTGCTTCTGCAGTCGAAGAAATGCTGATTGTCCTGGGGTCTTGTAGAGATGGCCGTACGAGTTCACGACGCTTGTTCTGGATCCGACATCTTCGGATCAGATATCTGTACTTGCAGGTAAGCTGTATACTATCCTCTGATGATTCGACGCCTGTACTGAGCGATTCTGTCAGACCCTATCTTCTCCACGGTATTGAAGAAGCTATCAAGTGCGCTCAGAACGGAGGTGTTGGTCTCATCGTCTACTTCCAGAAAGAAGGTAGAGCCCTCGGAGAGGTTACCAAGTATCTCGTAAGTCGATCTGTCAGTGGTATAACGACGGATGCTGACTCTTGTTTGCAGGTGTACAATGCCAGAAAGAGAGGTATCGATAGCGCTTCAGCCTACTTCCAGAGAACCGAGAATATCGTAGGTCACGAGCAGAAGGACATTACTAGGAATTGGACAGCTGATAGTTCTATATTGCAGGCTGGAGTCAAAGATATGCGCTTCCAGGCTCTCATGCCTGACATCCTACTCTGGCTCGGTGTCACGAAGGTAAGCCTCTCAGCCCCTCACATCAATCCCTCCTATTGACTCCGTGCAAAATAGATCGACGACCTCTACTCGATGTCCGACATGAAGTACGACGCCCTTGTCCGCGCAGGCATCACGATCCACAATCGACACGACATACCTGAACACCTCATTCCACCTGACAGTGCTGTAGAGATCGAAGCGAAGATCGCTGCTGGGTACTTCAGTAGCAATAGGACAGTCACGGCTGAAGATTTGACGAAGACTATCGGACGAACTTGGGAGGACTCGGAGCACTAAAGCTTTGATCGAGTCGTGGAGCGCACTTGGCACACTTGGTAGTTGGATTGAACGTCTTATCAGGAAGGATAATGGAGTAATGAGATCGCTATGACATGTCGCCCGCCCGCTGGGCTGGATCAGCTGATTGTTACTAAGTCTAGGCGATCTGCAGTATCTGCAGGCTCATAACAAGGTCTCAAAGCAAAGCATTCGCAAGGAAGTAATACGTCAAGCTCTCACTGCACATTCATCTATCCTTAGGACGAACAAGCCCAAGCGGCCGGCTGCCTACTTCGCCCTGTGTAAAAACCAATATTATGCCAGCGCTCGGCATTCTGCTATCAAGCACTGCTCTCTGTTTACTTGCTGAACCTTCCAGGCTACATCAGTGCGCCCGTCCTACACCGATCGACGCTTATCTTCTTCCACTTCCGTAACAATGGAAGATTATTCAGCATTCTCCGTAGCCATGGAAGTGGAAGACTTCACTAGCGCGAAGACACGTCATCTATCTTCCAGACTGTTCGAGTATAAGATCCCTACATTTCGTCTGCTTTCTCTTCTTCCTTTCCTTTTCATCATTCATACCTAATCTCGATCTGCACTCAGTTTCCTCTCACACTCATAGCCACTACTAATTCTATCATATGCCACTTATGTCATGCTACTGATCCTGCACAGCTATCTAAACAAAGCGCCTCAACAGGTGCACTCTTACCGAAACAAAAGGTCTGCAGATATATCAGCCATCTTCGTGGGCTCTATATCCTTCGCTGCGCTACTCATGCGTTCCCTAAGCCGCTCTTTATATGCTGCAGCTCGCAGCGAACACAAGCATCCCATTATGCAATTACCTATCTATTATAAAGCACGTTGAACGGGCGAAGAAGGCCTCAGCTTGATCAGCTTGGCTCCAGTTCCTCCAAGTCAAGATTGGCCACGCTCCTGCATCAGACGAGCTTGAGATGCTGAGCTACTGAAGAAGCCAGCTCCACCTTCGGAAGCGGAAAAGCGTCTGGATAGCGAGGAGCCCGATAACGGCCGATTACAGGCTTGTCATACACCGCTATTCTCCGTCATAAAAAGAGAGAGTTGATGCAGGCATGGCTCATCTGTCTATGAAGAGCGATCTTGAAGGAGCCTTGACCGCCAAGACAGCTTTCGATATACGGGCCGGGATGGCTGATACCCTCCTCGATACGACTTTCATGTCGGCTAATGCCGACGCATCAGCGGGAGGCCAGCCGAAGCAAAGCTTGCAAGGGAAAGTCCTACTCATATGGCGTTGCGCAACTGCCCCAAACTGCTACTATGCCAGCTACACTAACGCCTTATGGCCAAGTACCCATCATGGTTCTCTCGCTTCAACGAATGTGCGGCTTATGTCCAAGCATAAAGTAGAGGACAGGAGTTCGGACACCATCAAGCAAGTCACAAGCAGCAGCCCACACCTCGAGCACACCCGAATCCCTTACCCAAACACAACCCAATCTGACTTTCTCATCAATGACAATATCCCTCAATTATACTTGGTTGCCGCCGCCAACATGGTCGCCGAGCTCGCCAGCATCAGCACGATCGCAAGCATTGCAGACTTTCGCTCAAGGGCAGGTATCAGCACTGCAGCGGGGGTCCCCGAATTATGATCTGGTCGCAACATGCCCTTCAGGAGAGTCGAATCCTTCGCGTTGAAAGCTGTCTCCTTTCTACCGAGGGGCGCTTAAACTGAGGCGACTACCTAGAACGTCGCAGTTTTCGATAAAACCGAAATGAAGACTTCGCAGACGGCATGAGCTTCTCTTCGAAAGTTGACCATCTTGATAGGTGACGCCAAAGCTCCCACCGAAGATTTGGTGATTATCAAAGTAATATCAGCAATGCACGCAGCGCAATAAAGGGGCCTCTCCACGACACTCTAAGGCTGAGGACTTGACACGCCGTCGGAGAAGAAGTGGACTTATCCATGTCTCTGAACGAAAGCAGCGAGCTCACCATCAGCAGCTACGTACCTGCACCATGCTCTCCCGGTATCATCCTTGAACAATTTCTAACAAGCTCTTCGCTTTGCAGAGGCCATAACTTTGTGTTCTGCCGGTTTCTACCTATAATCTGGCCCGAGCAGCCGGCGACGGTAGAATCTAGGCTATCACGTCCCGACATGGTCGCTCGTCTTCAACGCGCTGCAGGGTTCTTTGAAGTTCTCGCAACACAGCTTACCTCGCAATCCGCTCTCCTCTCTCGGCATACCGATCAGACAGAAAAAATCGATAAGAAGTAGAAGGGTATAGATGTCAAGCTGGCTGGTTCTTCCGCTAAAGACCTATATACGGACGAGGGCCCCAACTGCACAGTTTCCGAGACTCGCGATGATGTCGTGAAGGCATCCAATTCATTTCGCTTGCACCCGGGAATATGACCAAGCAAGAACCGAAGACTCGCTTCATTCTGTCTCTGCTGCCCTCCAACTTCATTCCGAAAATCTCCTCCCTCTCTCAAAGGCGGTGCACAAATGGACCCAGGACCCGGCAATTGGATGGCACTTGTCGACTTTCCGCTGTCGTCGCCACAACTATCATCGGATGGGGTGTCGCAGGCCAAAATGCGGTAGAAACGATGTACCTAGCTCTTCTGGAGCCAATGCCACGAGATGAAGCTTCGCTGCCTCACAATGCCCTGGCTCCCCCATTAGCTGAGTGACCCTACCAACCAAGACGTGATATGCCGAACTGTCCAAGCCTACAGATTCATTGATCACTGCATGAGCGCAGCATCAGGCTCGATCTAGTTGATGCAACTCTGTTCGAGAAGCTGGTGCGACTCTTGTAATTCAGCAATGTCGATATCACCGTTGGCCGTTTCATCCCGCATAGCGAGATAGCGATCATAATCACCTATCTGCGTAACAGTATCGGACATCTGTACCTCGACTGCAGAACGACCAGGCCACGAAATGTGGTCGATGTTAACGAGCATGGCATATGCCTCCATCCCCATAGTCAAGCTGGATCGACTGTCAGATAAGCTAGATACGCGGGCTGAAGACCTTCCTATCAAGCCAGAGAAGGGCAAAAGTACCCTGCAGAAGACGTCGCTGCAGGCCATCCGCTGTCATGGTGACCGGTGCATTAGCGAGATGATGATAGCAGAATCTCTACCGAACACGGCAGAGTGTGAACTTCAAGTTGCTGTCCAGCGTATGGCGCTGCTGGCTCCTTTTGAGAACCTCAGGGAGATCGAAAGTACCATGAAGCTGGAGGATGATGCGAACGCGACTAAGAAAAGAAGGAGAGGCGGGCGATAGAGCTAAGACAGAAGGCGAGGAATGATCCGGTGTTCGGATATACATTCGAGGCAGAGCAGTGCTGAGTATAATACTCCAGGCAGTCTTCTGCTACGAAAGGATCGTCGTCGCAGAACAGCACAATAGATGAGGCAGGCAATTGACAGACAAGAGGTGAGCTCGTCCATATTCTGCTGCGAACAGGCTTGGCGGTGATGATGTGATTCGACAGTACGGCCAGAGCCAAGGCTTCAACTCGAGACAGTATCATTGTAGACAGTGCATCAGTTAATGACTAGATATGATGAGGGAAAACACAGTCTTCTACATAGAGCTCAGGCGCGCGGTAGTTGCGATCTTTTGTAATCTTTGCAGAGTTTGGCGCGCTTTCTTTTGTGCTTTCGTGCGTTGTTCGAGCATTCCACTTCCAGGAAGAAGCTGTAACCTTGCGAAGATACAGATTCGACGATTTCTGACTTTTCTCTGTTGACGTCTGGCAGACCCCTATCCTGCGCTTCATCGTCAAGAAAAGCTAACAAATCAAGCCAGATCCAGCTTCAGTTCTGCTCGCTACACTCCTGTCGCAAGCTATCTACAAGCCAGAATCCAGCCAGAACAGCTTGGAGCACGACCCTGTCCGAGGCTGATCGCATCGAAACTGTCGC
The DNA here is from genome assembly GCA_001600175.1 of Erythrobasidium yunnanense. Lineage (NCBI taxonomy): Eukaryota > Fungi > Basidiomycota > Cystobasidiomycetes > Erythrobasidiales > Erythrobasidiaceae > Erythrobasidium > Erythrobasidium yunnanense. Next base: position 885,081 of record BCJC01000006.1, read on the forward strand.
TGCAATGGATGGCCAATTCAGCAATGTTCAAGGCGCAAGCCTGGATCTGGTATGTGGCAGAGCCGGTAGATTCAGCTTGGAGGTGCTGCGAAGCTGATTCGGCCTCGTTCGTGCGCGCTCGACAGACGTTCATCATCGATTGCACCGGCAGCATGGGCAGCGTGGGTGCTGCCATCGCGCCATGTCATTCACCAGAAGTATCTGACGCACATTGATTACACAGTACATCGCCTCTGCAACTGCCAACATCGAGCTCATATGCGAAGAGATCGTCAAGTCTGAACGCCTGCAATCTGCCGAGTCCTTAAGATTAGCCATAGTCGCGTACAGAGATCATCCACCGCAAGACGTTTCATACGTGACCAAGCTTCGGCCTTTCACGTCTGATGTCAGCGAAGTGAAGGAATTCCTGAAATCACTGTATGCATCAGGCGGTGGAGATGGACCAGAAGCAGTGACTGCAGGCATGGCAGAAGCTCTCAACCTCGATTGGAGGCCGGAAGCATCGAAAGTCTGCCTACTCATCGCCGACGCGCCGTGTCATGGGATAGGAGAGTATGGAGACGGCTTTAGCCAAGGTTCGCCGGACGGTGAGGAACACTTACTTCACTTCCTCGACGATCTTGCTCTGATCCTGACTTGCCTTCAATCAGGTAACGACCCATTGCAAATAGTCAGGCAGATGGCATCACGAGGAATCGCTTTCGTAGGTCACAATGCAGGTGGGACCAATACAAGGCTGACCCTTCTTGCTCTCCATAGTTCATGGTTGCCTGCGAACCTGCTCTGTCACAATACTCCGTAAGTCGCACTTACCTAGACAAACGCTAATGACCGCTCACACTGCTTCTGCAGTACGCAACCGACTTCTTCCGCGCACTAGCGCAACTATCAGCAGGCTCCATGCTACCCTTGACCGCAGCAGACCTGCTCGCCAAAGTCATTGTGGGATCGGCGCTGGAACATATGGATCTGGACAGGTTGATACAGCAGATCGGACCGGAAGTCGCTGCTCGTATACATACAGGGCAAGAAAGTGTGGATGATGTTGCTGTCGCACTGCATAAAGCCCTTCAATTCCAGTCAGTATCAGACTTACGATATCGCCGAGCGACTCTGCTAATTGTGACGTCTTCTGTAGGAACACGAGTACAAAGCAGCTCATCATTGACGATATCTACGTAAGCTAGTCCAGACCACAACACTCGGCTCCCTTACTGAAGCCCCTTCTCTTGCAGCGCGATTCGGAAGAAGCAAGACATAATGTGCAAGTTTGGATGAAGTACGTCAAATTAGCTCTGCTTATTTGGCTTTATGATGCTGATAGACTGCGTACACAGCGCGCCCGACCTGGCATCGGCAAAACCGCTTCTGAAGAAAGTGACAGGATCCCGCTTCACCGACAAGTATCTCGAATCTCGATACGGTTCCCGTTCAGTCTACCGCGGAGCACCTGCTGTTCCCGCAAGACCAGCGCGATCCTCTTCTCCACCACTCTCCGCATCGCCTCCTCCAACTACAAGCGGGTCTCCAGGCTCTCCCTCTCGCAAGGTCGCTGCAAACTTTGCATCTTTCGCCGCTCCTACCATGTCTCTGGAGTCCACACCCGTCGTACAAGCTAAAGCTACAAAGTCTATCTTCGGAAGTGTCGCTCCTGCTGCACCTCGTGCTGGGTCAGGCGCAGGATTAGGATCGGCTTTCGGTAGTATGCGAGGAGGCAGTAGTGGTATGGACGATGATATGGACGACGATGAGCAGACTGGACCTGGTGCTGCGAACACTATGGATGACGATGACGATGACGATACAGGAGAAGGCGTCAAGTTCCGCAAAGGCGCTATCTCGCTCGAGCAAGCGAAGCGTATCGCAATGCAGTCTGCCTGGCGAGGCATGAGAGCGTAGCAAGATCGTCAAATTCGTCTTCTGTTGCAAACCTTGAATGCAAAGATACATTCGTGCTCTTGCCTACGAACAGGAGATTCATTGTTGTAGCAATAGCTTCCTAGAGTAATATCGTTATATGTCAGCAAAGACCCTTCAGAACTAGGTACAAGCAAGTGCTGGTAGACTTGTTTGGAATACCCCGCATGACACCTGGCTGAATTGCTTCTTTGTTACATCAGCAAGTACTGCGAATACCTCTCAAGCCGCTATCCATTGATTTCTCCTTGTCCTTTTCGGTCCGCAGTTCCCGTGAATCTGTTCATATATCACCTACAATCCGCCTGCCCGATTCCCTGCCTTCTTACTCCATTTCAATTTCAAACATACTAAGAACAGCTCAAGTGTCCACGAAAGTTACCCCAGTCCTTTTTCAGTCTACATGAGGAGGAGATTCCAGCCTCTTTCGTATGCGATGTCCTTCCAGCTCTGAAGAGGCTCATTTGCTTCCAGAGCTTCAGCATTTCTCTGCCAAGTCTCGTCAAGGATGCTTCTCAAGCTCCACACATTGCCGCATGGACCTGTCAATGCGAGTATGTCAGCATCTTATAGGTCATCCAGGGAGGGAGACATACTGTGCCAAGTGCTGTCTAAGCGCCTGTGCAAGACGCTTCGCTCCTGATGGTTCTCGGCAGCAGCACCAGCTAGGAAGAATGCCCACATGCCCGATGTGTTGTAATCGGAATCTGAGTAGCGATACTGTCAGTACTGGCACATCAAAAGGAATTGAAGCGTACTCTGCTCGATATTGTATAGCAGATTGACCATCTCCTGCACTCTGAGCTGTATAGGCTTTTCGTTGGCTGACATGCCTTGCAGCTCGGTAAGGAGATGTATCGAAGTCGCCAAACGGAAAAGATCGAAGAAGCGGACAGAGACTGCTCGATGCAGCTGTACTTCGCTGGCCACGACCGGAGGCAGAGCAAGACGACCTGGTCTAGCGAATTGTATCCGACATTCCTGCAGATGTACCTCAGTCAGATTCTCGCCATGCGAGAGACTCAAAACATACCAGATCTCTGATCTTCCGCGTATGCTTGGCAACTAAAGCTCTTCTCGTCTTTTCGCCTTGCTCATCTAGCTCTTTTGAGCCTATCTGCAGCAAAGCAGCCTGCTCCTCCTTCAGCAGTGTTATCTCATTGAGCAAGGAGACGAAGAATGTAGGCACGCCCATCATTCCCAGCATTGTGTAGTTGCCATTGATCCCTGAAAGACCGGCATCCTTCTCTTCGATCGCGTCCCACTTCTCTATGATGTCGATGAGAGCAGACAGTGTGTACGGCCCTGGCGCCATATCTCGTAGATCTCCAGCCTTGCGAGCCAAGTTGGCCATTACCTACCAATCGGGGGATCAGTCACAATTTATCATCAAGCGCAACAACGGGCTTACCTCATACCATACATGCAGCCTTACTAAGAACTTGAAGTCGGGCGCAGCGTGTATATACTGCTTGCCTAGCAACGCCATCCTTTCATTGATGATACCCTGCGCACGCCGCGAGAAGTGCTGACTCTGGCTAGTTCCACTGTCGAAGGAATAGTAGAGCGAGAGGAAGAGCAATGTGAAGAGCGAGATGTCGTCTTGTTGCTGGAAAGAGCGAACGTAAAGATCGACAGCAGCCTCGAAGTACAGCAAAGATTCGGCTCGAGCTTCGACTGAGAGCGGCTGCTGATTGATTGCGGCTACAGCAAGTACTGCATGTAGTAAGGGCAGAGATTCCGATGCATATCGGGCAACGAAAGTGCCTGAAAAAATCCGTCAGCAGTGACCAGCATGATTGTAATCTCGTAGCTTACGAAAGGGATTCTTTGGATGGTCGATTACGTTGAAAAGCGGACAGGTGTTCACGAAATCTGCAAGAAAGGAGTTAGAGTGTGCTCAGAGAGCCCTTCGACAAGTCACAACTTACAATGGCGAAGTAGATCAGCGTGCCTCTGATTCTCCATATTCTTGAGCTGGTCCTGCATGTTCGGCGGTATAGCCCAATCCCTAGGACTTCCAGCATCATGAATCGGCGGCGGTCCAAGATCAAGTTGTTCAAGCGTAGGTACCGCTTCTGCAGATGCAGGCGTTGTGCTACCTGGAGCTGGTGTTTTCCTGACTTTGGCTTTCGCACTAGCTCGACTTTGTAGTCTTCGATGGAGCTCTATCTGAGAACTAGCTTGTAGAATGGGATCTACAGCTGGCTGAGGTGCGAAGTCCATGATCAAGGTAGGTCGCCTCTCCGAAGTGGGTGATTTGCTGTTTACAGCAATTGCTGCGCCTGACCCAGCAGCTGGTATCGGTTGCTGAATTGTCGAGTTCGATGTGCGCTGCTGAGGAGCAGTAATTGCATTGGAAGGCACAGCCAGTCCAAGAGAAGATGAAGGAATGCCCATCGAGACAGGTCCAGCGATTACCGGAGCCTGAGACATGGTAACATCGGATCTTGGCACGTCAGGAGAGGTCGCGAAGGGTTGCAAAAGAGGCGCAGCAAGAGTAGGCGATGTGACGGAAGGTATGATGGAAGAGCCGGCTGTCACGAAAGCTATAGATCCGGAATCTTAGTTGCAGGCCTGAAAATACTATGATCAAGAGCATCTTACCTCCTGGAGAACCAGCAAGACCTCTCAGCATCTTCTCAACAAAGTCTTGATCGTCCCAGTAGTTGCTCGGGTACGGTGCACCTAGTGCATCAGCTCCACGAGCTTGTGGAGCAGGTCGCTTGCCAGTCTGGCCAGTCTGGCCAGGCATGGCTGCCGGACTTCTGCTGGCGTTTTCTTTCCCATTGCCGTTACCGTTGCCGTTCAGCAAAGGCAAGTTGAAGAGCGAGTCGAAATCGATCGGAGTATGAGCAGGAGCGAAAGTAGGCGGAGAGAGAGCTTGCGATTGTGAGAAGCCAGGAAATTGAAGTGGAGGGAAAGCACTTATAGCTCCGACATGATTGCCTGAGAAGGTGAAAGATGGTGTTGCTTGACTGCTCGGGTTGTACAAGCTGGGACCCATGTTCGGAGGCGGAAGAAGGAGTTGCGAATCTGCAGAAAAAGCTGGAGAAGGCTCACTCTCCTGCGCTGACGGTACTTCTACATCCATACTGTTCTCCGGACGCATAATGCTGTATGCAAGATACTGGTGATGTGCAGCAGGAGGCGATCTGCCACGCATGGGTATGTCCATCTCTACATCTCGAGCGTCGTGCTTGGAAGTAGAAGATGATGAGGAAGTAGCTGTTCCTAGAGGATGGCCGAAGGTAGAGCTGGAATCGGTGCGCTCGTGTCCAGGCCTATAAGATAGCCTAGAATCGAGAGACGAGCTTCGTGACGGCGACGGAGCCCGGTATGCAGTTGACTCTGGCAATCGTATCTCTGATGAAGTCGGCATATTGATCGTGACTGATTTGCGAGGACGCGATTTGCGCTGGCCTAGAGGTGTACCAGATGAGGATGTGCTGAGATCATCGGGTCGCAAGACGCCATAGCCTTCGCAAGTCACTTTTGCTGCATTGCATCTATTGCACGATGGCTTCATCTCATCGCACTTGACTTTGCGGCGTCTTTGATACGCGAGGCAGCGGGAAGATGCGAAATTGAGGGTGCATGCGCGGGTATATACGGTCATTGCGAGTTTGACGGGATGACAAATTGAGGAGAAAGAACTTCGTCAGACATGCAGAGAAGGATAGGATTGCAGGGATTGACGTACCGACATGTCCAGCAGCCCGATCGAGACCGTCTCTGTCGCTGCTGAGGTTTGCCAGGGAGGGCGTAGGCACCATCGTTGTCTTTCGTAGCTCTCACTGCATTACTTGCAGTCTGTACGTATTCTGTATCGCTCATTCGCTCTTTTAAGGGAGCTCTGATATTCCTTCGTACGAGTGTCTACGGCTAGAGATGACTCTTATCCGCACCTAAACAGGAGTGCGAAAGCGATGATCTGTAAGGCGTAGGTGTGCGAACGACTTTTGCAGGATTTTACGGATGATCGACTAAGGTAGGCGGAGTACGAAGACAAGCGGAGGGCTGAGAGGAAACCCGGTTTATTACGATGCTCGAGATGCGAAATAAGCTCCTGCAGTCTGTGCGCGGGGGTGGCTTTCTTTGCTCGACGAGGTCTGTTTTCGGTCCAGCGGCCGGCTGCTTCCTAGATCTTCTGGATTTCGAGTGTGATGTCGAGCAGTTGGACAGGAGTCTTTACTGTTGAGTAGAACGTAGCTCGTATGGGCATGCAAAAGGATCTCCAGACTTGTTTTCTTCGAGATTCTTGATAGCGAACTGATAAGGCTGCCGGCTCTGGTTCCACTTGACACGTCGATTTGACCGGACTTGATGTGATGGGTAAGCGCCAGAGTACTGCAGCTGATACCCAGAACGCTGAAGGATGCGCCTAAACCCTCCCTAAACACCTATCCACGTCCCATATCTGTACAAATTGGCATGAATGTGACCCCAATGATGCTCGACCTCAGCACGTCCTCTGGGTGCACGAAGGCTGGCAAAAGAGCTGAGCAACCTCAAAGAACATGGAGCACCTGCTGGGTGTACCCTCGTCAAAGCTGATGACCTCGAGACGTGGTATGGCAAGACCTCGTCATGGCCTGATGTTGACATAATGGCTGACGAGGAGTCTTTTCTACGTCTCAATAGGTTCGTGAGCATAGAGCTGCTGGGCGAATCAGTCTTCAAGGGCGGTAAGGTTGACCTCACGTGAAACATACGTGTTTGTTCTGATTGAACACTGGCTTTCTCGAACAGAGAAGTTCCTACTACGCTTCAGATTCAATAGTAACTATCCTATGGAGGCGCCCGAAACGGTATTTGTGGTTGACGAGGGTTGGAAGAGCCCGGAGCGTGAGCATGGGCTGCTCAAGCTATATGTACGGGGTACGCTGATGCCTCTCATATGACAGATCCTCATGTTTACTCGTAGGTCATTCACTGTCCGATGTGTCGTTTCTTGGCTGATCGACTCACGTCTCATCCCAACATTCAGCAATGGCCATATCTGCATGAGGTCTGTGAACTCCTCTCCAACTACTCAGACGAAAGCTAAAGCCAACGATATTCTAGCTTACTGGGGACAGGCTGGTCACCTGTACTTAACGTAGAAGCCCTCTGTCTCAGTATACAAAGCATGCTGGCAAGCTGTACCAAGAAAGATCGTCCTCCCGGGAACGATAGATATGTACGCAATGCCCCTATCAGTCCCAAGCATACGCAGTGGGTGTACGATGATGATCGGTGAGTTGGCAAACGTACATGTTCGAGGAGTATGCTCACAGGTTATGCGAACAGTGTGTGAGCGTGTCACAGACAGAAGTCTTTTCTGTGTTGTACTTTTTAGATACTGAACGTGGATATTGAAGTACATGCGCAGCAAGCAGTTTCAGCGAGATGCAATAGCTCGCTTTCTTTCGTAGTAAGAGAAGGACAGCAGTAGCATTTACTAGATATGAAAGCAACAACAACTACACAGAATACACCCCTCACGAATATTACATATCTAAATTTTGTGACATTCGATACCCAAGTGCAGGGGGAAACGTGTTCATCCAGCTCGTCTAGACCCGAAAGGATTCCAGGTAGAAGCAGAGAGGTAGCCAAAGACACCACCTCCATTTGCATGCTGTGTATTATTTGGGGCATTAGGTTGAGCAGCTGGAGCAGGTTGACCTTGCGCTGGTTGAGGTTGAGTATAAGTCGAGTACATAGGGACGGCTTGCCTTGGCGGGAGCACTTGAGAGTATGGCATTTGCTGGGTGACTGGATTGCTAGAAAGGCTTTGTTGTGCAGGGTTGGTGAAGACGGCGCCTGGAAAAGGAAGTTGTAATCATCAGCGACCAGCATAAGCGCAATAATTTGAAGCGGAACGCAGCATACTTTGATTGTGACTCTGATACGGGCGTCTGATGAGTGCGCTCCTTCCCTGATGGACATGTCGGAAAGCGCACTTCGCACCTTTGATATTTGATACATCAGAATAAGCTTGTATATCGTGATGACAAGGAAAGGAACCACCTACCTAGTGGACAATTATCCTGATTCGGACAGATCTCGTTACGCCGAGCAGCCGGCGATGGATGTGATAAAGGACAGTCTACCCACGATCTTAGCGTCTGCACCGCTCTACAAGCGTTGCTACCTACCAGGTTCGCGACACAGGGCTTCGTCAGGACACTTCCGGGAAGTCGTAGGGAGATTGCTATTGCGCGGCGCGGAGGAGGATGGATGGGCGAACTTGCATAGCATGTTGATGCAGCCGGTCTGCAGACGACTTCATGTCAGTCATTTTCGCCTTCCGGGGATTGAAGAATATGCGACCTACAGAGAACTTGCACTTCGAGACCGGCTCTTCTAGCGGCCTGTCCGGTAAGAATGACCGCGGTGTAGCCATGATGATCTCTACTGAATCTTCCGACCTGATCGTTCCCGTAGCACTAGCAGGTGACTCGAAAGTAAGGTCCCGAGCCACTCTAGCATTCGTCGGCGTTTGAGTCGGAGTCTTGCTCTGAGTAGGCGGGACAGCGCTTGACAGCGATGGGAACGCAAAGCTATCGCGAGCTGGAGACATCAGATCGCTCGCTGATACACGGCTGGGAATGGGCGTGTGACCACGTCCGATTATAGCTCCGAGCGGCTTGTAGTGCGTTGAAACAGCCGCTTGGCCCACCCTAAGCCCGGAAGGCGGCTCTGCCATCAAAAGTATCAGATTGGACCTCTCAGTTGATGCTGAAGCACATACCTCACCTTCGTTCGACGTTGATGGGGCAGGACTTGCGGCTTTGGCCGGAGACGCTTGCTCGGCAAGTAGCAGTCTGGACGAAACCTCGGTTGCTGTAGTAGCTTTGTGAATCTCCACTGGCTGCATCTCTGTATTCACAGGCTGTTTACTTGGTGCTGCTTGAGGGTCCATCTGGAAAGCAACTGGTGAGGACGTCTCGCTTGCCTTTGTGGGCATTTGTGCCGTCTCATCTATCATCTCGGTATCTTCACGCAGCTCATCAAGCTCAGGACTCTGCGACGACATGATCCGCATCGGCTCATCGTCCTGAGCCGTCTTGTGTGCATTAGAGCTACTGGATGATGCAGCGGCAGGACGGTTCTCCGCTAGTAATTCATCGATGCTCTTCTCCAGACGCACGGAGGCACTCTCACTTAAAGATTGATGCTCTTCAGTCATGGTGGAAGGCGTTGCCGCCGCTGTGTCATCTTCGATCATGCTAGAACTGGTGACAGTGTTCGCAGCGCTGACTAATACAGGTACGTCTGCTGACACGCTATGAATGGAGTGCTGAGTCGAATTGATGGGTGCTGAAGGTGCCTGGGCCTTCGATTCGCTTGAAGCAGGTTGCTCGACGGCAGGAGCTGGAACAGCGCTCTTCTTAGACGTAGGCGGCTCGTCAACTTGTAGGGGTACCTCAAGACCGAGCAGTAGCTTATCTTCCAGAAGTGAAGCGGCCCCTGCTGCTCCGTCGGCATCTGGAAAGGTAGCGTACCAAGCCGTGTTGTCTTGCATTAGCTGAAGAGTACATTCAGGATTTAGTTATATTTCGAGCAGCTTGACTGATGCTGAAACGCACTGTAAGCGGCTTGTGCATGCCGAAATGCTCGCGTAGGATCCATTCATCCACTTTGATACCCTTGGCTGTGAATGCTGCCAGGTCGAGCTTGTAGATCGTGATGTACGGATAAGCCTGTTCAGCGAGCTTCTGCTGCGCTTCTGCCCTACTGAGGATGGTGGAAGTCGTAGATGTCGTAATAGCAGCTTGCGGTTGATTGGAAAGTTGCGGAGCTTGCGCTGTGGTCGCAGCCGGCTCAGGACCGGGCGACTCGACCACACGAGAGATTGATGAAGGCTTCGACGGCGTCGTGTTTGCTGATTGTTTGCCGTTGGCGGTGAAGGTTTGTAAAGGCACATCGGCATCTTCGTCTTCGCTGTCATCGCTGATGTCGATGACTGCTATAGGTGTCTTAGCAGGTGTCGCTTTGGCAGTAGGAGCTATGTCTGGAGCAAGTGCTGCCTTTGATGGTGTAGGAGCAGCACTTGTACCCGCTCCTTCGTTATTCTGCAGCCCAATCGGTGGTACAAGCTCAGGCGAAGACGAAGCTTCCTTTACCGAGACCTGTGCGTCCGACTTGTTCATGTCGATCGACTCTACAGGCTTCACCCGCTTCACAAGCTTCTTCTTCTTGACCATCTTCGGCGGCGGGATGTCTACTTTCTTATACGGGATCTCAACGACCGGAACGAGCATCTTGTGCTTGGGTCTGGATTTTGCCTTGGTCGATTTGGATGTAGAAGGAGGTGAGGGAAGTTTGGACGTAGATGCGATAGGCGGCTCGTCTGGAACAGTTGCAGAAGGAGCTTGAGCTGGTGGCTGCTGGAGGACTGGAGCATGGTCTTGTGCAGACTCGGAAGCAGGTGCTGTCTCCTGACTGTGGACAGTCTCAACCTGCTGTACAGCTACCGGCGCGACTTCCACCTCAGCAGGGGCTGTCGTTGCCGACACCGGAGAGGTCGCTCTTGACAATTCTGCCTGCGTATTGACAGGCGCTCCCATGGCAAGCGGGGACACAGCTCGCGCGACAGCTGCTTTCTTAGCAGGCACGTCCGAAGCTTCTGAATCAGAAGGCAGGCGCTGTCTCTTCAACCTTCTCTTGAGCTCGGCTTCTCTGCTTATTGCTTTAGCAGCTGCGTCCGAAGGCTCCGCCTGAGCTTGTGCTTGTGCTTCGCTCTCCACTGCGATGGATTGGTATGTAGTGATGCTTGGCGGCTCCTCAGTAGCTGGCGTGTCTATCGCTTGAAGATTCGCCTCTTCAAGCATTTCTTCCTCCCTCTCTGCATTCTCTGCCTCCGCTGCCTCCTCTTCCACAGCGTTCGCTTCCTCATTTCTCGCATTGCTAGCCCTAATCAGTTCATTCAGCTTCTCTTTCTCCTCCCTCAATCTCCTATTCGCAATCTCCGCATTGCGCGCCATGGCTTCCCTCTGCCTCGCCATTCTCATTGTCGTTTCTTCATGTAACAAGCGTGCTCGTTCTTTATCGATAGTAGTCACTGTGCGAGACGCAACGGCGATAGGCTTGGATGTGGATAGGCGGATGTTGGATTGGAGAGAGGGCAGAGGACGTGGTGGAACGGAGGTGGGCGGCTTCTTGGCGAACATTGAGAGAATACGATCTTTCGCTTGGTGGGAGGAAGAGGTGGAGGAGTTAAGCAAAGAGGTGGAAGGAGGGACGGGGGAAGTAGATGCTTGAATAGCGGTTCGTGGGTTGATACTCGGTGCGGGTTCAGGAATAGTCTCGTCGAAGAGATGCTCCAATTCCTGGCTCGATGGCAGATTCTGCTCTGCATCCTCTTCAGCACCATCATTCGGAGGTCCAGTATCTCCTGCAATATCATCAAGGAAATTATCCACCGCAACGATATTTGCCGCGGCTTCAGCTACGGATACTTCTGTCGCCTTCCCTTCGACCCCTTCTTCAGGTGATTGTTCCTCAATATCCATATCATCGGACTCTGCCTCCGCATCACTGGATGCAATACTGGACGCTTCCATCTCCACATCCCGATCCCTCGCCTTGCCCTTATCGCTGTCTGAAACTGGAAGAGACTTCTTTAAATCTATAGAAGGTTGTCGACCTTTGGGCCTGTTCTTTAGATACTCAGGTACGAGGTCCATTATCGAAGGAGGATCCTTGGGATCTGGCGATTGTGCGGGAGCATGTGCTGTTTCTGCTGTTTCCGCTGCACGAGCTGGGATGGTAGGAGCTGAGGAAGTAGATGCTTCTTGACGCTGAGATGTGGATGCAGTTTGGACTGGAGATTGGAAGAGCGGTTCCTGACTTGTGAACGCCGATGCTGAAGCAGCGGAAGCCGACGTATTCAGACTATTCCGCTGCTGTTGTTGTTGCTGCCTTGCCCTTCTTGGATCCATGGGCGCAGGATATGGTCTCGCTACCGCAGGAGCAGCAGGACTAGCATTTACAGATGTCGCCGCAGCTGTAGCTGCATTGACTGCCGCTGGCGCAGGACTTGCACTCGCGCTCGCGCTTTCTACTGTAGTCTGATACTTGTCTTTACTCGTTGATGCTGGGTGTGCTTGAGGAAGGGGAATGGTGGTGCGTGTAGACGCAGCTGGAGAAGCGCTGGCGGGAGCATAGACTTGGCCTAGCTGGATGGGCGCTTTCCTGGATGTAGTCGCTGCAGCTGGAGAATGTCCATTGGGCAACACATTTCCTGAAGATGACGACGGGATGGAATTCACAGCTGGAGCTGCAGAAGGCTGAGATTGGCTCTGAGCTGGGGGCAGAATATGTGTAGACGGAGGTGATTTTGCCAAAGCGCGCAGCTCCGTTATGGAGAAGCATAGATGTTTGGAATCTAGTGCGGCCGCTAGCTTGCTTTGCAGATATAAAGCTTTCGCCGAGCGAGTCATGCTCTCTTCATGACCGTTGACTTTGGGCGCTTCTTGTGCTACCGGTATTGGAGGAATTGTAGGAGGAAGAGGCATAGGAGAAGTACCTCTGTCTGTAGTCTCTTTCGATGCAGAATTTGAAGTAGAGGAAGTAGGAGGTGATGTACGACTGCTTGACCGCCTCAGAGAAATAGACATTTTAGGCACCTGGATCACCCCATCGTCCAGCGTATGTGTTCCTGCGTCTTTGTGATGTAGCAACCTATCTTCAGATGTGGATATCCCTACATCTGCTTTCGGTATGATGCGAGGAGGGACGTCGTCCGTCTGGGTCCCTACGTCCAGGCGGTCCAGTTCGCCCTCTTCCACGTCTTTAACAGTAGTAGGAGTAGGAGTGATGGGAGTGGTAGGAATTGGCGCCGGCGACCCTTGGTTTGCCAGTTGTGTACAGGTGTCTATCAGTTTCTGGATCTTGACTCTTGCTGTGTCCCATGCTTTGGCTTTGAGTGTAACCGTTGAGAGTGTAGTAACGTTATCTGTATCTTGTTGTTCTTGCTCGCTGTCTTCTCTGCTCTTCCGGTCGTTGCTGTATGCTTCGAGGGTGTGATTGAAGCCTGTCGATACGGCGTCAACAATACATCTAAGCAAGTATATGTGCATTACTTGCCTTCCCTGCTCAGATATGCCTCTATATCTGCATGTCCGAGTCTGAATGTTGGCTGTTTCCCATCGACCGACATGTCCGCACCATCTTCTTCGTCTGAGCTGTCGTCGTCGTCGTCGCATTCGAGTAACTCGAGCATATCTGCCAGTAGAGTGTCGAGGATGGCCTGGGCAGCCATGATGAGGGCATTGAGGACGGGAAGAGACGAGGAGACCGGATCCAACTCTAGCTTTCAGAGCGTCAAAGATGGTTGCAATGTAGAATGTAGATAGCTCTATGGTAGTACAACACTCTATCCTGAAAAAGCTACCATCTTCTGTCAACTCCAATGAATCATCCCCCTTTCGCCTTGGCTCTGCTCTGCTCGCATCATCCAAATTCTGGATTCAGAGCATCGACATTGATTGCTACACATTCTGAGACCTGGCATACCGCGACAACAGCCAGTGCTCTTCCGCTTCAAGCGAAGACCTCAAGAAAATCCGCACCCTTATCTGCAGATCCAGGCCGAAGCATTCAAGCAAACCCTCGATGGGTTGAGCATACACCGAGCATCACATTCAAGCTGTATCATAATACAACACTCCGCAACGACATCGAGTGAACAAACGAACAAGCGACAGCTACGATGGCCGGAGGATCGACTATTCCCACGGCTCACTACCTTACAGTAGACGATGCTGCGCATCATCTATACAGCGTGGTGCCAGAAGTGCATTATAACACCACTTCATACTGCCAGCTCGGCGTCGAGAATGCCCGCTCACACCTGCTTCTCCGTCTGCTCGCGCAAATAGGTCAATATCCCTCACTTGGCATTCACCATCCTCACTGGTGTGTATACACATTTATCCTGCTGATCGTAGTCATCCTGATGCGGTGTTTCGACAGTCTTCATTCTCGTATTCGGGATGTTCAGGTGCATCCACGTTCTTTCCATATCACCTACTTCGCATTACTAAAGCATCGTAATACTCCACAGCGCCCTCATCAAAGAGCGACTCTATGCAGGAGAAGCGATAGTCGCTACAGCATTTGGGATAATCTTCGGGCCGTACGCTGCCGATCTCTTCAATCCACGTACCTGGTCTCGAGAAGCATTCGACGACATCACTCTAGAATTCACACGTATCGTACTCGCGCTTGCAGTATTCGCAATCGGCGTAGAACTTCCACGGGCATATGTTAAACGACACTGGCGGAGCTTGGCAATGATGTTGGGCCCAATCATGGTGGTGGGATGGCTCGTCACTGGAGGCTTGATATGCGCTATCATACCAGGAATGACCTTCTTAGGCTCCTTGGTGATAGCAGCAGCACTCATCCCGACAGATCCGATCCTGGCGGCATCAGTAGTGGGAAAAGGCAAATTCGCTCAGAAACACGTACCAAGCCATATTCGAAACCTCCTGCAGTCAGAATCGGGATGTAACGATGGAGCAGCGTTTCCGTTGCTGTACTTGGCTCTCTTCCTGAATTTCAGAGAGGAGAGAAGCGTAGGATACGCTATCGGGATGTGGATCGTCTTGGGTGCGCTGATACACATATCCTTCCACAAAATGGTCTGCTGACAATGTCTGTTCCAAGTCATTCTTTACCAGATCGTCTTGGGCTGTCTCATCGGGATCATCATCGGCGTCGCAGCGCGCAAGATTCTGAAATTCAGTAAACGGCGCGCCTTGATCGACCGAGAATCTATGGTGGCTATGTATGTCTCTCTTGCAATCTTCACTACAGCAGTCACTACGCTCGCCGGGTCGGACGATTTACTAGCTGCATTCGCATGCGGCGCCGCGTTCGCATGGGACGACTGGTTCTCCGAATCCATCGAAGATTCCAATTTCTCAAACATAATCGATCTACTCGTTAATTGTGCGACGTTCATCTATATTGGAGCAACGATGCCTTTTAGCGATTTTGGGAATGGAGCGCTCACGCTGAGTCCCTGGAGATTGGTCGTATTGGCTATCTGTGTGCTATTGGTTAGGAGATTGCCGGTCGTCCTGGCGCTCTATAAGTGGATACCGGATATTAAGACGTTCCGAGAAGCTGTCTTCGCCGGGCATTTTGGACCAATGTGAGTTAACTTTTCTACCTTGCTCTTCATGGAAAGCCGTACTGACTATAGGCTTGTTCTGATTGCAGGGGCGTCGGAGCCATCTTCATCGCGACTCTGGCCTTGACGAAGCTTCCCACACCGACCTACCCACCAGAGGTACCAGACGACTATCTAGCGCTCAACATCCAGCCCATCGTTTATTTCGTCGTCCTGAGCAGCGTCATTATCCACGGCACCTCTATTCCCTTTTTCAACTTGGGCAAACGCGTGCATTCCATCCATCGGACATGGACACAAGGCAGTAATGCCGAACCGTCCTGGCTGTCCCGCGTTAAGCGCGTTGGTGATCATTCCGGAAACGACGATGATGATCCGAACAGCCGGGAGAAGCGCGCTCGAGCTTATAATAAACAGGGCCAGGCACAGAGTGGGGAACGGGACTTGGAGTCTGGCGAAACGGCCATGGATGATCCAGGGATGGATATTGGAGAGATGACCGAGCGCGATTATGCGGATGGAAATTATACAGGCGGGAATGGCGGTATTTTGAAAAGAACAAAGAATATCTCACCGACTGCTTCTTCAGATACCCGAACGGACGATCGGGATCTTGAAGCTGGTGGTGGTGGTGGTCGTCAGAAGGATGAACATCTCAAAGAGAAGAGGGCGCTCGATGGGCTCGAGGAAGGACATGAAGATGAACCCATGGCGGATAGACGATCTAGAAGAGAAAGAAATAAGAAGAAGCTGGAAGAGGAGGAACAAGATGATGAGGCTTGCAGAAGAGAGAGACATGATGACCACGATGACGAGGAAGAGGTCTGGGAGGAAGGCGGAGAGGTAAGTCGCCGATCCAGCTCACAGGGAGGCTAGCACCGTCATTAACATTCTACTCTTTGTCGCCAACAGGAAATCGTCGAGACTGGCAGCGGAGACGACGTCCATGTCGTGCATCGCAATAAGCAGAAAGAAGGTCGCGACAGATCTGAGAGCAGGGACTCTCGTCATAGCACTGGACCTGGTTTCCCAGGACATGACAGGATGGCGGAGATTGCACATATGCTCGAGAGAGGATTGGGGCACGGACACGAAGAGGCTGAAGGATCAAGCGATGAGCGAGAAGAAGAAGAAGAAGACGCTCACGCTGGACGAGGCCAGGAGGAAGAAGACCACTCTCGCAATGGGAGCGAGCGCAATGACGCAAGTGGAAGCTTCCCTGTCCGTCAAGCCAGCGAGGCTCGGTCTACAAGATCTACCTCGGGTCAGAGAGAACCAGAGCAGCGATCCCGCACTCCTTCCGCTGCTGCTGCTACACCAGAGTCTAAAACGGCAGCTGCAGCTACACCTCATCCACAGCATCCCGGTATACTTTCGCGAATGACTTCGCTCGGAGCAGGCATGATGCCTCGACCCACCAAGTCAGGAGCAGCCGCACGCAGACCCACTCTTACAGCCGAAGAGAAGCTAGCGCGAGATGCTTTATGCAGACGGGAGCGACGTGATCTGGACGACGATGAAGTCAAAGCTTGGATCTCCGGGAAACACCTCATCATTGAGAGGAATAAGGGTGAAGATGTGGAAATCGTAGATGCGAACCCTTCACAAGACGCACGAGAGACAGCTCGCAAGAACCCGGATCTCAATGTCAAGGAAGTCACTGCGCCAGATGTGAAGCGTGCGAAAGAAGGTGGTTCAGCGAGAGATGGAGAGAGCATAACGACGGGAAGTAGCACACCGGCTCGAGATGCACCGCCGAAACGCTTTGATCTGCGCAGCATGCCTGGCCGAGAAAGCTTCAGGAAGATGTTTGGCGGCACAGAAGCATCTACCTCCCGAACGCCCGACACGTCTCGCCAAGCTCAGCGCGTAGCTTCTCCAGTGCAAGAAGAAGAGGCAGACCCTGAATCTGGTCGATTGCGATTTGCTGAACAGCCGACTGAGCGCCCGTCTGGAGATGCGACTGCTGCGCCTGTCAAGAAGACTGGTATCGCGATGGATAGAACGGAGACTACAGACTCGCAGATACGCTTTGGCGAGCTGCCTAAGCCGGTCAGACGGAAGAAGAAGTAGATAGCCTTTCCATTTTTCTGGTGATATAGTAAGGAGGTCTATCGTGCTGTGCTGGGGCATATAAGCATTCTAGCTCTCGCGTTTGTCTAGACACGATCAACTCATTCGTTCATTCCTTAATTGTAAGCAATTGTTAGCAGCCGTGTCGTGTGGCTCGTGCCTCTGATGAAAGGCAGTGGGGCAGGCCACTTGTGTAGCGCTATGTTCAGTCACCATTCTGTACCTCCTATAGCGATTCCTGACGAATTTGAAACGAGTGTGGGTGATACTTCGGTGCATACAATCTCTCTCGCAATAGCACAACATGGGAAGAGGAAGCTTGCAGAATATCTCTATGTCGATGGGTATGCTCGATGCTGCTGATGCAACTGTCTTTCCTTTGCTTGACCTATTCTTCTGCCGTCCTCCCTACCTTATGCGCCCAAGCCAGTCAAGACACCAGCGATAAGCGTCGTAGCGATGCACACAGCCAATGAGGCGACTAGTGGAACGCTCGGTACGAGTCTGCCAGCTGCAGCTCCAGTCGTACCGTCTTCGCCGCCATCGACTCCAGCAGATGCTGATGCAGATGCGGAAGCGGAGGCAGAAGCTGAGCCGCTTGCACCTTCGTTCCAGTCATCCCATTCTTCTGAAGAAGTAGTAGCTGCAGCAGCTGCAGAGGAGCTCATCATAGCTCCGCTGGACGTAGGCATAGAATTGACTGCAGCTCCAGAGGACCAGTTCTGCTGAGGTATAGAAGTGGTGGAAGTGGTTGTGGATGTCGTGGTACCATGCTGAGCAGAGTCAGACCATGAGCTCGTAGCTGTTGCTCCAGCTGCTGCTGTACCGCCAACGCCAGATGTCCATTGGCCATCAGTGCCCCAGGTTCCGGTAGAGGAGGCACCTCCTGTCGCACCACCTCCGATAGCACCAGGATCACCTCCGCCAGGTTGTGGACCACCAGCAAGAGCGATGATCGGGTAGCCATTCGTGTCGTAAGTAGCTCCACCACCACTGCCGCCGCCGGTGCCGCCTTGTCCTTGTTGTCCTTGTCCTTGTCCTTGTCCTTGTCCTTGTCCTTGTCCTTGTCCTTGTCCTTGTCCTTGTCCTTGTCCTTGTCCTTGTCCTTGTCCTTGTGCTTGTCCTTGTCCTTGTCCTTGTCCTTGTCCTTGTCCTTGACCTGGATCGTGCCACTGTCCAGTACCTTGCTGACCTTGTCCTGAAGGAGGTGTTGTTCCAGTCGTAGGTACAGGGTTGCCGTTCTGGTCGACAGTCATCGTGACATAGACGACTACGGGTCCTTGTCCCCTATCACAAGCACCGCCTGCCCGCTCCTCGAGTCCTCGCTTATTGATCGGAGAGCCTTCGACAGGGATAGAGTCGCGCTTCACAGCTTGGGTAGGTCCACTCCCTGGTACTTGAGCAGTAGTAGATGAGGAGGAACCAGCGAGATCTCGTCCGGCGAGACCAGCTGGGGCGACGACATGGGCTTGAGCGACTGCTGCAGAGACGACTGACAGGACAGCAAGACGAGCGATTTGCCTGGCAGAGATGGAGGAGATATGTAAGAGTCAGCTCTGTGCTTTGAACGTCATGGATGGCATGCGGATGGAGGATGGTTGAAAGGGAAGGCATGGTCGAGGAGGAGGATCGACAGTGACGAGGCTGAGGACGACGAGGAGAGGTACTACTCACTTGTTGTGCATTGTTGTTGTACTGCTATCGAGTTTTTGTTATGCTCTTTAGGTTTAGTTTGATTGTCCGTTTGGTAGAGAGCCAGCTCTAAGAGGCGGAGGGAGGCAGACGAAAGTGACAGTGGGTGGGTCGAGGACCAGCGAGCGAGCGAGTTGGAGCGAGGTTGAAAAGCAGTGCTCGTACTTTGCAAGTGCGGAGTGCCATTGTAAGGGCTGCCTTTGAACGGGTCAGTAGGGGAAGAAAGGGCGCTGGCTCGGAAGTGAGCAGAGAGTGAGCGCAGGGTGTCGAAGCAGGCATGTAAACTGTCAGAGGTGTAGGCGGAGGCAGCTGCATCCCATCCGTTCTGCTCCCCTCAGCGTGTGCTTTTGTTCGTCAGCTCAGGAAGCTCTGTCAGTCTTAGCGGGCTATCACGAGGTGTATACTATGGAGGTAACCAGTACTCTATCTAACTTCTTCAAGCCTGCTTACTCCTAACCAAAGTTATAGCCGAATCCTCCTCTCCTTCCACCACCTCCATTGAGCAAATCTTCCAGGTTGATACCACCATCACTAAAACCTCCTCCGAACGGCGAGCCTCCTCCGAATCCTCCATGACTTGCAAAAGGATGTGAATGGAAGCCGTGACCTCCCATTCCGCCCATGTCGTTGTCGTCTTCGCCAAGATCGTAGCGCCGCCGTTTCTGGGGATCTGACAGGGTCGAGTGGGCTTCTTGGACCTGAAAACGTTGCGAGTGTTAATTATGTATGAGTTTGTACGAAAGATGGTCAAGGTGATCGCACCTCCTTGAACTTCTCTTCGTCCCCTCCCTTGTCAGGGTGATGCACCAGAGATTGCTTGCGGTAGGCCTTCTTGATCTCCTATAATATCGTATAGAACGTCCTTATTAGTGTCGTTCTGCTCCACTAACGCGTGAATGCTACTCACCACTTCCGTCGCCGTCCTTTCGACCTGCAAGATCTTGTAGTCTATATGTACATACGCGCATCAGCGTCGTCGCCTTACTCAAGTCGAGACCAGTATATAACTTACAATCCTTGGTCTTTGACCTTTTGAGCGCGACTTCCGCCTGTCTATGTTCCGTCTTCATCGCTCTTTCTTCCGGAGATCCAGCGGGCGCTTCTTGGAATGCGTTTGCGAAGTCCTGAATTGCAGCTTCGTATGATTCCGCTGCGAAGTGGGCTCTCGCTCTTGTCCTCAGCCTGCGCACACCCAACGTAGAATCAGCTTTACTGCTGTTCTGAAAAAGGGAAGGTGGGAAGGGCGACGCACGCCTTGAAGTGCTTAGCGTCTTTCGCCAATATACTATCCGCATCTTTTATCGCATTCTCATTCTGGCCCGCTTTCTGGAACGCCGTCGCTCGATTACTCAACAGCGTCATCTTCATGACTTCGTTCTCTCCTTCTCCACTATCCTGCGAGAGAAGGTCGATGCATTCACTGTATTTCGAAATCGCTTCTTGCCATTTGCCAGATTTGAAGGAGTCGTTTCCGGACTCTTTGAGGGACTCTATCGCGCGCACTTTCTTCAGCAACGTCCTAGAAACCGTCGTACGTTAGCTTGCAGGGGGCAGGTAAAAGGGGGAAGAAGACGCACCTCGCTCGAGCATGATCTGGATCATTCCTCAGTGCAGCTTGACAGTGCGCAACTGCCTGTGCTGCATTTCCTTGGCTGAACAAGACCTGTCCTCTGATCCACAGCACGTCCGGGTCGTTCGAGTGACTCCTTAGCAAATCCGATGCTAATGAACTAGCTTCGTCGACTCTCTTTTTGCCTAGTAATGCTTCTACTTTATATATCTTCCATTTCAATGGGAACACCTCGATTTCCTTGTTCAAGCTGTCCAGGCCGAATAAGACATATGACCATTCTTTCTTACTGTGTTCACGGTCAATAGCCTCGATGTCTTTGTTAATCTTGACTATACGCGCTTGGTCGGCTTTTGCTGTTGCGTTTGTAGGGTCGAGGGAGAGCACTTCGGAGAGAGTGGAGGACGCTTCGCTGATCTGTCCAAGTGCAATCTCACACCTTGCAAGACGCGAGAGCGTCTTTGGCTGTGGTGATCCCGCCTGTAAAGAGGCGGCTCGCTGACAGTCCGCCAAAGCTTCTGTGTATCGTTTGAGAGCCATCTGAGCGGCTGCGCGGTTTGTATAGTACGATGGTTCTTCAGCGTCCAGGTTGATAGCCTCTGTGTACAGGTCTACAGCGAGCCCATACTGTCCAGCTTTAAACTTTTCATTGCCCTGCGCTTTGCTCTTCTCTGCTTTCTGGCTGGGAGTCAGGCCGTCCAGATCCATCTGGAACGTAAAAGACGACGACGACGATGAAGATGCTGATGGGTCGGCGCTGCTGTTTGTAGAGGAAGTCGAGCTGGATCCATTATTCTTATTCTGCGCTGCTGGCTGGGCGTCCGACATCTCAGTGTCGCCATTCACAGCTGGCGCAGCAGTAGCAGCTGTAGATGATGATGGCTTCTTGCTCTTCTTCTTGGCCATGTTGGCGCGCTCTCTGTCTCTGGTTTTCCTACGATAGAACTCTGCTTGATCCAGCTTGACGAATTCGCGAGATGCAAACAGCAAGTACAAAGATAATGAAGACGATAAGTACGTTGTGTACACCACAACAACCTCGTACATTACTCTGCGGGCAGCTACAAGGCTTCGTAGCTGAGAGATCGCTGCACTTTACGCGTAAATGGGCGGATCGAGCTTGCTCTACGGGCTAGTGTGGGAGCTCGGGTAAGCTGTAGTAGTGACAGTAGATGTGTCATATCACACTGCTGTGCGCTGAAAGCTGCTAGCGATGCCTAGTGGAGACAGATATGGCTCTTCGGCGCGTGTGACCCAGCAGCCTTGTTGGATGGAGCAGGGCCATTTAAGCCAGAAAATATGTTGTATACGATGGTATAGAGGTGACTGCATCGTCTGGATTGGCCAGGCACCTCCTCTGACCGAGTACT
Source organism: Erythrobasidium yunnanense (assembly GCA_001600175.1). NCBI lineage: Eukaryota > Fungi > Basidiomycota > Cystobasidiomycetes > Erythrobasidiales > Erythrobasidiaceae > Erythrobasidium > Erythrobasidium yunnanense. The sequence goes on from BCJC01000006.1 coordinate 906,838, forward strand.
ACGGTTCCGCAGAGGGCTGAGGATCCCAGCCGATGCACCATACGCCGACGCAGGCGCAGTGAGCCATACACTACGTAGCGTTGCTCCTATCGTGATCTTGTCCTTCCATTTGCTCTTACACTTCTTGTTACGCCCTTGCCTTTGCTTTCACGACCATCACGAGTGAACGAAAGAAACGACGAGCTTTGGGACGAAAAGGTAGAGACATCGCATCACATCGAGAGTTTGGAGCCAAGGACAAGGTGAGCATCGCAATATGACCCTGTAGATCCTTCATGCAATCAGTGCCCTCTAAAATATTGTTCCCCCCCTCCCGATCATATCGCAGTCCGTACGTCCGAGCGAGGATGGAGTAGGGTGGTAAGTAGCTTGGATCTAGCAGAAAGAGTTGACAGCTGACTGAACCGAACAATCCTCCGTATCACGATGCACCTCCATATACAGCCATATACTTCTTGAAAGAGCTGCGAAAGAGCTGCTTGAAATCCGCCTTCAAGCTTGGAGGTTGGACTGGCTGGGCGCACATATTGGGGAAGCATAGCGATACAAGCTGGATCCACAAACAGCTTGGAGCTACGCTTCTGTTCTTCTGATACATGGACTACTCGCGCTGGTTGAGGTCTTCACCCTCTCACGATAGAGATCCTGCTTTAGGGGAACGGCCGAACGATCATGATCAAGATGAAGACGATATCGATGAAGAGTACTTTAATCATGCATCTACATCATCCTCAACCACAAATACAAGCTCGCGGCCCAAAGCTTCCCTGTTTGACGTCCCTCCGGGCTCCCGGACCATAGTCTCGGGAGGGCGTCAGAATGGCAGACAGACACCTCTTACGCAGTCGCACTCGTCGCATCTCACTTCGAGTACGAACACAAATGGTGGTGGAATGATGCTGGACGAAGCAGAAGGGCAGCAGCAGCAGCACCGGGGCAGATTAACGCGTCTTCAACGAAAGAGCATGCTCAAGGTAAGCTTCGGACACGGGTCCGCATTTATACGTGGAGGGATGAACAACATGTCTCACGATGCACTCTGCGAACATAGTCGGATGAATCTTCAATGCTTGCGAACGAGAGTTCAGATCAGCATGATAAGAACGACATTGCTGTAGATGAGCAGGCGCAGGAGCAGGAGTCATCCACAAGGTCTATGGACTATACGTTCGCACGCCCAGCACCTCCTACGAGCGCACCTGCATCGACATCGTACTTCCAGCAGCAGCAGAATCAACATGATTCGGATATATACTCTGCCCAACCGCAAGCTTCGACTTCATACACAGTCTATCAGCCCTCTCATGGACGGTCGCTATCGTCTATTGAGACGTCGTACGAAGCGAGTGCATTGCGAGCAGGACCTAGGTCTGCCAATCCTTTTGCGGGGCAGCAGCATGCACAACAGCATCTCCATCAGTCGCAGCCGGCCCAAAACCATCAACAACGATATAGTGCACAGCATTCACGAAGCTCCAGCGTGTCTTCTGTACAAGGTGGCCCTCCCAGCTCTGGGTTTACGACATCCATGTTTCGGCCACACAGTCAGTCGATATCCTCTTCTGCATCTTCCTCCTTCAATGGCGAAGCTCTAGCAAATGGTATGACTGGCACAACATCCCGAGACGGCGCTGCTACGCCTTCGACATCGAGTACCCGGCGCGTAAACCGTTTAACGAATCTAGATCGGAAAGAGCTCTGTGAATATGCAGCGCTGCATCCGCGTATGAAGCATGATCATCTGGGCCAGCTGTTCAATGTTGAACGAAGTACGGTGTCGAAGATCTTGAAAGCTAGGACGAAATGGTTGGGCGTCAAACAGGACAATACACTCTCTCCACCTTCGACCACTTCATCGACTTTTCCTACCAATCCGCTGAATACGATTCAGCAGTCGCCGAAGAGGAATACAAATTCATCATCGTCGGGCAGCTCGCCGGCAGCTGGGACGGAGCAACCTGGACCTGCCCCTCCTCCGCCATCCACTTCCGCCCCAGCGGTACCTACGAAAATCAAGATAGGCGGGCGGCATCCCGAGCTTGAAGTATTATTGGGCGAATGGGGTCGATCCGAGACGCGTCAAGGCAACCTTCTCTCTGACGAGCTTGTTCGAGAACAAGCTTTGAAGATAGCAGCTTCGTTGAACATACCCGTCAGTGCATTCAAGGCGAGCGTAGGCTGGCTTGAAAACTTCAAAGAACGCATGGGATACAAGAGCGGGGAATTTGATTTAGATCCGAAATATGAGAAATTGCCGGATAACCATCCTGAACTAAGGAATAGGAGGAATGAAGCGCATAAGAAAGCTATCAAGGAGAGGAAGGATAGCCAGATCCAGGCGTCGTCGCTTACCGCGAGCACAGCGTCGTCGGCGAGTTCGACGATGCTCCCTATGAAGGCAATGACTATAAGTACAACAAGAGGAGCGGAGGACCTGGATGAAAGTGATTCAGTATCGCCGTGCTGGACACCCTCGGAAGCGTCATATAGATCAGCTGGCTCAGGCTGGCTGTCTCCCGTCAGCCTAAGCGGCGGGGGAGGTCCACCACTTCGAGTAAATACCAGGGAGTCGCTATCTCTCAGTAGCTCAGCAGCGAGTCTTCCCGGTCTGGTCGAAGAAGACGATGACGACTTCTCCGAGGAAGACCTCATCCGTTCTCGTCATTCTTTGGCGAGGCATAACACTAATACATCGTCGGGCAGTAGTGGTCTACGCTCATCTTCGAGATCCTCATTGGCGCTGCATTCGATAACGGGACTGCGTTCGAACAATAGTTCGACGAACCCCTCCCCAACGAGTTATACGCATCCCCAGCTGTACGGCGGTGAAAGCAGTAGTGGTGCTGGAACAATGCAGCATATGACTACACCGCGTCAGCAGCGACATCATCCATATCAGCAGCAACAACAGCCAGACTTCCACCATACGCCCTTAAGCCCGCACCATGGTTCTTTCCCCCAGCATCTCAATTTCGGAAACAATAAATCGATGCAACAAGCTAGTATAGCATTCAACCTGAACCTCAATTCGACACCGCTTCAGACGATAGAAGCTAGGACGCCCCTGGAGTTGCATAGCCCTACGGCACCTACTCCAGATATGAGGGCCTCATCCACTTCGCCTGCTGAAGGCCAAGGCGAGTCGGGCATGGCTGCTTCCTCTGGACGTTCGATCTACTCTCTGCGTTCGAGAATGGCTTCAGCTCCGCAGATTCAGTCTCAATCGCAGCCACAGCAGCAATTGTCATCCTCTACGCGGACGAGACAAGCTACCTATCCCCAGCACCATCAATCTGCCCCAGGCATACAGGAGCAGTCCAATTATATGATTCCCGGTTTTCCTACCCAGCCGCCCAGCATACCTGCAAAAGCGCCTCTTCTGCGCGCGCATACGGCGCCCATGATACCACAGCTCGACGAACATCATTTCGATCATAATATGTCTGGAGCAGTCTCGCCGCAGAGCCAGCCTGAACTGTACCTGTCAAGCGATCATTATCAGCAACAGTACCTTGGCCCATCGAGCTCGGATTATGCGAGTCAGCAAATGATGCAGATGGACAGCGATATGACAACAGTAGGGCACGATGGAGGCAGCAGCCATAGTCATTTCAGTCCGCACCTCCAGCCCTTTGATCATAACAACAGTGTTGGCATACATCAACAGCAGCAGCAGCAGCATTCGTTTGACCACGCACAAGCGATGCTAAGTGTGGAAGGGCAGCTAAGCTATCAGTCTCCGAACGCTTATTCTCCTACAACCTTCGGAGGCAACGCACCGCTGCCGCCAGGGCAGTCCCCGCAGTTTCTTAATCCACCTTCTATGTCTTCTTCCGCCTCGTCTATCAATCCAGCTGGCGGATCATACGGCACTTCCCTCTCTCCCGCTACCGCGACCTGGTCTGAGAAAGTCACTTTCGATGAGGCGTATATGGCTTTACGAAAGGTCGTTGGATTCCTTCACGATCAACAGACGCCTACATATCAGCAACATAACCAGCAGCAATCTATGCAAGCGGGGTTAGCAGCGCCAAATCAAGTCGCTACACTGGAGCATCTCCTAGGACAGTTTAGGGCAGCTTCCGCTTCGCGATATCCTCATCTCACACCTCCAAGCTCCACTTAGAGCAATAAAACAGCCTCTTCTGGCCCTCGATTACGAAAATGGTTTGACGAAATATACGGCTCACAAAAGTACATACATACATCTACGACTCCTATATGCTGTTATATAGCCATCGATGTGGGGAGATGCACATCGGGCCGAGCGTGTCTTCTGGAGAACCGAAGACCGCACCCTGATTGAGTAGACCAGGCATCAATGGCTGGCGGCGCGGGGAAAATTACGCATATTCATACGTAGCTGGAGCAAGATCAGGTTCGTCAAGATCTCCCTTAGGTCACGAACTCTGGATTTCGGCTGATACTGACTACACAGCGCCCACGAACGTTTGAAATGGTTTTACTTGTGCAAAACATCGTTATATAGAAGTCTTTGGAGTTTCTTTTTGGTGAAGAGAAGAAGTGTGTAATGATACGAAGGAAACGAAGGGTTTTGGAAGATGCCGAATCAGTGGGTGTGACAGTATTTGCTGTGCTGTCAGCAACGCGAGTAGGAGAAGCTTTAGAAATTATGACCTTTCCTCGTCTGTGTTATTATAGATGATAAAACCCTCTCCCTTTACTCTTCTTTCCTTCCAATCCAAAAAAAGCCGCTCATAGAGCAGCCTACGACCTATCTTACGATTCAGAACGATGTTCACGTCATGTTGTCCCATAGCACAAGTTATTTTTCCTTTCTTGGGTTATATAGACATGAATCGCTACAACTTCCTCCTACTTGACATCTGGCCTCAATCAGATAAGAGCGGATCTAACAGAGAGCTATAGCTACAGATGTACGGTCTTGCCTTTTCTTTCCTCTTGTCCCGTCTTCCGTCACTAATCTGAATCGTCTTTGACCTCGAAGAAATTGGTCAGTTTCTCGTTCCCTTGCTCGTCTGGCGATTCATGCTCATGCGTCTTAGCGCTCTTCCTAGGCGGAGATGAATCAGGGACACTACTGCTCTTCTTCCGCTTCTTATCCTTAGGTGCTTCGACCCTCTTCGCCGAAGTATCTTGTTTTCCGCTGTCTTCGCTATCGCTGTCATCCAATAAGATGGGCTGTTCCGCTTTTCCAGTTTGTTTCTTTCCTTTCTTGCTACTTGGCTTGGACGTAGGTGCTGGCCTCTTGGTTGTAGGTTCTGCGGCATCGTCTAGAATGATGATCTCTTCGGATTCTTTGCCTTTCCCCTTCTCTTTAGAGTCCGCCTTCGGCTCTTCTTTGTCATCGTCATCTAGAAGAACGATCTCTTCTTTGCTTTCTTCCTTCTCTCTGCTTTCCTCGGCAGGCATAGGTTTCGTCTTTTCACCATCGTCAGGGTTTAGTGCTAGTTCTTGCGGAACATCCTTCTCATCCTTCTCATGGCTTTGCTTCTTCTCGTCATCTTCCGCCTTTGCTGCAGGCGATGCACTTTTGGCTTTATTATCCGTAGACTCTTCCTTCTTCGGACTGGAAGCTGGCTTGTTAAAGAAGCTCGAGATGTTGCCTTTGCGCTCAGAGACGGGCTGACATCACATATTAGCCCTCAAGTTAGAGAGGTTAGTCACCTCGTTTGGCTTACCTTCAGGAAATCAGCAGACTGCTGCCCGACCTTGCCGACTTCTTTCGGGACTGGATAGCTGAAGGCAGGGGCACATGTTCGTCAGCTAGGTGAAGCACCTTAGAATGGTCAGACGCAACTCACCATTCCAATTTGCCTTCGAAAGGCTTTAACAGGGCAGCCAGCTCGGGTGTCCATTCTTGATTCGAGGTATCTAGCCATAGACGTATCTCTTCCGGCGTAGTCAAAATGACGGGCATACGATCGTGGAGCTTGGCAGTGATTCAAGCGGTAAGCTCGTTGTCTATCTAAAGCGACTACTATTGTATTTGGACTTTACTTACGAACTCCAGCTGCTTATTCGAGTTGGTCGTGATGATGGTATATGTATGTAGAGGCTTCTCATCTTCCCCTTCATATGTAACGGAATCCCATAGGCCCGCGAAGCACATTAATTGGCCATCTTTGCGCTTGACGTGGTGAGGGACCTTGTCGGAGGGCGATTTCTTGAGCCATTCATAGAAGCTGATGCAGTTCCGCATGTCATGTTTGGTGAACAATGGGAGCAGAGAGGCAGTCGCGCACCCTTCTGCAATGACGATGCATCGCTTTCTTCCCCTGATGCTCTTCCACATCGAGCCTCCTTCGCTGGATCGCAGACAAGGATTAGCACTGAATACGTAGTCCGAAGGAAGGGACAAACAGTATCGTATCATCTCGAGCATTTATAGTTTTTAGGGCAGTCGCATAATCGGGCTGTCGCTTCATCCAGTGTGGGATGAGGCCCCATTGCATGTTCTCCATCTTCAGATTCGTATGACTATCCTTAGATGGTTGGCCATCTTCAGTATCGGGACCACTTCCTCCGCCTCGAAGGATCACCGGGTTTCTTGTTCTTGGAGGAACTTGGGTAATCGTCAGTATATGTTAGTGATTAGGAATAGAGGGAGGGAAGAATCACTGTTGTAGCCTCGTTCGGGGTTGTAGTGATCTTCATCGTCCCAGGATGCGACGCTGGCCTGGAGCTGATCCTGAACTCTCGCGCGCACATCGCCAGCAGGCAGTCGCAAGGCGTATCTGCGTACTCGCGAGTCAGTCTGAAGACCTTGAACGGACTGTAGCGCAGATTCCGATCTCGTGAAGTCGTGACCGGCTTTCGGCTCTCTTCTCTCACCTCCCGCACATCACTCAGTATCTTATACGATGGCTCAGGGATTCAAGGCGAAAGTAGCGCCAGGGAAGCAGCGCTCGACGGCGTCTGTCAATAAGCAGGCTGGCAAGATGAAGAAGGGCGGTGAGTCGAGATGAACGAGCATGATGATGCTGCATGTCAGCTCATGCTTTACGCTGCAGCCCGTATTGTCCCACCAAAGAAGAAGGAGCTCGTAGAAGCTGCTGCGAAGAAGGTAGGGTAGCTCAAGCCTGATATCTCGCTGGAACCTTGACCTGATGATTTCGGACGGCAGCGCGCTTCCTCATCTGCCCATGGCCAGCAGTTCGAGAACAACGTCGCTGCAAAAGCTGCTACAAAGGGCAAACTTACCGTCATGAAGGAACAGGCTGGAAAGGGCGACGCTCAGGCAAAGCGGTAGCTGCTGCAAGAAAATTTCTCTCTTCGACTGGCGATTCAATACTGTTTCTTTTCCACTGTCATTATCTTCTTCTCACTGGGATCAGCATATCAACAGCAGTACTGTGCGGTCTCGGCAGTCATTGTGTTGTCGTAGTCATCACATGCCTTTCATCCTTCAGGAAATCTGCCTTCTTCTTCTCTTCTCTTGGAGCCTCGCCTGCTCTTTCCGATTACCACAGGAGTGATACGAGCAATACGCTTACCGTCTGCTATAGGCTGAGGTCTGGCCAGCTGGAACTCGGCCGAAAGCCGCTGCTGAAGCCGTCCCAACGAATCTGGCAATGGGCTAATCGTCAGATAGAGGACAACGCACTGTAATGTCTTGTCTTGTAAGACAGCTGGGTGTAATGGAGATCCGTAGAAGCCACGCGTGCCTGAGGAGTATGGGTTGAGCAGCTCAAGTGGGAAGTGCTGCAAATATACAGCTGTGGGCCTCCGTGCTATTGCATCCTCAAGCCTCAATCTGCCAGTCCTTCCTACGAATGTCGCCCTCTCTTATCCTCTCTTCCGCTTCTCTTGCTCTTAGACTCCGTCGGACTCATTGAACGTTGTCACAGGACAACTGGCGAAACCCCATACAGCAGATCAGTCCATCCTAAAGCGTATCATAACTGCAACGAACCGTAAGTCACAGCTTCGCAAACGCGAATCTTTGCATGTTATTATTAGATCCGGATCAAGCTGATTTGAGGTACCGTATTAGCGCCTGTCATCCAAGTGATGGATGTAAATCCGAACAACGACTTTATACCCTACTCGATTACCAGACCACGGGTTGGAATAATCATCATCATAATCAATGGCATAACCTGGGCGCTCAATCTCGCATCTTCTTCCGTCGGCAAACCATGCTCATCTAACAGAGCATGGTGGGTGTCATTCTTTTCCTGCATCTTCGCTGGCCTCGGAGTCATTCTCTGCGGACCTCTCGAAACTCTGCGTCGCCGTGACCGACACTCCCAGGATTCGCCGAACCAGGGCTTCTGGGCATGGATACTGGGTCGTAATTGGCATCCAACTCGACAACAAATACAACAGAAACATCAATTCGGTATAATCCTAGCCTACATTTTCACCGCTCTCCAGTTACCGTCATTCTCGCGGCTCTTCGTGGTACGTGGAATTGCAGATCATCAGTCGCAGTTCTAGCCTTGCGACTGATAACGTGAAAAGTGGATAGGGCGACCCCTCGTCAAGTGGATAGGGCGACCGATCTACCAGGCCTTTGTCAAGTGGATCGTGCGACCTATCCATAAGATTCTCTCGCGACTGCCATTCTATCCGCATATAGCCAAGGTACATAGCGGATGTGCAGCGAGCAGACCCATGTTCCTCACTGATGTAATTTTCAGGCTGTACGACAAGGTCTCAATTGGGTCTGGAGAGGTATAACTTGGATATGGCGAGCTATCAAGCAGGCATGGCGATGGGTTCGAAGGCAGCCAGCCCGTTGCTTCAGACGCGGTGGAGCTATACAACTGCAGGGCGACGAGGCGCAGGAGGACGAGGCGGAGGACGATGAGGCGGAGGACGATGAGGCGGAGGACGATGAGGCGGAGGACGACGAGGCGGAGAACGACGTAGATGAAGGCGTCAATGTTGAAGTCGTCGACTTCCTGGACGACTACACAAGGCTCTTTAAGTGGTACGACATTCTTGTCGTGCTGAAATGGGCGGCACGTCTTGGACAGACCATCTGCATCTGGAGAGGCCTTGTATGCGGACGCGGCAGTGGCTCACTTGACCTTGCTGGTCATATACTCGGTCTCGTACTTCCGTTCGTCGACCGCGCCATCACAGTCGTGGGCAACGCGAGACAAAAGAAAAGATGGAGGTGGACAGAGGTTCTAGCAGATCTGGAGTAGGGTCGTTCGACAGGACTTCAGAATCGTGCCGACCTCAAGTGCGCGCAGGTTCAGTCATTGAGGTTAGTCACAGCAGCGTTATAGTCAGTCTTTATCCTATGAAGTGTGCAGATTCCTGAGAACAGATGTACATTTTTATCAGCATTCTCCACTCTTCTTCCTACTTTACAGCATGTAAATACATGACGTGATATCTGATGAGCTGTAATATATGCTGAAGGCAAGCGGGAGGAACTGTTACTAATAGAGCTACATTGTATGTGAGGACACGGTAGCCGGGTTCTGATCTTGCTGCCTCTGTCTCAGGTGGTTCTCAAGCTTCAAACCGTTGGGGTGAACGAGAAGGAGGAGGAGGGGGAGGATTGGGCGTATTAAGCTACGAAACAGGCCAATCTGGCCAGAACTAAGTATGTACCACTATTGAAGGAAAGCGAAAGATATAGAGTTGTGTAGGGATGAAGAAGTAGGGTAAGAAGGTGGGTGAAACGTCGCGACTAGCCGACAGGGGAAAGTATAGAGTCCGCGCCTATTCCTCGCCAACATCCCCCAGGTTGTTGACTACGCTCAGTCTGTTTCTCCTCTGTCTATCATCAGGCATGTTTCCAACCTGGTATCCGCCCGCCGTAGTTGACGCGATGCTTCCCGTCCTTCCCAGTCCAGCAGCGCCCGCCGGCAGTCCAGCAGCCGCTGCGCCTGCTCCGACGCCTGCACCAGGGTTACCTCCTCCAGCTCCATAGTATGGTTGTTGACCATATTGCTGAGGTGCGTTCTCATACGAAGGGTAGTTTGAATATGGATTGCCTTGCGCGCCATCTGGAGAATAGCCATTCATGTTTGAATGCCCGTCTTGCGAATAATAGTCTCCTCCCATATCGCTCTGCGTAGGATAGCGGCTGTGTCCTTGGCTTGACGCTGCAGCTGCACCTAGTCCTGCAGCTGCTGCTCCTCCAGCACCTAGGCCCGCTAGGCCTCCATAGGCTGGATTGCTAGCATATCCACCACCTCCAGCTGATCCCGCTGCTGAGGATAAGAAGCTTGGTTCTCTTTCGCTCATCATCTGGCTTGCGCCATTAGATCCTCCATTCGCGCCATCGAAAAGATCTTCGTCGTCCATGTCGAATCTGTTATTTCCCGTAGGGTGTGTAGGATTGGGGTACAAGCCAGCTGCAGTTCCGCCTGATCCAGTACCATCGCCCAGTTCTGGCCACTTGAAATCATCCCCGACACGCGCTTTCCTCCTTCGCCAGAGCAGGAAACCAAGAAGACCAAGCAAGGCTAGACCACCTCCTAGACCTGCTCCCAGACCTATCCCAAGCTTCGCACCGCTCGAAAGACCTCCCGCCGAAGTACCGGACGTGTCTTGCCCAGAAGAGCCGGACCCGGCTGAAGTGACGGTGTTGACGGGCGCAGTTATAGTGACGGCTTGCACAGACGTGAGCGTCACTCCTTGCTGCGAACAGAAACATACTATTAGCTTTAGCCTGAAAAAGCGAGCCATGACGCACAGTGGTATAGACGACGGTGGTCTGTGCGGTAGCTGTAGTGCTGATGACGCTCGTTGATTGTTCTGCAACGACACACCATAACCCAAAGATGTGTCAGCTCGCGCGGTTCCAGGCATTCTTTCGGGGAGTCTAAATCAGGAAGGACGTAGGGAGTGTGATGCGACCGGGATGCCGGATAGATGGAGTAGGCGGAGGGAGCAGGCCATGCGTAGTATTCAATTTCTGAGTGGAACATATGCCCACCGGAACTGCTGCTGCTACTGCTGCTATCTGCCGCGCTTGATGATGTTGATGAAGAGGTACTACTTGAAGGAACTGATGAGGAGGTACTGCTAGCTGTCAACGAGGCAGAAGGAGAGGAGGGAACATCAGTAGCTGAATCTTGCGATGACGATTGTGGTAAACTTGATGAGGACGGAACAGTCGCAGGCGCAGGGGAACTTGCGGTCGCCGGCAACGACGACGTACTGGAGGGTATGCTTGATGATGATGCTGTTGTCAGAGGTTGTCTTGATGTCGGCGACGGCCCTGTCACAAGTTTAGAACGAGGGTCGGTCGACGTTTGCTACTACGCTTTTGACGCCGGGAGAATTGGAAAAGCAGTGCGGGAAGGACGAAGAAAGTGGGATATCATAGCCAGAAGTGCAATGTTATATTACCTTGTGTGCTCGTTGTCTGTACTGTTGTCGTTGTGTCGCCGCCGCCATTGCCTGCTGAAGTTGAGCTCGAGGCCTGGCTCGACTGGGACGAAGCTGAACTTGATGCGCTTGACCGCGAGCTTGATGCTGATGATGCTTGTGATGATGATGCAGACGATGCTCTCGAGCTGATGGCGGACGATGCTTCTGATGAGAGTGAGCTCTCGACGGCGCTCGAAGCTGAAGCTGCCGTCGTCGCAGCGCTGTCGTCGACGGAGCTGCAACCCAGACATGAGTAACTATGCTGTATTCTTCGCTGTTTCCTTGTTCGCCCTCACCTGCTCATGTTTGACGAGACTGGCTCTTGTTGTTTGAGAGCAGAGAGGCGAAGCTGTCGAGATTTGATGGGCAAAAAGTCGCAAGTACGAGTAGAGCTGTTGTAGAGGTTGTAGCAGGATGGCGATAACGAATGTTACGACAGCTTGCTACGCCGTTTGATGTGGAAAGCTCTTTGACCGGTGACAGCTCTCGACAAGGCTGGCAGCGTTTTCTTCCACTTCAAACTCTACACATCCCTCAACAGACTGCGCTTTACATAGATTACTGCCTGTTACACATGCTCCGACATTTGGTGGTTGTCCCTGTCCTTCGAAAAAATCTGACAGGCCGGGGTCGCCGCCCTCCCGATCTGTCACTCATCAGTAAGGTGACATATCATGTTCAAGCACTCGAATGCGTCTTTATTAGCATCAGCACCATTGCACAGTCAGTCAATCAGAAAGAACAGTTTAGAAGCACTCTATTTGCATCTCATTTTCAGCAACTAATGAGACGATTGTCGTAGTACACCTGTAACAACGGTTTTGGGGAAGTAGAATACCGTGCTCTTTCAAGTCTATGTCGAGACTCAAGCAGGAACGGGCCGCTTATGACGAGGAGGTGAAGCTGTTGACGTGGTCCTGGACGGTCTGCTTGATGTTCTTCTCAATCTCAGGTGTCATCTTTCCACCGCTGTAGAGTTGTAACATGTCAGCTATGTCTGCTGCGTTGGCTGAGAGCCGCGCAAGGTGGGCCTTACCTGATTTCTTTGAGGAGGTCGGTCTTGGAGCTTCTAAGGTGACCGAGGAAGTCCTTCTCCCACGAAACGATCTTATCAACAGGTACTTTGTCTGAAATGTGAGCGTAGAATCAGTCTCTGTACGTCCCAGAGCCTTTGGCAGCCTTCCAGGGCAACCGGAAGGCCGAAACGGCCAAAGTTGAGCAAAACTTACCGAGCAGACCGTTAACACCAGCGTAGATGATGGGTACCATGAGCTCGAAGGAGAGAGGAGAGTATTGTGCCTGCTTGAGGAGCTCGGTCAGACGAGAACCTGTGAGGAGGAAGCAAGCCGTCAGCCAAGGTCCAGCATAGTAGACTGCGCTGCATCTGTAGTTGAAAAAGCAGCGTATATAGGGATATATACACACCTCTGTTGAGCAGGTATCGGGTGGAAGCATCGAGATCGGAACCGAATCTGCAAGGAAGTGGGTCAGCATAAGAACTCGGCGCGGGTGAGTCGAGGGAGCGTACTGTGCGAAAGCAGCAACATCTCTGTACTGAGCGAGGTAGAGCTTAAGAGATCCAGATACGGACTTCATGATCTGTTTTTCCCGCAAATTTGCCACCATTAGCATCTGTCTCTTTCACCGTTCAAACAGTGGACGCACCTTGTACTGAGCAGCAGATCCTACCCGGGACACGGATAGACCGACGTTGATAGCGGGTCTGACACCCTTGAAGAAGAGTTCTGCCTCCAAGAAGATCTGGCCGTCTGTGATTGAGATGACGTTGGTTGGGATATAGGCGGATACATCTCCTCCTTGGGTCTCAATGATGGGCAAGGCAGTGAGGGAACCACCTCCGTGGGCGTCGTTCATCTTGGCAGCTCGCTCGAGCAGACGGGAGTGCAGGTAGAAAACATCACCGGCTGCGCGAAGAACATGTTAGTAACTTACTGATACTTGAAAAAAGAGTATGCGCGACCCACGGTAAGCCTCACGACCAGGAGGACGTCTGAGGAGGAGAGACATCTGTCTGTAGGCTACGGCCTGCTTTGACAGATCATCGAAGATGATGAGGGCGTGTCTTCCGTTATCTCTGAACCACTCTCCCATAGCGGTACCTGAGAAAGGAGCGAGGTACTGAAGGGGAGCGGCCTCTGAAGCTGTAGCAGCTACGATGATGGAGTATTTGAGGGCATCGTTCTCTTCCAGAGTCTGTACGAGCTGAGCGACGGTGGATCTCTTCTGACCAACAGCGACGTAGACACAGTAGAGCTTCTGAGTCTCGTCAGTGCCGTTGTTCCACTGCTTCTGGTTGAGCATGGTGTCGAGCGCGACGGCGGTCTTTCCGGTTTGACGATCTCCAATGATCAACTCTCGCTGTCCTCGGCCAATGGGTACCATTGCGTCGACAGACTTGAGTCCTGTCATCATCGGCTGGTTGACGGATCGTCGGGGAAGAACACCTGGTGCCTTGAGGGTGGTTCGCTTTCGCTCAGCAGCCTTGATAGGGCCCTTTCCGTCGACTGCACATTCATCCGTCAGCTCATGTACGTGTCCGCAGGTTTACGGGTCGACTCACTTGGGTTTCCGAGAGCATCGACGACACGGCCGAGGAGCTCAGGGCCGACGGGTACATCGATAACCTGACCAGTTCGCTTGACGGTATCTCCCTCCTTGATGGTTCTGTCGGAAGCGAAGATGGTGACACCGACCTATAAAGCAGAATCAAGCAAGAACGTGAGCGGGTGAGTAGGTCGCGCAAAGTCAGTAGAAAATGTACGTTATCGGTTTCCAAGTTCAAGCACTGTGTCGCATATCATGATTAGTGATGTTACATGTGAAAGCGGTGTGTCTTTGTGCGACTGACCATTCCTCGGACACCAGACTGGAACTCCACCATCTCTTCGGCTGTTGAGGTCGCGAAAGCTTAGTATCCTGCTTTACGACCTGCTATGAGTGTATGCGAACCTTGTACATTTCGGAGACCGTAGACACTGCGAGCGTTTGCGACAAAGAGGAAGAACGGGTGAGCGGGGGAGTATTTGCATGAACCCGCAGAAAAGCAGCCTACCGAGCGATACCGTCACCGATGGTAAGTACCTTTCCAGTTTCTGTTGTAGTATCATATCAGCATGTGTATTCTCCGTTGCTTTGCGGGTGTTGTTGCCTAACCTGCAAGGTCGATGGCGGCAGAGCTGTTTGAGATTCTCGATTCGAGGATGGATGAGACCTCGCTGGCGGCTGCATAACATTTCTCAGGATATTGTTCTACAGTAACTTGTATTGCTCGTCTCTGCCCACCGGGTTTTGCTGTAGCATACGAGCGTCTTGCGGCGACGGAAGCAGCTGGAGATTGGACGAGGAAGCGGGCGGCCAGCGAGAGCGTTGGGGTAGCGGCAGGGAGAACAAGGCATGAATCAGCATTGATTTCAACGATGATATAGCTTTAATCAATATCTGCTCCCTCGCCCACTCACATCCTACGAATCTGGGAGCCTGTCGTCGAAGCTGGGAGAAGCGGGAGAAAGCGCAGAGATGAGCTGGACAGCGCTACATCCATGCTGAATCTGTGCGAACACACCACGCTGGCAGCTGTGCGCGAGAATGTGCGAGCTGGAATCATCGTTTTTGTCGAAAAAGAGCGAGCGAGCCTTGGTGGGAGGAAGAAGAGGGCGAAAACCGCAAAGTAGCAAGGTTGGGTTGGCAAGAATCGGACTGGAAAGCAAAGGGCTACGATACCACTGATGATATGCTACTAAACATACTAACAAGCTAATCCTATGCTCAATTCTGGGATCCTTTATGCTGTTCCGTGCCTGGCCTCATCCTCCCATATTATGCAAGCCAAACCTCATCTATACACCGATACAAAGCAACATACCTTGCTGATGCATCTCTTACATGCTTCTCAAACTGACAGCAAGGCTCAGAGAGGCCTGCTTCAGACGCTTCCATCCCCTCCGATCTCATCCGCCTCACCTCTCGTCACGTCTAATACCCATCATCCACCTCGCTTGCCTTCTTCCTCATCACCCAGATTCACTATAAGCTTCGCTTGCTTTCCAGCTTCTATGTCGAGGAGCCGGCTGATAGTGAAAGGAAAATGGCTGGAACTCTCAGAGTCACAGACAGCTCGATGGCCTTTGAAACTCCCTTGACCTCGAAAATCGCTAATGAGACGGCCATATCCGCTGCTACCTTTGTTGACCGGCTGCTTGACGCAGCAGAGCTTATGGCCTGAAAGCTGGCTACGTTAGCTTGTCTTTGCTTCTTCATTCAGAGCACATTCAGTCAGGAATCCGGCATTCCTGCAACCACTACACCACAGTCCAGTACATACTGTCACTCGCCCATCCACGGCAACCACATACTCCTCACCCAATCCAGTCTTTACACCCCACATCATCCATCATGCTCTTTCGCTATTCGACCGCCGCTGCTCTTGTTCTTCTGACAGTCAAACTCGTCCAAGCCGCTCCTCTTATCGCTCGTCAGACAGGCAAGAACCCGAAATGCCCTTACCAACCCGAATACTTCCCTCACCAGTGGGACCTGATGGCAGACGGCAGTATCTTCGGGCCAGTCGACGAATCCGTTACTTCACCTTTGTCAGGAACAGCCGGTGCTACTGCCCATCAGTTCCAGAGTGACTGTACTACTCTCGGCGTCAATATACCACCCGCAAGCTGTGGTCTACCTTATGCAGCCATGAAGTCGAAAGGCAACAAGAGAGTCTGCTCTGGTATGGCGGCTACTAATCTGGCGCCGTGTGGTTCTTGCGTAGAACTAAGCTTCGGTGAGCTCGTCTTTTCACTTCCACGACCGTGCGATTAGCTTACCAGAATATGTTACCTGCCTAGAGGGCAGAACGTCGCATGTCAGAGTCATGGGGAACCATGGACCCGGTAAGAGCGGACTGTTCCCATCTGTTGGGCAATTGTCACTAACGCGGTCCCCGAAAACAGGCGACGGCTGGGACATCAGCATCGACAACTTGAAGGAGTTGAAGCCTCCTGCGATGTACCCAGAGAGCTTCCCATCAACCCATGATCCCCTCTCCGGAGCAGGCACATCTGGCATCGGAAGTCTCCAATGGAAGGTTGTCGATGGGGCCGCTTGCGATCAGCATTGGGATGGTGAGTCCTTGCATCTTAAAAAAGAACGACACCCAACTGAACGCTCTCATCTAGGACGCTGCTATGCCAACATCCCCGAGAGTCCGACTTGCGATGCTAGCGGAACTCGCGAGAAGTACGGCTGCCACTAGTCATAGCTCTTTATCTTATTGTTTTGCCTGTGATCTCACTCTTCCATGCATTATTCCCGACCGAGCCGATATTCAGATACCCTGTGTCTGCATTTCGTAAATCACCATCGCTAAGGACAAGGCACCGTATTTGCCAGGTCCGGCGTTTGTGTTATTGCACGTCACCCGCCTGCGCTAGATATACAAGCATATATAACATACTGCGCAGTCTCAAAATCCGAAAATGAGGTTCGATACTGTTCCCCATACTCCGCTCCCTTCCTTCTTGTCCTCCACATTAGCAGCATCCTTGAAGATACTAGGGTCCGGTCTGCCCATCTCCGAGAGTCTGCCTACCGCTGCTGTCTTGAGATTTGAGGAAGTGGAAGGTTTCGATGCGGCAGGGTTTAGATATGCTTGATTGGCAGGAAGGATGCGTGCAGGCTGCCCTATTGCGGATGATGTATTTGAGCGGGGTAGAGAGGCAGGAGCGCTCGCTTCGTCTGCTGAGGGGCCGCTTGGTAAACTGCTTGAAGGAGGAGCGCCCTCTGTCCATTTCACCCCAATCATGATATTGCCTCGTATCACTTCTCCGTTCTTACGGAGCGCACGAACAGCAGCTACTTCGTTGTCGTAGCCTAAAGTTACCCAGTTCGCTCCGCTGGGTGGAATATCGCTTTGTGCGCCATTCGCGGCTGTAGCAGCCGATGAAGATGCTGAATTATAGACGATCTTGTCGAATGTCTCAAAGACCGACACCACCGTCTGTAGGTAGGAAGGCTGGAAGCCGAAGACCGTGATCTTGTATATCGCAGATTGGCCTTTGGATGCTGCCGCTTGACTAGGTCCATTTGCCGAATCGCCATTCTCCGGTCCATTCCTCCGGACTAACGCTTGTGAAGGCTGTGTAGACTGAGCAGAGCCAGCATGTAGGAAGTCGGGAGTATCGTCGTCAAACTCGGCTAGCGAATCTGTAGGCGGCGCGTCTTCATCCATGTAGTCGCCGCCGCCGTCCGTCGAAGAAGTAGCATGTCTCGCTCTGGCAACAGCTACCAGGTTCCTGTTTGAGCCGAAAAGCGACGTTCGTGGAGATCGAGATGGTCTGTCGATCGTAAGTCAGTAACTAAGGTATTGCAAGCCTGACGAGCCAACTTACGAGTCTTTACCGCCTCCTGTACCTGCACTGCTTGTTGTGCTACCGAAGAGACGCGATGATCCAGCTCCGAAGCCTGCAGAATCGCGTGTCTGATGGTGCTGCTGTTCAGGGCTCATCCGCCCATCATACGCCGCAGCTGACGTAGACTGTCTCGGACTCGACTGACAACAGTATACTCAGCTATATGCTTATCTTGCTGTATGGGGTGAGCCTCACCTGCGCAAAAGTTCCGCCTGTCAGGTAGCCCGTCATGTATCTGGGTACGGCGTTCTGCGGTGTCCCGCTTGATTGATTCCCAGAGCCAGAGTGCATTAGAGGTGCGTTTTGTTGTGAAGACATGCCAAAAGGCTGAGAAGCCGAGTAGGAAAGCCCTCCTTGGCCGCCTTGATTAGAGGATGTAAAGAAGGAGGACGAGGATTGGGGGATGTTATTGTTAGAGTACTGTGATGATTGCTGTTGCTGTTGACCATTCCCAAAGCTGGAATATCCAAGCTGTTGTTGCTGCTGCATCTGGCCAAAACCTCCTCCGAACGTCGATGTAGCGTTACCTCCAGCACCTTGCCATCCACCTTGTGTACTCCCTAGATTGTTACCGAAAGCATTGCTGCTGCCACCGCCAAACTGCGACTGATGGCTGCTCTGGTTCTGCGGTGTTCCAAACGTCTGATTGAAGCCGCTGTTCTGCTGCTGAGTCGCGGTGACCTGCTGCTGTTGTTGCTGATTGTTGTTGTTTCCTGAGAAATTCAAGCTTCCTGTGCTCGACTGATTCCCCCAAAGACTCATCGCGCTTCGCAAGGTAGAAGGTCAAGCAGCAAGGACAGACGCGTCTCTCGAAAGGGAGACTTGTGTATGATTATGATGACGTTCGCACGCTAAGCGTACTTACTACTCCTTGTGTTGGTGATCTAATGGAATCTTACATACATGTGAAAAAGCCCGATGTGGAATTACTGCAGGAAACGAAGAAACAAAGGCGCTAATAGATTAGCAGTACGAAGCACCGATGCTTGACTTGTGGTATGAGTCGAGAGTGGTAATGCAAGCTCTAATTCTTGACGCCGTAGGTACGTCTGTTCATATCGTCTACCTTCTCTAGGTAGTAGGTACCCTTCACGAGCTTATCAATGCTTCCGGAAGGAGAGTAGTCCTTCGCATTATGCTTGTGTTCTCTGATTTGCAAAGCCTCGATGAACTCCTCCGCCGATCTGACTTCCATAGCAGCCAGACGTTCTTTGAGCTTGAGCGTATCTCTGATCTTGCTCGTATCGCCTTTGACGCGGATAGTGAAGAATGAAGCTGCTAGACCTGATCCGAAAGAGAAGAGAGCGATGCGCTTGTTAAGCAGCTCGGAAGGCTCGACGTTGTCGATGATGGAAGAGAGAGCTCCATACACGGCGGCGGTGTACATGTTGCCGAGTCGTCGCAGACATTGTGTAGAGGGCACGACGGCATTCTTGTAGACGGAGGAAGAGAGGGAGATAAACTTCTTCTCGCAGTCTTTGTTGAGGAGAGACTTGTTGCGAGGCATCGTAAGGTAACTCGAGTCGACGTCGGCGAACTCCGGCGCTTGCGGGTTCGCGAGGTAGTCCATGAACATCTGTAGCGGAGAATATGCATTTAGCTCGTGGCCTCGTTGCTATGGTGGTATACTGCTCACCAGACGCCCGGTACCCTTCTGGACGAGCTTTCCGTATGGGCCATGGAAGCCGATATAATCAAAGTCCTTGACAGACACAGCCGACCCAGCAGCTTGCGCCTCAGCATGTCCATTCGTACCGTTCGAATGGCCATTCGTGCCGTTAGTCTTGCTAGAAGACTGCTCCTTCGCTAATCGCTTGCTCTCTTTCGCACGGAAGTTCTCGTACGATTGTTCGAGACCGCCAATGTATGAGTGCAGTGTCAAAGGACCATCGACGCTGGGGTACTCGCTTGCGAGTTCGGGCTTGAAGAAGTCCCACCAGTTGCCCATGCAGTTTCCGTGGACGGCTAGGAGCAGATAGTACAATCAACCTGTGTATACGTAGAGAGGTGACAAGCGGCACTCACGCTCGAAGACCACAGGCGCGTCTGGTCCAATAAGGACGGCGACACTTCCGGCACCTCCTACAGGTCTTGCAGATCCCTCAGCGTAGATAGCGATATCTCCACAGACCATTAGTGCATATCTTCCATCCCAGCTCTTGCTCTCGACCCAGTTTATGCAGTTGAACAGCGCGGCAGTACCTCCGTAGCATGCATTCTTAGAGTCGATGCCTTCAATGTCGAAGTTTCCACTTGGTGCGAACAGATCCATGAGGATTGTCTTTACGGACTTGGACTTGTCGATAATCGTCTCGGTACCGACATCCAGTCGGCCAATACTCTTGGGGTCGATGTTGTACTTTGAAAGAAGGTTGGAGGTGGCTGTTGACAAGTGTGAAGGCTTATAAGCTGCTGCAGACTTGCTGTATTTTGGCTGCGCCTACCAGTGAGGAGGAAAGAGTTGATATCTTCTCGGTCGTCCGTGTAGGCCATGAACTCCTGACCAAGACCGATGGTGTACTGGTTCACGATATATCAGCATATGTAACTCAAGCTTCCAGCTCGAGCAGGCCCGAGCGGTCTTGAAGCTGAAAAGGTATTCTTTGACAGCTTACTTTTCCAGCTGGAACACCATCGTATCTCTCTAGATCCTTCTCGTCGATGCATGTAGGCGGGAAGTAGACCTCGATAGCGTCTGTTTAGCGATAAGCAAGGATTTGCATAACCGCAGAGAATTTTGAGGACAAAGAGGTTGAAGAGCGACACAAAGTCAGCTTTCTTGGGCATCTGATGGCACTTCTAGTCCAGTATAGGCTGATGAACGCACGTATGCCGACGTTCTGGGGTCTGCTGCCGTCCTGAGGGACTTCAAAAGGCGCGACGAAAGAGTCGAGATGCCCGTTCTTCTGGCCGGTAACGTAGCTTGCCATGGTGGTAGATGTAGATGTGGTAAAGAAGGTATGGAAATGTAGAAAATGGGACTTTTCGGTTGACTTGCTGTCAAGAAAGCGAAAGGCTGAGAAATCGGTCAACAAAACGCGAAAGAGCTTGCCCTCGTACGACAATGGGAACTGGATGACACGATGCAGAGAAGAGACGTCCGGTAGGGTACGTGTATAGGCGGTGTATACACAAGCAACACTACGTGCAAGCTCTGTTACAAGTCTGCATAATACTCGGTCTGCCGGCTCTGGCCGCGTCCTCATATTACTGGTATCGCAACCCTCCCGTGCCAGCAAGGGAAACTGGGCATACAACTGCATTCATGTTAACTAGCCTGTGTACGTAAACTCAAGTCCCATGGCATTTCGTAGGTGAATAAGGCACTTTCATGATAGGAAGAAATGTGCGGTTCATTTGGCTGGCTTCGTTAGTTAGTATCCTAGTAAAGGTATCATTGACAAAGCTTGTCATATAAGCGAGTGCAGTCAATCGGAAGGAAAGAGAGCACTCGACGAAAGTGTCCTTTATTTACGAGAAGCAGAATACAGTGTGTATCCCTTTGCTTATTGTGTTATTGAAGCTACATTGGAGTACTAGAAGTTAGAAGTTGGGGTCTGCTTGCTGTCGGGAACCTGCTCTCTTAAGGATCTACCACTTCTGCTCGAGCTGGCCTCGGACGGCTCCAGCAAGGAACTTGGCAGTATGGGTGTCCGCTGTGAATCCGCTAGGGTTGTCCTCGATCTGGCTGAGCTTGAAGCCTGTAGCGGTGTCCTGGCCCTCAAGAGCGCCGGAGGTGGCCTTCAGGCCGGTGGTGAATGGTCCCTTCTGGCATCCGAAGGAAGTGCGGACTTTGCCCTTTCCAGTTGGGTCTACAGAAATACCGTCAGAAGAGCTGTGAGCATAAGTTGTCTGAAGGCAAGCGGGCTTACTCTCGAAGCTGAGACGGGGAGGGCCGAATTTGCCCTTGGCGGCCTCGTGGATGTGCGTAGCAGTTCGTGCAGGGGAAGAGTATTCGCCAGTCACGCCGACGAGGGTGATGTTGTAGCAGATGACATCCTCCTTGGAGTTGATGCCAAAGTTGAAGAGGCCATAAGCACCCTTCTCTCCTGGTACGTTGGTGCCGTTTGCATTGATGCTGACAGAACATAGTGTTAGTGCGAACTCAATGCTCCCAGCTGCAGCCTAGAAAAAGGACTTACATTTGATCAGCGGTAGCATATGCATGGTAGGTGCTTGTAAATTCGAAAGGGAAAGCATTCAAAGAGTGCTTCTTGGCATCCTCCTTCTTGTAGTCGTCCTTGTGGTCGTGCTTCTTGTATTCCTCCTTCTTGTAGTCGTCGTTTGTGGGGAGAGCAGCGGCTCCGGCAACGAGTGCAGCTAGGGAGAGGAAGGCGAATGATTTCATTGTGTAGATGACTTATAGGCTCAAAGTGAGAAATAAGGGAGTGCTGGATAGACTGGAGGAGGTGGAGTTTGGAAGAAAGAGAGAGGAGAGAGAAGGATACGAAGCAAGCTTTATAGGATACTCGTCAGCAGGAAACAAGGCCAAGACTGTGCTTGTATGCATCAGCACCAAGCCTATGCGATGATCCTGCCAAGTCCTGCCCAATCTGGTCGACGTATAGCGGGAAGAGTCCCTCGTACGATGGAGACGTCAGTACCGTTCCTGCTACTAATGAAGGTTGTCATTGTGTATGGGAAGTGCGGCCGCTGGCGGTGCTACAGCTTGATCGTCTCTTTGGGTATGTACGCCGCTAATTGCCATTGCTTGGAGAGCTCCATTTGCCGATGTATGAATGCGGTGACACCTTGCGTATATAGCACAAAGTCTTGGATGCTCCTGCATATGGAGCAGAATAAGTGAAGCGGGCTTGCGGACCCTCATCTACAGTATCCCGCTAGCTCGCCAAGCAGGACATACGTCTATCGCAAGCGAAAGATTGTCTTTGTGGACGAATGCACTCTACGCGAGGTTAGCAGATAGCAGGTAATTAGTGTCTTGGCTTGAGTGTACTGAGTGAGAACGGCTTGGCGGACGGCACGTGACTTTTTGGCAGCGGTGTCGTGCTGTGGTTTGCGGGCATACGAGACGTGCGAGGTAGAGGAGATGTAGCGAGTCGTACTATACAGCTGGTGAATCCAGGAAAAGTACAGTCAGAACGTATGAGATTGAAGTCGCTAAAATAGTGGTAGGAGCGGAGGCAAGAGGCGGTCAGGCATGCAAGCCAAGTTTTGACGCGGTACTGTGAAGGGAGGATTGCTGTCGAAGGAAGTGTCTACGCGTACCTATTCGTGCCGTGGCGGTAAACTGCAGACGAGCCAGCTCAGAGATAGATCTCGTCGATGCATGCGAAGTGAACCCTTTGAGCTTGTTCGCTGTGTACTTGGTCTTGCAGTAGTATCTATGGCGTTGTCGACGATAATCAGGGTGAAGACACACGTTTGACGGGTTTCTGGCGTGCCGTGCTACCGTTGAACGGGTTCTGACTGCTTCTAGCGAGCAGACAAGGCGTCATCTCGCAGCTTTTGGGAACTTACGTACATCTTGTCTTCGCTCCAAGTCGTAGATCCAGTCGAGAGTGGGACACCCGCAGGATGGGGGCAGTGATCTAGTTGACGGTTGACGTATTTTCGCTGAGCAAGCTCCAGCTATACACACTACTACTTTGGCCTTGGCCCACACAACTATCCAACCTGGCACGAAGTGTTCCCTTTGATCGTTGAGGACGCTCATAAGCTCATCAATGCCTGCGGTGGATCCGAAGATATCGGAGCCGGCCATGGCAAGGGAGGAGAAGCCACTCTCACAGACAATGAGATCTGCTTCAATGGAATAGATGATCAAAGCCATGAGGCCTTCCTGATTACCAGGAATGGCGAAGGGATGATGGGCTTCAACAAAACCGCCCACAAATTCTACGATGCTGTAGTCACCGCCCTGCTGCTGAGAGTAGCTTTCCGATTGCAGGATGGACGTGCTATCGGTTCAGACGGAGACTGGGAGGAGTGGGAGGAGGGCAGAGCTCTAGTCAAGAAGGTCTTCCCAAATGACGAGGTGTTCGAGCTTTGGAAGGCAGACGAAGGCAAAGAGGCGGAGGAGGGTAAGAAGGAGCAGCATGAGACCCAAGACAAAGAAACTTTCACGATGACTTGGGACTCATAGTCAGACTTGGCCGGATGGTTCGTCATTGTCTTTGCTCTAGTCGGACCCTTCTGTGTCGTCGACAGCTGGATCACCTCTTTGTAGCTCAATAGATCAGAACCAAGAACGTTGGGACTCTTCGTCTTGCGTCGAGGAATGGCTGTCCTGGCGCTGCTCGAACCTCGAAGATTTGGGACGCCCATTCTCCAGCAGATGCAGCTCGGCCGGACATAGACAGAATCCCAGCACAACATCTCTTCATGGATTTTGTCAAGGATTGCGAGCTGACCTTCGTGCTCGTTGGTCGGCATGAGCAAAGAAACCCTGCCTAGCCTGTCGAAAGCTTCTTGACGTATCTCACATCTTCGAAGACAAAGCAATCCTGCAGCTCCACTCGCAAACCTTCGCGACTTCTCGCACTCCGGCAGACATACCGTGCCAGCCGTATACGTTCTCGCAGGAAAGCACAGCTAGCAGAATGGCCTTAAGATGAGACGAGCTGTTCCATCATATATGCGCCGAAGAGCTGGCTACTTAAGTATCATATACTACGCAATATCTTAGTTCTGCTGTCCTGTGACGCTAAGGCTCTCAACCATAACCTGCTTATCAGATGCCAGTTGGCGGTCCAGCGCAACCGAGAATGCCGGAAACGCCTACTTTCCGTCACCATCTGTACGCTTCCTTTTCAGAATGTCCCTGCAGGACGACTCGCGTGTCTTCTCGTTGACCTGCACCTTTGGCTGCGAGACGGACGTAAAACCGGCAAAGCTGCAAGCCCTTCCCACAAAGTTCAGGTATAAAAGCAGCTCATTCTGCGGGCATTGACTCTTGTTTTCCTTCTCCTCAATCCTCTCGAACTCGACTCTACACCAATCTTGTATCTCACGGGTGCGCTTCTCTTGCTGATGCCGCTTCCCTTCCCTCATTTTTTTTTCGGACCACTCACTATTCCATTCATGACAGGGCCAACGGAACCATGCAAGCCAAGAAGATGTTCGTAGGAGACCAGATGGCGCCGATCCAAACCCGTCAGCAGGCAGAGAAACAGCAGCTAGACAATCTAGAGCAGGGCGCGTACGAGGTTTGGAACCGAGACTTTGGCGGCAAGACTTTCGCAACTGCTCTCAACCCCCTCCTGCGCACCTACACAAATCGCGATCAGGCAGTCAACATACACGTTACCAATGGTACGCCAGGCAACTGGAACTCCATGGAAGCGAAAGAGGCAGATCATTTCTTGGAGATCTAACATGTCATTGCTGCCATAGTAGCTCAACGTGGCGTCACGAATGCCCAACTCTGCCAATTGCCGCTTGGCGAATGGTTGAAGCTGGCCAGTTTCTTGGCTCATCCAAACAACCTCTATCTCATTCCTAAGAGCTGCAACACCTACAAATCACATATCCCCTTCGATTTGTACAAGGACAATGTCCAATCTGTCGAAGGAGACTTTGATCAGCAGAATAAGCTGGCTTTCATCAAGGGATATCTCAAAGCTACGATTGATGGAGATCAGATCACAGTGGCAGATAGGATGCGTGCATTGTGTACTGCTATGAAGAGTGCCCAGGGCAATCATTATACGGGGCTGACCCGCGAGGCGGGAGCCTGCTTGGAAGCTTTCCTCCATGGCCTCAGCAAGGAGAGCATCAAGATGGGCTTCTATGATGCCAAGCACTAGGCCTTTTGCTAGAGTGCAGCAAGCGATCGGTATTGAGGGCTCGGACTGAAAGTATGGCTGGGAAAGGGGGAAAAGCGGTATATCGATCGCCCAGACTCCTTGTATACTCACAGTGTTTGAACTGCTATAATTTAGTCCTCTTCCATCAATTTTAATCTGTCCCATCAAACATTTTGCTTTTGCACTCACTTCCGCTTTGTGATGGCCGATCCTGAACTCTACAAACATTCGATATTACAAGGACAGGCTGCTTGCCTCTCGTACTAGCTGCATACTTCCTTTAGGCATGTACCTGCTCATAGAAGAACATGCCGAAATGCATTTCTACGAGAGACGGGCACGGGCAACCTACATACTCGCCCGAAATCCCCTGAAAAGAGCAGGCCAATGGCTGAACACCATAGCTACTGTGCTGCTTCCCTGACCGCTATGATGCGAAGCTTTTGACGGCTACCGAAGCTCGGGGCGCCGGAACCAGACTGATAGAAGCTATCATTGTGCACGGATGCATCGACGCACTGCCTCTTATGAGTGCTGTCCTCCTGCTTAATGTCGCTTTCTTACCTTCGTATCAGCCTTCCCATTGATCCGGCAAGACACTAAAAGCTGTTTCAGCACTATAGATCTCTAGCTCTTGGGCCAAGCTTTATAGGGTATATTATACATACCAGCATAGAGATCCTCCATCTCAAGCACCTCAACGCAAAGAACGAACTTAGCCATGCCGCCCCGAAAACGCAGTCATAAGATTCAAGGGTAGGTGACCGGCCTTTCGTCGACAGACCACTTAGATGCATTTACTAAGTCTTATTCTTGATCTCATCGCAGATTGCGCGAAACTAAAGGACCTGTGACTCGATCGCAGAAGGCTGCCTTCAAGCTACAAGAAGCTCAAAATCGATGCAATCTCGCAAGTACCGCTGCGGCACATGAAACTCAACTGGCTGAGCGTCGAAGGAAGAGTCGAGCGGTCCGAAAGATAGCGGGCAAGCAAGAGGCTGCGCCTCAAGTTACAGAAGCTGCTGCTCGATTTCCAACTTTTACCTGCAAAGGCAAGAAACGAAAACTTCCAGATACTCCTGATGCATATGTCGAGCAGCCGTCCCGCTTAAGACAAAGGCTTCAAAGTCCGGCTACTTCAGAAGAAAGAGCTTGCCGCATTGAGCTGGAACTCATCATCTCTCGGCATAGAGGTCCGCCCGCTCCATCTTCACCTTCTTCCTCTTTCTCCTTCTTCCCCATCCCTCCACCCATTCATCGTACTCTGATGCCCCCGGAGGCAGACGAAGAAATTGAAGAAATCGCGACTGACGCGGTACGAGCCGAGCGTACAGCTGTCGAAACCCCATCACTCGGCGTAGACGCCATCATTCGCAACTATCGAATGGTCCTGGACTTCGAGGGGGACGTTCGAGCCAGAATGGGCTTCAATGCCCGAGCTCTAGCAGGATTTGAGCATACGCGGAGAACAGAGTTTGCGTATGTTACTCAGGCTATAGAACAGGAAGCTGCAGAGGAAGAGAGAAGAAGGCCGGTTCGGCCCCTCGCAAATATTGCACGCCCTGCCTTGAACGATCCTGGGACGAATATCAAACACGCTTTGAGCAATGCTCGAGCGATCGCTGCATTCATTGCAGCTCTGAACCGCAACAGTAACCCTGAGCAGCGAACTCGCAATGCGATGGGAATGAAGCGCTTACAAACGCGTCTGTGTGACGCCCTAGCAACGCTGGCCGCAGCTCTCGACCATGCTCACCTCTCGGAGTTGGTAGCGCACGAAGCCGACACTAGAAGTACAGCATCCTGAAGGCTGTGCTCATCGAATGTTGAAGACCATCTGCCCTCCTTGCCGACATACCATCCAGGCTAGACATGTCTGAAGCGCCGCAACGCTTGTGATCGTCCTCCAACAGCTCTCGACGAAGCAGTCAGCAATCAGCTAGCGCTACGAGCCCGCCGTCAGCCCGACCGAAACCGCAAGCGACGTCCCCAATCCCTCTCGGAGCCTGGCGCTTCAAGCCAGGTATTCAACCCGAATATAAGGATGGTCTCTGCGTGGTAATATACAGTCAATGGACGGCCAGCGACATCACTTCTGCCAAAAAGGAGGAACATAGGGACGACTTGATCCATCTATGGCGCGCTCGCAACCTCATCCCAGGACAGTGGTTTATAGCCAGCATGATCTCTTACGAGATGTTTGAGAAGAGCGGGGCTCTACCGGCCGAAAGTGGCCATCAGATTGCAGAGAAAACAGAGGATGGAAAGATCAGATCCCTCTTATCGAAGGATAGGTTTGAGATAGTCAAAGACCCGGCCATCGTCAAACTTAATTTGGGGAATGGTAAGCAGAAGAATGAGAAGGGCCGGACTGTAATTCTAGACGTCTATCCCCTGTGGATTTGGACTCGCTCAAAGGGCAGATATATCGAGCAGGGACAGAGACCAAAGCTGGAGCCAGTAAGGAGAAGACGTAGAAGTTCGACAAAAGCACCACAAGCTTCTTTCGGATGGGTAACAGGGCTATTTGGCCAGCGAAAGTAAGAGCCGGGATTATCCGAGAAGTCGATGGACTAGGGTATTAGCAGTTGAGGGCTTGTGACCATCGCTCTGGATGCTCTGCGCAATAGAATTCAGCTCAGCAGCATAATCAGCGCTCAGTCCAGACAGCTTTGTAGTACTCTTCTTTATACCATTTTGCAAGCATCTGACATGGACAGTACCGCCGAAGGGCGCTGTCATTGCTCTACTACATCCACCTAGGACGACTTCTGCGCTCCTCTTCTCAGGGGTTCCCGCTCCTCTGACTTCTTTGAGGAACCCTTATCTCCTCCGGCTCCGCAACTTAGATCTTTCCAGCCTTGACGAGGCCTTCGATATCAGCAACAGCCTGGTCGAGGACCTGCTTCTGGGTTTTAGGGTCTTTGAGAGAAGCTAGGACCTTCTCTTGAACTGATTTGACGAGGTCTGCCTGTTCTGATTCTCGCTGTTGGGCCTCGAAGCGGACCCACGAGTCGAGTGTCGTCTTGATCTCGGATGCGAGCGAGGATTTCTGCTTGGCGACGAATGTCTCGTGCTCCAATGAGGCGGTTTCCTGAAAGCGACACAAGCGATTAGAGCCGGGTCCACGGTAGGAAGTTGGAGGAAAACAGTAGGAGGAAAACATACCTTGGAAAGAGCAAACATGGACTCGGTGATGCCGACGACATCCTTCATCTCGCCAACGGTGTCGATACGGGCTTTGACGGCCTCTGTGTGCGACTTGCGGGACGAGTTGAGGATATCTTTGAAGCGCTGTAAAGGGGCACAAATGTCAACAAGCGATATGTGTATGTATGATGAGATGAACCCACCTGAATCTGGCCCTCAGCCCATTCCGAGTATGGTGCTCTGAGCAGAGTAGCGAGGTATGCGATGAGGATGGTGAAAGATGCGCCCACGACTGCGAGACAGAGCCATGGCATTAGTTGATACTCCAGTACATATCTTAACCAAAAGAAAGTCCAGCTCACCGACTGCGAACGAGTAGAGGCGCCCAAGAATCAGCGAATCCGCTTCCAAAGGCAGGACCGTCGAGAGAAGTTACTCACTCTCTTCATTGACGACGAAGAGCTCCTTTGAGATTACGAGAGCCGCTACCGATGTACCGAGGACGATGCTTCCAGTCTTTGAGACGAGAGAATTGCCTGGGACGGCGCTGATGAGCGACGAAGCTCGAGACTTTGGGTCTTCGCGGGCAGGCGCGGTGGACGCATAGCGGGAGCTGCACAGGCCATAACATCCATAATCACATCAGCTACCTCTTGTACTTTTTGCTGCTTTCTTTCGCTGTCTTCGGGGCTAGCTGGCTCGCTGCTCACCTCGAAGGGCGCAAGGCTGCGACTGCAGCAGAGCGAGCGAGCGGGCGCGCAGCAGCTGAACTTCGCAGAGCCATCATCGACATGCTGGGAGATATCCGACGTGTACAAAGTTGCGAAAGCAAACGTCGAAAACGGTCAAAGCAAAAGACGACTGCTAAGGCGGGAAAAGCTAGGCAAGCAGATACAGGAAGGGAGAGCTTGCGGGAAGAGCGATGTACCGTGAGCACTCTATCTGTGTCTGCTGTATTCAATGCACTTTGGACACGCAGAATGCATGCGAGACTGCTTCTCCTAATTCTCTATGATACGGAAAATGGCCTCTAAGAATCGTCTATATACTGATATTCTAGCACGTCGCATCATCTACTACTTCTCTATTCAGGCCTGCAGCGTCCTCCCCACCGGAACGACCACAAAGTCATCCTCCTTCACATCCAGTCGCTTCATCTGTTTCTTTAGTTCTTTCGGCGGGTCATCATACCTCTCATCACTCATGATCCACGTAGAGTGATGTACTGCTATACTCTTCTGTACGCCCAAGTCGCGGTGTATCCGCACAGAGCCCTCGGGATCGGTATGCACTGTTGACATGATCCAGCGAGGATCGTAGGACCCGATAGGCAGGAGAGCGAGTGTAATAGGCGCGTGCATACTTCCGATGGCTTGGAAGAGGTCTGGAACCCATCTGTCAATGACCGGAAGTAGGGAGACCATACCTGTCTTACCTTGAGAATACCCTGTATCGCCGCAGTGATAGAAGCTCTTCCCCGTTGATGGGCTCTTGACGACAAAGCCACACCACAGCGACTGATTTGCGCCCCATGGCGTTCTTCCCGACCAATGCTGTGCGGGCGTGCAGTGAATTTCCAGATCGTTCCCAGCAATTGACATCAGGCTCGACAGGGAGTCGCTCTGCCACCAATCCATCTCTTGAATATTCGTTACGCCTCTTTTGATGAACCAGCTCGCCAGACCTAGCGGGATGATCCACAGTGCTGTATTGCCCAACGCTTTTACGACATTCTCGTCTAGATGGTCGAAATGATCGTGCGAGAGAAGGACGACGTCTACTATATCTTGTTGAAGCAGCTCAGAGAGGGAACAAGGCGTATCGCGAAGCCGAGGTGATGCGAAGATGCTGTCGATCGTCTTGTCGCCAAAGACTGGGTCAGTAAGGAAGGTGACGCCTTGCATCTGTACGAGACACGTAGATTGCCCAAACCATGTAACAGTGATCTTGTCTTCATCTGCGGTATTGGCGATTGGCGCTTGTATCCGGGAATCATCGAGCTTTTCCCATTCTTCTTCGCTTGTATTCCCGCTTTGAGGAACTGATTGTGCTGCTACCGGATCTCGCTCACGCTCTTTACCTTTCCTACTCGCTTTCCGTAACTTCGGCCAGTCCATAGGCTCTATAGGCAGATTCGCATCCAGTTCTGCTCGGTCTGCAGTCCCTCCGTTCCAGAACAGCTGGCCTGACAGAGGTCGCCATATTAATTGATGGAACAGGAACTCGTGGACCCCTTGTTCTCTGTATTCGAAGGTGACATTCATATATCGACCTGAGCAGAGCCAATGCTCATTAGCTTGGACTGCTCATCTGCAGGGAGAAGACGCGCGCTACCTGTAAATACATCTCTCAAGGACCCATATCGTGCGCGTATAGCTTCGGCGACTGATTCAAAGAGGGTTTCTTGGCCCTGACTTGATGCAAGAAAGGCTTTCCATAGCTTGTTTCGTTTCCGAAGGTGCCAGTGGGTGTATGTAGTGACATAGGTGTACCAGGCGAGGCTGTAGAATACTCAGCGCGAGCTCTTGAGGTCCTTCAAGACGTTCTCACGGTAATGCGATGGCTCCAATACCAATATATTTTATCAGATTTGACGATGAGGATGTTGATAGGGCATGATGATGTGATGTAGAGGGTATCATTGCTTGTGCAGCATCAGGTCAGTCTTGTGTTAGCCAGTCAGTCAGTGAACCGATACGAACGAAGCCAAAGAGCGTTTGTTCAGCTTGCTTTCAGACAAATCCGACAACTCCTCAATCTTCAGAGCTTTGACTACTTGATTGTATAGACCACGCCATGTCCAGCCCAGGAAGCGCCATCTCGAGCGCTGCCATCACTCGGGCGCCGTCAGTCGCGGACGGCGTAGACGACACCAAGAATGGCGACAAGAACGGCGACAACGATGCAGCAGATGCAGATGCAGCACTGCCTGAAAGATTACGATTCCTTCTTGCTCAGAGTACTGTATATTCGAATATTATCGCGGACAAAATGCTACGAGAGACCGAAGAACGACGACGGAAAGAGGGACGCGCTGTCAAGAGACGCGAGAATAAAGCAGCAGCAGCGAGCAATAGACCTACTACTACAAGAACTACGCGAAACAACGCCTCAAAAGCCGGCGGAAAGCCAGCGCAGACAGCCCGAGAGGTCAGCGATTTTGTCATTCAAATCGGACAACATCGAGCTGATTTGGATTCTCAAAACGCGTCGAAGGGCTCACTGCTGTCTTCTCAGGATGATAGCGAGACAGAGAAGGATGTGAAAGCACACGATTTCGCAGAACAGCAACCTGTCAAGCGCAAAGTTGGAAGACCGCGCAAAGAAGCTGCACCTGCGAAAGGTAAAGGGAAACAGGCGGCGAAGAAGGCCGAGCCATCTTCAGAAGAAGAAGAAGCAGAAGACATAGTCGAGCCAGATGATGAAGGCGATACACCTCTGGAAGCCAAGAAAGAAGATGAAGAAGGCGAAGCTGAAGCCGACAATGATAGTAAACAACAGCAAGCAGAGCCCGACAGGACTATGCAACCTCGCCTGGTGACCGGAGCAACCATGAAGACCTACCAAGTTTCCGGGATGGAATGGTTGATCAGCTTATATGAGAATGGTCTAAACGGCATCTTAGCCGACGAGATGGGTCTAGGAAAAACACTACAAACAATCGCCTTCTTGGCCTACCTGCGCGAAAAAGGCGTATGGGGCCCTTTCCTAGTCTGCTGCCCGCTCTCGACATTGGCGAACTGGGTCAATGAGTTCGAGAGATTCACACCTGATATACCGGTGCTGCTCTACCATGGAACACCGCAAGAACGCGCTACGCTGAGAGCTGAAAGAATGTCCCCGCCGACGAATGAGAAGGTCAAAAATGTCAAAAACAAGAAAGGTGCAAAGACCAAGGGTGCTGGCAAGTTCAGCAACACAACAGCGACTTTCCCTGTCATCGTGACGTCCTAGTAGGCCGCTCTACCACTAAACTTCATGTGTACACAACTCTGACAGCAACGCTATAGCGAACTGGTCATCAATGACAGGCGCCATCTCTCCTCCTACAACTGGAAGTTCCTCATAGTGGACGAATCGCATAGAATCAAGAACCTCAACTGTAAACTTATCAAGGAGCTTATGAGCTATAAGAGCGCAAATCGCCTGCTTCTTACCGGAACGCCGTTGCAGAATAACCTGGAAGAATTGTGGAGCTTGCTAAATTTCTTGATGCCTGAGGTGCGTTACCTATACTGCGTTTCACGCAGCGAGCCAAAGCTGATGTATATATTTGACCTTCCTAGATCTTCGATGATTGTTCGTCTAGTTTCCCAGTGATATTGGCTTGCGGCCGAAATAGACACTGATAACATCACTTCGCAGTGGACTCATTCAAATCATGGTTCAACATCGATGTTTCAGCCTCTTCTACAGCCGCCTCTAACCATATCATCACGAAGCTTCATGCTATATTAAAGCCTTTCCTGCTTCGCCGTGTCAAACGAGAAGTCGAAAAGGGTCTGCCTCCAAAGAAAGAATACCTGCTAAGCGCGCCCGTCACGCTCCAGCAGAAGAAGCTATACGATGCCGTCATCAAGAGGCAGATCAGGGATTTCCTCCTATCAAAGAAGGAATTGTTGCCTGAAGGTAGTAAAGAGAGTGGAGCTATGCCGTTTTCTGAAGATGACGAAGAAGTACCGAATGGACCCACGACGCCTAAAAGCAGTGGAAAGGGAAAGAAAGGAAAAACTGCGGCGAATGGCTCAAGCAGCAAGAAGCGCAAAGCTGCTGAAGACGAGGAAGCTTCGGCCTCGGCCAAGAAGGCTAAAACGAATGGCAGTACACCTGCATCTGATAAACGAGCCAGACCGAACTACGCCCCTGTCAGCAACGAAGACTTCTTGGAGAGCCTGGACGATGGGTCTGCAAGAGATGCAGCAGAAGCCTTCGAGCAGAAGAGATTTGGACATATCTACGCTTCGGCAGGAGGAGATGCAGCTGCGGATGGGAGCGATAGTGAAGCTGCAGCAGGAGGGCTGGGCAAAGAGGCAGCTAAGAAGATCTCAGGCTTGAAACTGTCCAACATGGTCATGCAGCTGCGAAAGGTGGTCAATCACGTGGGTCAAGCGAGTGAAACTTGCTCGTAAGAAGCTGTCTAATGCTTGGTCAATATCAGCCCTGGCTGTTTGACTGGCCTACAGATCCGAAGACTGGAGAAGCTATCCTAGACGACTCAATTGTGACGTCGAGCGGTAAAATGATGCTTCTCGAAAGGTTACTCGACGAGCTCTTCGCGACAGGACATAAAGTGCTCGTGTTCAGCCAATTCACGAAACAGCTAGATATAATAGAAGACTGGGCTGTTGATTGGAAAGGCTGGAATATATGCAGGATAGACGGCACGACGAAACAGGAGGATAGGAGGAGCCGTAAGTTCCGCTCAAATCGCGGCTACAGATTCGCTCATGCCGTATTTCTGCAGAACTTAAGGACTTCAATGAGAATACTGGACCAGATGCCGCTAGCTTGTTCCTACTTAGTACAAGATCTGGAGGAGTCGGTATCAATCTAACCGGAGCAGATACCGTCATTTTGTTTGATAGTGACTGGAACCCTCAAATGGACCTGCAAGCTGTAAGTCCGCAGGAAATACTTCTGTCTACGAATAGAAGGCTGAAGAGTCGTCTTCTATAGATGGATCGTGCTCACCGTCTTGGACAAAAGAACCCTGTGTTAGTATTCAGGCTTGTCACCGCAAACAGTATCGAAGCGAAGATGCTTGAGCGTGCCGGCGCAAAACGAAAGCTCGAAGCTCTCGTCATAGGCAGTGGGAAGTACACCACGTCTCTCGAAGACCTACAAGACATCTTCACTGGAAACACGTCGAAAGGCAAATCTACCGGCGTCGGCGAGGAGAAGGCCGCTGGTCTAGCTGCGCAGATGTTTGCCGAAGAAATGAGGGATCAGTCGCAAGGCAAGGAGTTGAGGATCATCAAAGAAGGAGAAGAAGTGATCAGTGAAGCACAGTTGCAAGCGCTTCTAGATAGAAGCGATGAAGCGATGGGTAGAGGTAAGGGATGGAAAGTCGAGGAGGGTGAAGAGACGAAAGCCATAGAAGTCATCGAGACTGTCGCAGCTGGTGACGAAGATGGCAATGATGTGGGTGTCTCAGTCTTGCTGGCTACTGGTTGAGTTGACACTTCTGAACAGACCCTGGCCGACCTCTTCAAGAATGGAGAGAGCGCGCCCGGTACACCTCACGAAGACGATGACTAATTGTATGCATACTAGATATAACTTGGATACATTGCTCTCAACTGTTATAATAGTAGGCGCGATGTCTGACGCGTAGAATAGAATGACGAGTTGCAGTGAGCTAGATGACCGCACGATGTTACATGATTAACCGCCGAAATCGACTTCATCCTCAGCCTATAGAACCCTATCGCGGCGATAGCCGTTTATTTTGGTTGAAAGCAGCACGATTTCTGAATTTGCTGTTCTGAAATCGTCTTCACTGGCAAGTCCAGACCCGCTATCGCGGCGATAGCCGCTTATTGATGCTGCTTATGGAGTATTTCTACTGAAAACTTCAGAAACGGCTTTCAGCTTGGTTGAAATAGGCCGCTATCGCGGCGATAAACGCTTATTCATGTTGATTGCGAAGGACTTCTACTGAATCTGCAGACACGGCTTTTCTTGCGCTCCGGAGGTCGATTTCAGCATTGATCAGGCAGACATTATAAAGCCTTCAGCATAATGAACGGCTATCGCCGCGATAGCGGTTCTGTCATTAAGAATGAAGTCGATTTCAGCATTAGAAACCCCTCAAGTTTCAGCACGACTCTGAAATTGAATCCAGACTGGACATGCAGAGTAGTTCTAGTCTGAACCTGGACTGATTCGGCGCCTCTGCTCTGAACAGTCCTGTTCTATGATGTGTTCTTGGCGCGACTGGATTTCAGGGGCTGAGAGGGGTTAGGGGTTCCAGGGTGTCCTGAAGAGGTGTATGAACGCGGCTGAAAATGAAATCTATAAGCTATTCATGATTAGCTAGCGGCTATCGCCGCAAATCATAGGTTTAAAGCATGTTTCAATGCTTTTTGGAGCCTGTACTTGCGTTGTTTCAGATTTGTCTGCCAAACTTTGAAATCACGTGATCCGGATTAGGGGTTAGTGCAGCGATAGCTGCTTGTATAATCCTAATCAATTCAGCACTGTCTACAGTAGAACTCCTATTCGCGATAGCGGTCTGCCGCAAAACACCTGAAAGAACGATTTCGGCGATCCCCTCTAAAGTCGAATTCAGCATGGATCAGGCAGAAATCGTTCAGCTTTCAGCATAACAAAGCTTTCAGCATAGTGAACGGCTATCGCCGCGATAGCGGTTCATTTCACTCAATCCGAAGTCGATTTCAGCATTGGTCAGGCAGAAATTATATAGCTTTCAGCATAATGAACGGCTATCGCCGCGATAGCGGTTCTGTCGCCTATTCCAGAAATCGATTTCAGCTTTGCAATGCAAAGTCGAATTCAGCACTGTTCAGCCAGAAATCGACCAACTCTCAATCGACAATGAACGGCTACCGCCGCGATAGCGGTATGCCTCAGTCAGCTAAAGAACGATTTCAGATCCGTCCCAGAAGAAGTTGTTCAAGGACAGGTTACAATAAACGGCTATCGCCGCGATAGCGGTTTGTTTCATTCAATCCGAAGTCGATTTCAGCATTGATCAGCCAGGAATCGTGTTCAGTCTAAGCAACCGGTAGATCTGGGTCAAGAGCTTATACAGCATATCGTCAACGAGCCTGGTCATATCAGCAATCTGAAGGACCTCGCTCTCACTCTCGATGATGGACCGGTCGCAGGGATAGAGATACTCTTTGAGTCAAACACTCCAGGCCTTCCATTCGCCTGGTCAAACGGACCAGATGAGCGCAAACGTACCCGCGTCCCTGCCTCTGAAGGTCCGCTCGATCACGAAGAACCGCTCCCATCGTCCCAAATTACCAGCCTCAAGGTACATGGTTGCTTTCTTGCTCCAACGTCAAGTACCTGATTATCGAGTGTCAAGACTTGATATATCCCCAATCGACGTTTCCAACAATGTCTTCATGGTATCTTGACGAGCTTGAACGACCAGAAGATTGCATTCTCTCTTTTACAATAGCTTCATACTAGTCGGGTCCTCGTGTCGACCTTCGCCTAAAGGACTGCAGGATCCCATTTGCTATTCCCATCGCCTTTTGCGAAGGCAGCAGGAACAATACTCTGCGATTCCTTCATGAGCTTGTCCAATTGCTCGTCAATGAGCCTATCCATATCAGCAATCTGGAAGAACTCGGACAGACTCTGGATGAGGCACCCAGGGCCAAGTCTGAAGTATGCTTTGCGCCCACACAGCAAGTCACATCGTTTTCCTGGGCGCCCGGGCCAAGCGAAGACACCTTCCCCAATCCCGTTTTTTGCGTCTATAATGATGCGCAGCGGTCGAATAACGATCTATACGTAGGACTAATGTATGCACTTTCGGTTACACATGCTGAGCGGTGATGGCTGGCTAGAATAGGTTCTTCCTGGATATTCTTGCGCGTGATGCGTCTTGCATCGTAAGCGACGCTCATCACGAGGGGTGCCAAGCGGTCCATATAGTGCCAAAAGACCGACATGATGTATGCAGCCGACCCGCCTCGCTGAGCTATCTGCTGACTCCGTCTCACCCAGATTCTGGAATCTATTCTCGGGGAGCGCGATGCAGATCAGCAGCAGACGCGGCCCTCCTACGGCATACTTCTCGCATCAAGTCTACACATAGCGTGGGAACGCTTCGAATGGTCATTCTACGCTCATGTACGCGATCTGAGGCAACTGTCTGGAAGGCGCCTGCTAATCTCCCTGAGTCCAGGGCGAGGATCTCATTGTGCATGTCTTCGGCTCAAGACTCCAAGCAGAGAAGTATCATGGCCGAATCGTCAATCCCTCTCGCTTCCGTACTTCAGAGATGATTGAAGGACCCGATAGACGTCTGATCACTTGGCACTACAAGCAATGTGTTCGAAAGATGCTAGGAGGCTTCATGATGCCAGCAGCAGACACGCCACGGCGGATGTAGGAGGATGGAAGGGATGCAGCGTACCGTCCGAGCTTCTTGACGCTCGATCGATAGCGGCACTGTATTACGAAGGACAAGCTACGGGTGCTCGTCTGTCCTACTTCGGACAGACTGGAGATCAGCCGTATCGTTAGTGTTCTTCTCGGGCACAGACTGCTAAAAGCAGCGGCAGTGCCGAAGCAGCAAGACGAGTAGGGAGGATGAAACTTTGTGAAAATTGATGCACTGTGCGGGACAGACACAAGATGATGAACATGGACCAGGCATGGAGTCGAGCTAGCACGGGAGCTTGGAGTCATTCATCGACGCTGCTTTCAGCTCTGGCTATACCTTCAGCTATTTTCTTGAGGCACTTGTTGCACCTGTACAATAGCAGCATCTGTGTGGTCAGCTATGGTGGGAGTCGAGCAGAGGATGGATGCATCCACCAGAATATGTAACCCTCTTGGCCCTCAGCGTAGTATGGATAGCCTTGCCTGTGCTTCTTGCAGTTTGCACATGTGCTGTACGCAGAGTCTCCCGGAGTTGCAGCGTAACTGTTCTGACCAATACGCACATTCATGCTAGCAGGTGGCTGGGATGGCATGGCGTTGGTAGTTGGACTTGTTCGTAATGGAGTCGGTCGATCTTTGATCTGTTGCCGCGTATGAGGTGTACAGAGAGCAGAGGTGAGAGCAGGTGAAGCGCTGGCTTTATAGCGCGAGCAGTGACGTACTACAAGGGAGTAAAAGTCAGAAGGGGACCTTTCCGCTCAGCGGAGAGAGTAATGTAGAAAGGGAAGGAAGGGTAGCAGGTTAGATCGAGCTGCTCGTTTTACAAGCGAGTACGACGATCGTCAGCAGTCTTTGTGAATCTCGTTCTAGATTTTTATTGAGACGTCGTGGCAGGCGAAACGATATGTGTAGGTATCGATCGACTTGAGGCTAGCCTTTTGTGCAAAGCAGTGTGTTAATCCAACAAGTTCTCCTTGGGCCGTATATCCGTTACTACTCGGCCTTTCATCAAGCTAATCCTCCACCATCCCATTATTCCCGTTAGCAGTTTTTTCGTCCAATCCCTTGCCCATTTCGTCCTCAAAGTCATTAGGATCGACAGGCGGCTGTTCCTCCTCCTCCTCTTCTTCTTCGTCATCCTCTTCCTCCTCTTCATCGTTATCCGGACCGACATCATCATCAAACTCCGATTCTTCAGCTCCTTCAAATCCATCGCTCCTTGCTCTCGAGACATCGAAAGTAAGCGGTATGCCATCTTCATCCTCCCCTTCATCTGATTCATTGTCAAGATCCGGAATGATAGCAGGATCCGCTGCTGTAGTACCGCTGGGTCCAGCAACAGCCGCTGGCGCAGAGGCTTTTGGCGCTTTCGCTTTCTTAGGAGAACCTAAAGGAATGAACTCTTTCCCGGTAGCTTTTGCTTCCTTCTTCTTTTCTGCATTGTATCGGTAGGCTGCAAGGACAGATCGATTAGCGTGTTGTGCAAGAATCGGTAGTCGAGACAAGTCACCTCGTAGCTGTCTATTTAGATCCTTCCTCAGCTTCTCGCTATCTGCTTCACCCCATTCTAGCTCAGCAAGAGCTGCAAAGACATGGTCGACTGTGATTGTCTTGTTTCCTTTAGCAGCCGCATGCTCGGCCGCTCTGATCAAACACACGTAGTGTATAATCAGCTGGTGCCCCCCACTTCAGATTGTTGATGCCTGCTCACATAGAGCATAGATAGTTGATGAAGATGGTGCTGCCTTTTGTCAAAGCCAGAGGAACATCTTTCTCTGCGAGATACATCGCGTCATCAGACTCCAGAGTATGTAAGAGAAATAGCGGAACACACTTACGCATCTTGGCGGTTGCTGGTAGCTGTTTGCAAAGACAAACGCGTCAGACCGAAAGAACCAAGCTCGGCCTCAAAGTGGACCATACAGCAGACTTTGCCAGCTTCGTCACTGTCATGAAGGCATTGAAACGTCAGTCTAGCACGCTGACAAGCAGCAAGCGGATCCAACCTGAGCTTTTGGGCAGCTCGAAGTCCTTGATGCCTTGGCCTTTGTCGCCCACTGCCGCCGCTGCAGCAGTGATAGGTCCAAGTCCTAATGCAGAGTTTCCGTTGCCAACTTCTGGCCCATCGTCTTCGTAGTCATCGTCCAGCTGGGATCTCGCGGGCCTTGCTTTCGAACCCTTTGGCGGCATGAAGGTCGTTCGCAGTCGTCGTTACTGTTGGTGTATATCTTCCAAATCCAATGAATGTCCCAGAATCTTTTGTATTTCTTGTTTCTTGTCTTTCGTCCAAAACAGCTTGACCGCGAAGTTGACTTGAGATGAAGCAGCGACGAGCTGGACGACGAGCAACAAGACTGCAAGCATAGTTGACACCATTGCGAGCATATCATAGCGCGACAAGAAAGCAGCAAGCGTTTTAGCCAGCTTCAGAAAGCTTAAAGATGGTTCAAATGGACCTCGAGTATGCCAAACAGCATGCGCCGCTGGTGCTGTATCTAGCAGCAGTCACCTCTCTCTCGTATCACCTTCTTCCGCCGATACATCTCATCCCATCTTCGCGCTCCTCTACCTACTTCTTCATACTCGCCATAATCTCCCTTCTTCTGACATGGACATACATGTTCAAGTTCATGTTTCAATCATATGCAGATGCAAGGAGAGCAGCGGGGCCATTCGCAGAATATACGACAACCAGGTGGTTACGCGAGACATCACTCTTCAAGCAAGCGTGGGAGTATGTATGCGCAACTAGCGAGCGGTGGTACCTCTCTAGCCAGCTCTGCATATTCACAACAACTACATGGACGACCTTCTTATGCGCAGAAGGTGACTTACCTTGCTTTCTTA
This sequence comes from Erythrobasidium yunnanense, assembly GCA_001600175.1. Classification (NCBI taxonomy): domain Eukaryota; kingdom Fungi; phylum Basidiomycota; class Cystobasidiomycetes; order Erythrobasidiales; family Erythrobasidiaceae; genus Erythrobasidium; species Erythrobasidium yunnanense. The sequence goes on from BCJC01000006.1 coordinate 947,441, forward strand.
CCTATCGTGGTGCAAGCTAATATTCGCAACAGGCTCTCGCCGACCCGAACTACGCAATAGAGTATGGCGATATATGATACTGGGGCAGATAGTCGCCATCTCCTTCGCTTCTTCCCTCTTCCTCTCTCTTCTTCGCATTCCAAGCCAGGATTTGCGTGCTGCGCGATCAGGTCGACGTGTATCTGGACCATCCGCGCGGACCCCTTCCTACTTTACTTCACCCTCCTATCTTTTAGTACTGTGTACCCTGTTGGCGGTGCTTACTGTCTTTGTAACACCAGCAACGATCGGCAAAAGCTCGTTCCTCCCCAATCTCCTGCTTATGCATGTCGTCATCGTCGTTCCTCTTATGGCGCTCAATACGCAATCAGAAAGCACTGCCACTGCCACCCAGCTGCGGCAGCGGCGGCATTCCCGACTCCCGAGCATATCTGTCGCTTTGACGCCTCAACAGGCGTTCCTGCGCGAGGTCAAGAGCTATTCAACTCTATATACGCTTATATCTGCGATAGCGCTGGTCTTACAGATCTGGAACACGCTTCCATTATTATCAGCTAGCAACTGGAGCATCACGAAGATGGGTCAATTGATCAGCGATACTATCTGGATCTACCCATCGCAGAGCAGTATATCTCTCGATGTCATCTGTACAAATTTCATTTGGCAGACCTGGGCGTGCACGGAGATCTGGAGGCTCTCGGAACATATCAAAATTCAGAAAACGAAGCAGATCGCCCTGGCGCTCTTCTTGATAGGCCTTACGCCAAGCTTTAGTGCAGCTGTGGGGATATCCGCTTTCCTTGCGTTACGGGAGAGATGGCTTAGAGGCGTTAGAGGTGTGATCAAGTTAGATTGATCGGGTAGAATCATCTTCGGTAGCATGCAATTCGTTCTCAAGCTTTTGTATACTATCTTACTGTCTAGAATACCACGCTAGTACGATAGCGAGTACTGCTACAACGACAGCTAGAACAGCAAGGAAAGCTCTTTGCAGACTCTCCACCTTGCCCTGCTGCATCTCCTCATTCTTCATAAAGTCTTCCAATGATGTAAGTGTGACTTTAGATCCCGCTATAGCTTGATGTGCCTTTTCTACTGTCTTGCGTGAATGGGTCAACTTGGCTGAGGCGGCTGATGTCATATGTTCCGCCGAGTCGATGCTCCCTTGCACAGAGCTGAGCGTAGCCAGACTGCCAGCTACGGATTCTCGAACATCCTACCAATGAACAGAGTCAGCGATGCAACCTTGATCCGGGTTGAGAGTCAGTGCTCACCGAAGCTGTAGAGTCTTGCACTTCGTATTTGTTGAGAATGTCTCCCCAGAGTAGTATCTTGTGCTCTATGCTATGCTCGAGCAGTGCACATTTGCGCTCGTGCTCCTTACAGCTAGCAATGCAGGCTGCGATTCTTTGTCTCAAGTCTTGCGAGATGATAGGACTGTTTACCAGCTGGGAGTCATGCGAAGTAGAACGCGGCTGATCTGCCTTGGGTCGCGGTAGCCTATCCAGCTCGTCATCGCTTGAATAGTCGGTGAGCAGCTGCTTATTACTCAGCGGAAGACTCGCAGAAAGAGGGGAGCGTGATGGGAGACGTCGAGAAGACTGTGTTAGAGACTGCTCGCTCGTGGATTCTCGCTCATCAGGAGCCGGACTTTGAGGAGCTGAGATCCGGATAGCTGGCAGGCTGCACAATAGATAGTCAATCATGGACGCTCTTAGAGTGACAATGAGATCCAATGCTTGCCTGAGCCTGCCTTTGCGATGTCCTCGTCGATGCATGGCCGTTCGTTGTCTTCTCCCTGACTGCTTTCGCTAACTTCGCTTAATCCAGCTGACTCCCTGTTCGCTACCTCTTTCCTGACTGATCCTCGTCGTTCCCTGCTGCTTCAAGCTCCTCCCACATCTGCCCTTGACACTGTCACAAAGATGGACGGTCAGAACCAAGACGAGCCGGCATCAGTCCTGCGAAATGCCGCAAAGAATGGAAACCACCTCAAACATGCTCGCGAAACAACAGGATATCTCGAAATCAGGTTAGGGCGTAGCTATGCGAGCGAGCTCTTGCTTTCCAGAGAAGCTGACATAAGACACCCGTCTCCGTAAACAGCGATTATGGTATGCTTACAGTTGACCGGTCCAAATGACACCAATCTAATCCTTTTCATACTATGCAGCCATCATTGGAAACTTGCGAACCGCTGCAATGGTCTCGAGAGACGCTTCCATCGATAGTTCGTCATAATATGCTCACAGAGTATTTCGTCTTTCAGAGTAGCTGAGCCTCGTTTCCATAGGCTTCTGCTTCCCATACTTCGACTCTCCCTCTGTCTTTGCGCGACTTCTCGACAAGGACATCGGCGGTCATTTCTCGATACAGCCGCTAGCCGAACAAACGCATAGCAAGCAGCAATACCTACCCAACAGCGCCATAATATCTACCAAGTTTCTATGCGATGCTGGAGTATGCACCGTCACGGATTATATGCCCCGTCCCTCACCTGCTGCAAGGGGAGATAAGCCGCTCCTCCCATGGCTCGTCAGATCAGTCGAAGTCATCCGAGGGACACTCGACTTCAGGATGGAGTGCTTCCCTGCTTTTGACTATGCTAGAATGGAGCATACAACAGAAATCACCGATGATCAGAATTGCGCAAAGACGGCAGCGGGCAGATACCGACAGAAGGCCACATTCACTTCAAAGCTCATGAAGCTTGAGCTAAGAGCTTTTACGGGATGTAATCCAGATGTGGGCGCATGCTCGGTGGAGACAGTGCCGGACCTGGATCTTCGTCCCGACACGACAAGCTGGCCCAGGCATAAGGGTATGTTCCTTTATACCTTATTTCAAGCCAAAGACTGAAGCAAGTTCTTTTCTGACAGGTCCCGGAGTTTCATGTCTCTTCACCTTGAACGAAGGCGAGACAGCCCATTTCATTCTTCGACAAGACCCCGAAGAAGCGGAGATAGTATCGGCTCCTCCACCTTCCCTTTCTAATGCGGTCAGAAGTGATCGGGCCCCTATCGTCGAGAGAGAGGGCAAAGACGGACTCAACATCAAGACCACCAAGTTTGATCTGGCACAATATGACCCTTTACTCAGTGAAAAGCTTGTTCAGTCTCTTCAAGATTCTGTGGGTTGACATGTAAACTGCGATGTCACAAGCATACTGACCCCTCTCCGCCATCAGACTGTCGCATATTGGTATTCATGGATGTACGTCCGCGCCGCTTCTTTATTGATAAAGTGTTAAGACAGTTTCCTCAAAGTCAACAATCTAAGTACCACGGACGATGGAGGGAGTTTGTGCATAGATCGGCAATAACACTCAAGCTTCTCACCTTCGAGCTTACGGTAATCCTACCGGATCCGTAACACTAATGTCAACTTATTGTTTCTGTTTCTCAGGGCGCCATCGTTGCAGCAGCGACGTTTTCACTGCCGGAATCGCTCGGTGGCGAAGGGCGAAAGTAAGCTCACGGCGCAAAACTTCGTCAATACGTGCACCACTCACATGAGTTTCACGTCTTAACAGCTGGGATTATCGTTTTTCGTGGATACGCGATGCTTCCTTCAGCGTGTATGCGTTGATTAGACTGGGTTTCGTATCTGAAGCAACAGCCTATATGGACTTCATATCAGCTCGGACGGCAAAAGGTCGGAAAGACAAGCCGTTGCAGATAATGTTTCCTATACGAGACGAAACGAGTGAGTGCTCTCGATACTCTAGGTGTACGCTTGCATAAGCTCACGCGCCTACTTGCAGAACTGGAGGAGGTATCTGGATTGAGAGAGTCTCCAGTAACGTCCCAGTCCTAATGCATTCATGCAGATTGAACTTGACCACCTCGAAGGATATAAGGGTCAAAAGCCGGTTCGTATCGGGAATGGCGCAGCGGATCACGTCCAATTGGACGTATATGGCGAGCTCATGGATGCGTAAGCGCTTTCCCCGAATAGTCTTTAAGCGTATCTAAAGCTATGTCATAGTGTTTATTTGACAAACAAGCTCGCAAGACCTGCTTCGTGGGAAGACTGGAAAGGCGTCCGTGAGATGATGGACTACGTCGTCGCTAACCACGACCGCAGCGATGCTTCTATCTGGGAAGTTCGCGGGATGAGCCAAAACTACCTCTACAGCAAGATCATGATGTGGGTGGCTCTGGACAGAGGGCTGCGCCTGGCAGATAAGCGATCGTTCCCGTGTCCGAAGAGAGCAGAATGGCTTGCGGCAAGAGACTTGATCTACGAACAAGTCATGGAGAAAGGCTGGAATGAAGAGAAGGGTCACTTTGGCCAGAGTTACGAAAATACCGAAGCTCTCGACGCTTCAGTCATGGTCATGCGTGCGTCCTCCGCTGGCTGCAATAGGGTCTTAGGCTAAATCGAGATCCCTTCACAGCACTGGTCTTCTTCATTGCACCGACGGACCCCCGATTTCTCTCAACGATGCAGCAGATACTGAAGCCGCCCGAGCGAGGAGGTCTGACAGCCAACAATCTCGTATATCGATACGATGTTAGCAAGAGCCAGGATGGTGTTGGTGGAGAGGAAGGCGCTTTCGGTGCGCAGGAAATCACGGCTCGCAACCAAAGCTGATTGTGATGTCTCATAGTCATGTGCGCATCTTGGACTATTGAAGCGCTCACTCGGGCTGGGCAATACGACAAGAAGCTCCTCAGTCGAGCCCGAGTAATGTTTGAGGACCTAATGGGCTATGCAAAGTCAGTATCCGAGCATCTGCGCACATCTGTGTCTAGCTGAAGCGCGCTCCTTACAGCCATGTTGGCCTCTTCTCCGAAGAAATAAGCAAGAGTGGTGAAGGTAAGAATGCGTATCATCATGCTGACTCCGGCTCGAAGCTGAAGTTTGCATAGCTCTCGGTAACATCCCTCAAGCTTTCTCATCTATATCGATGGTAAGTCCAGACGGAGAAGTGGTTGGTACCCTGCGATGGCTGATGCTGCTGTCCGGAATAGATCTCAGCAGCATTCAATCTTGATCGTGTACTGAGCGCTAAGCCGGTCGGAGAGTGAAGCCATAGCAGAAGACTAAATGGGAAAACTTCTTGGCAATGCATTCGTCTAGCCATTCATGTAGCAACAACACGACTTTTTAAGGCTATACCCACTTCTACTGATACCACTAATGTTGCTGAACGAAACTTTACTTTTAAATCTAATCTATCTCAATGATGCTTCGGTCTCCTGCCCTGTCCTTCGATGATTTTGCTCTTCGAGAGTCATCCATATCCTCATCATCACTATCTCTTCCCGAGTCGTCATTGCTTTCCTCAATTATCGGACTACTGCTGCGCGCGGCTCGGAGATGAGCGATTCTTGAGGCGGTTGTGTCTTTCGGAGGTAATCCTGCTATGTCTTTTGCATTATTCTTCTTTCTCGTTTTCTTCGGAGGCTCCTGCTCTTCATCGTTATCTTCTTTTTCCATCTTCTTTTTGCTACCTCTCTTTGGCTTGACAGGTCCGAGTGTGGTCAGCTCGATCTTCAGGCCACACGCAGCAAGTTGATCTTCCTTCCAGCGAGTTAAGCGGGTTGCTCCGCTTCCTGGCTTAATATATGCTGGACGACAATCCTTGTCAGCCTTTGTTCGACACTGGAACGTCTCACTGACAAATAACGGTGTAGGCAGTCTGAACAAACAGCTCTTGAAGGTAGCCATCCATCAGAAGCTGTAGAAGAAGCAGCTCCGCATCCTGTTCGAGCGGAGGTCAGTAATATTTCGTGGGAGGAGGCCAAGGTGTACGTACATCTTTATTGACTTCCACCTTGCCTCCGCACAATTCCTGCAAATCTACGCTTCCTTCGCTATTTCCTTCGAGCTTGAATCGTCCCTTTCCTAATCCTCTGACCAGATCGCCAGCTTGGGGCAGAGTGACTCTTCCTTTTTGCTCATCGACCGCCTTGAATACCTTGCAGATCTTCCAGGCATCTACAGTAACATCTCGAACGCTTATCACGTCTTTATCGGTCGACGCACTGCGTAGACAGTTGTCACAGTGACCGCAGGCAGATTGGTCCGAGCTTGTGAAAGGCGCTACAACTGAAGCTGGATTGCCGAAATACTTGTCGAAAAGAAGCTTTCGGCAGGTCCTATAGTCGATTGCGAAAGAAAGCATCGAATATACTTACGTATTGCGGTATTTCAGCAAGTAGAACTATTGTGAGAGAAGCCGTACTTACGCTTCTGAGTACTGTCAACTTCAGCTAGCCCCAGGGTACTCAGCCTCGAGGCATCCGCTGGTCGGAACCAAAGTACACAGTCTGAATCTTTGCCATCTCTTCCGGCACGTCCAGTCTCTTGGTAGCTATAGAAAAGCGTATTAGTAACGGCGGTTATTCTCCTGGACAGTATCACTTACTAGCCCTCCATACTCTTGCTGATGCAGTGATGGTAGACGTATCTCACGTCTGGCGCATCGATACCGAGTCCGAAAGCGATAGTAGCGACGACACATTTGACTCTTCCACTCCTCCACTTTTCATGAATAGCTTGCTTTTGACTGTCGCTCATGCCTGTTACACGTTGTTAAGGTCCATTGTCAAACGAGAAGACTGGCAGGACGACTTACCGGCGTGATAGGTTCCAGTCTTGATCTTCCCTCCGCTCGCTAGTTGCAGTCCCTCTGCAACGGTTGTCGTGTCTTTCTGGCTCAAACAGTATACGATACCCGTATGGCCTGCATGTTTCGCCATGATCTCGTCCGCCATCTCCTGAACAACAGCAGGCGCTGAAGATGGTTTGGATCGGATGGAATAGTGTAGATTCTGTCTGTAGAGAGGAGCGGAGAAGAAGACCGTCTTGCCAGGTTCGGCTTCTTCCCCAGCCGTGCATTGTTGTAGTCGTAAAATCCGTACGACGTCGTTGAGAACTGCTCGACCGCACGTTGCTGTCAGAGCAACGATCGGAACGCTGGGAAAGAGCTGCTTCAGGGTAGATAGTCTTTTGTAGTCGGGTCGGACTGAAGAATGCGTTCAGCGCATGGTTTTGTAACGCTAAGTGTTTCAGATCTCACAATCGTGACCCATCTGAGAACAGCAATGAGACTCGTCGATCGCTATTCTCGCTAACAACCCGACTTCGTTCATCTTGCTTAGGGTCTTGAAACACGTTGAAGATCAAACAGGTTAGATGCAGAGAAAGAATATTAGCTGCAATACCTACATTAATGAAGGTCTTCGATTTTGCCATCTTTTCAGGCGTGACGTAGCATAGCTTGATAGGCTTTTCGCCGCCTTGTTCGTTGCGGAGCAGCATTCTTCGGGTGATGTCTTTGATCTCTGCATGCTCAGTCGTTCCGGTGATCCTGAAAATGAGTCAGCATAGCTGAGGATCATCCTATCATATCTGGACTGCCTACATGACAGCCTCGACTCCTTTCTCTCGTAGATGCATCACTTGATCTGCCATCAAAGACAAGAGCGGTGATATCACCAGCGTGCATCCGGGTGTGAGGACCGCAGGAGCCTGGAAGCACACGCTCTTCCCTCCACCTGTAGGCATAATACAGATGACATCTCTTCCATTCAGGACTGCGTTCAACACTCCCTCTTGACAAAGTCGCAGTTTCTTGATGCCGAAGACGTTCGATAGGGTCGCTTGCAGTTTCTTTGTCCAGGTGAACTGGCTCGAATCGGAGTAGTCCACAGTCTTCTTGCTTTTGCTAGTTGCTGTTGTTGCAGTCTTTGCAGATGTGATGCTTGACACGGTTCTTCTCGCTTGAGCTTGTCTAGCCATTAGATCGTCTCGCTTCTTCTGCAGAGCAACCCGAGCGTCCTTCAATTCTTGTATTTCTTTGTCAATAGAGCTTATCTCTTGCTTGTACTGTCAAGTGCATCCATCAGTTTGTTTCGAACTTACGGTCCTCTCTTCCGCTTACAGCAGTTATCTGGTCGTCGTAGTCATCACTCGTGTTACTCGTCGGCAGATGATTCTGTGGAGCATCGAAGATCATGTCCTCTTCATTGAGTTCGTCCTCGTATTCGGATAAGTCGATGGGTTCTCGCGCTTTTCCTTTGCCCCTTCCAGTTGTCCCGTTTGTTCTAGCATTGTCGTGAGGAGGAGATGCATTAGTTGTATGTTTCCTGCCGTTTTGCTCTGTTTTCTGAGCGGTTTGCTTCTTCTTCTTTGAAGCAATAAAGACATCATCGGACGCGTCGGATGGACCAGCAGCATGGTCGGCGTATGCTGGATACTGGTTCTCTTCTGCCTCCTGCTCGTACTGAATCTGCAGCGCCAGCTCGGCGTCGATGTCATCCCAATCCTGAGGTGGTCCCGCTGGGTTGTCGTCGCCTTGAAGCTCTGGCTGCCACTGGAATGGCATGGCCAGCTTCTCTAGTTATCTCAGCGTGTTGGTAGGAAGACAGCCTGCGAATGCGAAGAACTTCATGCGGAGAAACGATATCGAGCCCGCTCCCGCTGGACGACAATGGGTTGAAGACAGAAGTCAAGACGTTGGCTCTTCATTACACATCATCTCACTTGTGATGGTAGACATGGCGAATGATGTATACGACCTCAGTGTCTCGTGTACTTGTACGCAAGATGGGCTGCCTTCATCGTTGAGCTGACAGCTTGAAGGCAACTGGACCGCACTTCCAGCTGGACGCCTCGGATAAGTTACATGGATTGTGGTTCTAGTCTACTGAGCCACGCATCACGGCAAGTTGACTGGTCGTTCTTGGCAACTCTCTCCTTCCGTCTCTGGGCGCCTTCCTAAATGAGCCGTCAAAGAGAACCTTCTTTGGAGTGTGGAAGCAAACCAGGAACCTTTCGACATGCTAAATTCTGGCACTACGGACTGTTCTCCTGAGTACCTGAAGCATCCGCCGACCTGCTGACGGTCCTTCAGAGGTCTAGCCGTATTCGAGGAAGCCCTGCCCTGGTAAAATGCGACAAACACGCCTCAAAAAGCAAGGCAGAGTGGTCCCGGACACTCAGTCAGTGGTGCAAAGGGCAAGCGAGCAGTCGATACTCAATTTTTAGAAATACGGCGGCAATCCCTGAACAGCTCCACAATGGCCATTGCATGAGGATATTTCGGAAAACTCGTCTATCTCATACGCGACTTTCTTGCTTCTATTCTCTTCATTATACGACACACCACACTCTTTCAACAGCTGAACAGCTAACGCACCTGGCTACCCGGCCCCAGTCTATCCCGAACAAATCCCACAAGCTTTCGGTGGCCCATACACGACATGGTCAATCTACTCCCTGTAGCTCTTGTGCACGGTTTAGTCGACCAGGCTAGCTTTGCTTTGCTCTACTACAAGATACACAAACTTTCAATCACGCTCCCTTTACATTCGAAAACATTCTGGTACTATGCTCCAAGCTGTCTACTCTCCGACATACTGGTTATTGGCGGTTTGCAACTAGCCGCGTCATACTTGCATCCATCTCACCAAGCAAGTTCGGCGGGCAGCCCACGGTGCAGCCAAGGTGAACTCGAGGCTCTATTACAAGATGTCGAGAGCCATCTGTCTCTGCTTGAAAGCGAGAAATTCGATATAACTGCGAAAGAGCGCCCAGTCTATCAATATACGAGCTACCTTCGCGCATGCTGCAAAGTTCTGCTCGTAGGGATATCCCTGCTTACAAGCTTTGTTAGCTTTTCAAGCGTTGTGGCCTACAAGAGCGAGCGTGAGTCTATTACCCTATGTTTACATTCGAGCGCTAAACCGAATTGCCCATAAACGCAGATGCCATCTTCACCTGGAAGCAAGCTTACGACAATTTGGGATCAGCGCGAATCTTAAAGCCTATCTTCGACGAGTTCTGGCCTCTCTTCCTGCTCGTAGCAGTCATCATCGTTTCGGGCGGGTTGATCATCACCGCTATCCGTATAGCTTTCAGTCTACTTATGGGTAGGCGGAGGTCACAAATTCGCCTGCCTCTCGTTGGCACATGTATACTGGTCTGGCTCATATACGCTGCTATCGTGCGGCCACCAATCCAGGCTCTTCAGGTGACGCGCCCTCAGCCGATTATCCGAGCAATAAACTAATCTTCGATGATTAGGCCACAAATCTTCTACTCGATGGCTTCTCCTTCGCTCTTTCGCTCATCTTTGGTCTCTCGGATCATGCCAAACTACAGCGCCTTCAAGTTTCTTCAGCCAACGGCACAAGCATATACGGAGCTTCCAACATGTTTTCTCCTCGCCTCACGCCAGTTGATGGGATCGAACACGTCTTCTTGATCTACCTGGAGAGTGGAGAGTCGGCAGCTTGGCCCTATACGCCGGAGTTCTGCAAGACTCGTGATTGCGCAGACATTGCTCCAGAGTATGATACTCCAGATCACTTCACTCCATTTTTCAAGTCTCTCATCGATGGCGACCCGCACGCACTCTACATGGAGGATTTCCGCACAGTAAGCTCGGCCTCCTCAGTGGACATGACCCACGTCTGACGATACGGAATGTCCAGAACGTAGCCTTCACCACTAAGTCCCACCTGGCTACCGAATGCGGCACGATCCCAGAAGTCAAGGACGGCGTCGTCACTGAAGCTTCTATGAAAACATCTCTGCCCTGCTTACCTGATCTGCTTCGCGCATTAGACAGTAAATTCAAGTCGAGCAAGTTCATCGTACGTACCATTCATTCTCAGGGAATCAGAACTCGTTGTTGACCAGTAATCTGCTTGATCAGGCGCAAGACACAACTACAGACGCCTTCGGCGAGACAGCTAGGCAGACAGGATGGGACCAGATGTTTGGCAGAGCTGACATGGAGAAGGCCTGGCACGAAGGACGACCCTTGACGAATTGGTGGGGTTACAGCGATGAAGAGATAGCACCTTTCTGGTGGAACTGGATCGACGCACGTCTAGCTCATAAGGAGCGTATCTTTATGAGCTGGTCTGGCTCGACAATGCATCTTCCTTTCGACCTACCACCTTTCATGGAGCCTATCAAATATACATCGGGAGCTTCCGTCACCAACGGATACCTGAATACAGTGAGATATGTAAGTGTCATTTCGCAGAGTATAGCAGATACATGCTGACATGTATACTTAGACCGACAAACAACTCGAGCTATTCTTTGCTGGCTTGAAAGAGAGGGATATCCTGGATAAGAGCTTAGTCATCATTCAGGGTGATCATGGTCCTCGCATCGGCGCAGACGGCTCCTGCGGTATTTGGGGCTACTTCGAACGCATCTACAAGACACCCTTCCTCGTACGCGCCCCCGGTCTCATCTCCTCAGCTATAGCACAAGACTCCCAGAAACCCTTCGTATCGATCGACGTTCTACCCACCATCCTAGACGCTCTAGGCGTTGATCCTTCCCTCGTCTCTCAATACCCTGGCCGCTCAGTCCTGCGCCAGGTAGAGTCCGACGCCGTTCGGGATACCTTCCACGTCCAGCTACCAGGCAACCAATATCCTCACATCAACCGATATGAAGAAGAACATAGGTACAAGGCCAGACGCAGTGGAGACGGTGACACCTGTGCAACGGATATACGAGTGGATCCGGATGAGACATTCATCTACTGTGCAATCAGTGTAAGCGCAACATTCATCCCGTATGCGTGCAAAAGCTGACTTGCTGTGTGTAGGGCTGGAATCCGGTACCCTACGTCGATGAATCGGGAACTGAGCAGTTTGGAGATGGTGTGGAAGCCGGTCTATGGAAGGCAGGAAGCGAAGAAGAAGCTGGACTCATCGCGTTTGCCAAAGAAGCAGAATCACTCTTGAATCAACATCTGGCAACGAATGCCGTCTATTGGAATCCAGAAAATGCCGAGAAGTATCAAAAATCAAATCAGTTATTATTGCAGCAGTTAGCAGAATCTTCGTCTTTCGAGCAACGGTAGTGAGGCTCCACATCGTCCGAAGTAGTACAAAGGGGGCCAGATGTTGTCAGTAAAATCATGGGTCTTAATCTTGTTGTTTATGTAGTGCGAGAAGAGCAGGCTCTTTGATGTAAACGTCGTATACAGACACCAGATAAACTGCGAATGCCAAGGACCTATCGCTAGATTGTCTGTACGAAGACGGGACAGTTTTCCTGCCACCTGCTGCGCGTGCTGTTGCATCGCGATCGACTGATATGAGCAGAAATTGCCCAGAAATAGATGTCGTCCTCGACATATGTGCTGCTAGTGCGGGGCTGGCGGAGAACTTGTAGCGCCGTGGCCTTTACAAGTTGTTACGCAGCGCTCGATAGGGAAGACACAATTATGCCGTACCAATGCTTGATGACGTGGTATTCTAGGTACACGAAGGACCCGAAGACAAGCCAATTGGCTACAGTGAACCAGCAGAGTTCCGCATCGGAAGCTTGTTCCTCCCGAGTTCGTACTTCTTCAACGACTCTTATGCGCTCAAGCAATCGGATGAAGGCGAGGTGCAGAAATACCCCACCTCCCGTCAGAAGTCTGACGCATGCCATCAAAGGCCAGAGATGTATCTTCACTGACATGCGCAATATTGCCATACCCCGGGAAGAACTTGGCCTCTCTGACCAGGAGTATATTCCCGTGGCTATCAGAGCAGGCACCGATGAGACGAGTCGTACAAGAACAGGCCGCAATGGAATGGGTAGAGGTCGTGGGTTCGCCGATAGAATTGGGTCATGAGGCAGGTCTTTCACTGTAGTGCGTAAGAGGGCAGGGTTTGAAGTCCGTTCCGATGCCTTTTGCCTTTCTTCCGCAATGGCCTTAAGGCGGTCCTGCTCCTTTCTCTCGCGATCCTCCTGTAATTGCTTAGCGAAAGCTTCTCGTTGCCGCTGAGATGCTGATTTAGCATTGGTAGTCTTCGAGCTACGCGACCGAGGAGGACTACGGTGCAGGGGTGCCATCACTTCAGTCGAAGTATTTTCAGGCTGTGAAGGGGTTTCTTCAGCGGGCGCCTGCAAGGCTGGAAAGAGCTCTTGTAAGGGAGGTAGAGGACTGCCATGTGCTGCACTGTTTAGAATGATCAGCATGAGGCGGTCACCGTGGATTCTGTTGCCGCCGACTTACAAGAGCTCGTCCAGCACATCTTTGGCGTGATTGACGTCCTTCAACCGCTTCTCGGCCTTTTTATCACGGTGGAGCTCAGCACGCGGTTTCAACGCAGCGCATTGCTCGATCCAGAGAGTCCGGATAGTCTCAGGGTCGGCTTTCTCGTCTGGGTGGAGTCTGAAGATCTTGTATGCGCCCACAGCGGCGTCATGACTGACTTCGTAGCAGCGTGCGGACGCGTGGAAGGATCTGTAAATGATGTATTAGCCAGCAATTTGTATTTCAGATTACTGAAAGCCAGCAGCTACTTACCGGCGTAGCCTCGTCCCTAGAGCATTGAAACGTTGTATCCGAGAGCCGACGAAGCGAGCTTGATGAGCACAGCAGGGCTTCGATACCGTCGCTACAGCGGCCCCGACTTCGTTGAAATTGAAGATGCCAGAATTGAGACGTGGGACAAGTCTCGAGAAGACAGCCATTAGGCAGTATCGCTTCTTCAACCTGCTTTCATAGATGAACAATGCATCTAGAAGACCAGCTTGACTTTGGGTATGACGGTGGTCGTGCTTTGACGGCAAAGTCTGCTCCTCATCTCTTCGCGATTTTCACGAACAAAAGAGAGTGCCTGGCTACCAAGTCGTGTCGTGTAAGTCACCAGCAGCTGGGAGAAATTGACCCAACTCGCTGGGGACATAAAGTATTGACATGAGAAGCAAAGCTGCAAGTCAGAAACCCGTCGCCGTTGATAAAGCAGGTTCGTAATAACCTCTGTCGCGCTAGACTTGCTGCCATCGGGCTACTGCCTCACATTATGTATGGTCTAGTTTCCAAGATCCGGGGCTAGGACACGCTGTACGATCAGATCTATAGCAGTCTCGGTAGTACGAACTGGCAAAACATCCAAAATGAAAAGAGAATTCCTTCGTAGGACCAGAACCGTGGTGTTTCATCTCCTTCTAGAGGGCGAGGCGGAGGTTCCCATCGGGTCTCTCGTGGAGGCGGTACGCGAGGTTTGCGAGTTTCGCTTATTGGATGTGCGGTCGCATGTGCAGCCCAATGTTGCTGTGTTGTCTCATTGTACTTGTGCCCATGAGTGAACGCAGCTTGAACTTTGCTATGCTTGTGATTCGCAACAGGCCGCATCTGTTATGCACCGGTCCCGCTTTGGCAGAGGATGAAGGTAGAGGTAGAGGGTCCACCAGCGCAGGTATCGTATCATGGTGCATTGCTCTATTCATGATAATAGTCAGCTCTGCCCTGCTCACTCAGCAACGGTTATCACGAACGAAAGCTTCTTCAGATCATCATGTGCAGCATTGGCATTCTGCATGCGCCTCAAAGCATTCGGATCCCGGTGAACATCAATGCGTGGTTTGAGGTTTGCACATTCGTCCAGCCAGCGGTGCTTAATGATAGCGTAAGACAGTGCCTTATCAAGGGGCAGACCTAGAGCCCTGCACGCGGCGATAGCTTTATCACGATCCAAGACAGACATTTGACATCGTCGTGAATGGTGGGAGTAGGATCTGTGTGATGGCAAGTTTCAGCTTACAGAGTTACGGGGGATGGTCTATCGAGATCCCAGACAGCTTACCGTGTAGCTAAAGCAGCTGAGCACCGATCTATCCGTAGATGTGCACCGCTGTGGTAAGTACGTAGCCATCGTATTGATGAAGCCGGGGTGGGGTGTGAGAGGAAGGAAGTCCGCTTGAGAGTGAGGAGCATGGATGGTCAGAGGGAGGATGTTTGAGCAATGGACAGCAGTCTCTTTGTTCGTATGAAAAGCTTTAGAGTGCTCGGACGGCAGTCCATTGCCCCCGTCTTTTCAGTTTTTCTCAACAATAGGGCGATCAGTTTCTTTTGGGCTTTCTTGTAGGCGATGTTGTCGTTCCTGGAAGGTAGTGATGGCATGCTATCATAGACACCTGTCATCTCGTCAGTCGATGTTATTTCTCATCGGCGAGAGCTAACACGCAAGTCCTGATCACAGCAGTTGCCGCGAGTTTGTGGATGGGCTTTAGCGAAGCCAGAATATCGTACAACACTTTTGAAGAATGCCTGGCTGAACGAAGCTTAGATCCCCATTCATCCTACGAGCGTGAGCGCAGAGCACTAATAACATCGAGGGCAAAGAACGCCACCGGCGCAAGGTCCGCCATGGTATGAAGACCTTCTTGGCTGTCGACCTGTGGTGAGCGGCGGTCGACCGTCTCTGACCCTTCCACCCGCGCCGGCTGCATCGGAATGCTTCGGCTTCCTCCTTTCGAGGCGACCTGACGGCCAGCTTCTGCTGCAGTCGAAGCGTTATAGGCTTCCAATAGACGACAACCTGTGTCGAAGACCCCCATAAGCACTTTTGCTTGCGCTTGCATCCCCAGCGCCGCGGTACCATCGCCGGCAGTAAGGGTCTCTATTCCATGTGCAGTGTGCGAGACGTTGTTCGAGATAGAAGAGGAACCTGTCAGAGGCGGAATTACGCCGTCGCGAAGTGTACTGTCCAAGTCTTTCAGTCAAAAGCTCGCGCATGGGTAGCCACAGGCGATGACTTACGAAAGCTGTTTGAGATCGTAATGCGCTGTATGGACATCCTTCAAGTGCTTCAGTACCCCCGCGGTTCCTTTGCTATCATTTATAGCCTGCTCCATCAGCCTTGAGCTTGCTTTCAGCCAGTGGTTTCTGAAGGTTTCGTATGGCACTTCTTCGTATGAAGGCAGATTCAGTATATGGTATGCTCTGATGGCTGCATCGCGCTGGTCTGGTTGCAAACCAGAGCTGTTCGAGTGCATCTGTCGATATGATCAGCAAACCGCCTGTCTTAAGTTTATAACGCTGGCTCTCACCGGTAACCTTGCAAGGCTAGAGGAACTTGTCGTTGAACTTGCGTATATCCTGTATGTAAACATGATACTGCTCGGGTCTGCCTTGCACTCGCAGAGATGGTGCCGGATAGCGTTTGCTTGATGCGATGGAAGGACATCACTTGCCTTCAGGTAATGACAGATGCGATATCAAGCAGAGTACTTTTGATGGTAGCGATAGCTGAGTGCACAGACGGCAATTGACTGCCCTCCTCCTTGAGCCAGTTTTAACAATAGCGTAATCTGCCCTTTGTAACGTGGACAGGGCAGTCCTGCTGGTTTCTAAGAAGCATCTGTATTGTGGGATGCCGGAAGCTCATCGTATACGACGCGCGGAGATGCATCGCTGGTTAGTGCTGTCGAAAGGCGTTTCTCGAAGTCGGAACAGTCGCAAAGTCGAGGTTCCTATACGTGAGCAATGAGTGCAACAGTACCACTCGATTGTTCCACATGCGCAAGCTTGTGCCGCGGCGCTGCTACCGAATACAGTGATAGACAAGAGCCGACTGAAGTGTGGTGTTTCTTCCGTCCGTGGGGTTCTACACCAGCTTCTAATGCAGCATGTCCTTATCCTGCCCGATCTTGTGCTTCAGGCTTGTGCTTCATCCAGTCAATGACTGTCCTAAAGAACCACTGCTTTGGCGACAGGACGGAAGAGCCCGTTCGGCGATTTTCTATCTCGGTCTGCCTCTGTTCTGCTATCATCTGTCGAGTATACCATCAGACACACACGCACACATGTCAGCTATTAGACTGAGCTCACCTTCTTTCTAATCGTAGTCTGAAGCATGCTCGCCAGTATTCGCTCGGCTTGTGTCGGACCTGCTACCTTGGCTGTTTGGATAACAGCCCTTCTGGTTCGTGTAGAGGCCGACTTGACCGCTGTAGCTTTGACTTCCTGCTGTGCTGACCGCAAGCGCTCCTCGTTGCGCTTGCTGGACCGCTTAGCTGCTTTCCGGAATCCTCGCGAGAGCGCATCTCTCCCGGTCGCATATGTAGTAGCTTTTTTCACGGAGTTCTTAGGCTGCGGCGGCTCTGAGAGGTTAGAGGGGGACGCTTGTGCTCGGGTCGGTGGAGGGCACAATGGAGGCAGGGGGTCGGAACGTGTGTTGGTAGGACTGTAGAATATGTAAGTAATCACATAGCGAGCAGCGTGCAGAGTATACAAGCTGAAAACGGATTACTCACTACAAGCTTTCAATATCATCCACAAACGCGTTGACCCTTTGCATCTCATCGTTAGCCTCCGTGTTTTGCTGAATCAGGAGAGGCTGGAGCCTTAGAGCTATCGCTCTGCGTCGTTCTTTCACAGTTTCCCAAGGCACATAAACTGTTAGCGGCAAATCCAGGGCTTTGTATGCTGTCTTGAGGTGAGCCAGCTTCGATGGGCTGTGGTAGCTCCTGAAGGACGCGGAGGACGGCAGGCAGCTGTGGTTGTCTCTGTCAGTTTGCGTTGATCTAAGGCTTCTAGATCATCCAGCCAACCGGCGCCAAGCAGCCAGCGAAGCGAAGTGTCGTCCGCTTTCCTGACATCGACATAGCATGACGAGGCGTTCCAAAGCTTCTGTATTTATAATGTACCAGCGAGTTAGGAGCAGGTGGGAGAGCGGAGGGCACACTGCTTGGACAGCGCGGCGTCTTTCTGGCATCTCAACAATCGCAACAAAAGGACTCTGCCGGCAAAGCTGTTCCGCGTTACGTGCTGCTTGTCTTATGGAAGCTCAATGTTTTCTTCAATGCTGAACGGTTTTCGAGGATCACCAGGCTGATGCGATCCAGGCTTCTCAGCGTTCGAAGCTCCATTGTCGAGCCAGCGCCATTAAGAGCAAGCATCGAAGAACGGCGAAAACACATAGCTTGGTCGTTTCTGTAAGAGATTTGACGGTTTGCCCATGGAAGCCAGCATGGCCAGTACTCGACCGAAGCAAAAGGACCGTCCCGCAAATCAACTCCAAGACAGTCAAGACCGCTATCTACCTAGAACGTATCAAGAGCAATATAGCTCTCTCCGTGTCGTATTTCAGTCGAGATCTGGGCACAACTCCCGTCTGTAGAAGCCCAAGCTATGCACCTTCGCTGGAGCGTCTCTTTCGAATATCCTCCATCTCCTGTTGCTGCAGCACGATCTGGGAAAATCTGAGTCAACGGAACATGCCCGACGGTAGAAGGGGGGCGCTTCACGTTATCCTGCATCTTGATCAGCTTGTTCTGCAACTTGATAAGCTTGTCCTGCAAGTCTTGTAAGGCGTTCTTAAGAATGCGGTTCTGCATTTCCTGCTCTACAGCCTTTTTTATGCTTGATTCCTGCTCGGTAGCAGGTTTTCTACCTTCTTCTAACGCCGGCTGGACTTGCGTAAAGACCTGTGCCCGTTCCGCTAGCTTAGCCCTGGCAGGCACTGTCGCGCAGCGTGGCTCTTTGCCCGCTGCCAGCTTCTGTATGAGCTCCTCGATTACATTGTCGCACTGTGTTGCAGCTGCGGCGCTTTTGCAAGGGGAAGCGGCGGCACAAGGTATGCGAGGAGAAACCGAAGCTGAAGGGAGCGAGAGCTTTGCGCTAGGTGCAGCAGAAGAATCGTTGTGCATGTTCTCCAAGATCGTCCGCAAGGGCGCGAATGTGCCGGGTGACTGAGGTTCCACAAGCTTGCTGAAATCCGTATATGTCAGCATTGCAAAGCTAAAAAGCCAAGCAGCCTCGTAAACTCACAATATCCTTTGTATTACGCTCGTAAACCCCTTCACGGCTTGTATCTTAGCGCCTGCTGATGCGACGCCCATGCTAGCTTTAGGCTGATACTGCTTTATCAAGCTTCGCTGTCGCTCCTCGAGCATCTTGATCGTGATAGATTGCCTAGTGGGAAGTCCTAGGTATGCATAGGCAGCAAAAGCTTCGGCTCTACTGGGCAGATTGGACTTCGCTTCAAACGGGGTGTGCGAGAGATGACTACGAGCGCGAAAGAGACCAAGATCAGTGGGTTATGGTGGAAGGTTAGCATGTGTCTTCAGCCAGCTACCGGAGAGCGCTCAATCTTCGCACAAAGCATCCGCGCTTATGCCAGATCAACATCGTCCAGCAGGCTCAGCGATTGTCAGAGGTTATGACTAGGAGCAGAGAAGAGAGTGATTTCGCTTGCGACAGTGTCATACTCGAAAAGGCCCAAGGGGAGCGCCTGTTCCGCATTCTGTCTGACGGGGTCCTGGCTAGCTCGTACAGCACAGAGTCTAAGGCTGCCTGGGTGTACCCATCATGTAGGATTGAGCAAATTATAACAGGGCCTTCGCAAGGGGTTCATGATGTCGAGTTAGCAGAAGGCAAGAGGTGG
Organism: Erythrobasidium yunnanense; assembly: GCA_001600175.1. Taxonomy (NCBI): domain Eukaryota; kingdom Fungi; phylum Basidiomycota; class Cystobasidiomycetes; order Erythrobasidiales; family Erythrobasidiaceae; genus Erythrobasidium; species Erythrobasidium yunnanense. Next base: position 966,595 of record BCJC01000006.1, read on the forward strand.
CACTCCACAACGATTTGTTCACAGCAAGATGTAACATGTACTTGGAATCTATGGATCTACATGCTCTTCTCTTATCCTCTGTCTCATCCACTTCCAGTCTCCCTCGGGCCTGACTTTCCATACCTCATATCGATGATTCGTCGTTTTCTGCGTTGGTAAACCCAAATCAGCGCAGATCACCTCCGGATATTGTTATCCTACCTCCTCATGCAAAGAATACTCTGTTCCAGCACCTCCAGCTCCCGGACTATCTCTGATATAGACAAGCGTGTTGATCCTACTGTGCAGCAGCGCCATACTACACAGCAAACACGGTTCATGCGTCATGAAGATCGTTAGACCTGTCAGAAGATAGTTGGAGTTCCTTAGACCTGGAGGCCGCGTATCGGTCCTATCAAGATTCGCAACGTGCGAGATGAGATTCATGACCGAATGCTCGAGAGGGTTCGCAGAAGACGTGCGCGTATCGTGCGCCTGCGATAGCAGAATAGGGAGACTTTCCGAAGAATGGTAATTATTGTCCCACGTCTCCGTAACTCGACATGCTATGCCCAACTCTCCCTTCTTCATTGCCGCATTGGCGTATTTCACGACTTCCGATAATTGCGCTTGCATCCAGCGGAGTTTTGGTTTTGTAAAGTATTCCTCTCTTTCTTTCGCTAGTACATCGGCTTTTACGGGGATCAGAGTAGTCGGCCAGTATTCTTTACTCCATTCTTTTTGCTGCGTCTGCGTACGTGCTGGATTTGCTGGAATGGACACAATGCTGATTGGTATGGTTCCATCATGTATCGGCGTCAGAGTGGAATTTCGGAACAGTTCTTCAAGCTCAAATCTGTCCGAGCCTTCAACTTCAGAGACAAGCACCTGGACATGCGGGGAATCGGGAGCGGGCTTCCGAATACGCTTGCAGTGTCTGAGATGGGGCATCGTGTCGAATCCTGCTGATTTGAGCAGAGACAGCAAGGCAGGTGACTCGTTCGGAAAGATAGTCGCGATGTAGACTTGGACTAGATGGGCAGGCAGAGCGTGAGCATTTGCGGGCGCACGTCTTGGATAGACTTCGATGAGGTGGTCACACACTGAGTTCGAGAGGCATATCCTCTGGTGAGAGTATGTTCGTAACGAGTTGCAGAGGAGCATCCTTGAGCGGTACGATGGGATCTTCCTCCTTCGAATGGGCTAGCTCGATACTGCTGAAGGAGTGTAGGACCTTGTCTTCTGTTTCTGGCGGTTCTACATCCTTGTTGAACAGCAGTTCTCCCTGCTGCCCAAAATGCACGCCGTGGCCGTAGTAGATGCACAGCTCTTCTCCCGGCAGTATGTCTCTCTTTGTAGAGTATCGGATAGTTCCTCTCTCCTTATCTAGCGTATATCCTACATTCGGTGCATCGTGCAAGTGATTAAACAGGCTTCCCATTCCTAGGGCCAAAGCCATATCGCCATTGCGAGACCAAGTGAAGAGGTAGGATTCAAAGATAGTGGTTCGCAGTGTATTGTCATTGTACTGCGATGCTGGCACAACCAGAACTGGCGATTCTTCAACGACAGTATTTGCTGGAATATTCTTGCTCGCGAAAACACCTCGTCCACGTCCAGGCTGCGTTCGCACGCAGATAGCGTTGCTGCGGATGTATGTAGTAGCATCGTCATTGTCATCTCCCGTAGTCATTGTCGTGTTTCTTCTAAGATTCTGTTCATTTGAGATGGTTTCCGTCAAGACGATACAAGCACAATCAAGAAGATGGGTGCAGCAGAGTCGCGTTCGTTGACTTCGACGTCTGCAGATAGCAGCATACGCGGGAGAATAGGCTTCCATGTACATCGACTGACATCCTCCCTCCAATCCCTCACTGACCTGATTGTTGCCAGGTTCTGCGCGTCGCTGATCACAGCCCGGCTGCTCTGGCTGGATTGGACGTCTTCTTCGACTATGTAGTGGGCTACCAGGGAATACCATTGACTGCAAACATGGCCCAAGGTCAGCAAGGCATAGGCAATATCGAAGAAACACTCGCGAAAGTAGTGGAGGAACACGAAGGGATCGAGCTCTCATTGCAAGTATGGAGCAGCAAGCGCGGTGAACTGAGAGGTAGGCATACATAGCTAGTCAGTGGTCCGAGCTGAGCTTGTCTCTAGAAGTCACGGTCGTGCCTAGTCGCGACTGGTCTAGCGTGATAAAGCATCGCGCTTCAAACGGAGAAAGCGTGTCTGAAGTGAATCTCGACGAAGTGCAACCATCTCTACTCGGTCTCTCCCTGCGACTCTGTAATCCTGATGGAGCGCTGGAGAAGGTAGGCGTCTTTAACGAGACCATCGACCATTGCTGAGTATGATCGCAGGTATGGCATGTCCTGGAGATACTGGAAGGGTCACCCGCCGAATCAGCTGGCCTCGTTCCCTTCGGCGATTACATCCTCGGCTATTCAGGCGGCGTCTTGCATAAAGAGTCTGACTTCTACAAGCTTATAGAAGAACACGTCGACAAACCGTTACGGCTCTTTGTCTACAACAGCGACTTTGACGTGACGAGGGAGGTAGTTATTGTGCCTAATCGAGCATGGTCTACGAATACGCTGGGCGGATCTGGAGAGGGAGGGTTGTTAGGATGCGGAGTTGGATACGGAGTACTACATCGTATACCAAAGCCACAAGGACGGCCGGAAGGCCAGGGCAACAGTGAAAGCGCGTCTCAGGCCGGGCAAGCGCAGGCGCAGCAACAGCGGTCAAATGTGCTAGCAGCCACTTCTTCACCTTCTCAAGCAGTACCCAAAAGAATGACAGCATCAGTCGCGCCTTCCACGCCTCCCAAAGCATCAGCTTCCATTCGCCAATTCCCATCAAACAACAGCAGTCCAAGCAAATCAGCGTATTCTTCGGCACCTCCTTTTGGACTAGCAGCTCCACCGAGAAGCCCTGCGCGGAGTGCAAGTCCGAGAGGCAGCTTCGCAGAAGGTATTAAGGAAGAAGAGGAGGAGAATTTGGCGTGATGAGACGGTTTATTCGAGCCTTCTTGACTTTCCATGCAGTGTAGAGTGTTGTGTTACATACTTCTCATCTCGCAGTATGCATCCGCTGCAACGTCGTTCTTGTTATGATTTAGCGCGTCTCCTTTTGTCTTGCTTAATCCCATCCGAGACACACTTTGGAACGCCTCTCCTTCTCTCTTGACATACTGCTACGACAACGTAGCGCAAGCGCTGCGTCGCTTGTCTCATTTGTAGCCCTGATATAAAACTCGGACCTTGAAGAGAAAATCCTTCAAATCGCTATCACTTTCGTCCGTTTTTGCTAGCGCAGCAGCATGGCCTTCTCACCAAGCACCTATCTTACATCTCAAGGCTGGTCAGGCCCTGGCAATGGATTACAAAAAGGCGGCATCAAGAAGCCCGTGACGGTTGCTCACAAGACAAACTTGAAGGGAATAGGCAAGGAGCGCGATACTGGCTATGCATGGTGGGACGACGTTTTTGCGCTGGTTGCGAACAAAGGAAAGGGCGGTCAGGTATGTTTCTGGTTCTTTGGTCGTTTGCAGGAGATTCTGAACAAATGATCTGATTCTGCAGGCAAAAGACCTCAAGAGGACATCTACGGGCATCTATAGTCACCTAGCACCATCTACAAGCGGAACCGCGACGCCTGTCGATCTAGAGACCCTATCTTCGAACGGGACTCCCTCTTTTTCCTCTGCTTTTCACACGGATATCATCGGACAAGCGAAACTCGAAGCTACACGGAGAGAGTTCTATTCCAAGTTCTTGAGAGGGAGGACGCTGGAAGGTTCCTATGACTCGCCGCAGGAGGCGCAGGAAAAGACACCTGCACCCGTGCAAGAAGAGCAAGAGCAGGATAAGGTAGAGCTCAAGAGACTGAAGAGGGAGCGCAAAGAAGAACGAGCACGTAGACGAGCGCAGAAAGCAAGTGTAGAGGCAAGCCCTGCAGGAGCAGCGGGAAACGGACAAGCAGAAGCTAGTACTTCGCAACTACCACCTCCTCCCAAGCAAAAGAAGGAGAAGCGTAAGAGAGACAAGATAGAAGACAATGTTGTCTCTTTTGAAGATCCTTTGGCACAAGCTCTATCGTCGGATGCCAACACGATCCTGGATGTATTGGTAGTACAAGGGAAGCGCAAGAAGCGCAAGCGAGACAAGGAGGGCGTAGAGGCATCAGATGCACAAGAAGAATCTGTGGTGGACAAGCTGGAGGCGCTGCGACCGCAAGCTGATGAAGAGGCAGCGCGTATGGCCCAGAAGCTCCGCAAGGAGGAGCGTCGGCGCCGGAAAGCTTTGGAGTAGCCGTGATGCTGTGATAGATCTCGAAGAAGCTCGTAGAACGATGTTGTTGTACGATTACAAGTCACGTTTCATAGTGGCCGATTCGTAATCAACCTTTCGAGGTCTTTCTTTCCTTTCATCTCGCTTCTTTTCTTCTTTCCAGCTTGATCTCTGCGCCTATAAGCAAGATGCTACGCTCGTTTGAAGGGCAGACGCGCAGTCGGCCTACCATCAACTTGGGCGGAGGCTCGTCATCGAGCAGCGCATCGACTTCGCTGGATCCTGCAGAACGGGCTCGCAGGGAACGACAGGGAAGAGATGAGCATCGCAGACAGGATAGAGCAGCGAGGAAGGTGCAAGGATGGTGGAGGAGCAGAAGAAGCGCCCAAGCGACCAGAGACCAGCTTCGCAAGACATGGGATGCCATCGACCTTTCTACGTCTAATGTCAGCGATGCTGTTCCATATACTGCCCTCCTAGCTGCCTTCTTCACTCCTTCCAACAAAGCTGACGTCGCAAGGCTCGCTATCTGGTCACGCACAATGGCAGTCGGCAAACCGCAGATCTATCTGTTCCAGGTGTTTCATCAAGCCGCTACAACGTCTACAGATGTACTCACTCGCTGGTGCTTCATTGTCAAGCGCATAGCAAGCATCCTCCTCAAGCAAGCGCCTACGTAAGTCTCGGTGCAGCATCATCGCAATGGCCTATGCTTACATTTACATTATATCCCCCAGTCTTCCTTCTGTACCTCTATTCCTCGAGCTCGTCCGCCAGCTTCTCGATCCGGCAAAGTACAAGGATCTCGGGCTTCCGGCTACCTACCAGGACTTTCCAGCGCAACTGGCAGAGTCTCTCATCCAGAAGGGCGCATTCCAAGACATCCGAAAACATGTACTCGCATTCGTAAGTCTCCTTTCTTCGATCCTAGCTGTGTCTCTGCTAATTGGCGTCGTGCAGCCTCTTAATAGCAAGCCTCTGCCGATCTCTGCAGGCCCAAGCATGGCTATCGCTCTGTCACTCGTGTCTCGCTTGCAAAATACACCGTCATACCATACAGCTCTCTCGCTGTTCACCCAGAATATCCTCTCCATCCCCTCTCTGGCTTCATCCGCCCGACTACCGAATCCATCCCTCAATACTCTCACATCCTCTTCTGGGAACCTTCCCTACTTCGATATACTGGCGCAAATTGCAGAAGCGCACAATAAAGGCAACTCCAGCCAAGCGATCGGTTCAGCGTACCTACTCGCGAATTTGCTCAATATAGGAAAGAACCGTATCATCTCCTCGGTGCAGGCGGCCGCGAAGAGTGCGAGTACTACTGCCGCCCAGCCTGTACCGCTCACTTCCAAGGATCTTGTCGCATTATTAGCAGGATTGCAAGCGTGTTTGGCGAGCGTGCCGAGCGAGATCCTAGCGAACTCCTCGACAAGCTTTGATGGGAAGGGAAAGTCGAGGGAGACCGCTATCGAGATCCCATCAACTGAGATCGATGATCTGGGGGATATTCGGATGTCTGACGCAGGTGCTGGTGGAAGTGTATCATCGGCATCTACAGCCAGATTAGACCCCGCTACATACACTTCCATAAAGACACTCATTTCAGAAACCTTCCTGTCATCTCTTATATCTCTTTCTACTCGATTCTCCGCTTCTAGCCGTCCAGCATTGTCATCCTTCCTCGTAACGCTCCTCCATCGGTGGTCAAGCGAACGCGATCATATCATCAACACCTTAGTCTATTCAGGTTTAGTCGGTGCTGGAAAAGGTCTACTTCGGGAGATCTGGAGAGGCTGGATCCGGTCTTCGGCTTTGGCGAAAGCCATCAGTAGCTCAGACAGCAAGACCGGCTCGAGCGCCACAAATACAATTCTTAACTCCCTCCAAGATCCCAGATACGCAGCGGAATGGCCGCATGTCATACTGTTGGCGGAGCTGTATACACGATGCTTGCTCACGCTCGGAGACGACGAGTTCTTCTCATCAGCTTCTGCAGGAGGGGCAGGCCCGAATGCGGCAGCTGTCAATAGCCGCAATCCGTTGACTATCGATGAAGTCATTGGTCTAAGCTCGCTCTTCAGAAATATTGCATTCGCGCTGTATTGGCAGCCGGAGGTACTCAAGAACGCGAAAACTGGTGCAGACAACAAGGTTGCAGGAACTCCAGTCACTCTGGAAGCACTCAGGAAACTGTCTACAAGGCTGCTTCAGGTTATACATGCCAGAGAGTAAGTATCATCTCTATAAACAATACTTAGACCGGCTTGCTCACAGGACATGTTGCCATCTTTTAGCTCACGTCGCCAATTTACTCCCAACAACCACTGGATCATGACTTCTCAGATGGATCTGCAGTCCTTCATCGAATCAGCCATCTTGGAGGATCAAGCTATTGATAACGATAATGACTCAAGAATGCCATCCCAAGCTGGCGGAGAAGACAGTGATGACGAAGACCTGCCAAGACCACATGCTACTCTTCGTCGAAATCTGCCTAGCAGACGGCAGATGGCTTATCTAAGTCCACGTCTTGGGGTGCTGAACAACAGTATGTTCTACTGTCTCTAAATTCCCAAATCTGAGCCTGTTGGCTAACATATCGTTCTCTGCTGTTTGTAGTCCCCTTCGTGATACCCTTCGAGACGCGAGTATCCATCTTTCAGCAGTTCGTCATGAATGACAGAGCCAGATTAGGTCTGAGCGCGAACAGTCATCGAGGCTTTGACGGACGCAGAGTTGCTGCTGCCGCCACGATCAGACGAGGGCACGTAGCAGACGATGGCTTCGCTACCTTGAATGGCCTGGGCAGCCAGCTGAAGGAGCGTCTGGCAATCCGATTCATCGACCAGTATGGACAAGAAGAAGCTGGAATAGATGGAGGCGGCCTGTTCAAGGAGTTCTTGACGAGCCTTAGTAAAGAAGCTTTCGATATTGATCGAGGTCTCTGGCTCGAGAACGAAGCTCACGAGCTTTATCCAGCTTCGACAAGCTACTCAAGGGATCGTGAGTTCTTCAGAAGATGTCTGTTCCCCTTAATGGCTAATCTTCTGCATAATTGCTTCAGCCTTCTCATTGCAATGGTATGCATTCCTTGGTCGCGTTATGGGCAAAGCGTTATACGAAGGTATTCTCGTCGACGTGCCATTCGCCCCATTCTTCCTATCAAAGTGGCTCGGCCGAGCTAGTGGATTCGATGATCTAGCATCCTTCGATCCCGAGCTATACAGGGGTTTGGTCCAGCTCAAGAACTATCCTGGGAGTGTCGAAAAGGATATGTCACTCAATTTCGCTGTTACAGATGATGGTGAGTCTGCGTTTCAACCGTGACTAGACACTTCGTCTAACACTATGTGCAGACTTCGGCGTTAGTCGCACCATCGAGCTTGTGCCGAACGGAAGCAATGTCGCAGTCACGAACGAGAATCGAATATCCTACATCTACCGTATATCGGACTACCGTCTCAACAAGCAGATTGAGCGGCAATGCTCTGCTTTTTTCTCCGGTCTCTCCGACTTGATAGATCCTAAATGGCTACGTATGTTCAACCAGGTCGAATTGGGTCTGCTGGTCGGAGGAGCGGAGACAGCTATCGATATCGACGATCTCCGTCACAACACAGTCTACTCTCGAGGCTTTGACGAATCTCATCCGTCAATCCAATACTTCTGGAAAGTCGTCAACGATTTCAGCCAGAACGACAAGAAAGCACTCATCAAGTTCGCAACTTCCTGCCCGAGACCGCCTCTACTAGGTTTTGGGCAGCTCAATCCCAAGTTCGCAATCGGAAATGGCGGCAGTGATGAGAGCAGATTACCTAGCGCGAGTACCTGCGTGAACCTTCTCAAGCTACCTACCTACTCTCATCCCGAGACTCTGAAAGCCAAACTCAGAGCTAGTATCAATTCCGGTGCAGGTTTCGACCTGTCGTAGTATCAGTCACAATGCAATTTCGTTATAAGTGTAGCATTACCGTCATAGCAGTAGTAGTTGCAAAGCATGCTCAGCTTCCTCTTCTGCTGACTAACACGCGACTCCATGCAAGTCTTTCGAAAGCCTAGCTGGCTTTTCGCTGCTGGTCAGAGGTGTCTGTCCTCGTCTTCAAGTACCCTCACTCCTGTGTCGCTTGTCTTCGACCATTATGCTCCTCCTGAAACATCAAGGAAAGGCCCGCTTGTGATTTTGCATGGGCTTTTTGGAAGCAAGCAGAACTGGCGTTCGCTGTCAAAATCGCTAGCTCAGAGAACGTACCGTGATGTCTATGCGCTGGTACGCCTCGACGCTTCTCCAGCATCGCACAAAACCTGGCTCAAAAGTCGATTCTTGCTGGCGTTCTGCAGGACCTCCGGAATCACGGCAACAGCCCGCATCATGAAGGCATCACGTATCGTCATTATGCAAAAGATATCTCTGCCTTTTTCGAACGCGAGAAGCTCGAGAAGGTCACTCTGCTTGGACACTCAATGTACGTTGCGAAAGAATCCTCTTCAAGCGATACGGTAATTTCTAACAATTCTCTTCTGTCTGCAGGGGCGGGAAGGTAGCAATGGCGCAAGCACTCATCGAGCCAGACAGCCTGGAGAAGCTTATCGTCGTCGACATCTCGCCGGCAAGGGGAAAGATATCTGCAGATTTCGCAAAGTATACACATGGCATGCAAGAAGTAGACGACGCAAGAGTGAGAAGTAAGAAAGAGGCGGATGTCATTTTGCAGAAATATGAGCCCGTAGGTCCCGTTTTGCGAGATTGCCTGAGTAAGCTGAAGATTACTGTTCACAGAGTCTTCCCATCCGTCAATTCCTCCTCACTAATCTCATACAGGACTCGAAAGAGTCACCATTTCGGATACGACTGCCTCTGAGTATCCTGCTGGAGAGCATCGAGGATATTGGCGACTTTCCATATCTGCCTGAAGACGGTGTGACGTTTACGAAGCCCACGCTCTTCATCAAGGGGTCGGAGAGCAAGTACATTAACTCGAAGAACATGCCTGTCGGCCAAGCGCTGTTCCCGCAAAGTCGGCTAGAGACGATCCAGGGTGTCGGGCACTGGGGTGAGTCCGCCCGTCCTGACTTGCGGAGTAATGACTGAAGGATAGTTGCAGTCCATAGCGAGAAGCCGAAGGAGTTCTTGGATCTCGTCGAGTCGTTCTGTGCCGAAGCGTAAGGCCGATATCGCTTTTGGATGCCTCTGCCGTTCGCGAGCGCCCCAAAAGGTCGCAGAGAGAACTACGTGTGGAGTCATGACGCTGACTACCGCTTCACGATAACGCCCGGCGGCCTACGCAGGCTTTTCAGGGAGCTAGCTGAGGAAGGTGGAGACGCTAAAGAGGGCGATGGAGTGACAGCACATCTCATCAGCTTGGTAGCTGGCTTCATCCCAAGAAGGTCGCTAAGGACAAAGTCGCCTTTGCCCGATTTCTTTTTGAGAGTGACTGGCACGCGGTCGTCGAACTCCGCTGCGCGCTTGTTCTTCGTGGAGTAGGCAGCGGAAGTCTCGCCTGCTTTGAAGAAGCGGAGAAGCATGAGAGGGTGTTTGTCGGGCAATGGGGGCGCAGCTGGGTCCTCTTTGTGGTGCGGCATGACCCTGTAGAATGCGGGAAGTTGTCTAGCCTCGATATCTATTCCTGCTGGGATATTGATCATTGTCTCACGGTATTCGTCCACTGCAACATCGGAGTCGTAGTCCACGTCCTGCTGTACGCTGTCTCGCGGTTCAGAGCTGCCAGAAGCTTGCTTCTTTGTGTGGGAATCACCACTCTTCCTTCTTCTCCCACTGACCTTCTTCTTCCTCCAAGTCGCATCCATCTTGCTCATGCTTAGCTCGGCTTGCAGGACCGACTTTGACGCCTCGAACCCTCCCGCTTGTTCATTGCCATCTTCGCGTAGCAAATTGGCTGCAATAGGCGCAGTCGTATACACTTTGCCGAACGCGTGGTGCGAAGCTGTAAATGGGTTATGTTGGACGGGTAATCGCGGATCGTGCAAGCGGGTTTCGTCCAGCCTGGTAAGATCCGTGATCAAGAGAGAAGGAGGTATCGACTCGTTAGGCAGAGTTTGGATTGCTTCGGCACTATCGTCTTTGACTAGAGGCGCGAGAGCGATCTGTCGCAATCGAAGATAGATGGTGTCCAAGCCTTCGTCGACGAAGAGGGATCGATGCCTATCCATAAAAGCAGGGAAGAAGGGTGGAGAATGTGGAGCGGCCTGGCGCAAGATGTTCCGTGCCTCTACGCACGACGTGTTGCGGAGGTCTGGCAAGAAACTGTCAATCCGCAATACAAGACTGGCGAGCTACTGCACCCACCTATCATCTGTAAACTCGGGAACTTTGCTAGCTTGTCTATGGATCTATCGGTTATCCTCCTGCATCCGCGCAAGGAGAGGATCGAAAGCCTTTCGAACACGTCTGCTGTTTCACCCACGTCTCGCGCAAGAATGGTGACGCTGTTGTCGTCGAGCAGGGAGATATTGTCTAGACGCAAAGCGACCAGTGTCTCTGCCAGACGAGTCCGAATCTTGTACATGTCTTCCGGCGTGAAAGCAGTGTTGGAAAGGTCTAGGAAGGTGACGATGTGAGGAGGTAGGAAGTTGTTGTAGGACTCGAAGATATTGAGAGGCTGGAGCTGAGGCTCATCGTCAAATACAATGCCTTTGAAACACTTGAAGCCAGTAGGTACATCCTGCTGGGTCTGGCAGATGCGCTTCCAGACAGAGAAGGGTACATCATCGCCATAGACTTGCTGTACGCGGGAGACGAGCTGCTTGACGAGGTGCGACGGGATATCGACTTGCGACAGCTCGTCCAGGACTGCTTCTTCGCCTATCTTCGACGCGACCGCGCGTAAACAAGCCTTGACGAGCCCAGACGTCGAGCCAGCAGCTTCGCCATCAGAAATCTTGCTGAGATAGGGCACTATTGGAGCACTAGCAGCCTTTGCGGCGGCCTCCTTGTCGAGAAATTGTCGAGAGATTCGACGACGAGCTGGCGGAAGGACAGCGTCCTTGTGTCCCAGGCCGTCACCAGACAGCTGCCATCCTGACATCGCATCTTTGCTGACATCTGACTTGGTGTTCAGCTTCCTCCTCTTGTGCTTCTTCTGCTGGCCTATCTGCTCCATTTGGAGCTGGCGATACCGCCAAGGATTTTTGGCGAAGAAGAAGTTCTCATTAACCTAGTTACTGTGCCGTATCTGCAAAGTATCGCCCTTATGGGTCTCTTCTGTTTCTCACCGGTTCACCTGCGCCCGATCTTGAGGGGACGGGCCGGCATTTGAAAGGCAATAATCTTGGCCCACAGCCTTTCGAAGCACTCAGTTGCGCCGTACCGCAATGTGGATGCTGTCTCTTTCCCCTGTTTCCTTCAGTTTAAAACGCAGTTACAGCCGAAGATATATCGCAGCAAGCTCAGCCCTTTTCTTATACAAGCTACCCACACATACAAAAGATACAATGTACATCAAACTGGCCCTAGTCTCTGCCGCCTTGATGGCTGGCATTCAATATGCCGCAGCGGCCGACATCGGAGAGTACTCAGGTTTAGTGCCAAGCGGATGCACGAACAAGATGAACGAGGCAGCTATCGATGATCCGCTGGACGTACAGTATTATATGAAGACCTGCTCAGAGGGCAAGACTACAGAGTGAGCCCCATTGACATCCATAGACCGCAGCCGTATCACTGATGTTCTTGGCCTGGCAGTCGCTGCGTAGACTGCGGCAACAGAACCTCCAAATGGTACTGGCACTGCGGTCCAGAGGAGGTTGGCTTCAAGGAATGCGAGGTGAGCGGGTCTCTCCTTTTGCCCTTCAATACCGTATAGCTGATCTGTATACAAGTTCGGCTGTAACGATCAGCCAGACGGAACAACCATAACTTGCTCTGCCGATCCTGGCCTTTTCTGAGCGAAATGAACTGAGCTGAGCCGTTACCTGACTTTCATTCTGCCCGTCTTACGGTGATGTACGAAGACGAAGAAGCATACATGAGCTACAATACTCTCTCAACTACTGCCTCCCCTGACGCGCTTTCAGTGAAAGCCGCAAGGCTTGTGTCGCGGAAGATACTCCCTGCTCGTCGCAAACCGGCTGAAAATCCCACGGACCCTAAGCGTTTCAGGCTCATGACCATATATCGGATGCTTGGCTACTGTCCTCCCGAGACTGGGACAGTTGCGCATGAGACTGAGCCCGATACCCGGTAGATGAAAGGGGACCTGGCTCGGTAGCGGCTGACTGATGAATTTTGGTGTCGCTATCTTTACTGCTCGACAACATCACAACCTGGCTTCTGCTTCACTACGTCTACAAGACACCTTCAACTGTCTGAACATCCGCAACTTAGACCTTAGCCCACATAGAAAGACACCCCTCGCAGGTCCAGCAGCCACGATGCTCTGTAGCTTTTCAAAGATGCTCTTGGTATCAGCAGCTCTGCTGGCTGCCACTCACCTCTGTGCAGCGACCGATGATGACCAAGTTCAGAACTACTCAGACTGGGTACCAAAGGGCTGCACCAACAAGATGACAGAGTCGGTATTCGAGGACGAGGACGACGTTCAGTACTTCTATAGGACTTGTCAATGCAAGGGCAACGGCAATACCTGCAACCTGCGTTCACGGATCAGACTGAGTTCATGGAGTAAGTACTAATATTCTCGCATCGGGAAGCTACCCTGACAGTATTCTTGTGCTGCAGCCGCTGCGCTTGGTGCTCAGAGAAGGTACAAGGAGGATTCCCCGGTGGTAATCCTACTGCGTATTGGCATTGCGGTTCGGGTGGAAGCATCGGCTTAGAGAGTGCAAGGTAGGTGATCTTTATCGTATCGTTCAAGCGTCAAGCTGATTTTGCTGACATCAGAATGGCTGCATCGACAATGCAGACGGGAAGACCGTTACTTGCAATAATTAATGCTTTGATTGCCTCGGCAAGCTCGCGTGCATGTTGTACAATGAGTGTAGCTCTTGTACTTTTACGTGTAACCGAACATACAGATTAGCCCTCCAATGCAGGCTCTTGCACTTAGGACTATTATGTAGTAGGTCTGCAAGCCGTCGAACCTGAACAATGCTTTGACTCCGGCTTCAGTTAAGCACCAGTCATCTGCCTTTCTACGGAGCGCCTTGGCTGTCAGTCTTGCCTTGCGCAATCAATTCTCAATCATGCCCTCCAACAAATCGCATATCATTCAGCTGAATTTCCCAAGTATCATGTGTTCTCAAGAGCATGGCTCTCCACCGGATCCGTGGGGATTTCAATTCTCTTCCCGCTTGAACTGCACAAGCGATGAAGGACATCAAGCGCCATCTGAAAGGGACGCGGGTCAAAGCAGGCGGCCGTATGTCCTTTCGCATTACTGATTGACTAGAATGTAAAAGCGTAGCCGCTCTGCTACAGCTGACCTCTTCTCTTACCGACGCAAGCTGCATCCAGAAAAGCACAGAAGCCTAGGCGCAGGCTTTGCATAGTCGACACCCACCCCATTCACGAACTCCAGCAGCTACCATGATATCCACCCTCCTCAAGATGCTCCTAGTATCGGCAGCCTTGTTAGCTGGTATTCGGCTCTGCGACGCGACCGAGGCGGAACAAGCTCTATACTATTCTGACTGGGTCCCTAATGGGTGCAGCAACGAGATGACAGAGTCTGTCTTTGAAAACGAGAACGACGTTCAGTACTTCTATAGGACTTGTCAGTGCAAAGGCGGCAACACTTGCAATTTGCGAGCGCAGTCCCAAACGGAGTTCAAAGAGTCAGTAGGTATACCCCATACTGACAACCTCGTCCTGACAGTACTCTTTTTTTTACCAGCCGCTGCGCACAGTGCTCAGGCAAAGTGCAGGGTGGTTTCGTGGATGGCTACCCGACCGCGTACTGGCATTGTGGCTCGGGAGGACGCATTGGCTTCAGGGAGTGCAAGGTAGGTGTGCTTTACCATGCTGCTAACCTGACTAGCTGAGATGCATGTATAGAACGGCTGCGTCGATAACCCAGATGGAACGACCGTTAACTGTTATAACTGATTCTTCGTTCCCGCTTTTCACTTCGATACGATCCTGTACAGTAACTCCAGCTTTGCAATTGCACGCTTCCCGCCTTGCTTTGAGCCTTGACATCTCAGAGGCTGCCCTTGCCCTCACCACTATCAGCCGGCCTGCGGGATGTCAAACTTGAATAATGACTTGATTCAGGTAGAAGCAGAGATACCAGCAACTACGACAAAGCTGAATAAGTAGTCTGGAATCGACAGAGAATCAACCTCCTCTCGGACGTCTTCGCGGCTGTGGGCGAGGGCGAGATTGATCTGCCTCGTGCGTTTACTTAGCAATGTGATGAAGTATGCTGGATCTCATGCTTCTACTCTGCAGAAATCTGCGTGGTCGGGTCGCAAAGCTCCGGCAAGTCGAGTGTCCTCGAGAACATAGGTGAGGGCGACGTGCAGACTTGAAAACCGGGCAGCTGGCTGACACATAGCTTCGTACGTTTGTAGTTGGCCGTAGCTTCCTGCCTGTGAGCTCTGGCGCTTCCACGTCCCATCAAAGTGGTATCGTCGAAAGGTTCTAACGCCCAATTCACAGCGAGGTCAAGGCATCGTAACGCGCCGTCCGCTGGTGCTTCAGCTCGTCCATATACCATCCGAACGAGACCGTCTTCCTACTGCAATAGGCCGCGACCGCGAAGAGCCGGGACACGAAGCAGCTGAAACGTCGACAGCAGCAGCCTCGAAAAGCGCTGTACCCGCAAAGCAAGAGTATGGCGAGTTCCTACATACGCAAAGCAAGCGCTACTACGACTTCAACGAGATTAGAAAGGAGATAGAGGCTGAGACGTAGGCTTCCGCATCAAGTCGTACTGTCCCGGCAACAGACTAATAACTCATATCTGCATCAGCCTTCGCATTGCTGGATCAACAAAGGGTATCTCTCGCCAACCTATCCACCTCAAGATCTACTCCACCGAAGTCCTCAATCTCACGCTCGTCGACCTGCCTGGTCTGACCAAGGTACCCGTGGGGGATCAACCAACAAACATTGAGGTACAGATAGAACGACTCGTACGCGACTATGTCGAGAAGCCCAACTGCATCATCTTGGCCATATCGCCGGCGAATGTAGATCTGGCCAATTCAGACTCCCTTAGACTGGCAAGAAAGCTTGATCCGCAAGGTCGCCGCACTATTGGGGTGCTTACAAAGCTGGATCTTATGGAAGCGGGAACGAACGCGTTGGATATCCTAAATGGCAGGGTCTACCCTCTGAAGCTTGGGTTCATCGGTGTCGTGAACCGGTCGCAGCAGGAGATTATCGGTAACAAGTCGATGGAGGAAGCGCTGGAGGATGAAATGCAGTTCTTTAAATCGCATCCGGGTTATCGGAACATCTCGCATCGAATGGGCACGCAATATCTCGCTCGCACGTTGAACCAGGTGAGATAGAGTACTATATAGAGTGATCAGGCTGAACTGAGCTCTATTGCGTTTAATAGGTCCTCATGCACCATATTCGGGACAAGCTGCCGGACATGAAGGCACGACTTAACACGCTGATGGGCCAGACACAGCAAGAACTCAATGCATTTGGCGGCGCCGCTTTTATGGGAGATCAACATCGAGGCTCTCTTATTCTCACCCTCATGACGCAGTTCGTGCGAGACTTTGTATCCTCGATAGACGGAACATCCTTCGAAGCATCAACAAAAGAGCTTTGTGGAGGTGCACGTGTCTATTACATCTTCAACGACGTCTTTGGACATGCCCTCGAAAGCATCAATCCTACTAGCAACCTCACTACATCCGATATCCGGACGGCCATTCGCAATTCGAAAGGCCCGCGGCCAAGCCTTTTCCTGCCAGAAGTTGCTTTCGAACTCCTCGTCAAGCCTCAAATCAGACTTCTAGAACCTCCCAGCTTGAGATGTGTCGAGCTGGTCTATGAAGAATTGATGAAGATCTGCCATAACTGTACCAGCAAGGTCAGATACACATTCCGTAGCGAAATTGTTTAAAACGTGCTGAGTACCATATCATCATTCGCCAGGAACTGCAAAGATACCCTCGATTGCATGCGCGGCTTATCGAAGTCGTCTCGGAACTTCTGCGCGAGCGACTAGGTCCGACTACCGAATACGTACAAAGCCTCATCAGCATTCAGACAGCCTATATCAATACCAATCACCCAGGCTTCCGAGCTGGAACACAGGAATATGCGCGTCAGAAAGCAGCTCAGAACGCGCAACCGAAGCCGAAGAGCGTCCTTGATTCGAAGAGAATGCCAGACGGTCATATCGAAGAATTATCAGAGACAATGGGAACATCATCTCAGGATGGAGAAAGTGATGGTGGCTATCCTACGCTAGGCAATGGGCGGCCGGCTGGTCGTCCATCGAATCCTGCTGTCGACCGCGAGATCAACAAGCACCGTCAACCATCGCACAGCCAGCATGATCGGAAGTCATCCATGTCATCCAATGCTACAGCATCGAATAGTACAGTCAACAGCGCGCTTTACGGCGGACAAGCTGGATCGAGCAGAGCGGCCTCAAGTACGCACTTACAGCCCAATGCATATATGAACTCGTCAGCAGCAATGTCCAGCTCCAACCCCAAAGACTCTTTCCTCAACTACTTCTTTGGCGGCGCAAGCCTAGCTGGTGGCTCTTTGGTCAACAACGGAGGATCCAGCAGAGACAGGAACACCAATCTACCCGACTTAGGTGGTAGCAGAGAGAATCCATTGATGGGAAGGAAAGGTCATGAGGGAGCTGCAGCAGCGTACGACATGAAGAGTCTGGACAAGCATCTTGATGCCGATCAGCTGCCGAATACCTACTCTGCACCGAATGGACCAGTACAAGATCAAGACGAGATGGCGATCGAGCTCATTCAATCCCTCATCGCAACCTACTTCAGCATTGTCCGCCAGACGATTCAGGATCTGGTTCCCAAAGCTATCATGCATCTTCTCATCAATCATTCCCGCGAAAGCGTTCAAAATCGCTTGGTCGCTTCGCTATATAAGGAAAATTTATTTGAGGACCTGCTGTTCGAAGACGAAGGCCTAACAGCGGAACGAGCGAGAATCAAGGCATTATTGGATTCATACAAAGAGGGTTTCAGAGTAAGTGCTACATCACTGAGTCTGAGAGAGAACCCGACTGATGATATTACTCTGCAGGTTCTGAGTGACGTACTGTAAAATGTAGAATAAGCGAACATCAACCGCTCAAAGCGATGTACACGAAACCGCTCCCTGCTTGATTAAGCACTCCTCATACTGATGGTTCGTTTGCATGGAGAGTGAATCGATGGCTCGCAGCTCCTCACAATTCCATATGCGTTATCGTTTCCCTTTCTATCGCGGCCTCAGGATAGATCCTGCAGAAGCTGATTAACACAAATACACTGGCACTTTCTCACTTGAGTCTGAATCCGATACAATGCAAGACCCTTTGTAAGACTTAAGGCACCGCACCGACTACTGGCCTCCCACTGGACAACTCGCTCCGTGATCGTTCGATACCTGCCAACCCACGCAGGCAAGCTAAAGGAATGGGCCAATCCTTTGGCAAAGTGCACGAACAAGGCGGAGTGCGCTTGACTGTGTTACAGTGCCTGATTGCCAGTGCACTGATTCATCAGTGCAGAAATATGTTCGCGACAAACCGAGACACCGCAACAGTCGATTGTCTGGCAAACGCAATGAGGAGCCGGTACTCTACGAAGAGAGGTGTGTAAGGTGCAACAAGTCAGTTATTGCACTCTATACGCTCATGTCATCGATGCACATGCAGAATGTTTGTCCAGGTATCTAGGCACCACAATAGACTCAGTGAAATCGGTGTATTGCGGAGGGTGCCGCACCAAGAGGAACAAAAAGAAAAGAAAGCAAAAAACGAGCGCGAGTGCACAGAACGCAAACACGCAGTTCGATCGGGAATACGGTGCCCGAGACCACAAGCCGAAAACCACTTCCAGAAGGGTAGTTACGTAACCAGTCGATGCGTTTATATCCATGGCCAAGCAGAATGAAACGACACATCAGACATCTGCCGGCTGCGGCGGTTCTTGATCCCGTGGCTCATTTGAGAGGCCCAGTGCTACTGCTATGACCAAGTACTCTGCTACATCGATGCTGAGCTTGTGAAGTCCGCCAGGCGCGCTCGACGGTTCCTGGTTGAGGTAGTCCCTGAAAGTCGAGCTTGTTCACCTGATAGCTGGCATGTCATGTCGCAAACGTGTACTACGGCACGCCAGATCGTCCCTCTAGCTTACGCTGAGTCGGCTACAACTCCCCGATCATGACCTCGTATTGTCTAAGCCAGACAATGCTTCGCTTATGAACCAGACGATACCAGCGGTGAGGCCCGAGCATGCCACTCCGACTACGATAGACGAGTCCATCAACGTAGACAGCGCCACGCTCCTGCTGACCATTTCGGCGCTCTTGAGGAGGTAGGTCTCGAGGTGTAGCTGATCTGAGGGCAGAACATCACGCCACACCAAAGAGAGAGCCATGAAGAAGAGCTTTGTGATTGAAGAGAATGCTAGAGCTTGCGAAATGACTGCCAGACTGAGTAGGGATCATCAGGTAAAGCAGCGTGGTAGATGGTACTGAGCCCTGTACCTCGGCCGAGGTAATCCTTGCAGTTCACTCCAGCAAGTCGTGAATAGACATACTGAAACATGCCAGAGTATCGTTTCTGTGTGCGGCGGGTGAGCTAGCGCCGTTGGTATCCTGAAGACAGAACGCATACCCAATATCTGCTGGAAGATGAAGTGCAGAGTGAGGTCCGGTGATCCACGTTGCAGCACTGAATGGCAGGATATACATTAAATCAGTCGTAGCCAGACCGCTTATCCCACGAATCTCTGACCTTGCATCGACCAGCTCAGGTCTAGGAGATCGCTTTCAGCACATATACTCGAGCACCACATCACAGGCTACCTACACGTCTGAACGGAAAAGATCGCCAGGCTGAGTCTAAGCGAGCCCATCCTCCTCTTCTTGCCGCTCGCAAGCCGCATTTGGCCAGTCTGACCAGATGCATTACAATTATAGAGGAGGTGCCTGTATACGGAGGGCTTCGCGAGCAAGAGGTCTATGAGGAGGAGGGTAGTCGGGTGTTCGATGTAAGTATCGACGAGACGATTGCATCGCGGCTATACGTGACGGACTAGATCAGCTTCGACGTAGATTGTATTAGTATGGCCAGAATCGCGCACGCAGCTTGATAGATCGTATTCCGTGCGACCGCGTTTGATGATGAGGGATACTGCCTTGAAGCCGCAGTGGATGCATCGGAGGTTGTTCGCATGGCCATCAGTAGTCGCAGTATCGTTAGCATCAGGCATGATCAGTCAGATTATTCGAGCACATGGAGAGGATCGATAAGGGCCGAAAGCATCGGATCATCGTCAACAAGCTTGCGACTTTCTTTCTTTTGGTTTTTATGATCCATAGCGGACGTCTTTGCAGCTGGATCCAACGCTGAGCTGCTGCTGCCATGCCTCGTCGTCCTGATCTGACATCCGAGCCATCGGCGGGAAATGCACCAAACCTCATGCAAGGAGCTATCGACAATGTGCCCAGATCCAGCGGGAACAACAAGCAAGCAGAAAGAACAGAGTCGCACGACGACGACGAGCAAGATGATACTTCAAACAACGAAAGAACAGCCTTGCTTCGAGGAGGAAAGTCCGCTTCGTCATCTTCGGCATCAGCAAGCAATCTGGCAAGCAAGACGTTCGCAACCTCCTCAGACTCTGTGGAATTGACGTATATGATGCCTACATAGCCATGGTATAAGCGGCCATCACCCTGGTATATCCATATCCACTTAACATGCTTTGCCCTCGGTCGGTAATCTGTAACTTGGATCTTCCGTTAGAGCAGTTCACTGATATGCCAATGATTGGTATCTGAATAGGGATGGGCATGGTAGCGGCGCCCAGGCTAGAACTCTTCACCCAGGTCATCTGCCAGCAGATCAATCAAGATGCGATCGCAGCACACCTTCCTATGCTCTTCCTCGATCCACAACAGTGTAGACACTCTACAACGGTCCAGAAGAGGGTTGCGCAGCTCAATCTCTTCCTCCAGCTTATTATGGGCATTCTATGCATCATCACTACCTCTTTCTGGGGAAGCATGTCAGATAGATATGGCAGGAAGAAGGTACTCATCCTCAACATGCTCAGTTTCGTGCTTGGCGACATAGTCCTCGTGACTGTATTCACCTTCCCCGATCGCGTCTCGTACTTCTGGCTTCTGATCATGCCCGCTTTCGAGGGTTTATTTGGCGGCTATGGAGGTAGGCAGACGTCTCACCGCATGGCTCCACGATGTACTAAAGGGCTTGCATGTTTCAGGCGGCCAGAGTATCATGTCTGCCTACGTAAGTTTGGCAGATACATGATTTGCTGTCACTAGCTAAGATTTTTTTTGGCTACAGATCGGCGACTGCACTGCATCAGGTTCGCGAGCTGGAACCTTCTCGCTCATGACCGGATTGCTATTCGGCGGTATCGCAATCGGACCCGCATTAAGCTCGGTCCTGATTCAAGCGACCGGAACGACCTTAGCGGCATTCTATGCTGTACTAGGTCTGCACTCTGTACAAGTACTCTACACTATCTTCATCATGCCTGAATCGCTCGGCAGAGACAAGCAAGCAGAAGCTACGCGAAAAGCACACCAACGTAAGCGAGAGAAGGAGGACCAAGCGAGGATGCACGCTTGGGAGACGCAAGGAGAAGGATATCCAGCCATCAGAAGGATAGGAGACATTGTCAAGCGGACGCTGAAACCTCTGACGGACATCTTTGCGCCGATCGCATTGCTGGCGCCGAGGAGAACATCTTTAGGCGGACTAGACTGGTCACTCCCTCTGGTCGCACTCGCAAATGCGCTCTACTCGATGATGGTCGTAAGTCGTGATTGTCTCCAGTATATGCGCCATCACGCTGATATACCGATTGGCAAACAGTCCATCTATTCCGTTAAGATGCAGTACGCTCAGTTGAAGTTTGATTGGACAGCTGTCGAGCTTGGCAATCTGCTCTCGATTGTAAGCGGTATTGCTTTCGGGAAAACCTTGCACAGCTGACCTAATCTCTGCTATAGATGGGTGTCGTTCGTATAGTCGCTCTACTGGTCATCATTCCCCTGGTGGTCAAGCTCGTCCGAAAGCCTCATCTTGAGCCTCTGCGAGACCCACCTACCAGCATGCCCGGCGCGGCTGCCGCTGAGTCTGGAATCAGCGCTGATGCCGGTCTGTCGGGCTTCTCGCGAGCGGAAGATGAAGAGTGGGACAAACACAAGGCTGAGCATCGCGCTGTACATGATTACAGTAAGTGCTACGCCCTCCGCCTCCACATGATGGCGTTCTAAGTCGCAACCTCTCGCAACAGAGTTCGACCTTTACTTGTCAAGATTCTCGATTCTCATTGATATAGCAAGCTACGTCGATCTCATCTTCACTACTACAGCTGGCCACTTTATGCTCTGCGTGGTCGCGCAAAGTCTAGGATCGGGCGCAAATCCGTAAGGCCAACCATGCTTTCGCATATTGACCGCTACTCTGACAGCTTATTCTCATCGCAATAGGGCATTGCAAAGTCTCGCTCTGATGTTCGCAGATCCGGCCGAAACGGGTACCCTTATGGGCGCTATGGCTGTATTTACCATCCTGTTTGCCCAAGTCATTGGCCCGCTCTTGTTCAACGGCGTCTTCGCGTAAGTCTCGCCCGCATGACCGCAGAGCTGCCGTGCGATCACATTCTGACGTCTCTTTCGCGATAGTGCGACTGTCGACACGTTTCCTGAGGCGTTCTTTGTCTTGGGAGCCAGTATATACATGCTAGTCTTCATCACTCTCTTGGTAGTGCGCGTACGACGTCCCAAATGGAACGGCTATTCGGAAGCAAGCAGTAACATCGAGGCTGTTGAGAGTGACATTCTATCGGTAGATCCATAGGCTACGTAATTCTCATTTAAATATCCTCAACTGTACGAATGTGGACAATCAACAAGCATAAATTGCTGTACGCTCGATTCACGATCTCCATAGCTCGGGGCTTCGACTTATGTCCTGCAAGGTAGTACCTAGATACTCGTAATCCGAAAGTTCGTTGTAGATTTGGGCTGTATTTTAGCATCAGCAAATATGCATGACAAATATACGAGGCATCACACACCGCATATTCGGACCCAGAGCTTATCATCGTATACAAAGACGATGGTTGCGCATGAATAGTCGTCCATCAGAATCCACGTTATCTTGTCAGCTACTTTGTCCATGTCGCAAGCTGGAATCTCGACAGGCGGTTGTACTCGTATGTTGGCCTGTGAGTGATGGAGGTCAGCACTTGTGCCTACAGACCTATAATAGCCATTCCTACTCACCATCGAGGCTATCAACCTGCTCTCCTCATTCTGCATGACTTCGGTTTTGAGGATTCTAGCTATGGTATTTGCGCCATCTACTGCAAGGTCGTGACAATACGCAAAAATACGATCCTCCCCTCCGCACTGTATCCGAAAATCGAGGGCTGGTGATTGTCTTGCTCAGCATTCGCTACGAGCGTGCGCAATGGAGAAGTATCACCTGTAGGTAGAGACAGTATACTACTGACGTCTTGCGTGCCGGTGTATGAGAAGTCAGCATCGAACGCTGACGAGGACTCTATCGTTTTAGGTGTCTGTGAAGAAACGTATCCGAAAGAGGTTGGAACTGATCCGGTGAGAGTCAGCCCTGTCCTGTCACTGATAAATGCTCCTCACATGTCTCTATCAAATGATGGTTGCTAACACGTTGGTCAGCGTGGGAGGATAGCCTTGAAAAGCTCATGTCATACTTACCGCGCAGGTACCTGTGAAGAGCGTCAATAGGTGAACTTGTCATGAGACTGGAGTAAGACCTACGTAAAAGACTGCTAAACTTCGCGTCGCAAAACACCATTTGTGAGCGTTAGAGACCCAAAAGTCTGGATCCGCTTTCTCTAGATCGACCGGCATCTGTCCCATGAGATGTGCAGCATCGACCAGACTGAGTATGTCGTATTCCTTGAAAAGTGCACATATCTCAACCCAGGGCATAAGCACGCCTGGCCGAGAGACTATGGCATCCAGCAAGCCTAGGTGAAGCCGTTCATTTGGACTGAGGGTCGCCAATGTCTCTCTTATGACTTTCCGCGTTGCTGCGAGTATTGCATGTTTCGATTGCGGAAGGACAAAGTCGACGGGTATGAGGCGAATCCCCAACTCGTTATAGTGGTCTCGCAGGTAATAGAGGGTGTTGAGACAGGCGCCATATATGGCACCAGGGAAGTAGACTGCGGTGAAATCAACGTTTTGTAAATGAACGAGCAAGGATCCGGGCTGCTCACGTATGCAATCGCCTTTCTGCCAGCGTAAGCTTCGTAATACAATGTTGACTCCAGTCGTGGCATTGAGGACGCTAATCAGAGATCATCGGATCATTGAGATTGATGTACGATCTGCGGAGCACCTACAAAGCGACGTTCGTGCTGGCGCAATGGAGATAGTCTGCGACACTAGCTTTCACATTTGGCAATTCTTGATAGATAGTCCGACGGAACAGTTTATCGGGATTTCGTTCGGCCTCGGCTAGAAGCACAAGTCAGCCTCGTAGTTGAGGGTTCACGAAGGCTACCCACTTAGCCATTTCTGACGGGCAGCCATCACAACTTTCGGGGAAGCACCGACACCTCCATGATTGAGATTAATGAAGCCTGCTTCGAATTCGAATTCCTCGTCCCGCATCGCGTGTCCGAAATGGGGCAGATTGTCGTTTCTCGCTTCATGCACCTGAGGTACAAGCGTCAGGTGAGACTGGAGTCATTGTAGAATACGACTACCGACTATCTTGCCATCCATCTGTCTTCGCTTGTCGACCTCTGCGTATTCTTCGGGATTGGACTGGCCGCCTACCCAGAGATGGGCTTTGTCCCGCAAAAATTCCGCGTAAGACCATAGTTTGGGCTCCAGCATTCGAATGTCTGCAGTCCATAGATATACATATGCGGGGACCGGGTCTGAAGGCGACTCGTTCGCTAGAGTTTCTGAGCGGGAGGCTTTGCGGAAGAGTGACAGGGGCTGAACCTGGGCTTCCGCTCGAAAGTATTCCTTTGCAGATGGCGAAAATATGTCAACGTCTAAGAGAGTCCTCAGCCTCCGCGAACCTACATCGCCTTCGAATGTGTCCAGAAAGCCGATGTCCGATCTTGTAAGGCCTCTTACCACGGTGCCGCGAACACTCGCCTCATCATCAGAGAGACTGCGAGCCATCACGCTGCGACCTTGCGAAGCTGGAATAACAGCCGGATAGTCCACGCCCTTGACGTGATGACGGGTGTGTTCCTGCGCAACAAGCATGGGTCAGGTGAGAGACGTGATATGAAGGACAGAGACGTCAGTAAGGAGGGAAAGGAACCTTGAGGACTGCGTCTGCGAATTTCAGGTGGTCATGCGAAGTTCCGATAACGCGACACAAGATGTCAACGTTCATCAGAGTTCCTGCAGCGAGAGCTTCAGTAGCTGTCACTATTTTCACTTCTTTAGCAGTCTGTACCGTAAAAGAAGCAGACGAAGCTGCCATCTTGCGACTTCGACATTGTTCGGTCCCGGCTAACTGTCGATACGAATGGGTCGCCGTGCGCAAGCCAATGCCAGAACCTTGAATTGGGCTGTTCGCCAGGTCTTCCAGCCTGTCTACACTGAATTGGCACCTCCCAAATCCACTGCGAACGCGAACGACGATGATGGGCGAAGTCAAGAGATTCTGATTTCCACGCAAGTCGAAAGCCCGGCGCAGCCATCTCAGAACAGCTTAGGGAAGCGCAAGCGAGTAGAGTCCTTACATGATGACTCTGCTGCGATATCTGGACAAGAAGAGACCGGTCATGTCGAAACGCGATACAAAAAGTCGAACCTCCCACCGGCGCTGAAGAAGTGTAGGCTATCTGCTATCATATCCTTCCACTCACCCAGCTGATCTGATGTTGCCTGTAGATTGGTCGGTCACGGCAGCCAAGCCAGTCTCTCTACGCGAGCTGAGATCATGTTTTCAGGTCGCAGCGCTATCGACTGTTTTCCCGCTATGACGAAGGCATAGAGATGGACTATGATGGTACTGCCTCCCTGCTCTGCTCTATAGCCGCTTATTGACCTGCTTTCAGGCTGGTTCAGCGTCACACCTGAAAACATAGCTGCCCAAATAGCAGAGAAGTGCAGGTGGGCTGGCTTAAATATTTTGCATGTGTCACTACTGACCTGATTTGTGTAGATGCGGTACGGTCGTCGATGCCTTCTGCGGAGTCGGAGGCAATGCAATCCAGTTCGCGCTGACATGCGAGAAGGGTGAGCATGCACTTTGTACATCTTACTACCTGCCTGACCATGTCACAGTCATAGCGATAGATACCTCAGCGACCCGCCTCGCGTGTGCACGGGCAAATGCCAAAATCTATGGTGTCGAAGAGAATATCGAGTTTATACAAGCCGATTTTGTGGAATGGGTAAAGTCCCGCACAGATGCATCTAAGTCTCAAGAGCCGATAGATGTAGTCTTCATGTCGCCGCCTTGGGGAGGAATCGACTATCGAGTGGAAGAGTCGCCCAAGGAGGGGATACCTTCTACTCAGTCTTCAAGCGCATACTCGACATACGGCCTTTCAAAACTAGCACCTCTACACGGTAAAGACCTCTTCGACCTGGCGAGAGCTTTGACACCTAACGTGGCATATTATCTGCCACGCAATCAAGATATCCATGAAGTTGCAAGCCTAGTCAGCGAGAACGAGAAGGTTGAAGTCGAGGAGGAATGGATGGGTTCGAAACTGAAAGCATTATGCATTTACTACGGAGAACTAGCAGCATCTAGCTGAACAACGCATCTTTCGAGCTGAATTTAAACGATAAAGTGGGATACAGAAGATTGAAGGAGAATTAGGAACAAGCTGCTGTAGTGTTGCAACGACAACTTCTGTCACATAGGCTGTTACATCTCTGCTAGCTTGAACTAAACATATTACTTCTTTCTACCAGCTTTGGTAGTTGCACTGTTTAACTTGGACTTTGTCACGTAGACGTGACACTTATGAGCGTGCTAAAAGCAGAATCATCAGCACGCAGACCGAGGTTAGTCAACTGTGAACAAGCAGTCTTACCTTATACCAAAGGGCGGGAATGCGATGGGAGGCGCCTTCGGATACATTCTGACGACGAGTGGTATAGGTAACCCAGGTGTTGCACTGATGGCACAGACCCTCGGTTGAGCCCTCGTCTTCATTGAGTCGAGTTTGGCGGGGAGCAGCAAAATAAGTTCCGGATACAGATGAAATGCCGTGTGAGAACTGCTTGTGATACCTATGTGCCACTGTCAGCTAAACGCGTACCTCCATGAGAATAGCTATCGAAGACTTACCAGAACGCACTGTTCTTGAGTTGCAACCACTTTCCAGGGTCACACATGTCACAGAAGCCCTCTTTGGAGGCGGCGTTGCCTCTAACCCAGAGCGGGGTATACAGGTCTTGCTCGAAACGGAGCTTCTGTTGACGGGCGCCATCGCCTGGGCTCTCAGTGTTATCGGTGAGCACAGGTAAGGATCGGATGCCGCTGAATGTTGGAACTGCTATAAGTGTGTGGGAAGAGGTACTTGCGGTAGCGGGCTGAAGTGGACTGGGAAGTAACGAGGAAGAGGGCATGTACCGATTTGCGGCCAGCACAGAGGGCATCTGCTGTTGATGTGGAAGGTACGGCTCATCTTCAGGGAGGTCGACGTAGTCGGTTTCGCTGTCCGAGTTGGCCTTGATTGCGAATGTTGTCTGAACCGAAGGAGTTATCACGTAGTCTGAGGTTCTGGCTTCCTGTGCCTCTTCATCCTCCTCGCTGTCGAGGTCGTCCGATCCTCCCACTTCAGGACGTACTGACGCTATTGGCGATGACAGTCGACGATAATTGCTAGGTCGAGCCATAGTTTCGGGACGAAGGTGAAGATTGAGACCCAAAGCCGGCTGAACAACGCTTGCTGCCGTTTCATGGTGTGCGTTTTCACTCGTTATACTCGAAGGTGGGCCAGCCTTGATGGGAAGCTTCTCGGTCTCGACTATCGCTTCGAGCCGAGGACGTTTGCTTCCAAGATCGATAGACACTGTCCTAGGATTGTTTCTCACAGGAAACAGCGGAGTAGGCTTCGCAAAGGATGATACAGGCTGGTCCGAATATTGGAAGGACGGCATGAAGTTACGCGGATTGCTGGGAACTGGTGTTGTGCCGTATTGGTCGATGTACTGACGCTGCGTACCATAATCAAGCTCGGCAGCTTGGTAACTTCTCTTGCCAAGCGAAGAAGGCTGTGGCCCCATCACCGAAAAGTAATCCGAGGGAATGCCCGTGTTTCTGGAGAATAGAGGAATAGTGTCGTCGGGCGAAACTGGAAGGGACGACTCGACTGTGGAGGTACTCGCTCGACGAGACTGACAGTCCTCATCGACCATCAGCCAGTTAGGCACCTGCGCGACTTCGGCAGGATGATCGAGTCCTGCCATGTGCTGCTGCCACTGCAGGGCGCTTGCTTCTTGACTCGATTTGGGGATTGCGAAGGTAGCAGGGTAGCTGTTGCGACGGAAGTGTCCATCGGCGTGAAAGGTTGGCTGAGGAGGTGCGCGGATGTCTTGCTGTTGGTATTGCATGCTGAGCGTATTGAGAGCGGCAGGGAGGCTTCCATCTTCTTCTCGTTTCAATGGATCGACGAAGGCGTAAGAACGCTCACCTGAAGGGCTCTGAAAGCAACGCGATTCAGCATATATTCAGAAATTTCAGCAGCGTTACTCACCCAGTGGCTATAGACAGTGCTTGCCATTGAATCCATGCGAGCATGTCCATCGTTCCATCCGCAATACCTGAGCGGCGAGCCCATCTCAGACTCTTCATTTGCTCCCCTGACATTGCTCGCCAGGACTGACGATACAAGCTTGACAGGGCTGGAGTTGCTGTTCGATCCGGGCCAATATGGCAGGTTGATCAGGGTGTTTGTGCCGTGAGATGGGAGGTATACTGGAGACTGCTGAATTCGCTGAGATGGGTTGTGAACGAAGGCCGAATGCTGGACTTGCTGTACATTGCCGTACGGCGAGGGCAACGCATGCACCAGGCTGTACTCTTGTTGATGATAGACGGGAGACTGATGATAGGAAGGGGTACCAGCATAGGCCAGTGAGCCTTGCCAAAGCTTTACGCGCTCCGGCGGACTCATGTGCATGTTTTGAGAAACAAGAGCCTCTGCTCCTCCGTGACCGGAATTGTTGTTATGCATGAAGGACAGTTGCGTAGATAGATGGGCAGCTCAAATATAGCATGAGCTTGTTAGAGTTGATGAAATCGCCAGCCTGGGTCGAGTCCCTTACACTGGATGTGTCTCGAAGCGGGCTGAGGTTAGATGTCAAGATGAAGAGAGATCAGAGTGCGTTGGAAGTAGACATATTGCCTCTCGATTCCAGCGCCAGGACATGCGCTGGCGAGTTGACGTTTTCAGGCGGCGAATCCCCCCTTGGACACGACGTCGCTGCCCAGGGGTTCTTCCCAGGGGGCTAGAGGGGGAGACGCGGCCAAGCAGACAGACAGGATTTCGACAGAGATTGGTGATGTACAACTTGCTTCCTCTCTCAACCGCAAAAAGAATAGTACGGCAGCCTGAGAGTGTTTTCATCAGATCTGGAGGCAGAAGGGCAGGGAAGCGCGGAGGGGGATGGCTTCGGCAGTGGAGGACGGCGATACGTGTGATGTGGATGTGCGATGCGGTATCAGCGGGCTTAAGGTCTGGACAGCGCCTGTCTGTCATTTTCATTAAAGGCCTGTCGTCCAATAAACGTCGACCCGCAAACTGTAAAGTTCGCAGCGAGTAACTGGCGATCCACATCGACATTACCTTCTGCAGTGGTTGGAGTATTATTCAATGCATCTCAAGAACTCTCAGCTGTCGTACGATGGGTCTAATGCATCTTATATCGGAAAAGGCACAAGCGATAACGTTTAGCGTTGTGGTGCCTGAAAAACAAGGTTGCACTTTCCAAGACGAGTTTCCATCCGAGCCTAAGGCTGAGGCTGCTATTTTTCAGCTTCAATGTTCTGTATAAGTTACCTGTGACACTCTAATAATGAGCTGCCATGCTGCCACATAGCTATGACTGCCGTCGAGATATGTACACATCGTTGACGAGGTCGAGTACAGTGCAATGATTTGTATACGACCATATGCTACGAGTATCACAGACCAGCTCGAAAGTAGAATCGGTGCACTGGGAAGTTGAAGCATGTGTTCGCCTTGCTGAGCGTGGCGCGTCGTGAGGCGCGGGCTAACCTCATTTGTGCGCTCTCGTGATAGGCTAATCTGACTGTCGCCGTGCGCAGCATACTGTGCTGACGTTGTGACGCCTAGGTCCTATACAGAGCGCCTGATAGAAAGGGCTGAGATTGCGCCTTGATTGGTCGAAACCTGCGTACGAGCTTACGAGAGGTCCACGCAGTCGAGAGAGTGTACCGACGTATATCACAAACAGGAGAGCTAGCCTTGACGTAGAGCCTGCTAGGTGCCACACCTTTTCGTACGTAGATATCGTGAATTTCGGCTTGGACTGATCAGGAGAGGGTGTGCCCGAGCTCGTGTCCGACGATGTCGAGGCATCGACGAGCCAGTGTCTTTGCACTTTCTGCCAACAATGGTTGAACCACACGGTTAGTATTGCTGTCAGATGCTGAGGTGACTCTGCCTTGCGAGTAGATGGCTCGGTATGGCACAGCAGGATGCCCCGTCTTGTCTTCAGAAGCCAGAGAAAGAAAGCCAACGAGCAGGGGGTAGAGCTCGAACAGATGAGCTCGTGTCGATTGCCTGCATGCGCTCGACAATGGCTTGTCTGGCACATTATTTGATTCTGCCATTCAGTAGCGTCAGTTTACGCTCAGTGAATAAGCTGCAGAATCAGCTCACCCTGTCCGTTGTCTTGCGATACTGGCTGTTGGCTAGCCTTGCGACTATATGCAGCCGCGAAGCTGCCTTGCCACAATTCCAGCTGCGATAGCTTCGAAAGCACATACACGACTTCTTCCTCTCTGACACTGCAAACGACACCTGTCAGAAGAGACAAGAAAGGGTATTGCAGCAGACTTACCGCGAGAATGGGAAAAGGCCCCTAATCTCGGAGTCCGCAAGGTAGCTTTCCAAGACTCTCTTGCATCTCGTCATCAGCATCGGAATAGAGTGTTCAGATACTCGTTGCCCTGAAAAGAGTGTACAAAACAAAACTGTTAGCCTGACCTGTAGCTGTCGAAGCTGAAATTCATCAAGTACGCACTCTCGGTATCGCCTGCACACATCATGAACAGTAGATCTAAACACCAATACGAAAACCGCTCTCTTGGGAGATCGATCTCGTCCTCGGTGGATCCTGCTGGAAGGGCATGGGATCGCAGGTTTCCGTTGGCTTTAGGACTGTTTGCAGTCTGGGGAACTTCTTCATGTTTTGGCTCGTGTAGGTTGGAAGCTGTCGACAGGCTTCGTGCCAGTGCGATTATAGCATCGTCAGGAATGGATGAGTTACCAAGTTTGGGCACGATATCGGCTTCCAGCGACGAGAGAACAGCATATTCGAAATCCTCTTCTGCTCTTTGCTGAACTAGAGTCATGCCGAGCACTGGATCGTTATCTGCTTCCAGTATAGCCCGGTAACCTTCGATGACTTTGCGCCAGATATAAGCGATGGTCTCGCCATCCACGTCTAGCCAGATTACATCAGCCGAAGCTTTTAGAGTACGTTCAGACTATGTCTTACTGGATCCTAATTCGTCCAGGAAGGTAACCGCTGCTTTGGCCAGCTCGAGGAAGTGGAGCGTTGCCGTCTTCCAGAGAGGTGTCTCCTCCCCGTATCGCGAAGGAGGTGGGCACTCGTACTTGAGCTTGAGAGGTATGATATAGGCCTACAACACAATAGTCAGCGTAAGACTTCCGCATGATGAGTCGTCGGACTGACCGAAAAGATCCGCTCTACTGCACTCGTATATATTGCAGGCTCAGTTTCGAAGCGATGGTATATCTCCACGATTTTGTTGGTACTGGTCTTGGAGAGGGCGATGTAGGTTACTTTCTGGTTCTGACGCTTCAAAGTGCCGGGCGCGGATGTCGCCAGCTGTGAACTCTGTCCATCGTGCGTGTAGGCTAGACTCATGTATTCCGAAAGGTCCTCAAGCACTATAGCTGCCACCTCGTGCGACGAGAGCTCGACTCGGTCAAGCACCTTAAGTACCGCTACTTGAAGCGGAGATAAGACATCTTGGTCCAATCGGTAGTCTGGGCTGTAGGGATATGTAATGATGCCTTTCAGGATACTTAAGAGCTGTTGACATTCTTCCAGCGTGAACGGGATATAGCCTCCCGCTTGCAAGTTTAAGAGGACCGAGGTATAGGCTTCGAGGTTTTGTTGGGTCAGATCGCGCTTTTCGTGCTGCACTATCTGATTTCCAATAGCTATACATGCGTCCCAGGCCGTCCGTGCTACGAAAACACCCCTTTCTTTCCGGTCTTCTGGCCAGACTGCAGTGCATATCCTGTCGAGGCACTTCATCGCAGCTGTCGCGACGGCAGGGCGGTTGGTGATAAAGCTCTCCTGAATGTATTCCACTAGTGTTGTGCATACTTTCGAGAAGGATTCGAGCTGGTACAGACTGGTCGGCAGCTCATTGAAAAAGACGGATCCGGCCGAGGCGAGAGCCAGAACCTTCGAATCGTCCCATTGCTTGTGCAGAAGTGGGACTCCCATCGGTGTGACTTCACCATCTGCGTCCTTGTCTTCCTCTACACTGCGCAGACCTTCATCTAGCGATCGTAGTAGCGGGAAGATGACCTTCCAGAGACATTGTTCCCAATAGGCTGGGTCAAGGCTGCCTCCATATAGCTCGATGGAGCGCCATAGGATTTGAATAGCCCCGTCTCGGACTTCTTGGCGTCTGTCTGAGCATAGTTCTAGAAACCGCAACAGCAGAGCCATCCAGAGATCGAGGTAGTCGTGGCCTTCACCTGTCTGTCGATGCTTCATCTGTACATGGTCCGAGACTTGCCAGAGAAGGTTGCCAGCCTGTTACAAGCGTTTCAGCAGAGTCCAAGCGGCGGTTCGCGGAAGTGCTTTACCGTCAAAGCTACATTCACATCCTCTATCTGTTTGCCGAACTCCGCTAGCGTCACTATACAGATATCCAGCTCTCGCTTCGATAGTGCAGCCAGGAAGTCGCTACATATCAATTGCAGGGAAGGAAACGCTACCCGAACAAGCAGAGGATTGCGGCCCACGCTCGTCGGATCCAATTGTTCCGAAGCTCTCCTTTCTCCTGAAGTGCCTGTGATTGGCGGGCAAGCCAGTCTGAGGATGTTGAAGATCACGGTCCAGCCGCATAGTAGGGAATGACCATGGCTCTCCAAGATCCGAAGCAACGTGTCTAGCGATGCTTTTCGAATTTCAATGTCCGTAGAGCTTTGTGATCGTGATTGCAGTTCAGCCTGTTCCGACAATGCTTGGAGGACTTGTTCTTGCGCTCGTCTTTGTGCCTCTTCAGGCTCTTTCTCAACATCTTTGGGGACCGCACTGACGATCTTGTCGAAGACTTCGGCGGCGTGCGTCCGGACATTGCTTTGTGCAGACTGCCAATGTTGTATCAAGAGTAGGTGCGAAATGATGATATCCCAGCCGATCTCGGAAGGTCGAGCTATGAGTCTTTGCATGTTCATGAGCGCTACTTCGCCAAGTTTGGTTGTGGCATAAGATCGTTCTCCATGGCGCTACTGCAAAGTCAGCGGAAGACCGCGGTTATACGCATCGATTGCACTCACCAACGTTCTCAATACGTTGATGCCTGTCCGCTTGGGCTGTTTGACGAAGCCTTCCTCCAGTGTTGGACTCATGATGACAGATGAATCAGCATCGTTATAGCCGCCCGTCTCGCTCGTGGGTATCCCGATCATTTCGCCGTTCAAGCGGCACAGCGATGCTACAAACCACCTGAAAGCATCATCGTCTAATGCACGTGAAACTTCGAAGAGCCTAGCGTTCCGTTGTTGTGCGGCTTGTTCATCGGCGTCGGAGGGTATGAAGCGCGATAGGGGAGAAGCTGAGGGCGCCGACGAGGAAGAAGATCCTGTGCCGGCCATTGCTGAGCTAGCGGTCTTGGCGGGAGATGAGTGTGAAGTGGAAGCTGTTGACGCAGGAGTAGAGCGCTTCTTCTGCCGTCTGCTTATGTCCGCCCGAACGACAAAGTCGGCATTTTGGAGGGCTTTTCAGAGCCATTGAACAACGTCAGCTTGGGGTAATCTATATCGCAAGGACCAGCTCACCTTCGAAGATGTAGAACCACGTTTTCTCGAGACTTCCTGCCAGCGCTTGTGACACTCCCACGAGGGATCTCAAGCATAGTAGATTTCGCGTGCTTAGACACATAGTCTGTGTATGACTCGCTTGCGATGTCAAGCCTAGCGCATCCGTGCTCGCCGTGATGATAGACGAAGTAGTCTGTCTCGTCATCTGACTGGGCGCATTTTCTGATGCTGCGAGGTGAGAAATGATAGATGGCGGTACGGCAAACTTGCATAAACTGATCAAGAATGCATCTCTGGGCGTCTTGAGGTTCAAAACACCGCATGTCGTAGTGAAATTCTGGTAGGATGTTAATGTATGCGTGAACAGATCGTCATCGAGGTTTGTAGTGAGGAAGAAAGAGAGCGATGCAAGTAGGGCAGGCCAGCCTGCGTCCGCCATGGCTTTCGTAGTGCGGAGTGTGTTGTAAGCGGGTTCGGAGGGTAATTTGTCCAAATCCAATGCCGGAGGTGCGGGTAGGGACTCGTTGTCTTTCCAAGGTCGAAGGTTCATGAGCGTTTGATAGGCTTGTAATGCACTGCCTGCGAACCCGTCGGCTATGGCGTTGAGGCATTGTAGAGCAAGTAGGAAGATGTACAGCTCTGGAATGTTTGGAGCGTCCGCTTTGTCAAGCTGATCGATACTGCAACCCATTTCATCAGCTAAATCTCGGCCC
This sequence comes from Erythrobasidium yunnanense, assembly GCA_001600175.1. Taxonomy (NCBI): domain Eukaryota; kingdom Fungi; phylum Basidiomycota; class Cystobasidiomycetes; order Erythrobasidiales; family Erythrobasidiaceae; genus Erythrobasidium; species Erythrobasidium yunnanense. The sequence goes on from BCJC01000006.1 coordinate 1,000,961, forward strand.
CCAGCTTGGTACACGTACCACTGCAGCTTCACAGACGCAGTCTGCAACGACAACCCTTCTTGACCGGTATAGCCTGCAACTCCAACCGTGCTCGCAGCCTGTTGTGCGATCCCAACGATGCCATCCACCATCCCGCTTACAGACGAATAGTCGGCAGCATTCGGGTCCGTAGGCACACCTTGTACGAGCGCTGTTCCCGTACCTAGCAGAGCAGGGCGTTCCGTCGCTAGGCGATTCAGAGCTGTGATCATGCTTCTGAATACTGAGCGTTTCGAGAATGACGATGGCCTGGTCTCGTGAATGCTGGTTGTAGAGCTGTTCTTCTCCATTTGCGGCGAATCCGATGCTTCGTGATAGGGCGCTCCATCGTAGCGCGTGAAGATCTTGCTTAGGAACTCGAAATCACCACATAGACCTCTCAGTATCTCGAGTGCAAGTACGCGCATCCAAGGCGGACTACTTCCACTTCCGCTCGTGTTTATCAAATTCGACGTTTTGCCCGCTGCTTCTTTCCCATTCGCAGCTGAAGCAGAAGAAGGCAGACCAGCATGGCTCAGCGGATGTCCACCACTTCCTTCGATCTCGCCGGGAGCTACTATCTTGATGAACATAGAGAGGAAGATCTCGGCTTCTGTGGAGAGGTCGTCGATGAATTTCTTGAGGAGCAGATACATGACGCGCATCAGGCGGAGCGTGGTGCTGAACGAGGGTTTCTCAGCCAGTGAGCGGATGAGAAGCGGTGAGAGTAAAGTTCGTAGAAGATGAAGGAGCTCAGGATGCTAGATGCACAAGCCGTCATTTCAGCAAGATTCAGCTTAGACTGTAACGGAAGCAGTGCCTCACCCGCCGAAACACCTGAGAGAAGTCTGATAAGACACTCTCGATAAGTTCCAGACCAAAAGTTCTTGGCAAGCTCTGTAGTTTCAGGAAGCTTGGACTTTCGCCATTCACAAGAAGGCAGATATCTTCGAAGAGTAGGTATGCGTCTTTGGCTGATGGCAGCAGGTAATATGGCTTCTTTTCAACACTGTCGCTATCGACCTCTTCATCTGCAGCGTGTGGTAGTTCTACTGTGAACTCTGTCGGGACAGGACCTGGAATCGTGCTCATTCAGTACTAAGCTACGCTTGATCGGGAGCAAACGCACCTTGTACACTAGGATCATCTCTTGAACGAGCTAGTAGACGATCTTCGTCGTCGACTGCTTCGAATACAAACATAACGAGCTGTCTGAGCGTAGCAGCTGCTGTTGACGAGACTACTCCGATCTTTGATTCCTGAAGCTTGAAGGAGATTAGGAGGGTCTAGAGCATGACAAGAGTCTAGTATCAATATCAATGACAGTTAGTCTTGTAAAGTTGAACCTACCTCTGCTAGAAGGTCCGCATGGATCTCCTTGCAATTCGTCAGAAGGGAGGAGAGAGTCTGTAGCGTCTTGAGCTGTATCTCTACGCCTTGCGATAGTACTGTTCTGAGCGTATTCAAGATGACAGGTACGGTTGCCTAGGTCCACAAGCACCAGCTTAGAAATGCTAATCCAGCCTACGATCAGGATGGACGCACCTGGGTGATTGCACCTCGTATACTAGTCAAGCGTTGTAGCCCGCTGACTGCTATACTGACTACTTTTGTGTTTCGAGTCGCGCATCCTAGGACTATTGGTGCCAATAAGATTGGATGTTTGGCAGGCGCCGACGTGGATACTGCATCTTGTTCTGATACATCGCATCAGTATGGATCACAGCTTCGCGATGGTAAGTGCAATCCACCTTGATGCAGGTCGGCCAGGGCGTTATCAGGGTTGGCCTTCAATGTAGCGAGGGCCTTGTCTGCGGCCTATAACCATTGTTATATGCTGCTTAGAATGACTATCCTGCAATGTGCGATGGTTGGCTGCCCACCTCCTTTACGTCTGGATGTCTCCTCCCGGCTTCTTTGGACAGTGCTTGGAGCTCGCTTGTGAGGAAGGTCAAGGATGAGGACATGGTGTATCGCTCCTAGTTACTCCGTAGCTCTTGGCTTGCTTGTATTGATATTCGGACTTGTTACTGCATCGTCACGCGGATTTGGCGACTAATTGGAATAGCTCGACTGAGTATTGCTTGCTCTTATATCATTATGGATACCTTGCTAGAATGTATACGTATTCTGTTTCTTGGTTATTAAAGTCGCCAGAAGGAACAAGGTCAAGGAGCTTCTTCTTTCTCGCAACTTGATCCCAGTCGCATTCAGTCATGGGCTATGGTACACGCTCCAACCGAGTTCGCATGGACAGCATCGACACCTTGACATTCTACAGCAACGAGCAGACAGCGTACAGAAGATCATCACCGGTAGACAGCCTCACGTGTATCGGGAAATCATGCATGATCTACCAGCCAGACGTGGTGCAGTGTACGAAACAGGGTGGAAGAGGTAATGACATACAGTGGGTGCGTTCACTACTCCAAATACTTGCAAAAAGCTGGCGAAGAGAAGCTGAGTGACGTGTCATATTATAAAAGAAATGCCAGGCAGACCTTCCATCAAGCATGTAGGGTGTCCATCCTACTCTGTATATACAATACTGACGTATGACCTTGATACCAGGCGCTTCGGGAGAGTAGAAGTCTCATGCGAAGGATACGACAATCCCCAAGATGAATACATCTTGAAAGGCTAGCTAACACTCCCTTTCCATCTCTACCTCACTATTACTAACGAGGATTATGTACAGGCTCATGCGGCCTGACTTACCATCTCGTACCTGCGAATCCGAAACTCGAGGATCCAAATTATATCCCCTCATGGAACAGGACAGGCGAGTTCGGTAAGCTTTACTTCCATCATACTACTCGCCTTGTATCTCCTCTGATTCGAGAATTCGCGCCAGCCTCCAAATTCATTAGCAACCTCTTCAACTTCATCACCCTCAGCATAATTCTCTACATCCTCTACTCAGTCATCTTACGTCCTCTCTTACGGTATTTCTCAAACAATGCACCGCTCGTACCTGGGCAAGCAGGCGATACCAGGCGACCACCACGACCTTGGTTTGGCGGCTTTGGACCAGGAGGAGGAGGAGGCGGTAGCGGAGGGCCTGGATCAGGGGGAGGAGGGAGACCGGGCGGTAGACCAGATCTGCGAGACGAAAAGCCATCGACCACCACGGAATCTGAGGCTCCATGGGCGTCCGTGAATGCGGGCTTCAGACCTGGGTTCTGGACGGGCCTAGCGGGCGGAGCACTGGGAGCAGCAGCTACGAACCATCTACTCAATCGAGGGAATGACCAGCAGCAGCAGAGGAGATACGCAGCAACCGCGCCGCCGCAAGGAGGAAGAGGGTTCTTTGGCGGCGGAGGAGGAGGTGGAAGGGATTGGGATAGAGGTGAAGGACCTAGTGGGTCGAGTGGGATGGGGAGCATGAGAAGCAGCTCTGGATTCGGAGGGACTAGGAATCGCTAGATCAGATGTCGTCGGCTTCTCCAGCTACAAGCGATAGCTGCCTCTTCTTGAGGAAACTTCTGCAATACAACATTGAGTATGTAGAAGCAGTACACAAGCAAGAAACCCTGCTCTGGAGCATATTCAGCTATATCGACGCGTCGCTTAACACGCGTTTATTGCCATTCCTCAGACTGAATGCTCCAGCACAAAGGCCATGCGACGACACTCTGCAGGAGCACATAGCTTGAGTGAAGACCACGTTGTGATTTAGTATATCTTGATTGCTTGTTGAAGGCTGGTGATACGTCCACCTATGGGACGTGGACTGAACGCGCCTTAATGCCCGCTAAGATGCTGTCTTCGCGCTGAAGTTATAGCTTATTGTGGGCCGTACTAGTATCTTTTAGAAGTGAGGGGCGTTTCTTCTCGTCTAGCTTTCTTGACTTTCTTTCTTTCTCTTTCGCTTCTTTCGCTTCCTGACCAACCCGACCTCAAATACATAACGACCTTCTAACGACACCCACACTCTTTTTACAATCACACTCTTTCAATCACTAACGAACACGACCTCTGTTGTCTCTCCCTCCCTCAAGCTTTCTTGCCCTGCCCTATATATAGCAAACGAAAACAACAACGATAACGATGAAGAGCTTTTCCCTCTCCCTTGTGGTTCTCTTCTCTTTGATCACATACAATCACGCAGCGTGGACTTCTTCCTCCACTTTATTCGAGAAATCCCTTCCTCGACGAGACAACAATATCCGAGCGAAACTCCGTGCACGCGCATCTCCTTCTCCTCCTAAACCAGCTCATCACTCTTTAGCTTTGAGCCCTCAAGCCAAGTATATACAATGTCCTGCGCCGGGCTTCCAGCAGCAGATCGTACCTGAGATATTCTACTATGGAAGTGGAAGAGTAAAGACGAGATGCCAGCTTTTGAGCGCTGGAGGTGAGTCGCTGTATGAGTCGGCAGTGTAGAAGTGGGCTGAGAGGGAGCGGCGCAGGCGGCTTTTCATACTGCGACTATGACGGCTACACAGGCGACTTGGTGGGGACGTCCGCTGTTCCAGGAAACGAAGTCGACCACTGCACGGGCACTCGGGCGATGTAAGCCTCAAGCTCCTTTCACGTCACTGACTGCCATAGCTGACAGCCCTTTCTCCTCAGCGCCGCCGAGAACTTCAAATCTGAATGCCGCACGATCTGCGCTGGCCCTACTCCATTCGTATACGGCCTCATTGACGTATACGACAAGCGCGTGACTTGCTTCTTCAATGGCGAGAAGACTGGATCGGACGAGAAAGTAGAGTTTGGGTGCGCTTATGACGCTGAGAATGGGGAGTATGTAGGAGCCGTCACGCCTGGAACAGCGTGCAGGAGCATTTCGGTCGAACATGGGACGTGTGCAGCTGCTTGAGTGAGGAGATTGAGTTGAGAAGGGAAAGCAGGAAGAAATGGAGGAACGGAAAGTGACGGCTTGACAGGGCTGAGAGGAAGATAATAGGAGATGGCGACGATACTTACGACATGACATGAACGACAGGAAATCGATACGTACTTATAACCCACTCTGTGTCTGGTAGGTAAGCATACCCTTTGCTCGTTGTACAGTAGATGAAAGGGGAAAGGAACGACATCACAGGATCCTCTCGATCTGCGACCTCCGATGTGAGCAGCTGCATCGTTCTGCGAACTTTATTGAGATTACGGCTTTGCGGGATTTCCAATACTAACAATGTCCTAAAGTTTCTGGGGAGGTACAAGGAATAGAGAGAACTAGTAATGCTAACACGGCTGTTCGTTTCGTTAAGGAAGGCCCAGAACTAGATACATATGGTTCGGATAGACCAAGGTGAACATTTGAGGAAGGCGTTGAAGAGCTGATCTGGCTAAGTGCGTACGTCTAGAGGGGAGAGGAGAAGAGGTAAAGAGAGATATGAAGGAAGTGTCCATGTATGAAAGTCGTGTCGTCGTCCATCAATGCGCGAGCTAAACCAGTTACAAGAGCATAACCGCTCCTAGTCCAACGCAAAGCAGGAGCCCGACGCCCGCTACTGCACCTCCTGCTTTCCTACTCTTCTCAGCACCAGAAGAAACTTTTCCATCTGCTCCTGTCGTGGTGGGGCGCGGTGGTAGATATTCGGTATACGCGAGCACAGAGCCGGACATGGGTGCTTGAGGCGAAGGAGTGGGCGCGAAAGTTGCTGAGAAGGTCGAGAATCCAGATGTCTGTACGCCGTTTACAGTGTAGTAGACGAGGTAGGTAGCTGTCAAAACCACAGAAACGTTCTAGTCAGTTTGTTTGCGATGTTTGGAGAGGCCAGGCGACCAGAATAGAGGTACGTACTCGGAGGAGCAGTGCTCGTTGCAGCACCTGCAGAAGCACTGCTAGGAGGAGCACCCAGTCCTTCCTGTCCCAAGTTCTGCGAAACTATCGATGTCGAGCTTGTTGCTGGATCCTGAACCGCCGTCGTTGGATCCGCCGCTGCTGCTGCTGTCGTTGCTGCCAGTTCTGTAGAGAGTATCGTTGTGCTTGCCAGACCAGCTGCATCCGTCCCTGCGCTGAAGACAACTGTGTTTCCACTGCGAAAACGAAGGCCGAGAAAACGAGCGCAAGGTCAGCCCACCCCATCCATCATCCCAGATCTCAACCTATCAAGGATAAAACGCCATGATCTTGTTGATGATGGTGTACACCTTTAAAGGTCGATGGATGGTGCTTCAAACGCACTCTGCGTCCTCGCTGCTCGCTAACTGAGGTCGAGGTGCTCCCTGCACGAGGCTGGATCCAAGTAAGGCTACCAGCAGACAGCACCGCAGCCAGCTTTGACTGCTGTTATTCGATGATTGCTGTGACCGCTGTATCATGGTTGATATTAAAGGGTTGGATGATGGGCAAGAAGCAAGGTCTCACGCCAAACTTGCTCGCTCGGGCCAAGGCAAGGCAGCATCGCCCGCCCAGATTGCGATACTGCTGATTCCAGTGCCTGCAATGCTTAGAGATCTACATCTACACATACATTATAAGGCTTGGTATACTTCCCAGGCCATTATACATACACTGCTTAGTGAAAGAGCGGACGCCAAGCAGGGCATTCGATCTCGCGCGTTTAAAGGTTCCTTTGCTTGTCGTATGTCTGCTAATACTCAACTAAGAGTGCCATCACGCTCCTAGCCAGCTCTTGCATGTTTCGTACGTCACGAAGCTTAGGGATATCGAGGGTGCTACTTTCAGCAGATTGACGCCTGCGAATGTCAATCAACGGTCAGAGCGCTACGTACACATAGATTGCACTTATTTAACTCACCCAAGCCTGTGTATAAGCCACGTAGGCCTTCTTTCCGTACGATCGTCGCGATGGCATCGAACGAATCTATAAAGAATCAGCATGCGGCTGAAGCATGTGCTTTAACGACCGGACTAACTGTTATATCGGAAATCCACCTTGTCCTTCATGCCCGTCACTTGCATCTTCCGCCGCAGCACGTCCAGAGGGTATGTAAGGGTTTGGGAGATCGCGCCTGCAGTCGCACCGCAGGACAGCTTGCGCCATGTACTCGGTGGCCGGTCAGGTGGCTATGGTCTCACTCTTAGCTCAATTTCGCTACTGTGAGAGTTTCGACTTACGGTGAAATAGATCTTGAGCAGCTCGTAAAAGGTCTAGTGACAAGGTCAGCGGATTTGAGGCGCGAGACAGTTGAAAGGTTCCTACGAAGTTGAATGCAACATAAGGCATAACTCCGGCTGTCGTAGGTCCGATCCCTTTATATAAGGCTCGTAGGCCGCCCTCCTCTTTAAGCACCTTGATGCCCATGCCTAGGACGCCGGGATCTTTCGGTTTGATAAGAGTAGCTGTACCGTCACCTATCTGTGCTGCTGTTAGAGTGAGCATATACATTTCAGCGTCTATACCTACGAGCCCGAGTTCAAGACGATGAGGCCGACTTACCTTCGGCTGAAGCCCCTATTGAAGCTGAGACTATACTGATTCTACTCCGCACGAGATCGAGTGGATAGGTAGCTACGACTGAGCACATGCCAGCCAGGGCGCCAGCTGTGAGGCGCAGAGGCGTGTCCAGCGGGACGGTCCCGTCTTGAGTGAATGTTTTCTTGAAGAACTCGTAGCTGCTGAACTGCACAGCGCTATACGGCATGATCCTCAAGCAATTGACGCCATTTCCTCTGAACATGCCCTTAATGCCTTCTTCTCTCCATATCTTGGCCAGAGCAGACAGGACGCCTCCATACTGTTTCCCACCACCTTGACACTGGTATATGATCTTCAACCTGTTCGTCGAGGGAGAGCGTGTCTCAGCCGGACAGTCTCGGATAGGGGTCTTTTGCAGAAAGCCTTACCTTTCTAATGGCGCTACGCTCGTTCTACTCACTGCACCTGCTAATGCACCAGCTAAGAAATACGAAGAGACGAGGTAGGAAGAAGCTGCTGCTCTCTGGCCCTCCGGCGGCTGTATAGGTTCTGCTTTTGCAGCCGGAGGAGGAGTCGCATTCGCAGCGCCAACGGGGATAGATGTAGATTTGGATGAGGACATTATGCTTGACACTCTTGAAGGTTCAGATTGTGCCAATCGCTTGCAAGACGGTAATGGATCCCGGCAATTCAACTCGTTCGCATCAAGAGCATATAGATACGATCCATGTAAGGTAGGACTGTGCGTGTACTACAGATAGTGCATGGATGTTGTCTTGCGGGTTGTATATCGATTTTGACTGGCAATGGCTCGAAGTCCAAGCTTGCCCTTCGCTCGACTGGTCCACATACCAGCAACGACGCGCCGATTTCGATACAATCTACACGCTCCCTGCCTTGAAATTCCTTCAGCGCACTTCTGACTGCCTGGCGCCTGTCATCGTCCAGGCTTTGCGCTGCTTTGGCCTCCCGATGATCTGATAACTGAAGTCGGTCGCACCCATGTCTACACACCAGTGGCCTCTAGATTTGCAACGGAGATCAACTATCGTACTTCCTGCGCCTCGCTCGCCATGTCCACCTGCCCAAACAGAACCTGGCTATCGCAAGCACTGGTACAAGGAGCTGGAAGAAATGCGTACACGGGGAAGCAATTCAGCTGGTTTGAGTCTCACACTCGACTATCCCCTAGCGGATGACCCGCGTAATGAAGGCATAGTCTGGGCATGTTGCCCATCCGAACGTGAAGACATCAAGCTCGTCCTCAAGATCTTTGACTATGATGAATTGGTGTATAGTAGGTAAGTCTATAAGTCGTGCAGTGTCCCCTCTTACCGGCTCGCGCTTAAACAATGCCTCACGCCTAGTCCGAACGATGGTACTGTCGAGTATCCCGATACTACACTTTGGGCTGGCGAAGAGTTCGCCTTCAACCACGTCAGGAATCAGCAGGGGAAGCTCCTGCCGTACAGCTACGGCTTCTACGAGGTGAACTGAACAGAGGAACCTGTCGCCGACCCTCAGCTAATCATTGTCCACATACCCATAGCTGATCCTCGAAGGTACCATAGTGTGCTGTCACCTAATGGAGGAAATTGACGGCATCCTCGTGGACGAAAATCTGTTCCATGGCTCAGGAGAGCATTGGCAGCAGAAGCATTGGGACAGCCTTGTCAGTCGATCAAATCTATATGCTGCAGCTCCCGTACATCTACAAGTCCAGGCTGACATTTCATCGTTGAGTATAGGCGGAAATCTTCCTGCGAGCCGTCTCTTATTTACACAGCGTCGACATACTGCATGGCGATCTGGCTGATCGCAACATCTTCATACTAAATGCCGGTAAAGTGCTTGAGAGCGATGATATTCCGCAGATCGTACTAATCGACTGGACGCGAGCTGCCAGAATTTCTGAAGCCAGGAACAGTCCAGGAAACGCAGATGGCAAGAAGTTCTGGCACATCATCTTTCTGAGACATACTTTGGCCCTCTGGACACTCAAGCTAGATCGTTTTCTCACTCGGTCTGTTGACTGGCTCGAGGGACCAGGCCAAAATCTGTGGCAGCTCTGCTACAACGTAGAGAGCCCGTCAGTGTAGCTGCAAGTACTAATCATGGACCTCATCCCGACCAATCAACGCACGTCGTCAGCTTTCAAATCTACCTAAGGATGGTCGAGGAATTTGGCCGAAAGGCTGTCAGGTATCTGGCACATCAGATGTCGGCAATTTTACAGTATAATATCGGTGGAGTGTTGTATGGGTCCATGTATTCTGATTGAAGTCTTACAAGTGCTTGGCCCAAAATCCCCGCGGCCTGTCAATCGATGTCGTCAGTAGACAGCAGTTGATAAGCGCTATCAATCTCGCTCTGCTTTGCTTTTCGCTGTTTTCTGACTACCAGATCAAAGACAAGACACATAAAACCTAGACAACCATGGCACTAAACGATGTGAGCTGACTGCGACCGAAGAAAAGGGTGTGCGGAAAAGCTGATAAGAAAATGTCTTTCTCGAATGGCTAGATGAGCATTGATCTGACCAAGGTACTTTTAACGATGCATATAAGCCTATCAAAAGCTAAAGAAGGCGCTGTTCTTGCTGGCTTCTAGTCGACCGACGATACGGTTGTACCGGGCGTTGCTACTTCGAAGTGAGCACAAAAGGTAGTTTTTTCGAGTCTTCCTCGACACTGAGCAGTGTATTTGCTACTCTAGAATCACTCCGCCCTCTTCCGGAGACTCTGACAGCTCTGTACGCGGATGTCTCCTTCTGACAGCTGTCATCAAGCTCATCAGGACATCCAACAGGACACCGCTGTCGATGCATCTCAGCAAGATCAGACTCTCGCCAGCACAACAGTAGAGCCTCTTGCTCCAGGTAAGTGTAGTCACAGCGGAGAACGCTTTTCTCGACGGACCATGACTGATCCCCGTTTTCGAATGCACAGCTGCGGGATCAAGTGAGTTGTTCTAGCACGCCTCAATCTACCATAAGCTGATGAAACTGCAAAAGCCGGCGCAACTACATCCACCACTTCAAGCTCTTCGTCAGAGGACGCTCCTGCTGGATCCAGCCTTGTTCAAGACGCGGTCAACGCGGCAAAGAGCGTTCTGGACAGCTTGCAGAAGTAGAGGAAGCTATTCTGCATTGTGTATCCCTGTAACATACAAGAATCTCGCGCTTCGACTCTGCTTACCTAATCACGTGACCCCTATCTCCGGCTGGATGTCTGCCTTTCTGCTTCGCTCCAACTCGTCGGACCCCAAATGAAGCTGTAAAGCACAACGAAGACGATGGTGCACGCTGATGCTGACGCGCTGACATTCAAGCTGATTTCAACGAGCGTGACGGACCGTCAAACATCATCCGCATTGGCCATGGACGGTACTCGGAGATCACCCTTCATCAGCCCACACGCGACGGCAAACGATGGACAGCGAATGTTTACTGGAACCGTTGAATGTTTACCGTCACTCGTGATCGGCCTCGTCTTGTCTGGATCCTGCAACCTGCTGCTTCCTCTTTCATCTGCACCAGCTATTGATGTACACAGACTGACTCGCTGCGAGAGGAACAACAACGACACCTCTCCAACTCGCCCACACTCCTTTCGCTGGCCTCGCTCTCTAGCGGGCGCTATCGACCATGCAAGCAGATTTCGCAACTCGGGTCGCGCAGCAGCTCTACGATGTTCGACCATCTCCTACCCTCGAAGTGCACAAGCAGCTCCATCCCACTCCCTCGCCTTCGCCCGCGCTCGATGCAGTCGCAGGGACAGCTCCTCCAGGCAAACCTTTTGCACCGAGACCCGTCTCGTTCGATGGCGGCTTCTACAATACTTCTACGCCTATCAAGAGACAACCTCCGCCTGTCGTCGTCACTTCGTCGCCGAAAGGAACGACTGACATCTTCAGCATGGCTTCAGACAGACAACTTGCTGAAAAGTACAAGTTTATCGAAGAAGTCGGCTTTGGCAACTGGGTGCGCATCAGACTTGTCGTCAGAACCTAAAATCCAGCTGAAATGCTTGCAAACATCAGGGCTCAGTCTGGAAGGTGCACACCAAACAAGGCGAACATGCAAATCAGACACAGGCTGTCAAGCTCGTCTTCCGTACAAAAGAGGACAAGACGACTCCTGCACGAGTACGCAGTATCTGGCAAGAGTTCAAGTGGGTTTCGGAGTTTCGAAGTTCTGCAGCGTAGAAGTTGATTTTGAGGCTCCTTCTTCTTTGATGAACAGAATCATACGCGCTTTCAAGGCGGATCCGCACCCTAACATCATACGCTTCTACGATTTGTAAGTCATCACAGAAGCCTCTATTATTTTCCTTACTGACTCTCATTTTCGTTTGCAGTATCATATGCCCGAGCTGTAAGTGTCGATAGCGCGTATGCTAGTATCGCAAGCTTAAAATATCGTTTCTGCGAAAGATGCTCTGGTCGTTATGGATGTAAGTGGGAATCCAAAGCGACTTGCGATGAAAACAGGCTGATCTCATCTGGCACGGCAGATCCACTCGAAGCTTATGCCAAGTAGGTGTCTCATACGTCCTGCATCAGTGCTCAAGCTGATCTGTTCAATGCAGCAAACGTGCCTGAAACGGTCGCTCGTCCATATTTCCAGCAGCTTCTTTCTGGTCTAGACTATCTTCACGTTCACGGGATAACGCATAACGATATCAAGCCAGGTAGCGCAATCCACAGTAGACAGAAGACGGAGCTGACGTAGGACCCTTGTCCCACAGCAAACATCCTCATCTCGAGTGATGATCGTCCAATCATTGTCGACTTTGGGTTCGCGAATAGATGGAGTCTTGAGCCTAATCATGAGACTACAGCTTTCATGTCGTCTCTCTCATGGTGCGTCGGTTTCAACCCCTACATCCGCATAGGGCAGGAAGTGCTAATGTTCGCTATGTTTTGTTAGGGGAACGCCTGAATACCTGGCTCCCGAACGTGCGGCTCAGAAGATGCACGACGAGAGAGTGAGCGACATCTGGTCGCTCGGAATCACAATGTACGAGATTGTGATCGGGCGAACACCCTTCGAGAAAGACACTACCGAAGAGTTTCTATCAAAAGAGTGAGCTCACCTACAACTGACGAAACAGACAATATGTAGCTCAGAACTTTGTGACTACATAGAGCGTTGGAAGTCTACTACAACCGAACGCTGGCTGGTACCTTCCACGGATCTTACAAGCTTTCACTCGCTTTCGAAGACCTTCTGAGGCAGATGGTCGAGCCTTCAGTAGCAACTCGACTCGTATCGTGTGGAAAGGGATTGTTACATCCCTTCTTCAGCTTGCGCCCACCGAGCGTCATGCTCAGCGAAGGTAAGCGACCTTCTCTTAGGCACTTTAGTGAAATGAGCTGATATTGTTGCTCTGACATAGCTCGCTCGGTCTCTGCTATGTTCACCAAAGTGAATGCCGTTCCAAGCGTACCCTTCACCTACTCGAGTGCCGCTACAACACCTCAAAAGACGGAGACTCAGCGCATCCTATCGCCTACAAGCGAAACACGACGACAGATGGAAGCAGCCAGGCCTGTTCTATCGCCAGTCCAATCGCCTGCTCAGCCTAAAGCTCCTGCTCCCACGCCCGTCACTTCACCAATGTCCAGCTACACTCGTCCGAAGAGCTTCCAAGCTGCGAGAAAGGCTGTTCCAGCTGCCAATACGGCTGAGAAGAGTCCAGCTAAGAGAAAAGGCGAAGTCAAGGTATTCAAGGATCCCAAGAGCCCGACAGGTATGCTACCTCCACCGCTCCTGCATGATATAATGCTAATGAAATGAAAATGCTGTTCTTCAGTCAATACGGGCAGCAACAATGCTTCAGGCAAAGCTGGTCTTCGACCTCTACTATTGCGAGCTGGTTCTGCATCTTCCGTTAAGCCAGTCAATAGTCCTCAGGAGCTGGCTCCACCAGTTCCCACCTCGAGTACAAGCACGATTTTGGGTGCTAGCAGTCCTTCCAAAGTCTTCGGCAACCTCACGTCTGCCAACAATACCAACGGGTTAAACCGAAGTGTCTCTACCAAGTCACCATCTGGCACTCCCAAGAAGCAGCTGGCTGCAAGTCGAGATTCTAAGGAACTCAGATCGCCTGTTTCCGTCAAGGCTGGAAAACTGCTCGAGGAGAAGGAAAACATCTTTGGAAGCTTGAAGCGCGGAAGATCCAACACCACTTCGACTCTCAACACTGTAAAGGGGTCTCCAGCTAAGCTTGGGAGATCGCCATCTAAGAAGGTTGCGGATATATCTTCCGGTCTTTCAAGTCGTCAGTACCGGCCATATCACCCACAGCTCCAACAGCTGATATATCGTTTTCTGTCAGTCAATACGAACGACTCTCGCCCTCTTTCAGCGCAGAGCGTAGTGCCTACCGCAGCTCCGGCTGAAGCGAGGTCCGTATCGGAGCTGTCCAAGCGACGACCTGGTGAGAGCAAGCTCAGCAAATCCACTTCTTCTATATCCTTTGCATCGCTCTCTTTGTCGTTCCGAAGCAAAAGTCGTCTATCTGGAGACAAGCTTCGCGAATTCGATGCTGGGAAGCCTGTACAGGATGATTATGGAATGGTGGAAAGAGACACCAGAATGTCTTCAGATGGCTGTAAGCCAACTCAAATGGCTGATGCGTTCTTTATATACTGACTCGTTTATAGCATCGGGCTTAGCCTACCTACGCGAAGACGTAATCCACATTCGCAACCCAGAAGAGAAGCAAGAGGTCATCCAAGAACGCATCATCTCACCTCAAGCACAGCGAGAATATGGACAAGCTATCGAGCAGGAAACGCTTCGCAACTCCTTCGCCAGAAGCAAGAGTACCAGTAGCAACAAGCGGCTACCTCTTACTCCACCTTCTGAAGATGCTCCACCACCTGTGCCGGTCGTCAGCCCCAAGAACAAGATCAGAGTTTCGTTGGCGCCGAGCTTCGCTGCCAGATCGGCTTCTGCAGCTTCCAATCGGACTGAGGACCGCTGCGATTCCAGACAGTCCGACATTTCCGATGCAAGCGTTAGAAGCGAGCAGAGCAACGATGGAGACGCTACAGTCAACCACTCAGAATCCGTCCAATCGCACATTATCAACTATGTCCCATCTATCACTGTCTCTACAAGCGGATCAGTTGCATCCAGCAGACAATTCCGCTCGTGCTGGTCACCTGAAACGGTTCCCTCCGAGACAACCAGCGAGTCTGAGTTTGGCGAACGACCAGAAAGCCAGCAGTCCAATCATACGTATCGCAGAGATAATGAAGAGGATGAAGAGGAAACCATGCACGCAACGCCTCAGTTCAGACGAACTTCCGCTGTTTTCACCCGCTCTCCTCGAGCTGAGAGTATCTATCAAAGGTGAGAACGGCCATTCCTGTTTCTTCGAAGCCTGCTAACGAGGCTTGTGTAGCTTCATCTGCCCTTCACCGCAAATCGAGATACCAGCTGCGGCCAGACTTTCACCTGCTCCCCGTACAACAAGCTTGAACGCTACATGGGGTCCATCGTCTCGAGGTGTCATGACACCTTCTCCAGAAGCACAAAGGGAGTACATGGACCTACAGAAGCTCAATCATTCCGACTATACCTTGTTTCCACCTCCTGAGGATTTGAGATCCCTAGCCTCGCCTCCTCCACGCCCCGACACTGCAGCATCAAAGCGCACCCTCACGAAGATGAAGAGTTGGCTCGGAAAACTTGGCTTCGGAAGCCGCCACTGAACGAATCCGTGCAAATCGAGTTGGCTATACCATTCTTGGAGCACGTATCTCTGTTACCTATAGTTAGCTTTTCCTACCCACTTATGTCTGTCACGATCCGCGCAACGATACGATAGCTGGAAGTCGTCATGCCTCATAGACTCTTCTGTCTTTACTGAACCTGCTAGCTGTACATGATCTGGGAAACGAGGGGTATGTAATTCTACAAAACGACTTTTATGCAACTTAGATCACCTTACAACGATATTCGTCTACGCTGCTTCGCCGTCTTTCCTTCTTTTCGCTTCTGTATCTCCTGGAGTCTCTTCCTCTCGTGCTCGTTTTGCACCTGCTTCGGTCACTGCTGAGAGGGCAGTATTGACTAAAGCTCCTCTTCCTCGGCCGGCAGCACCTGTAACGGCTCCTGGTGCTCCTCTACCACGCCCTCTCCCTCGACCTCTTCCGACTGCTGCTCCGGCTGCCGCAGCAGGGTCAGGAGACGCTTCAGTACCTGGAGTGGTTGCTGCACTGCCTTGTATGCTAAGGCCGCCTGCACCGCGGCCAGCGCCAGCTCCTCGCGTCACTGCACCAGTACTTTGACTTCTGCCCGCGATAGATAGACCTTTAACGGGCGACGGAGTCGATGGACCGGTTGCACCAGCTACAGCTACTACGGGCTTGTTGGCGGCGGCGGGTGAGGCTGTAGGACTTGGAGCTGGTGCTGTAGCACCTTCGCTTTGTGCTTGAGCTAATTTCGACTTGAGCGAAGCAGCCTCTTTGCGCAGAGCAGTAATTTGATTCTCTCGCAGCTTGTTCTTCAGCTCGAATTGCTGTTGTAATTTCTTCTCCAGCTGCTCGGACTGTGCTGTTAAAGCTTGCGTATGCTCCTTCTCTTTGCCCTCGAGAGCCTCTTTGACGGCTTCGTCGACATCCTCTTGGCTAATCCTAACCTCGCCAGGTTCAGCATTGTCGCCATTGGCCGTAGCGGTGGCTGCGGCAGACGCCTGTGCTTCGGACACAGCTTTTGCGAGCTTCTCATCGTATTCCTTCTGTAGATTCTGCAATGCTTCTTGGTGAGACTTTGTGAGGGCCTCGATGCGCGCTTGAGCCTCTTGAAGTAGTTTACGTGCCTCTTGCAGCTCGTCATTCGTCGCTTGCTGTACTTCTTCCTCCTTCACCTTCACAGCTTCCTCGACCTTGACCGACGCTATCTCCTCTGCACGCCGCTGAACTTCAGCATCATCGACAGGCGCAGCCTGTGAAGTATTGTCGGTGGAGCCAGACTCTGTCGCCAGACGAGCTTTTTCTTCCTCGAATCCTTTCTGAAGCCTTGCTTTCTCCATTTCGAACTCCTCCTGCAAGCGAGATGTAGTCTCTGAGACAGCATGTTGAACAGCTGCCTCTTTCTCTTCAGCCAGGCGGTCTTCCAGCTCTTTCAGCTTTGCAGCTATTGCTTCGGCGCTATCGCCAGACCCATTTTCTGCAGCGGCACCGTTCGTTGAGGCGGGGAGTTCAGCTATCCTCTGTTTGATCTGCTCTTCCATGCTGTCGGTCAGATCCTGCTGCGTCTTCCGTAATTCCTTGTTTTGGGCGTGGAAGTTTTTCTGCAGATACGTAAGGTCAAAACAGTCTAGGTGTAGCATAATGAACTCACATTATCGGTCAGCAGACGGCCGTTGCGCTGGTTCATAGCCTAGGATCAATTGTCAGATAGCTGGAATGTTGATGCTCAGAATCAGCCTTACTGCATTTTCTTCCTCTAGCTTCTTCCGCGCTGCTTCGGTCTCTTCCTGAAGTTGCGTTGTCTGGTCCTTTGCTGCAGACAGCTCCTGTTTTTCAGCCTCCAGTTTGCTGATGACTTCATCCTTTTCTGTGCGCAACTGAGCTAGCGCTTCGTCGTTGGCGGAAGAGCTCGAAGTTTGCGCTTCTGAAAGCTTCTGCTCAAGTTCGGCTTTAGCAGCAGTCAGCTGCTCCGCCTCTTGCTCCATTGTGGTCTTGTGTATAGACAGTCAGATTAGGTGTACCTCAACGAAGACATGTCGCTCACGATTTTAGCTTTGGCCTCTCTCGCTGCTTCTCGCTGCTCTCTCGCCATACCTTGCAGCTTCTTGAAGCGTTCTAGCGATGCTTCAGCCTGCAGACGCAATGATAAGCCTGCTACATTGCTAGTATGGAACACACCTACTCTGGTATTGGCATCGTTGAGGTCGGTAGTGATAGCATTTGCTTTGGCTTCAGCCGCTTCTTTGGCTTTTTGAGCTTCGTCCAATTGTGCCTTGACCTTTTCGAGCTCCTCCTTCAATTGCGCTAATTCAGCAGGATCGATGCGCTCGTATTTCTGGAGGATCTGCTGAGTGCGCGTCTTCCAACGTGCGTTGTCCTCCTCAAGCATCTTGATATTGCGATCGCGAGCTTCAACATCGGCAGACAAGATACGGACCTGTTCGCGAAGAGGGTTGAGCTGCGCTTCGGACTCGGCAAGCTTGTTTTGCAGAGTTTGAGCTCGATTGAGTGCCTGTTGACTGTCTCTGCGCAATGTTTCGTTGCTCTCGCGGAGCAGATTGAGCGATTGGATCTTCTCCAATAGCTCAGCGTGCTGTGAAGCGATAGAGGATGAATCTGCGCCTCGTTGTCGCTCTTCGCTGAGCTCGTTGCTCTTCTCGTCAAGTTGCTTATTGGCGTGATCAAGCTCCTGTCGAAGCCGAGCTTCCTGTTGTCGACTAAGCTCGAGGCGGAGTTCCGCAACATCCTTTTCTCGGCGAATATAGCGTATGACGGCGTGCAACTCATCGGCACTCTTTGCGTCTGTAGGCAAATTAGACGGAGCTTCGTCTGCGGAGGATGGATGAGCTTCGGCAGCTGCTTGTATGCGGGCTGCCTGGGCGGAGACGGTTTCAAGGTGATTATGTAGAATAGAGTTTTGGGAGATAAGGTCATCGCAGCTGTTCATGATGCACAGTAAGCTTAATTCTAGAACCGGCGAAGATGACATACCGTTTCTTCTGCTCATCAAGCTCTCGCTGTAGAGTGTCTTTCTGCTCAGTCCAGCTGCCTTTAGAGGCATTAAGTTCCTGCTGAGCATTCTCGGCTAATGAGCGTGCCTGCTGCAGAGCCTTCTGTTCCGTATCAAGCTGAGCCTTCAGAGCAGTAAGCATCTTGACGTCCTCTGCATGCCCAAGAACCTCGGCTTGGTATTTTTCGTGCGCTTCAGCTGCACGTCGACTTTGTTCTGCCAAGTCGGCTTTTGCGGATGCGCGGATGTTGGCGATGTCGGTCTCGATCGATTTCAGGTTCGCGATGGTATCTATATTGGCTTGTTGTTCTTGTTCGAAGGTGACTCGCTGGCTCTCGAGCTTCTTATGCAGTTCCGAGTTTTCGTCACCAGACGCCGTGAGATCGGCAGTCAAGCCATTGATACGTTCTTGCAGTTCGCCAATCTCGGTCTAGGAAAGATGTCTCAGCTTACTCATATGAAGACTGCGGCGATTTGACACTTACATCTTTCTCTGCTATTTTGGCGTCCATAGATTGCTTGTATTGGTCGTATGTTGTGTTGAGCTCCGCCAAAGTCTCTTCATGTGCTTGGCTGATGGCTTTATACTGCTCGGCATGTCCCTTTGCTTGTTCCGCCTCCATCTTAGCAGTGCTGAGCTCGCCACGAAGGTCCGCAACCTGGCTCTCCAGCTGCTGTTCTCTGCTAAGACTGCTTCCGTCATTATGGCCTTGCGAGCGTCTACCCTCGTATACAGCCAGCTTCTCTTCGTACGCAGCGACCTGGCGAGCGGCTGCTTCTGCCCTTTCTTCTGATCGCTCGCTCTTGTTCTTCGCGTTTAGCAGAGCCTCTCTAGCTTCATGATACTCGGTTATCAACTTGTCTATACGCGCTTGCAAATCTCGTGTCTCCAGCTCTTTGCGCTGGTTGATTTGGCGAACATTTTCTGTCTCTTGGGAGAGACGTTCCTTCAGGGTATCTAGCTCGCTCTGCAAGCGGATCGAATTACTTTCTAGACGAGATCTTGCCTCGCTGCCACTCTTTTCGAGCTCGTTATGCATGGCCTGAAGGTTGCGCATGAGATCGCTGAGATGGGTTCGTTCGCGAGATAGGTTGGCGTTGTCCTCAGATAGGCGGGTTTCCACATTCTTCCAGACTTCTTTCTCAGCTCGAAGCATTATGCTCTCTCGTTTGGCGCTGTCCAAGCTGGTCTTCAAATCTAGCAGCTCTTCCGTCACACGTCTAGTAGCATCGTCTTGTCTGCCCAAGCTTCCTTGTAGCTCATAATTGCGCCGTGTCAGGTCTGCCAGCTCTTTATCTTGTCTCGAAAGCGTATCTTGCGTAGTCTTGAAGCGCTCTTGCAGCAGTTCTCGGTTCGCATTGGATCTCGCCAGCTCGATTTGCAGCTGAGAAGCTTCCCGTCGGGCTGACGTGACATCGTCTCGCAAAGATTGGTTGTCGATGACCATCTCGCGCTTGTATGCTTCGAAGTTCTTGCTTACTTCGTCGAGGGCGGATTGAGAGGATGCATGGTTTGAGCGTGACGAAGTCTGACCAGATGAATCGTCTTCATCGGCCGCATTACCTCTGTTCTTGAGAACTTGGCGTAGCATGTCTCGCTCCCGTTGATATGCGCTCATTTGGGCGCGCTGAGACTGGACTTCTTCCTTCAGTCTGATTATTAGATCGTGCGCTTCCTCCACGGCAGAGTTTTCAGCTCTATCTACTCTGGCACCTAGAGCTGCTTCCTCCGCTTCCATCTTTGCACCGAGCTCTCTGACTATCTTGAGCAGCTTCTGGTTCTGTGCTTGTAGCTGGTCGATGGAGCGGTAGGTGACTAGGTGATTCGATATGTATTCATTTGCTGTCTCGCTGTCTCCATCCTGCAGCATGTCTTGGTCGATATCGCCGTTGGACCGGTCGGCTATGGTGGGATCTTCCAGGACAGCGATGCGTCGGATCAACGAGCGGACTTGTCTTGTGCTATCGTCCAGCTGTTGAGATGTAATTAGAGCCTCTCTCGACGTCTGTTCCCCTTGTAAGCGATACTGCTCGACATTCCGCTGCAATTCATCCTTTTCTTCAAGGGCCCGGGCGAGTGCTACACTAAGCTCATCGTTCTCTGCAGTTGCTCTTTCGTACTCATTGCGCTGTTCCTTCAGGAGTGGTGCACGATCGTGGATTTCCTGTAGGATATCGTTCAAGGCTTCCGACAGGCGCTTACTTTCTGCGCGTTCCAGCGTGAGCTCTTCCTGCATCTTGATGTACGAGGTGTAGACTTCGGTATAAGAGCGGCCGCCAGCCTTCTGCAGCTTGATAGCCAGAGTCGAGGCAGAGGGTGAGCGAGGTAGCGGTGTACCAAAGACGTCTGATGTTTCGTTGAAAGACATTGAAGTTGATGCGTTGCCTCCTGCCGCCAGGTTATCTGCAAAGTCCCTCATTTCACGTACTCTCTCATCCAAAGCATCGGCTCTTGCTTTCTCGCGATCGACTTCTGCTGCATATGTATCGCGCGTGGTCTGCATCTCGGTTTGCGCAGCTTCCCATTCCTTCTCTACCTGATCCAAACGCTCTGTTGTATCTTCCTCGCGCTTCTGTAGTAACTCGTTTAGGCGTTGCGATGTGGAGATTTCGGCCCGGAAAGATGCTTCTGAGTCTGCCAGTTGGGATGTAAGTTCTGCGACTCTTGTTAAGGATTCGTTGAGACGTGTTTCAAGGGATGCGTGTGACGAGCGTAGCGACGTTAGGGATGAAGTTGAGGATTCGGCCAGCTGGGTTGCGCTGTCGAGTTGCGTTTGCAGACGTGATAGTTGTGCATTCTGGTGCACAGTTAGATGTGCCAGCTACTGAAGCGAAGCAAGCCTACCTTTTCCCTGCGGTCTCTGGAGCTTTCCTCCAGGACTCGCTGTAGTTCGCCATGATTCCAATCCCGGTCTTTCTTGACGATACTGAGCTCTCCTTCTACAGCTTGTAGCTTGAGCTTGAAAGAGCGTTCATTCTCAGTTGCGGCCGAATGTGACGATTCCAAAGACCGGAGTGAAGCCTGAGTTGCAGAGTGTGCTTCCCGTAGCTCCTTGAGGGAGTCTGGACAGCATTGTGAGCATATACTTCGCCAAATACGATGCCAGCTCACCCTCCAAGCTGGCCTTGTCGCCGTCGGACCTGGCTAGCGCTTCGAGCAATTCGCGTTTCTCAGTTTCTACCCTCTCGCGATCCTGCCTTGCGTTCTTTCCAGCTTCCTTGTCGTCGCCAGACTGCTGCTGAAGTCGTTCATTCTCTATCTTGATATCCTGGAGCTGGCTGTTGGCTGCCTCTTCGCTCTCCCGCAACGCTCGAAGCTCAATCTGGTCGGCCTCGTGCAATCGCTCAAGCTCGTCGATGCGAGACTGCAGCTCGTGAAGCTGAGACTCCTCCGCAACAGAGGCCTCGACCTCCATGCCGGTTGGTGAAGAAAGGGCAGCTGGTCAATCAGATTCCATTCCACTACATAAGGCTCAGCTTGATGAGCCACACACACTCTGTTTACAGTGAACAATGCCTATGCGAATGGTGGGCTGCCTGGACATAGCAAGCGTTTCTACAGCGTAGTCCCGGAGGCTTCTGGGAACGCCCTAGCTTGCATAAGGCATTAAGATAACCCCGTCTGTCTAACACATTGAATGAACACTTTCTGTGAATCTAGCCCAAGAAACGCTTGCTGTGTCCAGGCAGCCCACCATTCGTCTCGGCACTGTTCACTGTAAACAAGGTGTACGTGGTCCGTCAAGGTGAGCCATCCATACGACAGAAAGTATACTCTGAATATCCTTTGGTGCTTGTGTGCCCGCTTAGCAGTCGCAAAGCGGGAAAAGCTGTCTAATCAGGTTTTTGGTGGTAATCATGAAAGGAGCAACTCCTCTAGTGCGATTTTGATAGAACAATCATCTCATGGGTATCTCAATGCTAGAACGATGCCTTGATCCCCAGACTCAAAGTTACTGCCGACATCCCCTGCCTCAGCCTTTCGATTATCACATATGCTTCGGCCGCCGACAAACGCTCCTGAGGGTCTTTGTTCGACATCTTCTCCAACAAGACAGCAACCTCAGGAAGAATGGGTAAAGCGTGCTGAATTACCGGACAATTGGGATACCACCTGTGTCTTGATGTATTTGGACTCACCTGCAAGAATAGCAGCCATATGCCACCTAGTTGACACACATCACTCTTGAAAGGGCAGTACGGCGTCTCCTGCACCCATTCCGGAGGTAAGATCTGCTTTGCGTTAGCAGCTGTTCACAATACAACCCAAGACACTTACTTTCCCATATTTTGAGGGGTCAGCGGAGCCTCGAAGTTCGGCATATGGCAAGCCCTGGACGACCCTCGAAGCTGGATCTGACGATGGGTCGAACTTTCTGGCCATCTCAAAATCGATAAGGTAGTATCGAGGCTTGAATAAGGATCGGAAGGAATTGTCGAGAGGTTTCTCCTGTGCTTTCTCGAACTCCGCACAGTCAATGGTGCCGCCGTAATTCATCAAGATATCACAGAAGCCCAGATCTAAATGGGCTGTGAGGTGCGAGTGCAGGAAGTCAAGACACTACAAGAGGCATCGTGAGCTTTCCGTTTTCATTCAGAGGATCGACTAACCTTTGAAGTCTGAGATAGACCGTGAAGTATTTCTCCGACATCGTGAAACCAAGGAGTCATCAATCCATCGTGTAGCAGAGGCGTAACAGCGAAGCACGCGTTTACATGCTGTATCTCATCCAATAGAGGTATGACATGGTTATCAGGATGTGAAGCTAGTTCTGGCTTGCTGAAGTATCGAAGAATCTCTTGTTCTGTCTTGCCTTCTTCACCGGGACCCAATCGTGTAATGTGGATCATGACATGGGCACCATCCGAGAGTCTGGTAGCAGGACAGCATTTGTTGGACTTTTATGACATCAGCTGGGTTATCTGCTACATACGCGCGATATCGCCTCACGTTGTTCTCATATCGAACCCGACGTTCAGGCTGAGTTGGATCGATAAGCTGGTGATAGCCGTCTGGAGCTCGACGCTGCGCCTCGTCTCTGGGTCCATACATGCAATGGAGGAAGCCTGGACCGTCCACGAACAGCTCGTAGCCTCTCTCCAGGAACGCCTTTTCGTACGGGACCCAGAGATGTCTATAGAGCCATTCAGCACGTTGAAGAGCGCACAGCTTTGGGGCGTACCTAACTGTATCGTACTCGCCAACATCTGCCATGCGCCATTCGAGGAGGGTCCTAGGATGATCGCCCCTACCTTCGGGCATGCTTGCTTGTACAGAGCAATGAGGCTAAGCTGCACAAGTCCCAGGAGCTGTCATATCCTCGTACGAGTGGAGAGTCTGTTATACTGTCAAATGGGAGGGTCTTTCCTTGTAGAATTGCCAATTTACGCGTCTTTGGGGATACGAACGGACGTGCAGGTTATTAAGCATCTACATCGTTCTTTCAGGGCTAGCGCAGCTCATTCGAATACCATGCAGCTTACTTCCTTGTGTTTGGACGACACTTAGTATCTGACATATAGGGGTAATCACCAGGCACGCCTTTTCTACTGGCTTCAGGACATGCTCTTCATAATAGAGAGTTCATTGTCAGTAGTAATAAGCATATACGATCCTCAAAGAGCTGAAACAGGCAAGATTGACTGCAGCGGAAGGGAGCCGAGGAACTTCTCAGCCCATGTGCCTGAGAAGTCGGAGTTGCTCCAACTCGAACAAAAGAGGCCACACAGCTTAACTGCACATCAGAGTGTGTGCAGTGCCGTAGTGCTGCATGTATGAGCGAACAGATCCAAGTTTGAGGTCGTTTTGGCCGAGATCGACCGGGCGCCGCTACAAACATGGATTTTGCAAGTGTGTCTATATGTTTAGACAGGCACAAGCGATATAATGTAGACCGGATGGCGCAATGGCAGCGTATCAGGTTAGTAGGAAAGAAAAGAAGAAGATTAGGACGATATCTGACCTCCTCTCCCTCACAGACTTCGATTGTCGATGAGAAACAGCAGTTCATCTGGTGGTTGCAGGTTCGAGTGAGTAATACCATGGATCTGTCGCCGTTCCCGAGCTCATAGCTCTTCTCCAGGCCCTGCTTCGGTCGTTCACTTTTTGCGGCAAGGCCGAAAGACCGCCTAGCCCGCGGCGGGATTAGCTTTTTGAATACGTATGCAATGAACTGCTTATAACAATGCTGTAGCTTGAAGCGCAAACTCCTGTCGTACATCGCTGCACGTATGGCGATTTTTCTTTCTGGCAGAGATTTCACGATTTGCCGGGAAGACGTTCAATGGTTCTTCTTTTGCTACTACGGCTACGCTAGACAGAATGTAGTAACATAACACCAATCACCTAGACGGGGTGAGCCTTTCCTTGCGGATGCGAACGAGGAAGACTTCGGAGATTCTCTCGAGCCAGAGTCAACGAATACATGAGATCGGAAGACGCCGCAGGTGCAGTAAGTGATAGTAAAAACCACACATATCCAGAAAAAGAGGCTTGCGTGCCTGCGGGTCGATACAGGCTTCGGATCAGGCTTCGTACATCGATCAGCGCGCCGAGAGGGCTGCATCGCTCATGGCCGAGGGCTTCATTCACGTGCACACGTACAGCTTGGTGAGATCGTGCACCATGCTGGATAAACAGTGTTGAGCCTACGAATACGAAGCATGTGGGAAGGCTGCCTCAACCTCAGTCAGCCGTATTCGCCTGGATCAGTTGAAACCATGTTTATGTATCGTGAACAGAGTATCCTGGAGTATCCTTGTAAGGATATCTGCCATTGGCTCTGCTGAAAGCTTCATCGGAGTAAGAGGTCAGCCAATCCTAGGATGCTCAATCGGGCTCTACAGAGACCCTGTATAGGCAAGTACTGTATCATCAGTAACGAAATATCTCATTAGTAGATGACTTGCGTCAGCTTGGCTGA
This sequence comes from Erythrobasidium yunnanense, assembly GCA_001600175.1. Taxonomy (NCBI): domain Eukaryota; kingdom Fungi; phylum Basidiomycota; class Cystobasidiomycetes; order Erythrobasidiales; family Erythrobasidiaceae; genus Erythrobasidium; species Erythrobasidium yunnanense. The sequence goes on from BCJC01000006.1 coordinate 1,025,956, forward strand.
GAATACTAGGTCAATGTGCAATCACAGTGTATCCAATTGGGGGAGGTTACCAAGTCTGCATCATGACAACCTAATCGTCCTCTTACGATCTTGCAGTAACGCTCGTGTATCTTCCTCCAGTCCCCAGACTATACGCTTGATGTCCAGGTTCGCCAGATGTACCTCATCCTGAAATCCAAGTCAGCGCGGCCGTAGACGCGAGTGAGGGACCCACATATAGATTCCTTGCATCTTGTTCTACCCTCTGCAGTTCTGTCTGCTTCGCGCTTGTTGCGGCCAATTGCTTGTACTGCTGTTCTAGCCTCTCTATTCTTCGGGCGTACGTTTCGAGATGCACGGAATTCGCTTTCAATTCTTCTACAGATTGCAACAATGCGGCGGAAGCCGTGGTGTACTGCGCGAACAATCAGCAAGAGCAGGCAAGCCGAGATCCAGGCGGACCTTGTCAAAGAGGGTATAGAAGCCGATTGCAGATACTGTGCATACACCAGCGAGGAAACCGAGGACAGAGCCGCGAAAGGGACCAATAGGACGTTTGGGGATCAGCAAGGAGGAGGCATTGTTGGTCGACATGGCATGAGAGAGAGGTAGGGGATGTCGCAGAAGCTTCGATTAAGCCTCAAGAGAGCGAGGACGACGATGCGAATGCAATGGATGGTTGTACAAAGCAAAGCTATCCCAATGTGAGTCCGACATTTACGCGTCTACAAGGTGCCTGACAGATCCAGCGACATCGAACAGGCTACTTCTACATGCTGCCATCTACCATACTGTCATTCTAGCTGTCTATTCTACCTCGTATTATTGCCTCGAATTGCCCTTTGACAGAGGGCGGCCTTTGCTTCTGCAGCTTAGACTCTCACACCGACTGCATAGCGGCGACGAGCCAGCAGAGCAGAACCAGCGACCAAGAGACAGCGAGACACAACGACGAGACAGCAGCGAGACCTTGCACGAAACAAGCGACCGCGTCCGACAAGATGGCCTCGACGAGCAATCTCCCGCCAGCGACAGATCTGAAGGGTGATTCCAGCTCAGATAGCGTAGATGTATGCATATACTGACTCTAGGTGTACTCCCACAGCAACATGGACATTCCTGCGCGGTGGTATCGAGCAGATCATGGTGAACCTGCAAGTCTGACAGCTCGCGCCAGCATCACAGGCTACATACAGCTAACATGAGACATCTACAGCAAAGAGGGAATGAGCTACAGCAAGTACATGGAGCTATACACGCAAGTTTTGGCCCTGTTTCCCAAGCTTCGTAAGACGAAGGTCCCAGGGCTGATTTGATTTCGGGAAACAACAGCGTCGCTTACAACTACTGCACGAGCAGCAAGATGAGTACTGGTGGTGAACTAGGCGGTTCAATGAAGAGTAGGCTCGAGATGCAAGGCGAGAATCGTGCATCATGCTGACCATACAAACCTCAGGTGGAGCAAATTTGATGGGCGCAGACCTGTACAAGAACCTCACAAACTACTTCATTCAGCACTTGACAGAAGTCAGAGCGGTGAGTGGTGTTTCGAGCATGCCTTGTCGGACAAGCAGCTAATACTGCATACAGGCTGCCGATGAACTTACAGATGAGCCTCTTCTCAAATATTATACGGACGAGTGGAGTAGATACACCCAAGGAGCTTCATTCGTTACCCGTCTTTTCGCGTACCTGAATCGGCGTAAGGCACCTGCATCCTCCAGCTTGACAAGACTGACCAAGTCTTACACAGACTGGGTGAAACGCGAGAAGGACGAAGGACGCAAGAACATCTATGTCGTCTACACTCTAGCCCTCGTTCAATGGCGAGACGTTTTCTACGCACACGTCCAGAAGTCCCAAAAATGCACAAACGCCGTACTTCGCTTAATCGAGCGCCAAAGGAACGGAGAAGCCGTCGACACCGACTTGATCAAGAAGTCCATCGAGTCCTTCGTAGCATTAGGACTAGACGAGGCGGAAAATAACCGAACAAACCTGGATGTCTACAAGACTGCGTTCGAAGAACCATTCTTGGCACAGACGGAGAAATACTATAAAGCGGAGAGCGAGGCATACCTTGCGGAAAACTCGGTCACGGATTATATGAAGAAAGCCGTTGCGAGACTGCAGGAAGAGGAGGACAGAGTGGACATGTACCTGCATGCATCGACGAAGAAGGCTGTAAGTTATATTCCAACTACTATGCTATTTGAGTATCAACGGCTGACACCAAATTACGCTACAGCTCGTAACAGCTTGCGAGACCGTACTCGTCAAGAACCACTCCGAAGTTCTACAAGAAGAATTCCAAAGACTGCTCGATCAAGATAAAGAAGAAGACCTCAATAGAATGTACAACCTCCTACACCGTATACCGGACGGCCTTGATCCACTGCGTCTGCGCTTCGAAGAGCACGTCAAACGAGTTGGTCTAAGTACAGTCGAGAGAGTCGTTTCTGGTGATAAGGATGTGGTGAGTCGAGTTAGTACATAGTACGATATGAAGCTGAGCTAACCTTGTCTCTGTACGACAGGAACCTAAACCTTACGTCGAAGCCTTGCTGGAAGTGCATACTAAGAACGCAGACATCGTGCAAAAAGCTTTCAGAGGAGATGTGTCTTTCGGTGCATCGTTGGACAAGGTAATGCACTTTCTTTACGGTCTCCTGTTCCATTGCTGAAGAGAGGTTGACAGGCCTGCCGAGAGTTCATTAACCGAAACAAAGCTACTGGAAATGCTACTACCAAGTCTCCGGAGTTGGTAGCTAAATACGTTGATGGACTGCTGAAGAAGAGCAACAAGGCAGGCGAAGAAGCCGATCTCGAGCTTGCATTAAAGAACACTGTTAGTCTAGCCATTCTGCTCTTACGTTGCGGAAGCTGACAGCATCGTATTCCCTAGATGACTGTCTTCAAGTATATTGAGGACAAGGACGTTTTCCAGAAATTCTACAGCAAAATGCTAGCCAAGCGTCTCATCTACGCTTCCTCAGCTTCAGACGACGCAGAAGCCAACATGATATCTCGTCTCAAAGAAGCATGCGGTACAGACTATACCTCCAAATTGCAGAAGATGTTCTCGGATATGACGCTCTGCAAGGATCTGAATGATGGGTTTAAAGAACATCTAAACAATATGGCGCAGGATGAAGGCGGTTCGGGCAAGAGCAAAGATGATAGTGAGTGCACTCTTGCACTGCTAAATCAATACACACTGACATACGTCTCGCCTAGTCGATGCGCAATTCCTTGTTCTGGGGTCTTCGTCGTGGCCGCTCAGTGCAGCTCAGAGTGCAGAGCTCACCCCTCCCGTCGAATTACAAAAGATTCTCGAGCGTTTCAAGAACTTCTACAGCAAGAAGCACAACGGGCGCAAGATTACGTGGCTATGGAACCAGTCTCGAAACGAGCTTCGCACAACCTATACCGGGCAGAAATACACTCTCATGGTCTCTTCGTACCAAGCTACTATACTATTACAATTCAACGCGGGATCAGACTCGTTGAGCTATGAAGATATGAAGACGGGAACGGGCTTGGCGGATGATATCCTTAAGCCCCAACTCGCTTTCTTAGTAAAGCAGAAGATCCTCACTCAGGAGGATGATCAGTACGATATCAATCTAGACTTCAAGTCAAAGAAGGTACGTTGCAAGCCTCCCATCTTGACCTTACGAAAGCTGACTGTATGCTCGTCCTGCAGATCCGTGTACCGCTCAACGTGCCTGTCAGAAGTGAAGCAAAGGCAGAAGCTGCAGATGTGATGAAGACAGTAGACGAGGACCGAAAGCTCGTCATGCAAGCTATCATTGTCAGGATCATGAAGTCGCGAAGAGTAAGCCTAGTCAGCCCTATCTGTCTTCCGGCATAACTGACACTCTTCATTCATTGTAGACCATGAAGAACCAAGCTCTCATCCAGGAAACTATCACCCAGCTGTCGACTCGATTCACACCCAAGGTCGCAGACATCAAGAAAGCTATAGATAACCTTATCGACAAGGAATACCTTGAGCGACAGGAGGGCAGCAGAGACACTTTCAACTATCTCGGTGAGTCGGGGTTTGCGCACTTGTAGACATTGACAGAGCCCCTTTGCTGATTTCGCTTACAGCATAAACGTCCTTCCAAGATTCGGAAGTTCTCAATATCTCGCTGTGCAGTACCGCATGCGGAGTCGCATCCACACTTTCATTGCGTTCGGCCCAAAGTGCGGAAAAGCAGCAGCCTTCGCCTCTCCTTCATACACAAATTATGTCTTCTGTATCATATCTTCGCAGGCTGAGTATTCTCAGCTTCTTCGTTGTGTCGCAAGTAGTCGCAAACAAAGCAGTCGTTTAGAGGAAAGTTGTAAGAAATGCTACCATGTCGCTCAGCGAGCATCCACCTCAGCGCGACTGGCCTGACTCCGAAAGCTGGAAACGTGATGACAGTGGAGACTGGGGCGGTATGCAAAATGCTTGAAATTGGCTTGAACAAAGATAGAATACTACAGCAACATAGTAAAGAAGTTCGAATGGTCCTATCGCCCTGGAGTGCTCTGTACTGCTCTGCTATTACCTTTGAACATACTGACGTTGTCTGGCCCATCACCCTCATCTGTCCCTCTTTCCATTTCGACTAGGCGATGCTCCGAGCTCTCGTCCTGCTATCGATAAAGAGGTCCTGCACTTCGTCTGCCAGAGCTTGCTGTAATTCAGGATCATCGACAGAAGAGAAGAGCTCTCGAAGCCATGCAGGCATCTCCTCCATCTCGTATGAGGAGCCAGACGAAGAAGACGATGAAGACGAATATTCGGCGTTAGACGAGTCGATGATCTGCAGAGGGCGGGAAAGCTCCTTGACTAGCTCTGCTATCCACTTATCTAGGTCCTCTGACTGTAACTCTTCCGGTAGATCGACTTCGCTTGCAGAATTTGCCAATGCGTTGGGCTCGAAAAGTGTTGGATCATGCCTTGATGACGAGAGAGCCGCCTGTGCTGACGATGATGTCTCTTTGACGGCTTTGCAGAAGACGTAATCGTCTTCAGACAAGCTCCGCAAACCACCTTCTGCCCATCTGATTAACAAGCAATCCCGTTCAGCGAATTGGGCTGCCTCTGTTACACTCGGAAAGGTCCTCACCGACATCCGAAGCATTGCCCTGCGCTGCATGCGATATCGAAATAATGTTTGGACAGCCGAGAGATGCATGCATTTGGGTCACAGCGGAGAGGCGCAGAGTCTGCGAGTTGCGCGAGCACTATAGCAGTCGCCAAGATGGAAGAAACGACTTGTGCTGTTCGTAACATAGTCGTTTGCTGAGAGAGATAGTTGGGTGTTCCTGAAGTCCGCTAGACGTGGTGGGAGTAGGAAGAGATAGAGAAGCTTGTGAAGGAGAGGGCAACGACAGTCGTGTTGATACTTGTGTCAGTACTGCATACAAGCTAGCGGGAGGCGAGCAGCATATCTGCATCTGTCTGCCTCTTGATTTCGGGCATGAGGGCTCATCGCTCATCTGACCAGATCAGTTGTTATGATAATGCATGTGGTACGGCACTGCTCCCTCGGCAGCTTGTGGGAAGCCCAGACCGGGAGCCCGAAAGGTACTGCAGATATGATAGCCGGTTTGTTGACAGCTCTTGGGTTCTCTTTAATTCGGCCCATTCCGCACGAAGTCATTGGTCATCGCTTAATGATTGAATTAGCGATCTCCTAAAGGCATGCTGTCAGAGGTCTGTTTGTTGTTTTCCGAGGCAGGCATGTTGTTTTGATCTCGAGCATGCCTTCATCTCATCTCATCTCATCAAGGTTTGGACGCCAGAAGCTGTAAACAATCCCGTTCATCGAAGTAGCATCTCTGTTGGCGCACTCCAGCCGTTCTGGGTTTCTGGCAGCTGATCTAGGATATTGGAAGAAAGTAAACAAGGTCGACCTCTTTGATGCAATTCTCTCGTTATCTCGAATATGACTGTATACTGACACTTCCGATCACTATCTCTCTTCTCTGTACAACTCATCCATGCGGCCTTTCCCTACTCCAGATGCCATCATTCACTTTCCGGCCCCTCCTTACATGGCTAGCGATCACCTCTATCCTCCTCTCAGTCCTCTACTCCATTGCCTTCCGATACGCGTCCACAAGCGAATGCGGCCATACCTGTCCGCCCGGATTCTTCGTCGATATCACCAAGATGCCGGAATGCGAGATCGTGTGCAAGAGTTGGTCTGCCGCTCTTGTAGAGGGTGGCAAAGGAACATTCACAACTGGATTATGGAGCACTCTTCCGCTTCTGCTACTCCTGGGATGGAGAGCCTAGCGGACAAAGGTCTTTGTGCAGAATTAGGGGGAGCATAGCCGACGTGGAGGGGTGACAGGGAATAGTGATTTTTGTGAAGTTATTCGTTGCATATTGCTAGTGGATGCGGCATCTAATAAACAATACACAAGATGGTATGCTATGCTGACTTCACGGAACTGAGTGATGCTGACAAACAACAGCGTATGTGCGCGACTGACCATAGTGATAGACTGCTGATGTACACTTGCAAGAACAATTGTTTGAAGCATATGCGAATGCTCGCCCTGCCAGCCCAAGACAGGCAGGCATACCATCAGGGGCACATCTATGCATCTTCAGCCTGTTCCGGCGACATGACAGGTGCTCTACGTTCCCTGCAACACTAGTCAGCATGTCCTCCACACACTGCGCGACAATGGCGGACATACCTCAAGATCTTGACGACATCCTTCAATTCCTGCACCAGTTCCAGCGTAGCTGTCGGCTGCACATCTTCTCCTCCCCTAAGATCCTTCTCATGCGTTGCTTCTCTTTTCGCCTTTGCCAGCGCGATCCTCTCCTCCCTACTCAGCTTGCCATTATTGCTCCTTACATTCTGCTTGTCCATCGTAACCGGGGGCGATGTATCCGCTTCATACAACTTCTCTTGGAAGTTCAAGAAGGCAGGTATGTTCTTGGCGTTCATGTTCGACGGATCTAAAAGAAGCTGCGAGATCGTATTTCGCACATCGTGGATCCCAGTTGAAGAGGAGGTGGATGAAGATAATGAGATTTCGGGATTTGTGCCATGAGAATTGAGAGGCGGAGTAGCAATGAGCTCGTCGTTGGCGCTACTTGATAGAGTGGAAGAAAGAGAGCCTCGTTTGGCGAGGAAGTCATCGGAGAAGGTAATGTCTGCCGAAACATCTTCTTCATCTTCTTCGACACCTTGGCGAGTATCTGGCATGTGCGCAGTCTTTGATGCGTTGTTCGACGTACGGCCTGTATCCCTTATGCGCCTGAGCGCAAGTCTCCCGTCATCTAGGTGACTAAGCAGACTCTGCGCGCCTTTCCTTAGCTCTTCCTGCTTCTCCACCATACCATTCAGGGTATCCTCATCCGTCCGATCCCCACGATACTCCTCAACCCATTCCTCCATCTCAGCTTTATTAACATGCATATCCATAGCCAAGTCCACAAGCAGTGCTTCTACCTTCTCAGAAGACTCTTTGTACTCCGCGACTGCTTCCCGGATATGTAGAGGCACCGCTTGTCTCGGTGCGAAATTGTCTTCGTTGTCATCTGAGGTCGATGATGAGGTACTGCGTGATCTTGCTCGTCTAGCTGAGCGAGGAGGCCGGCGTCTAGACGATGTACCGTCTCGTCGTGAAGAGAGCGATTTGCCAAGATTCGCAGAAGTGGTAGGAGAGGGCGAAGCGGACTCTACTTCGATCATAGGGCTCGAGGGATACTGGCCAGGAAGGCTTGTGAAGTGGGATCTGTCCTGTGATTTTCCGCCATGAATGGGCTTTGAAGGGTTAGGAAGGAGGATTTGAGATAGCGAAGATCCGAAGTGATCTGTGCATGCCTCCCTTAGACTTCGTGCAGACTTAGACAGGATCGCAGAGAGCTCAGACAGTGACTTCCCAAGAGACTGGCAGGTCGCCGTCAGGTCGACTGTGTCCTGCTCCTCCTCCTCATCTTCTTCGGTGGATGCATGACGTACAGGGACAGCTCTTAAAGCCAGTATGACACACAATATCTCCTTCCTCTTCTTATCAAGTCGACAGAGTCGCTCTTGTACTTTCAACCCTTTCGATTCAATATACGAGACAGGTTTTAGAACAGTCTCGTCTTCTTCATCTTCATGACCTGAATAAGAGACTTCGAACCGCCCACTCCGAGAAGACGGCGAGAGGAGTTTCGGCGAAGCTTGTAGATACAAGCTACTAGGTCTTGCCTTCCTGTCCGACATGTGCTCGCTGTAGCCTGAATACCGCGTAGCGGAGAAGGACGATGAGTGTCTTTTGTGCGCTGGGAGTTCCTTCTGGCCGTCTCTACTGTCATGGCGGGGTGAAGGCTCCTGATAAGATCGCCAATCTAGGCCGAGTCCATTCGGAGTCGATAGCGGTCTCTGCTTTATCCGAGAAATCGAAGGCGATGCATTCGCCCATGAAGGCGAGACCGATATCGAGAGGGAAGGAGAAGAAGGATGATGAGCCTGTATCCTCCTATTCTCGTGCATCTGAAGCCGGCCAGAAGCTAGTAGGCCTCGTGGACTATCTAGGGACGACCTAGCAGGTTCTGGTACATGACCATTGAAGTGAAGATGATGGGTGCCTGTCGTAGCTGCGCGCTGCATAGCTTGCGAAGCAGAAGCAGCAGCAACAGAAGCAGCAGCAACAGAAAGTGGTGATGGGTTGGTTGGCGAGTGTCCAATATTGGTGTTCTCAAAGGCAGCATGATTGGATGATGATGGAGAATGGCCAGGAATGAACTGCTCGCTATATCGCTTTCGCTGGCCTCGGACTTTCGAGGCAGATCCTTGATTCGCACTTCCGCTCGCTTCGGTCGTTTGGTGCTGTAGATATGCTTGTGGAGTAGCGGAAGTAGATGATCGAGGTGTATGTGCGTGTATGGGAGATGTAGGATAGCGGATCCTCATGGGCGTGCCAGGAAGCGAATTCGCATCATGGTTCTCTGAAGACCTTGCTCGTGTGATAGGCGAGGATGTCGCTGTTTGCTGGGTATACGAGGATGTAGCAGTAGGGAAAGCAGCCCAGGACCTTCTCCGAGCTTTTATGAGTTCTTCACGAGTGCTTCGCGTGGAAGGAGAGTGCATCTCTGCTTGTGCCATAAGCGGCGCAGGCATGGCGTGCGGGACATACATCTCCAATAACAGCTTGAGCTCTTGCATGTCTATCCCACTGCTTTGTTGCTGAATCCCTTCATTCGCAGTCGCGTATTTCCCGATGAAGAGCTCACTACACGCTTCTTCGATCTGTGCACATAGTTGGCAGAGTATATCATGTATCTCGCTGTCTCCCTCGGGCAGATCGAGACTATTGCTCCTGCGCCTCGATTTCGACGAAGTAGCGTGGCGTCTATGTTGTTTTCGCTGGCGCTTTTGCTCGAGCGTATCCAAGACTTCCAGCACTCTTCCAGCTAGTGTCTCCCACTCAGCCCATTCTTGTACGAATGTTATAGTATGTTTCGTGAGATCCTGGAGTGCCCGGTCCATGCGCGTCGCTGGATCTACGGCATGATGCTGCTCGATCTGGCGTGGTATACTGGTAGTAGCGGTAGGATGATGCGACGTCGCCCATAGTGCAACTACGCCAGTCAGGATGACCAGAGGAGGCGTCATGCGCCAGACTATGGCCCATGTCGAGGTTGCAGCGGTCGCATTGGCTGATGAAGCAGACAGTCCAGGATATGCGATGACTGTCCCGAACAGTGATACGAGGATGAGCTGTCCTCGTCGACTGAGTGTGATCTGAGTGGACGTTGTGGAATTGGCCGTCTGTCCTTCTGCTTCGACATTCGCTGCTGGTGGATCGGCGTAGTGAGCGTGTTCTGAAGCTACTGCTACTGCGTATGGTGAGTTTAGATGTGCTACGAGGAGCGCTGCGAGCCTGTCGTGTGCTGGATGTCGCTTGTCGCCGTTGGTTGTTGTGCTCGTCCTTGCTGGCGGTTGTTCTGTCGCTGTTTCTGGCTCGATGACAGGCTGTATGTGCATTCATTAGCAGTGTATGAACATATTTCTGACTGTATTCACCCCATCCACCGGCTCTCCCTCGTCTACGCAGGCCATCTCTTCCAATCCCTGCTCTTCAAGGTATGCGTCCACTGGACTTCCAGCGTAGACGACGGCGGCCATCGTTGGATCTCTTTCTCTTCTATCCTGTCAATGGTACTGGCTCTTGTCTGGTCGATGTTCTGTCATGTCGCATGTCGGTCTTCTGCCAAAGTGCAGCGCGTTGATGGGACAGAGTGGAATGACGCGTCAATATCCGGATTCGAAAGCGATAGCAGGCGCGTGTAACCTACAGCGCTTCTGATAAGATAAGCCTTCTCGCAACGGTCTTGTCTTACCTTATAAGAGCCAGTCCTCGGTCTTCTACGATCACGTGATCTGGCATGTTGTTTGGCAGGCCTTCTCCTATTTTCGGCTCAGGCCCGCCCGTTCCAGCTGGCCCTTGTCAACGGAACAACACAAACTGATCGCAACGGCTCAAGCTTGGCAGACGCAGTCACTGCACTGCAGGGTGCAAACTTCGGGCAACTGGGCGCTACCTCTCTTCTCTTTGCATCCAACTCTGTCCACTGCCTCCCTGCTGCCTTTTCTGGGATCCCATCTCAATCCATACACACTCGTTTCAAGACTCTGTACTCTCTCTTCGTCTCTGGCTGATCCATATCCCGCTCAAACCCCCTTCAAAGTCTGCACCATGATATCCTCACTGGCGCTGGGCACACTCGCAGCATCACTCGCATCAATAGCAGCAGCTCAAGGACCAGATGGGAACCCGTGGGTCCATATCCAGTCACTCTTGTTCAGATTGTGTCAGGACTGACCCTCCCATGTTGTCGCAGATGGACCGGAGTCGGTAGGCAGACTCAGCTTTAACAGTGTATTCGATCTATGCTAATAATACTATACTACACGTTAATCAACGACAGGCGTAAGTTCATCTGCGAACGAGGAATGATCCCCTCGGCCTCACAACCCAAACATAATACTGACTTGATATTCCCTTCCTCTATTACATGCAGTCTGCATCCTTCTACTGGCATAACAGATGTACGTATTCTCCCTACTTTCACCGGCCAAGCTTGGCACACCCAAACAAACCTCTGATTTCGAATGGTATCGACAGACCACGGTCTCTTAGCCATGGCGGCCTATGGCGACTATGAGAACCTGTGCCCTCAGACATTCACATACGACTCATTGCAGCATCAATACCCAGGAAATACGAATCAGCCCTTCCAAGTCGTGGGCAAATGGGGTCCTACGCCGAAATATAAGAGCGAAGGATACATGGTTCGCGTGCCTGAGATGAACAAGATCCTGGCTGTGTTCAAGGGTGGGCCTGCTTTCTCATTCCTGTGCAATTGTGAGAGAGCTAATAATGTTGTGGTGAACGCACGCAGGACAGTACGGCTGGCAACAGTACCCAGCATACCTATCGCCCTTCACAGGCATCGGATGTGATTCGAGATGTATGGCGCACACTGGTGCTCTCGAAGCATGGAAAGAAGTCCAGGAGGAGACAAACGATTTCCAAGCTATCAAATCTGCGCAGGGCAACTTGGTATGGAGTATCAGTGGACACGGTGCGCCCTTTTTCTCTCTCCCTTTTTCCTTCCTTGTTTTGCTTGCTCGGATCGAAAAGCTGATTGTGTGTTTGCCGCCAGGCTTCGGAGGCATGATAGCCCAAGTCGCTGCTCTTGACCTGAAATCCCGCGGATTGGCCTATTCGATCCACACCTTCGGTTCTCCAGCCGTGCTCAACCAAGCTAGTGTAAATCGCTGGAATGACCTCTTCCACGGGGACGATTCCCAACGCACCGTCGCGAACGAAGACTCTATACCCACCGCTATTGGACAGGGCTATAATGTGACGAGTGGGATGACGAGTAACTATACATTCGTCAATACGGGAATACATGTGTTTGGACAGAGCAGTATGTATGGACAGGATTTCTATGTCTGTGTAGATGCGCCGACGGACCCGAGATGCCATGGTGGAAACGTGGAGGCGGATCATTGTGAGTTGGGAATCTTCTCCCTTGGTGCAGCATGCTGATTAAGCTTGGGACGGGACGCAGACTTCTACTACACTGAGATCGGCACATGTGGAAGAGGTTGGGGAGCTTCTTACAATCCTCAAGAGAACGGAAAACAGCTCTGGGAGGCTCAGCACGCGTGAGTCCTGGCCGATCCTCCCTCTTACGCCTTCTAGCCCGTCTGATCACTCTTCACCTACCATTTCCGCAGCTTCAACGCTACGCACAACGGCACCCATCTTCCTTTCAATCCCTCTACGGATCTACCTGCTCCTCCTGCGCCTACTACTACCTCCTCCTCCGTCCTCCCTACAGCGACGGCTATCAATTTGACAGACGCATCCATACTCCCCACATCGACGGGCGCGCCTGTCAATAACGCAGCTGCGTCCGCTGCGTCTGGGACGGAGAATGTAGCTGCTGGCTCTGCGGGCGTGGGAATGAAGGTTTCTGGAATCGCTATGGTCCTGGCGGGTCTGGCTGTGCTCTTCGTCTAAACAGCAACAAGAGCAGTCTTTCTATTCCAGTCCCAATCACTATTATACCCTCCTCGTGTGTCTCTGTCGCAATCTCTCCTCCTTCGATCTCGATCCATCCCTCTCTTTCCGGGTCTTCAACTTACAGTCCTTCCTTCCTTCTTCCCTCTCCCATACCTTCGTAGCTTCGTAGTGATAATTCCCCTTGTTAGCCTCACCCCTTATTTATTACCGTAGTATCCTTTGCCAATCCTCCTGCTACGTCTTAGCTATTCTGTGGAGGTAGAGATGATGACTTCCCAGCAGACTGATTGAACTCGACAAGGACACTGTTCTCTTATCTGATCATATACGGTATGCGCGGGATGCCATTGCCATGCGAAATTGCTCTAGGCACAGTCGCAGAATGATCTCCTTGAATTTGCCAAATTGCAATTTCCTGACATTGAGAAAGGCTGCGTCTCTTCTTTATCTTCTTTCTCTTCTGTTCCTACAACTTGCTATACATCTCTTCCAATGCAGCATATGGACTTGACCACGCTCTTCTGACTCTCAGCTCTCGGCCCACCTGCTCCCGCCTGCGATGACGAGCTTTTTCTGGGAACTCTTTTTTCTTGCTGATGACGAGTTCACCGCGAAAACGCAGGGAGTTCCTCTGGTGCTGCTGAAGAGGGTGTCTGCACCATGCCTGCTCTGCTCTACACTACTCCATACTACTCTCCTTCGCTTTTCCATCGTTAATATCCCAATTCTGATCTCATCGTCGCATCGGCCTCTGAAATCCTTCTTGACTCTTCCTCTGTGTCGCTCTCACCCCTCGTCGTTTGCGGTACAAATCAAGATCATAGCTGATCTTCGGCGGCAATGACTCCTTCGACCTCGAATCCCGATAACTCTGCAGGCACGCAGGATCCCAGCCATACTCTGAGCACCAATTCGAACGAAACAACGACCTCAACCACTTCTTCATCCTCTGCAACGGGCATGCCACTACCTCCGAATGTGCATGCAGTTGTTGCGCGAACGGAAAATGTAGATCAAGTCATTGGGAACCAGCTGGAACATATGGACGCGACCGCGCGCGCACGAGATACAGCGAGAGATCCCACGAATGGAGATGGTAGTAGTAGTGAATATGAAGGAGTACATAATGCCTTGTGAGTATTTACGAACGAACAAGAATTCTTCTTTTGCTGAAGCGCGTCATCGACATGCTTTGTTTTCGCTCGACACTTACAGACGCCGGTATTCTTGTGAGTCCGCGTTAAACTAGAAGTGTGAAAGGACTCCAAGCTGATTGCGGATTTCTCCTAACCTCCTTCTGTATCTGCCTTCTTTTTTACTTGATTGACACCTACAGCCGACATAGCAGAACTGACGGCCAGACAATACTATACGTTTGCACAGCAAGCCGAAGCAGCGTATCACAGACGGAATAACGAGGACAAGCTTGACGGAGTGAAAATGAAGAGATCGTCGCAGAAGTAGAAGTGGACGTAGGAAGTATAAAAAATACGGACTATGAGGGGTAACTCAAAAGCACATCGACCAGCTGCAATAGTCACCAGCACGATTCTTTCTCATTCGTGGAGCTATGCCACCCGTCGTTCCTCTTTGTGTATGGCGGCCGCGGCAAGTATATGATGTACATCTTTTAACACATAGCACCTTAGCAGTCATTCTCGTTCTGTCGTATCTGTATCCAATAGTCCCTGCTTTCTGTTATCTGTTATTAGAGGAGTTACTCAGCCAGAAAGATGGACAAATGAGCTCGCAAACCTCAAAACTTGAAAACTTGCTCGAGGTTACAGAACGATTGTCACTGAGTTCGTATGCGATATATGCTGATTTGCTTAGTTTGTGAATGTCTACAACGCTACAGGGTTGCCAGCGTCACCTCTTGACCTTCCATCTTCCCGTCGCGTAGCTCCCTCTGATGACCAGCAGATCCGTCGCCATTCTTAAGCTATCCATGACGAGGTCCATCTTGCTTCCCACTACTTCTCTCCACGTAATAGGCACTTCCCTCATCTGCACATCTCCCAACAGGCTAGCAATGAGGAGGATCTCAATATCGAATATCCAACCTTGGACATGCAAGCTTGGGAAGATAGCTCTTGCAGCTGAGCGTGTGAAAAGCTTGAAGCCGCATTGCGTGTCTTTGATAGAAGAGATGCCGAGAACGGTAAGGTAAATGTGGAAGGAGCGCATAAGGAAATTGCGTAGGAAAGAACGCTTCACGACTGCGGGTGAAGTGACCATATGAGCGCGAGAACCCAGTACGATGGCTCGTGGTTGTCCTGCATGCCCATTCTCTTTGCTGGTTTCCTTCGCACGTTGGAGCACTTTGTCCATCTCGTCTTCTAGTAGTTTAAGATCTGCGAACCTGCTTGCGCCATCTGCATCTACAAAGAGGATTCTCTCGCCTCGAGCATGCAAGACGCCATGCCTGACAGCTCCTCCTTTGCCTTTGTTCTTGGCGAGTCTGACCACGCGTATACTCTCTCCTCCACCTCTGTCTTTGCTCTCTTGAGCTACTTTCAACGCGACTTTGACCGTGTCGTCCTTCGAGCCGTCATCCACGACCAGAATCTCGTATTCTCCGGCTTTGTATGCTGTTTTGAGGTAGTCTATAGCTTCATTGAGCATATCCGGTAAGCGTAGTGCTTCATTGTACGCTGGGACGACTACGCTAAGTCGTATTGATGGCTCGTCATTCACAGTCGAAGGCAGCGGTTGGCTTTCTTCTGGATTGTCATAAGTTGTGTATGTGAGTTCTGAAGGGAGTGCTTTACGAGGGATGGGATGGACGACGGAGGGCGAGAGAAGGGAGAGAAACAGCAGAGACACGAGGAGCTGCGGGCGCGAATGAAACGACATTTCTTGCATCAGCTTCGACTTGTCAAGCTGTTACGGTGTTGTTGTCGCTGCTCACTGTTGCAGCCAGAAGAAGCACGGCCGTCCATAGAGCCATCACCACCTCAGTCCAAGTCTTCGGTTCAGCGGTCAAGAGACAACGACGACGACGAGATTCTCTGCTTTCAACGATTGTCCATCATCATCATACAATGAGTACCAGCAACAAGAGAAGCGCAGAGCAACAGAATGAGAGTAACAACGCTGCTGCCAACAAACGCGCAAAGGTGAACGATGACGGTCAAGCTCAAGCTTCTGGATCAGCTGGAGCTGCTTCAATAACCAGCGACGCCAACATCGCAGCACCTTCATCGCCCAGCATAGGACGGGGAGGAGGAGCAGCATCAGCATCTGCGACTGACAACGCCAAAGAGCCAAGTTCCTCAGGCAAGAATCAAGGCAAAAGACCAGCAGCAGCCAACAAGGCTAAAGGCAAAGGAAGAGGAAGCCAACGAGCATACAAAGGCAAGCATAAAGAGCAGAGAGAATGGACAGGCAGGGACAACAACGACGAGCAGGACGGAGGTGATGGGAAATCGAAATTGCCAAAGAAGAAGGTCGCTCTCCTCATTGGATACTCTGGACTGGGTTACTCTGGATCACAGATGTGCGCTTATTCCATCGTCCATCGTCCTTGATCTGGACTGTCGCTGAATATGGTTAATTGGCAGCAACCCCGGCGTCAGGACCATCGAAGCAGAAGTCTTTGAAGCCTGTGTCAAGGCAGGGTGTATATCTGAAGACAACTCCGATAACGCCAACAAGGTGTGCCTGCAGCCATCTCTGCGCGATCTTCTAGCTGATGCGCTATTCCTACTAGGTCTCGCTGATGCGAGCAGCACGAACGGACGCCGGCGTCTCAGCAGCCATCAACGTCTTGAACCTCAAACTCATCTTGAATCCACCCTCTCTACCCGAGAACACTTCCATCGAAGAGCATATCAACAGCTTCCTACCTCCGGCTGTTCAAGTATGGTCCGCCATTCGCACACAGGGCAGTTTTCACGCACGCACGATGTGCGATTCGAGAATGTACAACTATAGCTTGCCGACGTACTGCTTCTTGGAACCGAAGGAAGGGACGCTGATGGGGAATAGAGTTGCATGGGCAGAGGGAGAGAAGGAGAAGAGCTATTGGCTGCAGCAACCTCCGCTTCCTGAAGCAGCTGAAAGCTCGGAAGCCAAAGAAGCAGCAGAGGGAGATGCGCCGATGGACGGCGATAGACACGAAGAAGGCGCAAGTACAGATGCACCGAAGGAGCCCTCCCTCTTCAGACATGATCAGAGTCATCGTAAGGCATATCGTATCCCACCAGAAGTGCTCGAGCGTGTCCGAAGCACGATCAATCAATTCCTGGGCTCTCACAATTTCTGGAATTTCACCGTTGGCAAAGAATTTGGTGATCGATCCTGTCAGCGGGTGATGAAGCGCCTCACAGTGACTGATCCATTCATGGTGAACGACAATGAATGGGTTTCCTTGAAATTCCACGGACAGTCATTCATGCTTCATCAGATTCGAAAAATGGTAGGATTGTTGATCATGATGGTCCGCACGCGTACACCGCCTTCTTTGATCCCGGAATGTTTTGGACCTAC
This sequence comes from Erythrobasidium yunnanense, assembly GCA_001600175.1. NCBI lineage: Eukaryota > Fungi > Basidiomycota > Cystobasidiomycetes > Erythrobasidiales > Erythrobasidiaceae > Erythrobasidium > Erythrobasidium yunnanense. The sequence goes on from BCJC01000006.1 coordinate 1,042,981, forward strand.
AAGACTCAATATCCCAAAAGCACCTGCGTTGGGATTGTTACTTGAACAACCTATATTCGAAAACTATAATAAGAAAGTGGAGGAAAGTAATAGGAAGGCGGAGGAGAAGAGCTTGCAGAACTTGGGTAGGAAAGCAAGTAAAGAGACGGAGGCGAAGCGGAATGCTGCAGCGAGGACTGGAGCGGGGGACGAGACTATGTCCGAAGGAGGAGGAGCATCATCCGTTCCTGCCACTCCTACTGCGGGAGAGGCATCCAAGAACCAGCAGCAGCAGGATGATCCGGCAGACCTCATTCGCGAGCTGGTTAGTTATGACCATATAGAAGAGAAAGTGGAGCGGTTCAAGAGGGAAATTGTCTTCAAGACGATGCATGGAGAAGAAGAGAAGGATGATACATATGCCAAGTGGCTAAACCTTCATGACTCGCAACTTGCATCAGACTTTGAGTGCGTCCTTTCTACATTATACTTTTGTTAATGATCCAAGCTGAACGCTTATCCTTGTAGCTATCTGAATGCGAAAGGCATCATCCGTACGTTATATCACTCCATGAGACAATATACTAGCTGACATTGCGACTCCAGCGCCATCAGCAGTCATACCGAAAAAGAAGGCTGCACCAGCCGACGCCAATGGCAATACGGCCAAAAGCGAGTCTGCAACGGACAAGAATACGAATGGTTCAATTCAAGGTGGTCCAAAAGACGAGGAAGATGAAGATGAAGAAGCTAAGCTTGCGGCACGAAATAGTGGGAAAGGGTCGTTTGACCTGGAAGGCTAGATAGAGTAGTTTGAAGTAGTATTAACGCAATCGCAAATCGCATCTGTAATGCTTCAGTGGAAATCTCATAGTCGCATCGCAATGTAACGGCATATCGTTCTCAAAACTCGCAGAGCAGCACACCGTGCCATTCGGCTGACTTTGCTCTGGTAAGTACGAGCCATACAAGATGACAACAAGCATAATGATACTACGTTAGATGATTCGTCAATTTTCTCGCATTACAATCAGACTTCGTAGCCGCTCGTACTCGCTGCATGATTCGCGCTCGTTGGCGTGACTTCGCCCGTATCGAACCCTCCACTCGTTGCGTTCAGCGATCCACTTGCACTAGGCGGCGGTATACCAGCTGTCAAAGGTCCCGCCGCAGCCGCTGAAGTAGGTGTAGACTGCGATGATCCGCCTGGGACTTTCCCAATAAACCAAGATGGCGCCCAGCCTCTTTCTCCCGTCACTTCTTTGATTACATAACTCCAGTTGTTGTAGCGCTTGAACACCCGTAAACGATCTTCTTTCTTCATGTTGATTTCTTCGGGACCGCGAGGCGTGTGATCCATGAGTGACAGCCCAGGTGTAGAGACTGATACGATCGTAAGCGGGTTGATGGGCGTTGCGGATGTGATGGGTGTCGCTGCGCCTTTAAAAGGAGGACCAGATGTTTCCAGTAAACAGCCCTGCGGCACCCACCCTGACCGCACGACGTCGTTCTCGCTGTTGGCTTTCGTGTCACGATGCACGACCCACCAGCCTTTCGTCTGCCGATGGCGATTATCAGCGATATGCCCAGGACAGCTTGCTCGAAACGCACCTTGTTCAAAATAACGAATGTATCGCCGACACTGACATCAAACTCGTCCTCCCTATCTGCCATGTACGGATATATAGCAAGCGCATATCCCGCAGTGGTAGATTGTGAATCTTTCGCATCCGTCTTACTATCCTTACTATCTGCCTCTTTGTCTTTCGATGGCGCCGGACTATTCGGCCCACCTTTGACAGGCTGTAAGACCGCAGGGTGATGTAACCTAGTCGCACGACTGAATTCCCGCTTCGGGCCTTCTTTGCCTTCTCCAGTGATGTTCTTCCCCTCTTTTAGACGCTTGTCTTTCCGAAGAATATGCTTGGCTTGAGCAGCTGCTATAGGTGACTTGATGTCTTTGATATGCCGGAGCATGAAGACAGGATTCTGATTGGTATCTTTCAGCTTCTGGAAGAGAATAAGCGGCTTTTCGTCGTAGAACACGCATCGTTCGCCTGTCTCAAATAGATCAGCCACTGAAGCCCGCTTGTACTGCCGACGAGAAGCCTACCTTGCGAACCATAACAGATGAAAAGAGCGTATTGCCGCCAATCATCGTTGATCTTGTATCGTTTCAACGCCGCCGGCAGCACTTTATAGCATGGATCGTCAACGGTTACTTTGAAGCTCTTGTATGGGTTATCGACATTCTTGCTGCTGCTACTACTCTTCTCTACTGCTCCACTGCCATCAGCTGCCGACGTCGATGGTCTGCCTGATGATGACTTGGAAGTCTCGCGAGACCCGCTCGATTGGTTTTGCATAGTCGAAGGGCGCCCCAGCGCTTCCGAGAGAATCTGGCTGCCGGAAGCACTCTCGCTAGCTGAATTGTTGTTATATAGCGGCGCTGAGTCAAGCGGAGGTGCCGACATTTCGAGATTGGGGGTGGTCGCGGCTGTATGAGGCATGTTGAGAGCTGTTGGCGTATTTGGCTCTAGGGTCGCTTTCGAGGGCATAAACATTCCCTTCGACAGGGGTGATCCAGGAGATGTTGCTAAGACATCACTAGAACTAGCTGGGGCGGTTGTCGCGTCCTGCAGAGCTGAAGCTGCATTTAGAAGACCGTGATTTGAACGCTGCCGCCGGATTGAAGAAGAATGATGTAGACCAGACGATCCGTTCACCAAGCCTGATGGAGCGTGAGAAGAGCCATCATCTCTAGCATGCAGCAACCGAGTCGGACTGTTCGCTGGCGATCCTGACGGCGATACAGCGTCTCCATTCGCTACATTCAGGTTGTCGCGAGGTAAAGAGCCAGACCGCATATGCCTCAAGGAGGAGCTGATGAAATTTGCGGTAGTTGGCGATTGCGCTCGAAGCTTGTTTAGCGAGATCGGAGGCTCCTGGGATTGCGATCAGCTAGGCAGTACGGACTTGAAAGGCTCACTGACCTTTGTGTAGAGTGTCTTTGAGATGACATGCACCTCGTCTCGCATGCCGGAAACATGTTCTTGCAAGCGTGAGATGGATTCTTCCAATGTCCGTATCCGTTCATCTGCAGCAAAAGGCTTAGCTAGCTCACTGTCCTTGATAAGAAAGACCTACCGCGCTCTCTCAGCAATTCAAACATTCTATCAGGCGGGATCACTCCTGACGGCGAATCCACCATGATTTGGTCCATGAAGCCGGCTATGGTAGCACCCTGTTAGTATACATTGAGTATCTGCGAGCTTGAAGTAACATACAAGGCGGCACCCAGTGATCTTCTTCGACCGGTACATCATGTTGTAACTTGGCCGTGTAAACAGCTTTTAGGATGGCCAGTCTATGGCCCTGCGACAGTCTCATTCAGTAAGCTGTAACAATTGCAGGATAGTGGTGATCAGCTGACGACTGAATGGATCCCGACATCCTTGAGGCCTTGATGGTCCAGATGCACCAGGATCTCGCCCGTGATGCCATTTTCTGAACAGATAACGCGTCAGAAGGTAGAAGTCGGAGCATCTTGCGATTCTAGATGTATTGCATGCCTTTGATTTGCTGTTCGTAGCCCTTGAAACCGAGCGAGGCCAGAAATGCGTGCACGTCGTCCTCTTGCCAGAGCAGGATGGATTGCTGTGCGGTCATCATGTAAGCTATCTCAATCTTGATGTATTCCTAACATTGCTGACCTCGTCCATGGCCGTCAATCCAGAGTCTTGAGCTGCCGTCGTCCCTTTCTCTGGCTCTCCTCAGCTCTAACTCATCCAAGATGTCGAATTGCTCGGTCGCAGCTGTCCGTATGAGATGTCCCAGTAGATGCGAACGTGAAGCAGCGACGTGCGAACCAAGTCCTGCCAATGTCGAGATGAAGCGGTGATAGAGAGCGACAAGCGCTGTGCGCAATCGTTCAAGAGGCCTACCTTGAGAGGTCTCAGGAAGCAAGCGAAACGGCACCGACAGTTCGCACAACAATCAGGACACACGGTGCTGAACGGATGCTTTGGGCGAACGGCTTTGGGTGATCTGAACAGCATGGCCATGAGCTTTGGCTCGCAGGCAGACCACACCCCGGCCAAATGTATCAACGTAAACATCCGTATCATGCGCATACAGCTACGAACTTATACAACTCTTCGCCCTTTGCTATCAGACGATAACCGTCAGGCAGGTTGGACCATTATGATCTGGCAACGATCAGTACCATCTTTTCCAGATCTTGGTAAAAGTCCCTGACATGCCCCTTGGTATAAAGCGTTGATGCATGCTGGCTTGCAATCTGATAGGATTGCATTTTAGCCCGCCTGGCACTGCGGCTCATTTCTGTCGCATAACCACTCACACGTAGCTTCTTCTTCCACGAGCTAGCAGTAAAGTTTGGATGGGGCAGTGTATGATTCAAGGCCCAGCATGCCGGATCTTCCACCTGCAAGGTCCAGTCTTTCGCTTTATATTCGTGCGAGATGAACTTGTCGAATACTCCGAAGCTCGATAAGAATATATGAGCAGGTGGGAAGAGCCCATAGACATCTGCGGGCGATGAGGACTGGACAACATCGTTGAACATCGCCAGCCCTGTAGAATCGGTCTGTCATGCATATAGGTTCAACGTTGGCACCTCGAGTCAAGTATGTGCATGTTGAGTTGATGCAGGACGTACGGAAAAGGCCTTCAGGTCGTTTCGCATGCTCCTAGCTACTTCCCAAAAGGCGTTCGGTACTCGGCTTTCCTGTAGAAGTACATCTCCCATCTTCTTCAACGTATGCACTTCGTGATGGTAGACAGTCGTGCTCCAGATTCCAAGACCAAAGAAGTCATTATGCCGCTCGTCAAGCCGCCAGCGTTGATCCGTAGCATGTCCATAGAGCGCGACGGATTTAGCATCCTCGACAACGTTGTATTTGGCAGAGAGTAGACCGAAGATGGCACTCAAAGCTGCTGTGATTGTGCATCCATTCTTGCGCGAAACCTGGACTAGGCTGTCGTGCATTGGCCGGTCGAGGGTGATTTCAGTCTCGACAGGTAAACTGTCTGTAGAGAATTGAGGAGACGTGATAGGCCTAAGTAGCTGACAGGTAGGCTCGTGCAGCTGTTTCTCAAGTCCTAGCTTTGCCTTGTAGTTTTCTAGATCTTCAGGAGGATTATCACCATCTTTTCTCAGGCCTGCTGCATATACCAGCGTGGGAATTAGCAGCGTTGCCTCGTTTCCCCATTCTAAAGCTCGGACAGAGCTGAGAAGGTTATCGCTGACAATCAGCTCTCCCAAGCGGTTGAATAGCTATGTAATATGGTCAGGAAGTATCACCTTGGCCGTACAGGCCTGACACATACCCCTAGACTGCCTCTCACGTCGATCATATAGTGTGAAGCCAGCATGTATACGTTCCATGCGCCTTCATCTTCCGAATCCTGCGCATAGAACAGATGCATCCGATAGTTGCTTTCGACAGGGATGATGAGGTGTCTCTTCTTGAACACATGCTCGTGCAACTGTTCTTGAGATAACTTGCCTCCATGGTAATGCAGAGTCTCGTCTGCCCACTTCTCCACCTCGGCCCGGTCAATTACAGGCTTGTAGACCATTTCAAAGCGGTCTTCCGCTTCAGATATGTAGAGAGAACTTGCAATGAAAGGTTGTATATGTCTTAGGCGGATCCATGCAGCTCTCAGAAGTTCGGGTAGGTCACCAGCATCAGTTGCTTGGATCTTCCAGACCAGGCGCGAGATCATGGCGCAGACACCATCGTACTGCGATGGATGGATTATAAGGCGAAACTAGGGGATTGCACAGTGTCAAGCTAACTTTAGGTGTGTTCCACGGCACAATTGCTGCTTCCATGCCGTGCAGATCTCGCCTGTACGTCTCGGACGGTGCATCGTAGTGCCAGCTATACTGATGATTAGAATAGTCCATAGTGATGTTGGAAGCTGGCAGAGTCTCAGAAGCTTCGAAAGGACTCATCATTGAACGGCGTTAGTGCTTTCTCCGATTCTCTGACGTGCAGGATGAAGTGGCCAGGATGACAAGCTTTGCATATGTAGGTACTAGTTCAATGTGCGAATCATCGCTGAGCAGTTTCGGGTCGTTTGACAGCCCGTTTCGTCTAAGATGGTCCATACAGCTGCAAGGCGATGTTTGACAGCAGCTGGCAGTCTCGAAGCAAGATCCATCAGTCACAGCAGTGCCTGCTCATCGTATTCCGGATCCAGCTTCAAGTCGCGGGCTTCTGGCAGTCATCGCTTGTTCGCGACAGAAGCAACCGAGTTCCGTCATCAGAATGCAGCACCTCCACCACCTCCTCCAATCATTCCACGTCTTCCTGAAGCTACAACTCCATCAAGAGTATCGTCTGCCGTCACATCTTCATCCTCTTTGTCATCTTCACCGGCAAATATAGATGCAGACCGACAGCAAGACATTACTGAGGCCAGCTATGAGCATGGTCTACCAGCTTCCTTTGGTAGAAATCAGTTAGACACATCGGTGCGAACCATAGATCCAGAGCTGCAGGCGGACCTGGAGGCTATACTTGCAGAGTTCAAGGCACCTATTCGTTATGCATTCGCATACGGAAGCGGCGTGTTCAAGCAGGCTGGCTACTCTCAGAAGGTGTGTTATCTATATACGAGTCAGTTCAGACGGTTCTGAGCGAGTCAAGCAGGAAAAGCCGATGCTCGACTTCGTCTTTGCAGTCTCACATCCGGTGCACTGGCATAGTATGAATGTCAATCAATTCAAGGACCACTATTCACTCATGGCTCGCATATTTGGCTCCCGCATAATCAGTATTCTACAAGAGAAAGTCGGTGCCGGAGTTTGGTTTAACGTCGAATGTCTGGTTTCAGGAAGGATAGTCAAATATGGTGTAATATCCGTGGACACGCTGGTACACGATCTACTGGACTGGGAGTCTCTATATATCGCCGGGCGGATGCACAAGCCAGTTCATGTCCTGAAGGACGAGCCGCGAGTCCGTCTGGCAAACCAAGTCAACCTCTCAAGCGCTGTTCGTGCCGCTTTTCTAGCGCTTCCTGAGACTTTCACCGAGGAGGATCTGTATACCGAAATCACCTCGCTTTCCTACCGAGGTGACTTTCGCATGCAAGTTGGCGAGAATCCGCGAAAGATCAAGAACATCGTCAGTCAGCAAGGCGAGCAGTTCGCAAAAGTCTACAAACCAATACTCCAAGCTTTTCATAAGCATATCTCCTTCATGGGTCCCGAAGGTTCAGGCAGCATAAGGCAGGATATCAATCCACGCGCAAAAGCAGAACTCGCAAGGCGGCTGCCGCTCCGTCTGCGAGAGATGCTCAAAGGCCATTATGAGCGCGAGAGTAACATATTAAGCGCTCTTGGCAAGAAAATCGAGGGAACAGAAGAGCAGAAACCCAGCCTGTCCGAAGAGACGGCTCTTTGGCGAACGTTGGTTGCGAAAGGCGACTTCAAGTTGAACCTCAACCAAAGTGAGGAGTCTTGTCTCAATGACGTGGTCCTTGCTAACCATTATTGATAGGCATCGATGCGATAGTCGCACGTCCTGCCTTTTCGCAATCGATGAAGGGCATAGCCAGCGTAGGGCCCATACGTGGAATACGATACGTTTGGCCGAAACTGAAAAAGAAATGGGGATCATCTAGTTAGAAAGCAAACATTACACTCGTTATTCAAGAAAGGACCTTGCGCTTGTAGCAATAAACCAAACGACTTTATAATGGCTTGATCTTCCGCTTTCCTTGCTATGGTGACAGCGCGACCACCTGTGCACTCGAGGCCTACTCAGCCTGCAGCTCGCAAGACTGGCGGCATCCGCGTCCTGGGCTCGGCAGCTGCAAGCGGTCAGGGCATTGCAGCATCTTTGTCAACTGCGTCAGGAAACAGCAAGGATAAAGAGAAAGATGTTGCGCTGTACAAGCGGCTGTTCTTCCCATACTCTGCGCACGAGCAAGCGACGTCGACACCAAGTCCGCCTCGACGCATCCTGCAACATCCAGCCGCCAGTGCGGCGCTCGACGTCCAGCTGTACAATCTACTAGCGCTCATCATCCGTGGATTCATCAACCCTTGGTTCTCAAAGATATCCAGAGACAGAGCCTTTCCTTTGGAGATCCTGCGCGTTGCATCTCACGTGTTTAGGCAGCTCGAAGCCAGGCTGTCGGAAGGGCCAGAGACCTCACAGGCGCACCGTATAGACAAGGTCAAGCTGGTATGCGAGAGCTTTCCGAAGGTGTTCGAGCGACATGTCCGAGATATGAGAAGGGCTAGAAGCATGTCGGGGTCCGCATATGCAGCAGGAGCCAGCATCAACCATGTAGACGGAATCACTCCCTCCGAAGCTCTTTTTCACTCCCTTCAGCCTCACGTAGCTATCTCTGCTACATCCACCTCTGCCTCTCTGGAAAAGCTACCACCTTACATCGATGCAGACTATCTACGTGCAGCTATCGATGCTCTTCTCAAGAATCTTCTGCCTCCAGAAGACTATCAAGCAGAGACGGAGCGCAGTGTAGTGCGCGAAGTAGTGCTAGGAATCGTTATCGGCGGCGTGTTCAGCAAGGTCGCACAACCGTGGTTCATCTATGGTCTCATAGCAAAGCTTCTCGAGCAATCGCAAGCTAAGCGAAAGTCGGTTCCGGCATACGAGACTGAAGGTGTCAGCAAAGAGCGGTCGACCTGGCACAAAGCCATTGAGACGCTAGCTTCGCTTCCTCTGCTTTTCTATCGCATCACTGCGTTCTTCACTTATCTTTCACTCCTGGGTACTACCTCTTTGGCTGCTCCAACGCGGGTTACACGAGCCGGACGAAATCTTGCAAGACCTGGGCACAACCTCGTCTTTACGCTACTACGGTCGGAGGATGAGGGTAGGCAGGTGTTGAAGCAGATTCAATGGGTGTCGGATACATCTTCCTCGATAGCTAGTCCGCTGTTGGACAAGTAAGTCTATAATATTCGGCTGCTTCTAGCATTCTGACCCATCTTGATAGGATTATCATGCATATATTGCATACAAAAGTCTTCAGTATCAACTCTATATCGATGATTCTGCAGATCGTTGAAGGCGCTCTCTTTCCGGGAGGCTACCCTGCGCCTTCTGTACCAGACCCGAACGAGGAAGAACAGCTCGTGCTCAAGGAGAGAGCGTATGCAGCTGTAGAGAACGCTATACCCGGTATGTCGAGCCCTGGTATGCTTCTACAGGTACTTACGATCTGTACTTTCAGCCTCCATTCTACCTTATATTTTGCCTGGTCTTGCTACAGCAGACGCTCAAAAGCAGCTGGCCAAGGACTTATTAGACCCGTTCGAAAGTCATTACTGCAACCTGCATCTATTTATGTTCGTTTTAGACCTTGTTGTTGCCAACTTGTGCCCGGAGCTTGTTGTTTAATCTGCTGCGCTGTGACGTAACGATATATGCAAGCTGCATTGCAAGATAACAGAGTGGACTATCATACTACACACGCGCACGTACGAAGGCGATCTCTATTTACATATCGGTGTACTTCTCGACCTTGGCCTTGAGGAGATCGCGGACGTGCGAGATGTACTCGTTGGTAAGGACGTAGTGTTCCTACGAGAGTATTGTGCGATCAACACGCAATGTGAAATTGAATCGGAAAGTTATACTTACGCGCTTCATGCCCTTGCCGTGGATCAGCAGGGCAAGATCCTTGGTCATAACGGAGTCGCGCTAAGACATTGAATGTCAGGACAATGTGACGGTTGTTTGTATGCATCAGTACTTACATCGATAGCCTCAACACAGCATGCTTCGAGATCCTGTGCGAATTTGACGAGCTTGTCATTGCCATCTTTCTTTCCTCGGAAGATCAGACCTCGGGTCCAGGCGTAGATGGAAGCGACAGAGTTTGTAGATGTCTCGTTACCCTTCTGCCATTCACGGTAGTGGCGCGTAACTAGAAAATCTCAAGATTTTCAGAATCAGGCCAAGGGATCGCAAATAGAGCTACGGACCTGTTCCGTGTGCTGCCTCGCTCTCGCAGATTTGTCCTGTACTGTCTAAAAGCTCTGAACTCATCAAACCGAGCGATCCAAAGCCTTGTGCGACGATATCAGACTGGACATCCCCATCGTAGTTCTACTCAAATCGACCCCGAATTGATCGTCAGATGACTCTAGTAAGTTGTACAGATGATATTGAACATACCTTGAGCCTGCGCGACCGAAAACCGAGCGAGAAAGACGGAAGTTAGCAAGAAGGCCAAAGACAGTGACCAGGGCTGGTAGGACACGCACGCCATCAAGTAGCCACCCTCAGACTTGATCATATACGCAACCACTGAGCGATTGCAGCGATTTATTAGTCTGGAAGGTCCCGAACCGTATAACCCAAGCGAACGTACTATCGTCAATCAGACGGTGCTCATACCACAGGCCAGCAGCCTCGAAGTCCTTCTTGTATGTAGTATCGTAGATCTCTTGGAAGTTGTCCTTCCATTGGCCATCGTAGCCTTTAAGAATGGTGTTTTTGGTCGACATGAACATAGGGACCTTCTTGCTGAGCGCCATCTGGAAGGATGCATGCGCGAAATCCCTGATGCTCTCTACGGTGTTGTACATGGCCAGACCTAGACCGGCGGTTGGGAAGTCGAAGACCTCGAGGCGCTGTTCGCCGCTGCCATCCGTAGGAGTGTATACCAACTCCAGCTTTCCGGCCTTTGGAATGATAATGTCGGTAGCACGGTACTGATCACCGTGAGCGTGACGTCCAATGATGATTGACTTGGTCCAGCCGGGAACGGACTTGGGGACCTTCTCGACAAGGATAGGCTCTCTGAAGACGGTTCCTCCTAGAATGTTACGAATGGTACCGTTGGGAGACTTCCACTGATAGTAAGAATTATAAGTATACTGGGCAGGCTACCTTGCCCGTCTGCCCGACTTACCATCTTCTTGAGCTTGAACTCTGTAGTCGAGCTTGTCAGCCCATATGTAATGATACATATATAGTGTACCCACCCTTGACACGAGCCTCATCGGGAGTGATGGTTGCGCACTTGATACCGACTCCGTACTTCTTAATGGCCTCGGCAGCCTCGAAGGTGACTTTGTCGTCGGTTTGACTAAACGAGCGAGACACAGTCAGCGTGCGAACTCAATCCATGTCTGTGCGACCCACTCTCTGTACTCCATACCGAGATCGTAGTATTTGATGTCGAGGTCAAGGAAAGGCGTGATGAGCTGCACCGAGCGTAAGCATGACCACGATGTGATGCCGTAGCTAACTCACCTCATCCTTAATCTGTTTCCAAACTGAAGCAAGCCAATGGAAGTTTAGCTGTCAGACCCTCCCCTCTTTCGACGGAAGACATACTGATGCGGGTCATCTCGTCACCTAGAGAGGACATAATCAGGTTCGCACATACTTGTTACATGCTCAGACTAGCTTACCGTCCATCTCGACGACGGGGTTTTGCACCTTGATGCGCTTATCTGAGCAGACGGTATATCTCGTTAGGCCGGTCGCATTGGGTCGCAAGCAGGATTGGAGGGCACCTGAAGACGACGACATGGCTCTAGATATCTGGGAAAGGCGTTGGGAAGCCGTGATTGCAGATAAAGAAGTAGTTTGAAGTGGGGCCGAAACAGCAGAAAGTCTTGAAGAAGCAGCTACGCGGTAATGGGCAGTCGAGAAAGCTCTTGCAGCAACGATGGTTCGACGAGTCGCAGCGGTAGTAGCTAGCATCAGCAAAAGCTCGAACAATTGCTCGGATAGTGGGAAATGCTCAAAACGGCTGCTCGCGGATTCTTTCAGCCGGCACGAAAAAGACGCGGAAGCCGTGAGCAATATACATTCAAGTGCACATACAAAATGGCCTCGGTGATTACCAGAGGCAGTGCTCTTGAAAGTATGCAACAGCCAGCGAAAGAAGCTGGCGCGGAAAAGCAGTCGTAAATAGCATATAGCTTTCAAGTTGCCGACGATGCATGAAAGATGGAAGACAACAACACCTGCGATGCACTTATTCTGCCTGTACTACCAACTGCATCCCCGGTATGCCCATGTACTCGCGAAAGTCAGGTTTGAAAAGACTACCAATCGTCCGCCTCTTCAGATTGTCCTTGCCTTAGTCTGTTGAAGTCGGCCATCAGATCATCCTCTTCAGCTTCCGGCTGCGCTTCTTCTTCCTCTTCTTCCTCCACTTCCTCCTCGTCAGGCTCTTCAACTTCGACCGGCATGTCTTCGGCCTGTTCGGCCTCCAAGGCTTCTGCTTCTTCGGCCTCCGGCTCTGGCTCTGCTTCTGCTTCTTCTGGCTCAGCAGCTCCCTTATCACCCTTGCTGCCACCGAACAAGCCAGCTCCCACTTTGGCCGCGGCGGATCTGACAGCCAAACCAAGATCGGCTTTCGAGCTTGTAGAAGAGGACTTCTTGCTAGAGCCATTGCTAGGCAAGTGTTTCAAGCTGCCCTTCTTCTTCTTCGAAGTCAGTTTCTGCTTAAGTTTGCTTGCGACTTCTTCAGTGTTAACACTGTCTGATCTGGAACGCTTGCGCTTCTTGCTGCCGGTGAGACTGGGTGCAGCACTGCTTGCGCGAGATGAACGGCCATCCTTAGACATCTGCGACTGTGTCTCCCACTGATCTTGGGCATCATCGCCGTCAAATAGGTTGTTTCGCTTGCCACTTGAATCGCCATTGTCATCTGCAAGCAGCTCATCAAAGACTGCATAGTTGATCTTCTTCGAGAACTTCTTCTGCTTAAGTAGCTGTTTGGTAGATTCAGCTGCGGTAGCTCCTGCCGGTGTAGACGAGTCTCTCGGCTTTGCCTTCTTCTAGACTCGCACTGTTTTAGCTAGATTCCTGTTCACTGATGGACGTGCTTACCTTTCGCTCTTTCCTCACCGGCTTGTCGTCGTGCTCTGCCTGGATATGCTTCAAGGCGATGTTTTGCAGATAGTCCTTGTTAAACTCCATCCATAGTCTCTCCTTGATCCTGACTTCCTCAGCAGTCAAGATGAAGTTATCAAGCTCGTCCTCATCAAGATCGTCAAGCGGGTCTACCCCCGTCCAAGTCGGGTGTCCTTCCCTCGCTTCTGGATCATTCGCTACAATCCATCTCTTCTGCTCTTTCTGACTTAGGACGCCAGAAAGGGCTGTATAGGGCTCCGCCATCAACTCGCCTTGGATATCGTTTCGAATGTCCGCAGCTTCTGCTTCTTCGCGTTCGCGTTGCTCGGGCGTACGATTGTCCGGCGGTAGGTCTCGTTTGCCTATCAAGCCTTGTTCGCGCAGATGCTTATCCAAAGAAGGCGATTTCGACCGACTCCGCCGAGGGCCGACTGGTAGCTCTCTGCCTTCTTCAGCTGCAGTCGAGGCAGCGATCGCATCAAGCATGTTCTCTTCCTCTTCTTCATCCATAGTGACATCGATATCTTCTGCACCTTCGGCTTCTTCCTCTTCTTCTGCTAGACCATCTCCACCTGCATCCTGCATAGCTGCCATTTCTGCGGCGATCGCATCTAGTCCCTCGCCATTCGGATTTGATGATTCCGCGTTCGCATCTCGTGCTGAAGCGTCTCCATCTTGTTCTTGCGCATCCTCGTTCTCCTCCTCAATCGGCCCAAGCTGATCTAATGCCGTTCGTCCTCGCTTTTTTGGTCGCGCATCATCACCTTCTCCATCTTCGTTCTCCTCCTCGATGTCTTCCAGTTCCTCGTCGGAGCCATCTTCTGTTGAGAACCTGACGCGCTTCATGTCCATTCTCCGCTGTTTACAAGCCTCCACTCTCTTAGCTGCCTCTTCCTTCTTCTTGTTTTCCGTAAATGCTGGCGGGTCGTGGTCATCATGTAACCACATTGCTCTGAAATCCGTGACTGTCAATCTGGAAGTAGGGGTCTCGCCGAATTCTTCCAGTCTCTTTTTCAGCGTAACATCGGCGATTTTGACCACCTGTACCACTTCCTCAATACTCCTTCTGAAGTTGTTCATGCGCGCAGCTAGGATCAGACTTGCACCGCAGATTCCAGCAGGCCTTCGTCCGGTACTCATCCAGTCACGCGAGAAACGCTGAACCAGACGGACCGCGTCATTCGCGACTTGTTGTGTCTCGTCGCCGAACTCTAGGAGGGATGCGAAGCGTGAAATAAATAGAGATGGATCGATAGCTGGCATCTCGAGCTTGAAGTCCTTGACCATGCGCAGGTACGTATGGCCTAGCACAAACACGTTTACCTGGAACTACAGTCAGCTTGCGCTCATGTTGTGTATCTCGCATAGTATATACCTGGATGAGATCCGAGAAGTCAATCAACATGTGACTCGTCTTTTCAATTCTGCAGACAATATAGAGGCAGGCTGCGATGAGATAGTTGGTTCTTCGTCCTCGGACAAAGTTGGTAGATAGAGCTAGGGAGTAGAAGCGTTGTGCCATGTCCACGAATCGATCAGGTAATCTGAGTGCATTGACAACTTGCTGGATCTTGCGACGGCCTGCGGACTCACATCAGCTGGAATTTGCAGACGAAGGATGTCTAGCTGACCATTCGCCAGCGTCTGTTCTCGAGACTCGACTCCTCCAGCTCCATGAGGTCTTCTACCGCTTAGTCTGGCACGGGCTGTGGATTGCGCAATTAGCTATGCCCATTGACTGCTCATGAGCTGTATTCACTCTGATCTGATCCGATGTAGGCTCCATTGACGACTGCTGCTCCAGTGCTGTTCTCCCCAAAAGTGACTTCTGCGACAATCCCGTTCTCTTCGACAACCTGCGGACCAACACAGTCAATATCTGACTGTATACCCTATATGCATTGTAGGCTCACACTCCCGCACAGCGTACAGTACGAAGTCCCAGAGGCAGCATCGCTTTCGAAGGCCGCCTCTTGGGCGCACGCCATGCAGAACGGCATGCTGGGCTATAGTCTCGACGAGGGACCAGGGAAAGTTGATGCCTTCTTGTTTTGTTGCTGCTAACGAGCAGGCTGTAACAGCCGCAGCTGCGTCGAGGTCACAGTATGCTCGGATATGTTGGAAACAAACAGCAAGATTTTCAGAGAAACGTGACTGTTACGACTGAGCATTACGAAGCAGATACAGCATTATACGTGTCCAGAAAATGGGTAGCAGTACAGGCTAGCTGTGGGCACGCTAAACGGTACAGAGAGAGACAGAAGTTCAGAAGGGTCGCGCCAATTTTCGCGATGCGTTTTACAGAGGATTAAGTTCGCGAGATCTGATACTACGTGACTGTCCATTGATTGTCAATCTGTTTGAGGCTTTTTGCGCTACGTGCTGTCTCCTTGCGGGTGCGAGGGACTCCGCCTGTTCTCCTCGTTGTTTTGCGGCGTAGCAGTCCCTTCGTTTCCTTGAGTACTACGCATACTTGTTTCTTCGATCTTGGTAGTAGCAGCCGGCGGAGTATTGTTGTTCGTGAAAGAGGAGTTACTGTTGTTATTGTTTATAGTAGGCCACTTGAATACGCCTGCAGCCGCTTCTTCAGCAGAGTTCATAGCCATAGCAGCTTGGAAGGCCGCCGAGTCTCCAAAGTGATTCATTGATCGATAGATCTCCGGGAAGAGCGAGCTTGGACTTGGGCCGAAGTTCTCTGATAGATGTAGAAGACTGTCGGAAGCGTGGAAGATTGAGCGTCTACCATCGTCTGGCTCCCCACGACCGTTCTGCCCATCTCCGCGCCCGTCTAGGCGAAGAGCACTCTCGTTGGGCGCGAGACCTGGTACCGAGAGATGCAGTTCCGGCCGGGAAGTAGTGGAGCCATGTTCACTGTTCATGCTCTCCTGTCTCTGAGGCTGATGTACTCTGTCCCTTCCGCCTCCTCCTCCATAATTTGGGCCTTGTAAATGAGTCGGAGCGCTCTCCGGCATCGGCGGGGGCGACTGAATAGGTGTGTATGCGGCAGGGTATTTTCCTTGATTACCATTATTGTTACCATTGTTATTGATGAGGAAAGAAGGGCCAAAACCGTATGCTGCAGCAGCTTGATAAGCAGCAGCGCGCTGAGCGGCTTCTGCGGACATGTTGCCGTAGAGCCCGAACGAGTTCTGCAAAGCTTGTTGTTGTGCATTGTATTGCTGATAGCCTGGTATGTTGGGATAGCCGCCGAAATAGGGTGCGCCATATGGGTTGCCTGGGGGCATTTGCGGGTTTCCCATGTTGCCATTCGCGAAGGCGTCCGAAGAGTCTTGTCGCATCGCATCATCTGCTCCGTTCTACAACGATCAATTTGTCAGTATTCCGAGTATAGCATTACGGAAGACAAGCCTGTCTTACTGTCTGTGTGCCATTAGCATTATTCTTGCTGTTGCTGCGCTTCTCCGCCTTGACTGGCATCACAGCCTCTTCCGCATCGTCTTCTCCATCATCATCGTCGTCATCATCGCTATCATCACTGCTTCTTCTTCTCTTCTTGTTTCCCGATTTTGTCGTGGACAGCTTGACTGCATTGGCGGCAGGTGCCGAGCCATTCGGCGCTGCTGCTCCTCCCTCTGTGTGTCCATACGAGTTTGGTCCAGAGATGTCTGTCTCGTCTACTGCTTGGTTCTGGTATCGATCGATCATCTTGTGCATTACGCCCTGACTTGAGTAGCTGTGTCCGGGGACACATGAAGAGTGGTTAGACATGTACTCCAAGTAGCTTGAGACGGTTGAGGCCTGCTCACCAGTGCAGTTTTCCCGTATGGCTCCATACGAGGACAGCGACGTCAACCTGGCATAGGACGCCCAACTCGAAGGCTTTCTTGAATAGACCATTCCTCCTCTTGCCGAAAGTGACATTACGGTTCCTGTCATCGACGATAGGCGCAATCTGAATCTTCCTGCGTCCCATTATGCGAGTGGGCCGAGAGGCAGTAGAACGGCGTAGAAATGTCGCTTGAAGGCCAACAGCTGGTAGAGTATGCATGTAGGATGGTAAGGCACTGCTTGCGAAGCGCTGCGAATGTCAATTGCTTACAGTTTTTGACAGAAACTCCCGGATTCTATATTAGGATGGCTCGTTGAAGACGGTCGCAGAAGCTTGTAGGACGCCTACACAGTGTTGTGTAGTGTTCTAAGTGGCTGCCTACTCCAAATGGGACTGCTCCGAGGGCTGCCGCCGGGCGTGAAAGCTTGCTTTTCTTCTCGGTCGAAGCCAGACTCGCCGCTGTTTCGTAGCAGCTTTCGGTCTAGGGGACAGAGGTTGTATAGCAGATCTTGGCAGTGGTGGTTGCGTCCAACGATGACGGTGATTGCCGGGCTTGGTGGTTGCTGCAGACGGGAGGGATACGAGCGCCCATCAGCCTTGAATTGGCCCACTTGCATTTTAGGCGTCATCCCGCTCATCGTTTGAAGGGAGATGGTAGAAAGGAAAGAGACGACTACTCACAACTGTGTATAGAGATCTCCGGCTTTCTAGCGTTCAAAGGTCAGATATAGACACAGTCAACCCAGAAATAAGACAATCTGGTCTTGGCAATTGACAGAAATAGAGAGAGGTATCCTACCGCGCAATATCACTGCTCGCACGCACTTGATACGTCGGTGCTTGCTCAAGCCTTTGCTGAAGCCGGAATGGGACGAGTGAGTCGCACGCCGAGAGCGGATCTCAGCCAGGCAGACGAGCCAACTTGTATTGCCAGACTTGGCGCGAGCGATACATTGCACTATGCCTTGACTGTTTTAGCATACCACTGACACGATCCTTGGCGCCTGATACACAATCTATGCGATCGACTTTGACCGTTGAAGAGCTTATCACCTCCCACTGCTGCTTGCTTGACTATGCTGAGGCGGTACAACTGGACATCACCCGCCCAAAGATAGGGTAACACTACTTGCATCCCCGATCCATTGCCTAGGGCGCTCCAATTCCTCTGCCAGAAATAAGTCAGTACATGCCCCAGGATCAGGCTCACATCAACTCACCCGGCCCAAAGCTCATTGGGAGCAGCTCTCCTAGCGTACTGCTCACCACAGGTTGTGTTCCTTCTTTAGACGGGTTCAGCGGGTCATGCGAGGAGGGGATCATCAGGATAGGCATCTGGGCGGAAAGCCATCAGCTCAGACAGCTTGAGGAAGCCAGTGATTCTCACATCGAGAGCACAAAATTCTAATGATGAACACAGTATGTTCAGCACTTCCCTTCGGTTGATTAGCGATTATCGGACCCACCCCTGATGAATTGCCTGCATATACCGCAAGGACTGCAAGGCGCATCGATGTCCGCTGCAACAGCGAGTGCAACAAACTGTTTCTTGTCTTCCGAGACAGCTTTCACAAGGGCTAGTATGGCTCATTAGCAAAGAACGGACAGGGTTCTATATCGCATCGTACCAGTACGCTCCGCGCAGACCCCCGCCCCATATGAAGCGTTCTCGACGTTTGCTCCAGTGATGTAGCATCCGTCTGGGAGCAGAAAGGCACAACCGACGCGGAACTTAGGGGGAGGATGTCAGTACGGAGAGGGCGAGAGAGAGGACGGAATTGTGAAAGCACTTTGCTATAGGGAGAGTAGGAACCATTTCGAGCTTCTTTAGCACGTACGAGGAGTTGTGTCCGCTGTTCTTCAGTCATGGTCATGGAGGGCATTTCTTGGCGAGATGTTGGTTTGTCGGATACCGACATTATCCACAACCGAGCTGGCCTCGACCGCGTAGTAGTAGCAACACAATCCCTATATATCTAGAACACAAGAAACGGCGAACAGCGTACTCCCTTCCTGCAGCTTCTGCACAAGAACCAGCCAACGATCGAGGAGAGGGTAGACTGTCGAAGGGAAAGTCGTCAGCTAGTAGAGTCATAGATACAGCCCATGATGGCCCGCTCAACGCAGCAGTCAGCAGGAGCGAGTTCGTCTTCCCCTCGAAAAGCAGGGGGCAGTACACCCAGGAAGGAGCTCACCGCAAACAGGCCGCAAGTACAGCAGGGCGGGAGAGCAGCTGGGACATCAGCAGCAGCAGGTGTTAAGAGAAGAGCTACAGATGTCACTGCTTCGCCGGGTGCGTCTATGCCTACATAGGAGGATAATGGGAGAAGCTAGACTGACGGGCTTGCAATGCAGCTATAGCAAGGAAAACCACTGGACCGGCTCGGCGGCCTGTTCCTAAGAGCAGACGTACGTACACTCTATCTCAAGCCCTACTTCAGCCTCTAATAGCCTTCTTTCCTGTCGTCTTTCTACCCCTATATCCCCACGTGCTCCGCTGCTTCTTCCTCTCCCTTTGCCTGTGCTTCGTTAATTGTAGCTGGCGACCCTCTTCCTGCACCTCCTACGCCAGCCAAGAAGCCTCGGAAACCACATCGATATCGACCAGGTGTAAAAGCTCTTAAAGAGATCAGGCAGTATCAAAAGACGACGGACCTGCTTCTTCGGAAACTTCCATTCACGCGACTGGTCAGTGCATCTTCCTCATCCTTCTTTAGGCCACATCATGCTGATGATTTGGAGCGTGCAGGTCCGGGAAATAGCCATGCAATGGGCACCGCAGCATGAAGAACAGATAGGATTACGGTGGCAGTCCAGCGCACTACTAGCACTTCAAGAAGCTTCAGAAGCTTTTCTCGTCCATCTTTTCGAAGATGCGAACTTGTGTGCGCTACATGCGAAGAGGGTTACGATCATGGATAGGGATATGCAGCTGGCGAGACGGATACGTGGGAATTGGGGGATGTAGACATTGCAAATAGTGCGGAAGATGAATAATGTGAGTGCCTTGTTGTTGCAGAATAGCATTTGTCGATAGCTTCAGCTTGAAATGCAACATGACATAGTAAGCGATGGAGCAGAAGGAACATAGAAACCAAGTTTCTAGTTGTTCGTGCGATATTACGCTACTTTACTGCGAGCAAAAGTAATGAAGGTCTAAACAACAACAGCCAAAGATCCTGAAAACAGAAGAGAGTAAAGCCTGCTCGAGAAGGGTATGAAGGAGGAACGACTTGTCGTGGATGCCGACGCAGATTCTTGAGTTGATAAGCACTGTTATTCTAGGCAGTGACCCGCTCTCTGATCGGTCCCTCCATCTCATACTCGATCTCGACTTGCGGACCTCTTCTCTTCTTCTGCGGCGCCTGTTTCTTGGACGGCTGTACAGCCTTTCTCTTTCCTCTCTTCTTGCTCGACACTTC
Organism: Erythrobasidium yunnanense; assembly: GCA_001600175.1. Classification (NCBI taxonomy): domain Eukaryota; kingdom Fungi; phylum Basidiomycota; class Cystobasidiomycetes; order Erythrobasidiales; family Erythrobasidiaceae; genus Erythrobasidium; species Erythrobasidium yunnanense. The sequence goes on from BCJC01000006.1 coordinate 1,063,062, forward strand.
ATCTTCGCTATCTTCATCGTCTTCCTCGTCATCACTGTCATCATCATCTTCTCCCGAGAAGTCTTCCAGATCTTCGACATCGCTCTCCTCTAGATCCTCCACGAACTCTCTCTCGATCTCATCTTCGTCTTCTTCCTCTTCTTCGAAGTCCGAATCTTCATTCTCCAGCTCGTCTTCATCGCTTTCAAGCTCAAGTTCCGCTTCTCCCTCTTGCTCCGCTACCAATTTCTCTTTCTCAAGAATAGCATTCCATACTTCTTCATTGACGTTGAGCGGCATATCTCCATATGTCCTACTCTTCAATCTACTAATGAGTTCCTTTTCAAGGTTCTTCTCAAGCTGAGCTGCGGTCAGAGCTTTTCCTTCTCGTACAGCCTCTCTTCGCTCCAACTTCTTCTTCACAGGTACCAGTTTCCCACTCTCCCGAGTCTGGAGTTTCCGGATCTTTATAAGGTATTGTACGATCTTAGTAGTACGCTGCTTGCATTTGTGGATAAGGAAGGAAGGCCAGTATGCTAGCTCAGTGTCGATTTGTGATAAGGCTTTCGTATAGTCGGAACTGAGCTTGACGCGCTCCCACATCTTGGCGGGCGTATGTGCTCGTTCGGGCGTCTTCATGAAGAGGTAGAGGGCGCCTGCACACAAATGACTTAGTACAGCGTTTTCACGAAGACGGGAAGTGCTACACACCTTCTTGCTCACGGACAGTTGCATACTTCGAGTTTGCGAGCGGACATGCTTGACGTGAGCCTGTGATCTCCAGCTTGATCAGCGTGCGCCAATCCAACACTGCGGCGTAGACATACATAAGCCAGATACGTTATACGCATTCCTGCAGAAGTTCTGTGTGATTGTTCTGTGGAGTGAATGACCAAAATTTTCAGGCGCAGGAAAGTAGGAGAGCAACGAGAGTCAGGGAAAGAGGGTGAGATAGCGAGTTAATTAGACGACATCAAAAGCTTTGAGCAAGCTGGTACCACTGACTTTACTTTGAAAGCGCAGAAAGCGTTGTGACCGCCTGAATTTGACGAAGGCCCGATATTTTGCCAGATGAGCTCGTCTGCTGTGGCCTGGTAGCAGTCATCATGGTCAGTTTCTGTCGTCGTCGTCATTGTCGCTGTGTTCCCTCACCATATTATCTTGATTCTTGTCTTTGTCGTCTTGCGAATTGGCGAAAGCGAAGGAGAACAGCGCGCAACAATAAGGACGAAGAGTCGGGACAGGGCAGAAGCAGAAGTTGTCGGATAGAGGCTAGGCTGCGATGACCGTCGCGACAGCCTACACGATCCCGCGCTGGTCGAAAGAGACGTTTGCCAATGTCCGCAGTCTCCTCAAGATCTGTATCCTGGGCTGTATCGCAGCAGCAGCATGCTCGAGCAGGCTGTTTGCTGTCATCAATTTCGAATCCATCATCCACGAGTTTGATCCATGGTGAATACGCGACGCCGTTCTACAGTATGCTGCTCAGACTGCCCTGATGCATTTCCACAGGTTCAACTACAGAGCTACGAGGGTGCTCACCTCTGGAGGGTTCTACGAATTCTGGAACTGGTTCGACAAGACGGCGTGGTATCCTCTAGGCAGAGTAGTCGGAGGCACAGTCTATCCAGGCGAGTACCATACTTCATCAAAGTACGGTTCAGCTTGTCTAATGAGTGTACACAGGCATCATGGTCACATCTGGTATCATTTACAACTTCCTACACGCCCTGAACATCCCTGTCAATATCCGCGACGTCTGTGTCATGCTAGCACCTGCTTTCTCAGGCTTGACAGCATAGTATGCTTCTACCTCCCGCTCACTCTGACACATATACTGACACAAGCACGATGCAGCGCGACATACCTACTCGGCCGCGAGCTAGGCCATGATGCTTCCGGCTCAGGCGGCGAGAGCACCGGACTCTGGGCCGCTCTCTTTATCGGTATCGCACCAGGCTACATCTCACGCTCCGTCGCTGGTTCCTACGACAACGAAGCCATCGCCATCTTCATCCTTATGTTCACCTTCTACCTCTGGCTGAAAGCTCTAAAAGATGGATCAGCGCTTTTCGGTGCTTTGACTGCTCTCTTCTACTTCTACATGGTAGCGGCGTGGGGAGGATTTGCATTCATTACGAACATGCTGCCCATTCATGCTTTCACGCTACTGTGCATGGGGAGATATACATCCAGACTTTACGTAGCTTATAGCACCTGGTATGCCGTGGGCACGTTGAGTGCTATGCAAGTGCCTTTTGTGGGCTTTCAACCTCTTCGATCGAGCGAACACATGGCAGCTCTGGGTGTCTTCGGGTTGCTTCAATTGGTAGCTTTCGCGGAGCTGGTACGGGGACTGGTATCTGGAAAGCAGTTCAGAGTTCTCCTCAGAGCTGCTCTCGTCATCTCTGCTGCTATTGGAACGGGAGCCATTGTCCTGCTCACAAAGAAAGGTTGGATCGCTCCTTGGACTGGCCGATTCTACTCGCTCTTCGATACCGGATACGCCAAGATCCACATTCCCATAGTGCGTTACACTCTCTTTCACTTTTAAGGTGTATGTACTAACCTGCCTTCGCGTCGCAGATCGCCTCTGTCTCGGAGCATCAGCCCACAGCCTGGCCTTCGTTCTTCTTCGATCTGAACCTCCTGATCTGGCTTTTCCCAGCAGGCGTGATACTATGTTTCCGCTCTCTTCGCGAGGAGCATCTCTTCATCATCATCTACTCCATCGTAGCCGCCTACTTTGCAGGCGTCATGGTCCGCTTGATGCTCACGCTCACACCTGTAGTGTGCCTCAGCGCAGCTATGGTAGTCAGCAGGCTGTTTGAGACATATCTAGACCCAGTCCTCCCTGGATCGAGCAGCAGTCCACCTGTTCAGAGCGAGAGCAAGGAAGATGCAGAAGATGCCTCGAATAGTATTCCAGAGGCACCTCTCGCGACGCCCACCAAGGTCTCGAAGAAGAAGGTCGCTCCAGCTACTTCTACAGAGAGCTATACTGCTCCTCTAGCTTCCACAAGCTCAACCAAGACACCCGGCATTCACGGCATCGATCTTCGACTTTCCATAATCGCCTTCTTCACTTCTTTACTCGTCATATTCGTCTTCCACTGTACGTGGGTCACCTCTTCTGCATACTCGTCGCCATCTGTAGTGCTGGCGTCTAGAGCGCCGGACGGAAGCCAGAACATCATTGATGATTTTAGAGAGGCATACTATTGGTTGAGGAGAAACACAGCAGAGGACGCTAAAGTCATGTCGTGGTGGGACTATGGATGTAGGTCGGAATATTACTTTTCTGTGAAGAAAGCTCGCTGACTTTCGTTCGTTTGCAGACCAAATCGCCGGCTTCTCAGAGCGAGTCACTCTGGTCGACAATAATACGTGGAATAACACACAGTGAGGGATGATTTACGGTATATTGTTTAGCCGAAGTAGGCTGAATGCTCTGTCCTTGAACAGCATCGCGACTGTCGGCAAAGCCATGTCTACACGAGAAGAGGTCGCCTATCCTATCTTGAAGCAGCACGATGTGGACTATGTCCTCATTATATTCGGAGGATTGATCGGCTTCTCCGGAGACGACATCAACAAGTTCTTGTGGATGATCCGTATCTCAGGCGGTAGGCCCTTTTCTTCGTGAGCAATCTTGTACTTCAGCTGATCCAGTGAATCATAGGCATCTGGCCGGACGAGATCAAGGAGAGCAACTACTTCAGCTCTCGAGGCGAGTACAAGGTCGATGGCGACGCGAGCGCGACTATGCGGGAGAGCTTGATGTACAAGATGTCCTACTATCGCTTCACCGAGTTGTTCGGTGGTCAAAAAGCCGTCGACAGAGTCCGACAGCAAGAAATCCCTTCACCGGGACCTACGCTCGACACGCTGGAAGAGGCATTCACGTCCGAGAACTGGATCGTGAGGATATATAAAGTGAAGAAGGAAGATGTCCTCTCGAGAGACCTGAAAGCGGCGGGCGCTTTCGATGCGGGTAAGAAGAAGAAGAGGGTAAAGAAGGTTGGCAGTAAGAATGTTAGACAGTAGTAGACGGCTCACTACTAGATGAAACAAGAAAGCAAAGTAACAATCATTACACCCAAAACAGTGGCTACCTAAGCGCAGACTGTTGGACTGATGAGGCTATCGATTCTCAGAAACTGCAGAACTTCAGCAAAGTAAACGGACGGAGGCAAGCAACAACCAACATCTCTATATTGCTAATAGTACTGCTACCCACCTAAACTTCAACAAACCCAACTCTAATATGACTACAGCTACAGAAACGAAGAACCGTGCTAAAGATGGACTAACGAATGTGCCTGCGATATGCGAAGTAACGAACGAAAAGAGTGTGTGCCCAAATAATCTATACCAAAGCTTACTGCGGCTTTGCCCTCTCTATCTCCTCTTTCAGACCCTCTGGTAATTGGTCGACAACTCCTTTATACCCGCTGTAACCCATCCCGTTCGGCATTCGCGCGGGTTTCTGGATCAAAGACAATCGTTAGCATGAATCAGCTGCAGACCAAAGCCACCGACTTACATATGCGTAATCCGCGGCATGCTCAAGCCACGTTGTTTCCAAACTGTTGATATCAAACTTTACATGATACTTCGCTGACATCTCCAGTATCTCGTGATCTTGAATGCCGTCCATCGGAAGCTTGAACCATTTCTCCTTCTTGTTCTGCAGGATCACCACATTCAGTCAAGCGTCTTTGTGGGTACGGCTGCGGCCAGACTCACCCTATGATGGTGGATCAGGAGCTTCTCTTCGATATTCCGGTACCCGTAATCATACACACGCGGAGAAGCTTGTCTGTCGAAATATTCCAGCAGTTGGCCATTATAGCGCATAATGACTGAGAAGATGAAGTAAGTCAGCTGAACGATACGTGAAATGCAAGACGCAGGCTTACTTGATTTGTAGAAGTATGAATCCCTAATGACTGCACATCTCGATGGCGAGAAATTACAGTCATTCCCTAGCGGCTTCCCCCAAAGCGTATCGCCCTCATCCTTCTCCAGCTCTCTCAGTGGTACGCCGTATTTCTGCGGATCGAAGTCCTCTACCGATGCCAAGATCGGCTGAGTCGGCGGCATGAACCCCTCTTGGAAGAGCAAAACTATATCGCTCCTCGGCATGTCGAAAGGCACATAAAAGGCTTTCTTCCCATGCATCACAAGCTTGTTCTTCCCGAATCTGTCTGCTCCCAGTACTCGACCGACCATCATCCAATTCACTTCTTTCAGAGTATGCATGTATAACGTTGAATAGCCCCATTCGTCGGGAGCGCCGCCTGGTAGGGTGTGGAGAGCTTCGGGTGTCTTCAGAGGGCTGTACTTAAGCCAGATGTTGTCGAGCTTGTCATTCAGCTTGAAAGCGGTAAACTGGCCGCGAAGATATAGCTGGGAAACGGTAGATTCGCTGGAAAAATAGTAAGGATACTGCTCCTATACGTTGGATGGATGTGCTTACGTGATCGTCACCACATCAAAGTTATCGACTGTCTTCCACGGCCATAATGCGTTGAAGTCGCCGATGACCTGTAATTCCCAAAGATTAGGTGAGCCTCAGACAGTCTGGCACCTCTAGACATACCTGATCTGGATCCAACCACGCCCACCACTCTGTCTGTACCCATTTCTTGTAGATCTGCCCTCTCCAGGGCTTAAAATCGACATTGATTCCGTCCCATCTTTCGTTGAGGAGGTGTTTCTCCACCACCTGATGCCTTTGCTCTTCCGTACAGTTCCATTTTGAGCAGAAATAGTCTGCAATCATAACTTTCTTCTCGAAATTGGAGATGCAGTACGCATGGATGTTTGTAGCGTTGCTAGTCCAGGGTGACACGTCCAAGCACGCGTCTTTTGACTTCTTTACGTTGATCCATAGTAGATCTACTGCGTCTGCCTGTTTTGCTGCAGATGTGAAGAGTGAAGGGAGGTAGGAAGCCAGATAGTCGTCGTTCCTAATTCAAAGACGCTTTAGACACTGCAGTACATCTACAAGAGATGCTGTGATACGCACCACACTGCTATCAGAGTAATTCGCTTCTTTTTAGGGTTGTTCTGCGAGCTCGAGTGTTTCGAGGAGAAGATGTTCTGGAGATTTGTCGACCGGACAGCCGCTGATACTGATTCAGGGATGGCGTAAGAGTATGATTTCAAGGGTGATGAGGATCCGGTGAGCGAGTATATAGCCAGAAGTGCGATTGACGCGACGATGAGCAGGATTCCTACGCCGTTTCTCCCGTACGAAGGGAGGAGCATCGTTGCTGGATGTATGTTGATACCTTGTTACGTTGCTGCTTGTGGTAGAGTAGAGCCGCACTCTGATGGCCGACCCAGAACTCAAGACGCGTCTATTCTTGCGGCTCAGGATCAGAACTGTCAAACTGCAATAATGACCTGTCTCCAACGGTCACAACGGAAGAGGTCGGAGCTTACAGAAGAAGGTCAGGCAAACAATGGGACTACGATATTTTATGGCGAGAGTACAGGGATGCAGGCAACCTGAAGAGAAAATGAGGCCAGCCTGGATGGCCGCATGGTCTCAAGGTTGGACTGCATTGGACACCAAGTGAACATAAAGCCGAACGATTTACAGCTCTACCTATGCACTGTTAGTGATACTAGTACGACAGGCCAAACCGACCCTCTCCTAGTACTTCGCAAGAGCTTCCTCCGTCCACGTCCAGAGCTTGCTCGCCAATTCTCCATCTTTGCTCTGCTTGGACGTGCGTCCTGGTTCTCCTACAGGCTCATAGAATGCTCCGCTTTCTATGCCATCCTTAGCGGTTGTGGCAGCCCACAAAGCGTTCAGGGCTCCCTTCTCTGGGGTTGTCTGCTCGTGATAGGTTGTGACGTTGATGAAGAGTCTGTTCCAGAATCCTAGATTGTCGACAAGACCCGTCCTAACCACTCCAGGATGGGCCGCGGCCGTAGTGAGCTGAGGGTACCTCCTAGCGAGCTCTGCTACGTATAGTATGTTGGCTAGCTTGCTCTGACCGTAGCGAGTCCAGCCAGAGAAACGCGAGTAGTCCTGGATTGTCTTTAGATCCTCAAAGATGATGCCTTGGCTGGGCGCCAATTGGAATCCAACAGAGGTGAGAGAGACAACCCGTGCGTCTCCATGCGCTTGCGCAGTAGAAAGGAGGAGCGGAAGGAGGTGCTTCACAACAAGAGCGTGTCCCAGATGGTTCGTCTGGAACTGTATCTCATAGCCGTCTTTGCTGAGTTCAGGCGGGACAGCCATGATTCCGGCATTGCATAGCAGTATGTCCATCCTCCTCTCCTCGGATATGACACGCTTCATCGCGCTATCTACACTGTCGAGCGATGCAAGATCCATGTCTACAAGCGAGACTTTGACGTTCGGGCGCTTGCTCGCGATCTCTTGGGCGACTTGATCTGCCCGTGCTGCATTTCGACCACTGATATAGATGTGGGCTGGATGCTGGTCTGCACATAGCTTTGCAGCGACCGCACCCATGCCGGCAGTTCCTGTTTGAGATGGAGCCATATCAGATTTCGATTGGCCCATACTCTGTAGATAGTGCATACCTCCAGTAATGAAGATGACCTTGCCAGTCAAATCTGGAAGAACGAAGTCTGCGTGCTTCATTCTTGCTACTACTGTGGTAAGGTCTGTTGCCTCAGGATAAGTCAGTGAGAAGGAATGAATGGACAGAGGAGTTATGGCAGTATTAGGAAGGGAGACAACCCCAATCAAAGATAATTCTGGATGTTTGATTAGCGCCGTCCCATTAGGACTCACAATACATGGCATTACGGTCCGTCCGGGGTGTGTCTTATCGCCGTCGCTCTATTCACATCTGATAGCGTCGTCAGCATTCGGCGTCGATGAAGGCAGGAGGAGTATCAATAAGTTGGGCACAGCGCATCTACATGTATCGTAAATCATGTTGGCGCTGTCCAGACTGTATCGGACTGCTTCTTATCGCGGTTCTTTCTGTGTTGCTCGATAGCTAGAGTACAGCCATGGCCGCCAGGCGCAATCTGCCCATCGTACATCCTGGAGGACCATCTACATCTGTATCGACTTCTGCACCCACGTCCAGCGCGGGAGCTGCTCGTATTGTGATTCCTGGCGCCAACAACGCTGCCGCTGGATCTGCTGCTGGTGCTGCCGGCCCATCTGCTGCTCCTGCGCAGCGGCCCACGACGAACAGTATCCTCGTGAACGCTTGCCAGGTGTGATGGAGTGTTTCCGCGTTGGTTCGATAGCAAGCTGATGTCCTGCGACAGAAAGGTGCGCTGGAGCTGAACGAGCGATGATGACCGACCGGTTCATCATGGACTGAATTCTCCCTTCATCCGTTATTTTATTCCTCCATGCTAGGCAATCCTGTCCTGAACAAGATCTCATCCACCGCTTGGGAGTATGCAGACATCGTGCCCGACTATCAGGTTCGCTAGCTCAGGCATACTCGCAGTTACTACGAATATTCATGCCTTCCTATCTACAGGTCGGCGCGACAACTGGTGTCCTCTATCTCAGTCTCCGCTACTGCCGCCTTCACGTAAGTTTCGTCATATCTTCCTACGATTCTCTGGCTCACAGCCTGTTACTCTCCAGCCAGAATACATCCATAACCGTATAGCAAAGCTCGGAACTGCCTACTTACTGCGTATCATGCTCGTGCAAGTCGATGTAGATGACCACCAAGACACGCTCAAAGACCTCACGAAGATAGCGATCATCAACAACTTGACGATAGTCTGTGCATGGTCAAGTCAGGAAGCGAGTAGATATCTTGAGATCTACAAGTCGTTCGAGAGGAAAGGCCCGGACCTCATTAAGGAGAGGAAAGATAATGACTATATGTCGAGGATGAACTCACTCCTTACGGAAGTCAGAGGGATCAATAAGACAGACGTTATCACCTTGACCAGTCATATTGGAGTGAGCTCTGGCGAATCGTGCTAGCTGAACTTGATTGACAATGCAATCTACGCAGTCACTAAAAGACATCGTCCATGCTCCGCCGGAAGAGCTGCTAGCATGTCCTGGCCTGGGCGAGAAGAAGGTCAAGCGCATGCGCGAGTCCTTCACCGGCTCTTTCATAGTCAAGAAGCGCAAGAGCAATGCAGAAAGGCGAGGCGAAGAGGGTCCCGACCTGAATTAGCCTTCATACGTTTTCCTCCTTCTAGTTCTACTTTGATCGCTACATTGTCGTTGTCATTATTATAGTACTGCTATCTGTTCATGCTCCAAATTTCTCTTCAATCTCAGCTCGTGAAGGACACCATTTCTCCTGAAGATCATAGTCTAACAGCTTGATATCGAGCTTCTCGAACTCTCCTTTATTGTTCAGGAGCATATGATCTTCGTCTTTCAGCATATATTCGCCTGTTATGGCTCGCAAGATTGCTGTTCCGCCTGCGCAGCGAATGCCATCTTAGCTGGTTCTGCTGAGGAATCCGCGAACTTACCGTCCTTCAAGCTAGTAGCGAATGGTAGAAGAGAGACGAGGTAATACATTGCAAGTCTGCCCAAGTAACCGTATTCCGTGTTTCTGCTCAATCCGCTCGAGGGAACGAACCCTATTCACGACATACTTTCAGACGAAAGCGACAGCGAGGATGAAATGGCTTACCTGGACTAACGGCAATGACCTCGGCCTTGCCCTCTAGCTTTCTCCGCCAATGCAGCGCAGAAAGGAGCTGGACGAACTTTGTAGCTTGGTAGATCTGGATAGCAGGAAGTCGCGAGTCGGATGAAAGCATATCTTGTAGAGATTCTAAGATTGATGATGAGCGTTGGCATCTACTATAAGAGTAGTAAGGTGGACATACCGGGATCTTTGACCTCCTTCAGTTTCATGGAGGACACGAAGACGATCCTTGAGCTGCCCGAACTGAGTTTGTCTTGCAAGAGATGCAGGAGATAGTGCTGTGCTGTAGCATTCTTCAGCGGATACTCGCGACAAGCGGTAAGGACCAAATGGCGTACAGAGGTGATTCACCATATACGCTTCGGAATAGCCTGCATATTGTTTCTCGTTCGCAGCTGGTTTGACGATACCGCCAGCGATGAACAGCGTGTCTATCGACTTGTCGCCTAGGTCTTGCCGTACTTTCTCCCCGAAAGCTTGGACGGACATGAGGTTCGCCAGATCCAATGGATGACAGGTGAATCTGTTCGTAGTGTTCCCATTGTCGAGTTTGCTGTATGCTTGAGAAGCCTTGATCGGATCTCGGGCTCCCAGAATAACGCGATAAGCTGTCTCTGTAGGCGTGGAAGCCAGAAGCTGTTTGAGTGTCTCAAAGCCCTGTAGATGATGTCAAGGATGGTTCTTGAAGGTAAATAATATGTGGAAGCTGATGTACAAGCCCAGATGACGCTCCTGCAGCAATGCGTTAGCGGTGAAGCCGGCGAGCGAGCAAGAAGATGGCGAAGAACCAGTAGCGACCAGCGTGCGGTACCTAGCAGTCATTGTCGTAGATGTGCATCAGCTCGAAGTATTATGACATGACCTTCGGAGAGCGCGAATCGGCAGCTGATAAAAAGCAGCAGTTACTTTATGCATTGAAGCAGTGGAAGTAATGACAACAACAGGACTATGACTGAGGATAGGACACTGCGACTGCAGCAGTCTAATGCGAGAACATGCGAAGATATGCGAGAAGAAGAGCGCCTGTACCAGTCAAGGAACCGACGACGTATTGCAGAATACCGAACTGGGCGTTACTCCAATTAGCTTTGTTCTGTAGGAGTATATTGAAGAGTATTCGAGCTTACCTTGACACCCTCCATTTGGGCACGTAGCCCGCTGATTTCACCCTCTATCCGCGTGTCGACTTCTTTGATCTTGCTATCTCGACTTGTCAGTTCATCTCGCATACGCCCTTTCTCGAGATTGAGATCCAGCCGGACGCCAGACTGTGCATAAATCATCGCGTTTAGTGATGTTGTTGTGGCCTTTAGAAAGGCTAGCAATCACCTGAGTACGGGTTATCTGTAGTACAGAATCAGTATAGGATCAACAGTAATCAGAGTATATACTACGCACCTCCTCCCTCAACCTCTGTTTCAGACGCTCTACTTCAGACAACAACCGTTCGTTCTCGCTCTTGAGCAAGGAAAAGTCCTGTTTCTCGAGCAAGGTGATTTCGCTCTTCAATCGTTGGAAGTCGACCTTCTGTGTGTATCTATGCTTCTCCTGCTCTGCTTTTGTGACGAGGTTGGCCGTCATGGTCCTGACGCTCTCCTCGACGACTTCGTTGAGCGCTTCCATCACTCCCACAGCTTGTTTCCTGCTCAATCCTTCACGTTCCAATCTGTTGACAAAGTGCGCCGTGTCGAAGCTGTACTGCGCTCGCTGCCAGGTCGCTTGATGGAGGGACCGCGCTGTCGAAGCTGTCCGTCTCGTCGTCGTCGTTGCATTCGCCGACGTTGTCGCTGTTGTTGTAACTGTTCTGGATGTGCTCGCTGCTATCCGCCTTACTGTTTGCTTCATCGCTGCTGCTGTTTTGAGCTGATGACAACCCATCACTATCACTTCAAGATTATGGAATTATGGACATCACAATCCCAGGACATAAGATAAAGAGTGAAGATATATACCAACATGATGATGATGATGATCTGCCTCGTCTGACTTCTATCCTGGATTCCATCTGCTATTTCAGCCTTTACGCGTGCTCTCCAATGCATAAACAAGTTTGGCGACGAGCTATCCTTCCATGCAACAGCTAACAACGTACATACATACTCCCTCTGGCTGATCAACGGGGTTGTGTTGCTGAGGTTGCGCGAAATCACCCCCAGCTCAAGCTGTCCACGATATCAGCCGCGAGATCTGCATTCTGCCTCTTTACCTTCGACCCTTCCTTCTTCTCAAGATACAGGATCACTGCAAAAGCTCGTAAAGCTGGTGATCCAATAGCCGTTCAGCTTCAGATCCTAGGAAAGGTGAGTTGAGCCAGCGAAGTATACCATCCTGCATCATTGATGCGAGTTATACAGACTCTCCACGACATCTTCAAGCAGAAAGCTGTAGCATCAGCACTAAAGATCACCCTAAGCATACCTGCTGCAGACTTCCAGAAAGCAGAAGCCTTCGCAGCGGATGAAGCGAATCGCACGTTGGGGTCTCAAGAATGCCGTCTCACGGTAACCATCCACTGTGCACATGGTATCAAGAAGACGTATCGCCTGACATACGCGGCCGGAGCGTGCCTAATCGCGCTGGCCAACAAAGCCGAATGTCAGAGTGTTTGCACAGCAAGTCCGAGGGTACTGAAAGAGTGGACAGATCATTTCGCCGTAGGCAAGCATGGGACAGACGAGATCACTCTCTGGTATACTAGGCAGACCTGTAAACTCAAGTCGTTTCAAGGTGCGCTCGACATCGAGCCATATCCAGATTCGAGACAGACAAAGAAGGAAAAAGATGCATTCCTGGCAAAGCAGAATGTAGATACAACTCTTACAGTGCAGACGGACGAGTTTGAGAGGTACGAGATTGGAAGCGAGGAGGCTTTGATCACTATCTCGCTCAAGGAATTCAAGGCAGTCATCGATTTCGCAGTAGGCGTGGGAGATAGCGTAGACCTGCACTTTCAGGTCGGAGGAGAGTGAGTCAACGGTATGAGCTTGAGTAGTGAAACGCTGCTGACTAAGTTGCCTATCAGACCTCTCATTGCGGCACTCGAGACCGATGCCCTGGACATCGAGTTTGTGCTCTCTACAAATGCCGACGATCCAGCAGGCGTACAGCGCGAGAAGGATGTGAAGCCTCGTCTCACACAAGTCAAGCTTCCTTCGGTCGCACCGACTCTTCCAGGCTCAGGTTCCCGAGCGAATAGCAGAATTCCGGAACGACAGCCATCAGCCCGTCCGTCCGTCACTCCAGCTCCCTCAAACAGATCAGTAAGCAGACAAGCTAGCATAGCGCTTCCGGCTTTAAGAAAGAATGGTACAACGAATAAACCACTTTTCGCACCAGAAGAGGATGAGGAAACTCAGCAAGAAGAAGGAGGAAACGATACCACTCGTGTCACTGTTCTTGACGACGATGATGACGATGAAGCAATGTGGAACGGCCTAGACCAAGATGACCCGAGTTTCAGCCAAGCTGCGATAGAGTTGGACGATTCGACACGACAGCAAGCTGCAAATCGCAGTAGAGGCTCTGAAGTCAATGATACAACGATGGAAAGTCACGGTGGAGCAGACGAGACTGAGGAAAGCATAGCTGTACCTCGGGGCCAACCTCAAGCGGCGGCTAAACAACAGCCTGAGGTCATCGATATGAGTCTGGACGAGGAAGAAGATGATAGTATGGCCAGCATGATGTCGACAAATGGAGGAACAAAAAGACCGAGAAAGGTATGATAGATGGAACTGTAATTCAGACGGCGGTCCATGCTGACTCCATTCCTGACAGAACTGGCAGCTCGGCATATAAGGCGCGAGAACGAAAGTGAATTGCATGAAGAAGCAAAATAGCAACAACAGAACTGAAAAGCATCTCACACCGATGCCGCTGAAGCGTAGACTCACGAAAGCTGTGCAACCTCAATCTTTCCGATCGTCCGTGTCGTTGTAAAGACTGCTCAGTACTTCTTCTGAGTAAAGAGACTCCAGCATGCTGTACTGAGTGCTTGTCCGATGGGTCTGACAGCGGTAGCGGCTTCCTGCTCGCTCAGCGTACTTCGCATAATCCAGCAGTCTCCGTACGACGCTTGATTCTTCTTACCACGCTTAGCTGGGTCCATGCTGGCTGCTTCTTCGGCATTCTTCTCCTCTGCTTCTTCGAGCTCTTCGAAAAAGTCTGCAGGACATGGAAAGCGGTCGAGGAAGCGTGAAGTTCGTTCAAGCGACATCTGGGCGATGGAAGCTAGGAACAAGATTTATCAGCACAAAGCAACGTGAGACAGTATTCACAATCTACCTATCATCTTGGCCCAGCCGCTCGAAACGTTGTGAACTTTGGTGTTGATGTTTTGATAGGCTTCATACGTGATGAAGAAAGATGTCGCTGGCCGCTTATTGCGAAGCTCGTCAACCAAGTCGAGATATGTGTCTCGATTGACAATGTTACTTGGCAGCACATGCAGAGTTTTGTGCTAGACAAGGAGGCGGCGCTCAGCCCTTTTCGAAAAGATGCCTGTATGTTTCTCACCTTATGTGTCTCGATGAGTGCACGAGTGAGAGATGAAAGATAGCTGCAGGCTTCCGGAACAGTCGATACAATCTGCACCTTGAAGCCGCTAAAAGAAGCACTGATCAGCTGCCAAAGAGTAGAGCAAGAGTAATACATACTCGACGACCTGCATCTGGGATTTGAGAGTGGCGATGGACGTCCCGAAAGCGGATTCGGCATTCTTCTTCTTTTCGGTTTCCTCAATAAGATACATCTGTAGCGGCTGTTAGTATGTAAAAGATCGTATTGAGCTGTATAGACTCACCAAACGCGTAATGCCGCTATTCTTCATGCGATTCTTCTGCTCAGCATATCTGCCATCTGCAGTGCTATGTCAGCTAAGGTTCTCAGCCCACTTCCAATTACCGACCTTTCAAGCTAGCTTCCAGGTCATCGATCCTCTTCCTCTCCAGACAGCAATCAAGTACGACCTCCAGCTTCGAAATAGGATCACGCGCTACCCAGATAGCATCTCCGACAGAAAGCGTCCTTGTATCCCATTCAACATCGTTCCTGGACATTGTCGAGGTGATCTTCTTTGTGCTGAGACCAGGCTTCTCCCGCTCGTCCAAGATCAATACGATTTCGTAAGTACCGGGCTCCATAGTGACGCATTTTATATCGCGGACGTTCGGAAGGTCCGCACTCCTATCTGATACGCGAGGATCGCTGGGCCCAGCCTGCTGGATCCTGGCAGGTCTGGCTGCGGGGACGCTATAATTGGTCGATGGCATCGAGGATTTCTTCGGGGAAAGGGTCGAGCTCTCCGCCTGTCCCGCATCCTCGTTGGCATCGTCGCTATCGCTCAGATCGATGAACGTAGGTCTGGCTGCAGTTGCTTGAGAGTTGGACGGTCCGGCCACCGAACTTTGAGTAATAGCTGCAGGCTGCTTTCGCGTCTTTTTGGGCGGTTCATCGTCTTCACTGTCTAACGGAGGACGCGAAGGCTTCTTACTAGCCTTAGGGGCCGCTCTGACGACAGTTTTGCTAGCGCTCGGAGGTGGAGGCACAGGTGCAGGATCATCGAATCCTGGCGCTTTGTCCAGGGCATACTTCTCCGGTAGCAGACCAGAGCAGGTAGGTCCCGTATTGCCATCATCGTCGTATACTGGTACTCGGTCGCTTACGTTCTTGTCGCAAAAAGGATGCTTTAGCTGTGCTTTGCGGAATTCGATCAGATAGACCGAAGTATCTGTGATTCTGGTCAGGGCGGTTGCAAGCTTATCGATAGTAAACTTACAAGTATTCGGATCCATTGTAATCTCTGCTTCACGTTTCTTGGTAGTACGTTGCCCATCGCCGTTGATATAGAAAAATAGGAAGCGATCTGTGCGGCCCAAGAATCAGCAGACGTCGAATGAATGCATTAAAGGCTGACCCACCATCGTCCCGTTGTATAGAGGCTCCGCCCCCACTCGATTTTCGCCTAATGACTTGGCTGGATGCGGAGGCGCGCCTGGCAGGATCTTGAGCAGGCTGAGCTACAGCTTTCCCCTTTCCCTTGTTCTTCGGCGGTTCATCTTCTTCGTCGTCTTCTGCATCCGAATCATCGGACAGCAGATCTGGTAGAGCCAGCCTCGCTTGAACATCGAAGTCGCCATTGCGTTTTGCGTGGCGTATCGCTTTACAGGCGATCTTCCAGCCTACAGAAGTTTGTTAGCGTGCAGTGAATATCCACACTGTATCTGGCTGACCTAGAGCTGTGATATTGTATTTGATTGGGCCGCGTCCTTTCTTTTCTGCATAACCTTGCTTGATGAGCGTGCCATTCATCTGAAGAATGAGCTTAAGTAGCCGAACCAGAGACAACGACGACTATACTTACCGCGGACCAGCCAGAGTATCCATATGCGCCTGGTCCTCCCTTGCTTTTGTCAACATCCGTAAGACTACTGCCTGCATGCCCAAAGAAAGGATCTCCAAGTGCCACTATCTCTTCTTGTGTCACCCATGCCTCTGAGCCGTGAGCCGCAAGCCCGATGAAAATAGCGTATGCTCCAGATCTTAGCCGAGGCGCATACGGTTTGGCTTTGCCCTTCTTCTTCGGGGGTGAAGTATTGATCTTCCTGGGAGATGAAGACAAACCGGCGTCCTTTCTTCTCTTTCTTTCTGCTGCCGTCATGTCGTCATCAGAGTCGGACTCTTTGCCGTTGCCTAGACGGTGAGCTCCAGGAGGCAGGTCATCATCCTTCTTCTTGCGCTTCTTTGCAGCTTTCGCAGCTGTTTCTTCCCATCTTTCAGCGCGTACTTCCGGCATAGGGACCCCGAGTTCAGCAGAGTGTGCTTGCATTCGAGTAGTGAGGTATTTGATAGTCTGGCAAAGGCGTTAGTCCTTCTTTTATAGGTTTAGTGAGCTTGAACAACCTTCTCGCCAATGTAGCTGATGTGATGCGCTTCGGTAGGGTGGTTCATGGGGACTGGACATTTCTCGAGACTCGCGATGGCCTTCTTGATACCCTGAGAAGCAAAGTCAGCATACGATCAGCTAGTTGCAATGCAGATGCTACCTTTGCAGGGTTCATGTTGCCTGCATCTTCGTACTCCTTCTGCCATTCTTTCAGCCATTTGACTTGGGAAAGTCGTCAGCCAAATCAGCGCAATCTCATCATCCAAATCATCAGCTTCTGCTCACTCCATAGCGGATTGCCTGGCGCAGGCTTCTTGGGCGGCATTGCTCGTTCAAGACATGGAAAATCACGGTCAAGAGATGGCAAGAAGGAGAGCCGCAAGAAGCGGAAAACGCTTGTAAAAGTCGCAGTAGTCGTCCCAGCAGATAGTGCGAACACATATATGCCCAGTCACTTGCTATGGCCATTAAATCCAGCTTACGCAAAACATCATCAATGGACGCGCGACTGGTCACGTGTTAAATATGAGCATTTTTGCAATATAATCGAGAACAAGCATTGAGCACACTACGTATGTGGATTGACATCACTCCGTAGCCGGGCCATTTCCCCGGCCTCTGCCTAGACCTCCTCTGAAAGCACCTCGGCCAGCGAAGCCAATCCTGAAAGGAAGCATGTTTCTACCTCGCATTCCTCCTCGTATACTTCCTGTTAATTGTTCAATAGTTTGTAAGGGTTGTGGGTTCTCATCTACGGATCTTGGAGCCCCTTGCTCTCTTGCGTGATCAGACGATGATGCAGGACCACTGTTCTGCAGCAATGCTCATCGAGTCAGCTAAGCCCCACCTTCCTATCGAGTGTGAAGGTACTTGCCCCAGATGCCTTCTCTGGCTCTTTCTCTCCCTCTTCGAGTCCCTGGCCTTCCCTCAGATCGACGGTCAAGGCCGACGAAGCCCATCCTGCCATCGCGACGTTGAAGCAGTACTCATCCCTCTCTGAATTATTATCGAATGGATCGCTGAACTCGACTTTGGTAGGTACGGCTAGGGATCGATTGGTAGTGCGAGACGCTTCGGGTAGACGCCTATTGTCGAGTCCGTGTCCGAGAGCGCCATTGGAATATTCGCCCCATGTTAATAGCTCGCCAGAGGAAGTCAGGGCGCCGTAGTGATAATCTCCGCTTTCCACGCTATGTCGAAAGCTTTCTCAGCGCGAGAGCACGACAGAGTGAACGAAACTGACCGAATGACACCGCGATTCTGCAGCCCTGGCTCGATTCTAGGCTCAGACTCTGCAGTCGTCTCGTTATTACCCTGAAGGACTACGCCCTCTGCGATAGCGAAGAATGTCTTGAAGCTTGCGGAAATATGGTTGATACGAGTATTATTTTTCACTGCGATGTCGTTCTCCCAATGCTCGCTCTCGCTAAAGCGGGGAAGATACACCCAGCCCCTTCTTCGAGACGCGAAGAGAGATTCCAACTCGGCTAGCTGGCGAGCCGTAAGGCGACCATCCGCATCTTCGTCACCTTCGTTGACCTCATCTGGATCTACATTCTCTTGTTGCTGCTGATGATCTGGCGTTCTAGGTGGAGGGGAAACATCCAGTTTGTACACTTTGCCCTCTGACGAGAGCGCTATGAGAAAGTTGTCGCCTGCACTGACTTTGATGATCTTCTCTACAGCTTGACTCGAAGAGCGAAGATCTGGTAGCTTGATAGATTGTGGTTGGAATGTGTAACATCCAGTCTTGCCCTGCAAGCCTCGGACATTCGAAGATAGCGAACGGCCTCTTTCGGTCGGCGAGAGGAATTTCTGCCAGAAGATGTGGATTTCTTGAGTATGTGAACCTCTGCTTAGTATGAGAACAGCCGAGAACTGCCAGCCAGCAGCGATGTCTTGTATATAATTCTCGCTAGGCTGGATCCAGCTCGAAGTTATCAAGCCAGCTTCAGCCCAATTTGCCCATGTCCAGAGCTGGTTGTTCTCGTCTAGAGCCAATACTTGGTCGCGTCCAGATAAAATGCGCTGAACAGGAGGAATAGCTGCGCGAAGAAGAGTCGGTGGACGCAGACTGCAGCCTGGATGAGCGGTCTCTGGAGTGCTGGCGCCAGGCTGGCGGAAGGGCGCAAAAACCATCCCATCGAGCTGGCCCCAGTGATAGACTTGTCCATCTACTGTGAGTGCATGGAATGACCTAGGAACTAACTTCAGTGCATGCGAGGCAGACAGGGTGAAGACACCTACCACCCGCCAGCAACCAGATCAACGATTGGCACGCCCAGACTGATACCCGCCGGCATAGGGAGACCGCCGTTTCGCGATAGAAGCTGGATTCGTGGATCTCCTCGCTCAATTGCCAATCGACTGTTCTTTGCCTCTCCCCAGAGGCTGTCATAGCGCGTCAGGGACTGCAGTCTTACGCGGCAACAGTCAGTACTCACTATACATGAGGTTTACGGATCTTTCTGTAGAGTTCTAGCCATCCTGACTGCCTTGCTGTGCTCGCGCTGCGTGACGTGTGAGGACACGAAGATAGGGGTCACATGAACTGGGTCAGCGAGCAGCAATAGCAGGGCATTAAGCTGGTAGATGTCAGTTCACATTGGGAAGCGTAGGTCTGCCTTGATGCGTCTCTTCCATATCAGTTCTGCAGTGGGTCCTTTGCATATGAGGTTGTAGAATGCCTTGTTGCAGGATCCAAGTCGCAGAGCTTCAGCGGGCGTCAGTAGGGGGAGTATATCATCAGTCCAGATATCTTCGAGCAGCGGGAGCGCCATAATGTCATAAGACAAGTCGGCAGCCACTTTACCGCGTCTTTGTCAGCTGTTGTGACTTCTTCTCTTCTCGTTCGCATCAATTCAATTCAAGGCTATATACATTCGCAAGATGGCAGCTGCTGCTGTGATGGACGCAGCGCCGCACCACTTCATGCCCACAGCAAGCTTGCTCCCAGCTGACAAGGTCCGCCGACATCCATCAATCAGCAGGAAATCTGGCCTGCAAACCCCTGCTAACAAAGTACATTGCAGCCCGAGAACGCAAACGAAGCATGTCCTGGAACTGAAAGCTTGGACGCTGGAAAAGCTGCTGCTTGCGCCGGATGTCCAAACCAAGAAGCCTGTCAATCTGCACCGAAAGGCCCTGATCCAGATCTTCCTGCGGTCAGACAGAGAATGTCTACAGTCAAGAGGAAGATCTTGGTGCTCAGCGGCAAGGGAGGTGTAGGGAAAAGTACTTTTACAACCGCTCTTGGCTGGGCTTTAGCAAGCGATGAAGACTTACAGGTGCGCATATACCCCACTTCCATACACCCAGAACATACATCTAATGAGACTATATGTACGCCAGACCGGAGTCATGGACGTGGACATCTGCGGACCGTCGATACCTCTCATGCTCGGCCTGCAAGATAGCAAGCTTCACGCAACTTCTGCTGGCTGGTCTCCTCTATATGTTCTCGACAACTTATGTGTCATGTCAATCGGCTTCATGCTGCCATCATCTAGCGATGCTGTGATCTGGCGAGGACCGAAGAAGAACGGGTTGATCAAGCAATTCCTGAAGGACGTAGACTGGGGAGAATCGCTCGACTATCTCGTTATCGATACGCCGCCCGGTACCTCCGACGAGCATCTGTCTATCGTACAATACCTCAAAGAATCTGGGATCGACGGAGCAGTCATCATTACTACTCCGCAAGAAGTCGCCTTACAAGATGTGAGGAAAGAAATCGATTTCTGTCGGAAAGTCAAGATCCCCATCCTCGGCGTAGTGGAAAACATGTCAGGCTTCGTCTGCCCAGACTGTAAAGGACAGAGCGACATCTTCATTCCATCGACCGGGGGAGCTGCTGCGTTATGCAAAGAGATGGACTTGGAGCTGCTAGGAAAGGTGCCGTTGGATCCTCGCATTGGCAAATGCTGCGACTTTGGCACGAGCTTCATCGTAAGCTAGACGGGCACCCCTGCAAACGCGATGCAGTCAGCTGATGCACCTGATAGGACCAACATCCGGACTCTCCTGCGACAACCGCATACCTAGATATTGTCGACAAGATTCGGACCCAGCTCGGCGACATCTAGCGACTTTGGACCAGCCAGGCCACTTCAGTACCGTACATAGCAGTCATAGTTGTTGTGACATCAATTGCAAGATCTGACTAAACAGGCCCGACTCACACACTCCCTCGACTTCGCTAGACCTGGCCCCTTTTGCCATGCAGTCTACGACTGGGAGGGACTCGCCATGGCCGTCGTATGGCTCGACGTCGGTGCCATCCAGGTGTTGGCAGCTGGCTGAGCGGCTCTACCTGGTTGAGCGGCTCTACCTTTGTTCCCCTACTCGGACAATACCCACCATCGTTGCGCACGCCTGGCGCGACCTATGTCTGCTCATGCTGCAAACCATCCGTAACCTATGTATGCCAGCTAATACAAGTCTTCCGCAGTCTATGAGCAATATGGAAAGGAGCCTTTTCCCTCATATCGTCCGCTATTTCACTTACAAAAAGCTAGTTGTCAAATCCAATGCTCTCTTTTCTCATAACAGCTACAATAACAAGCATAACCGACCACAATCGGAGACAAGAGCACATTACAGAATTACAAAGATGACTGCTCGACGCACGTCAACTTCGGAAATCTCTGTGCCTACATACTACGTAATCCCAGAGAAGTGTCCCCGACTGCTCCAGAGCTACCTCAAGTATCCCCACCACGCGGAAGCTGGTCTATTTCGATCCTGCTATTGGCTATCCCAGGTGGACAATGCTACAATCGCCGAAGTCTACAATCCCAATTTCTCCGGAATAGAACGCTACCTCGACTTCGATCGCGAAGACATTGTCAGATCCAGCAAGCCCGACAGCCAGTATCTGTACCGCAAGGGCAGGTACGCGTTAGTTGAACCCCCTCTGGAAGCTACCACGCTGAACCAGGTAACCTCGAGCGCTGCAGCATGGCAAGTCGGGGCTTCCAAGGGCGAAGACTTGGAGGGCACAATGTGGAGAGAGTATGGCACTGCCTGGCCAGATCAGCAGCGTATTCGAGGGGCGAGAAGAATCCCCTGGACGCTTGCTGCCGCTGTCAAAGAAGATCCTAAGAGGGTCTTTAAGGCCTGGAACGGCTACCACTACTGGCTTCTGAAAGGGACCAATCAGGTAGTTCCAATAGGATTGACGATGGAGCAGAGAGAAGCTGCGAAGCCCTGGAGTACTCTTCGACCACGAAAGCCATTAGCGAAGAACAGCTACCGGCGAAGGGAGTCTGATGCGTCCGAGTCTGGAAGCTCTTCAGCCTCGAAGCCATCTCGTTGGCCAGCCTCGAAGTGGGGTTTAGCTGGCCCAGAGAGGGTGCCTAGCAGACGTGTCTCGATCGTCTCGTAGTAAGAAACATTGTGTCTGTCAGATATTCGTGCTGGCCACAGCTATTAGGCGAACAAAGTAATTCGCAGACCGCCAGAATGGCTCGATTAGCTGTATTCTATACCAAGAGCGCAATATCGCTTCATTCTATGCCTTCGTTCGCCTCTCTCTACTTACATGACATCTAATTGACAGATAGCTTAGCCATTCCACTAGCAAGTCCAGCGGTGTTCCAGACAAGTACTCTGCCATCCAATCCAGACGAGGAGATCTTGGAGATCTCAGCTGTTCCATTGCCTGCATAGGCTTTGAGGGATGTGATAGTGTTCTGATGAGCTGTGTTGCGCTCGCCGCCAAGTTTGGCGAGATTGCCGGAACCGACAGCTGCTCCGCTGTTGCCTGTACCAGCCGATGAGGAGATGCCTCTTGAATCGGCAGCTCTGAAGCGATTAAATGCCTCATTGTTGAGTCTTCCTACTCCTCCTCCGGATACAACTCTGTTGGTCGTAGCTGATGCGCGTTGGGCCGGATCATCGAGGCTTTTAGCTAGCTGCCAGCCTTTCTCTGCATCGCCAGTAAAGAGGATAGGCTCATAGTCGTGTCCTCCAGCTACGAGAGAGTTCTCATCAATGAAGATGAGCGAGAGGAAGGGCAGACTGGGTACGCGAATCTGGTACACGGCTTGAGGAGCCTGCTCTGGTCCAGATGGGTATACCACAGTAATGGTAGAGTCGTGGCCTGAAGCGATATTGTTAGCGGGGATAATAGATGAGAAGGCGAAGAGAGGTACTCACTAGCGAAAGCCAGAGCGTTACCGGATGGGGAGAATGCGATTCCGTGAACCCAGCCGCCAGAAGGTGAAGCAAACTCGCCGCAGACAGTGTTGAATGGGAGCTTGCTGCCCCAGACTGTAGCTTCGGGTCTACAGGGTAATGTCGTCATTAACTTGAACTACCGGACTCCAACTCCAGTCAAGGAGACCCACTTCTGATCAACCTCCTTGAGATATGCAGAGAAGACTCTAGCCTTCATGTCTGCCGATCCAGCAGCTAGCAAGACTCCATTTGGGTGCCAGTCCAAGGACAGGATGGTCGATCGGATTGGCTTCTTGATGTGCTTTGCGGTCCACCAGTTCTGTTCCTCGTCGAATTGACATACTGCGATTGTTCGGGCGCCGCTTGCGACTGCGAACTTGGTCTCGTTGGGCGACCAGCTTACTGCGGTCGCGGATCTCGTCAGGCGGAGAAGGACCAGGGTAGGAGCCCAGACGCCGCTCGAAGCATCAAAGTTCCAGACATAGGCGTTTCTATCTTGCGAACAAGACACCAGGCGGTTCGTCTTGGGTGCCCAGGACAGGCCGGTGACGAGCTTGTCGTGGTCCTTCAGGACATGGACCTGCTTCCATTCGCTGCCGGTTTTCGCATAGATGTGTATCTCGTTGGTGTTAGGACACACAGCTAACTCTATAAATGCAGTAAAGTCAGTCTACAAGCTGTGCGAACTCCAGAAAGGTCGGGGCTTGCGGTCTCGGGCAGCGTTGAAGGCGTGTGCCGTGATGGGAACATTGAGGGACAGGACAGAGGTCATGATGGATGAGTCTTGAAATGTCTAAACAGCAGGACTAGCAGTCTACCGCTGTAACTTTGAGAAATAAATGGAGCGCAGTCAACCTTGCCGTCAGCGTAACTTGACAATTTATAGCAAGTCTGCAATAATGGCCGAGCTTCCTCAGAACAAGGTCGCATAGCCTTGCATACACCATATACTCTGCCTGGCTCAAGAGAATCCTGGGAAAAGACCTATCTTAATGCCGTCAAGAGACCCCTAAGCCCGAACCTCTGTGCTGGCCTCAGCTGCGTTCGCAAGAATGGTAGATGCATCCTGGCATGCAGCTGCACGCTTCATCGTCGTTACGGTCACCTTCTGGTTCACGGCCCGTCTACTTCTCACACTGCTTTTTGGGCGCATACTACACGGCAAGCTGCATATTGGGCATGTCGGATGGTTCTCGCTCAACAAGATAGAGTGGCATGTTACGAAACACACCAAAGTTACTACTTCAACCAGAATTCAGACCGTCCATATCGATCGCCTCGGCCTCGTGCTTAGAAATAAGGGCGCAAAAGATGGAGACGCTCGAGGAGTGGGATGGATAGGTCTTGCAGTGTCAGGAGTACGAGTAGAGGCGGCAATCGTACCATGTAGGCAAGGTCTAGAGGCCAATGGGCATGGAGAGAACGATCTTAGAAATGGCACAGTATCAAGTTCTGGAAGTGCGGCACAATCGGAAGTTAAACCCCATCTCGATATCAAGGACGCTGCGACTGGGACTATGGAGGCCACTGGCGGGCTCAAGAGGCTCGTCTGGTCTTTCCTGGCAGCAGTCACCGTGATACACGATCTTCGACGAGATTTGAGGCGGTCTATCGTCGCATCACTCCCTACAAAGTATCGCAAGCGTATAGCCCGCGACCTTCGTGTCATCAGACACAGCTTCATATCTCCAGTTCTTACGCAAATCAATCGGATCGCTAGGTCTTGCAACTTCGTTTCCCACTTCATCGCTGTGGAGATCTCAGACATCACTCTGAGCATTCCTCGATCGAAAGCCCGCGTATTCTGCGGTCTCTTGCGGTTCGGAGTCGATTTGATGAGAGGGAAAGAAAGCTTTATAGGGGCTTGGCTACGTCTGGAAAGGTTGAGTGTGGTAGTGATGGATCAAACAAACCCGAAAAGCGAAGAATCCCACCCGGCAGACGCAAGAACAGCTATAGCTCTGCCAGGACCGCTCACTCTGGAAGGCAAAGCTGTTTTCGATCCTGCTATCGGTATGGCTGCGCTATATCATCGCAATTCGGCTGGGAAGATAGAGCCGCGCAAATGCATATTAGATCTAGCCATCGTCTTCATATCCCCTGCAGCATCCTCCAAAAACAAGGCACCAGCACCTGCAGCCATACATTTCAACGTAAAGCACCTAATAGAGCTTGAGCTATGCGTCAAGAGCAGTATGCAACCACAGCTCCGCCCTCATCTTGGCCCTCATCTCGGTCCACATCTTCACTCACGCGAAAGCAGCGAAGCTGGCGATACAGACTCGTTGGACGAGATGACATGTGCCGTCGAACCTATCAGTGCCAGACAGAATCCGCTCGCCTTACTGAGGTCGTTCCGGCTTGAAATACCTCTCATAGTAGCCGAGATGGAGGTCAGCAAGATTGGGAATATGGAGAATGCTTATCTAGTAGATGCGAGTTTGCGAGGCGTTGCGGTAGACCTGGAGATCGGAGGTACCGTACAGTCTGCAGACAAGCATGTTGGATGGTTCGGAAGAAATGCTGTCTTGAAGGGGACCGTCAGGCTGGGATTCGAGAAGCTCGAAACCAATGTAAAGATGCTGGCATCAAGACCGTCCTCTGGTACGCCATATCAGTCCTGATCGTTGACGGGCTTGTGGCTAATGTCCTAACATAGGCAAAGGCTCAGCGAAGAATTACCGTATTCTGGATGTCTCAGCGACGGGGGCTCATATATCCTCTTCGTGGCTACCACCGAGGCTCAATGCCCTTTTCTCGCCCACTAAGCCGCATGAAGACGCTCGCGCTGTTGGACAGGCGATCGAAAGTTCTTACTGCGATGATATGGCTGATAGCCGAATTGTCGTGGAAGGTGATCTTGGCGGCGTCTCCGGCGAGTCGTCTATCGATATGATGGATGATATCGTCCATTATATAAGCACAGCCGCGTCCACAATACATCAATCTACTTCATCTACCCATGAACTGGGCGATAGCCCGCCTGGGAGAAGCATACTCGAGATGCACCCCCCTCTACATCACTTGCCGATTGTCACCCTAGGCTTGGAACTTGGCAAATCAGGCTTCCGCTTATTCGGCCCAAGCTTACCGCATAGAACAGCCTTTGGCCCCGGCGAAGACGATGCAGGAAAATCGACTCCATGGCAGGCATCATCTGTGCTATGTATCAATGTACCATCGGCATCCATACACGTCAACACTGAAATTTTCGATATTACGAACCATCGAAGTCCTTCGCAGCTGCGTGATTGGAACGAGCTTCTACGTCGCGGGCGTGTCTCCTGTCCAGAAGTCTTACTACCTTATCTCCCAGAGAACCTTCAACGCTCTGTAACCGCAAAGACCAGGAGGAAGCACAGCGTCAGCTATGGCAAAAAGGATTCTAGCATCCTGGGTTCCGAGGCGGTGTCCGAGTCTGTCTCCCCAAGGAATTCGCCAGGGCCTCGCGAGCGTCAGTTTCACAATCAACTTATTGACGACTCTGGATTCATAAGTCCGACAAGTCGAACAGCGGACAATGGACCCTCCACTCCTATCTCAATATCTTCAGATGTCCCACACACTTTCAGCTACAAAACTCGGGCTACTTTCGACGTAGAAAGATTCGAGGTATACCTTCTCTCTGCCAGTCAGGCCGGCTCAACTAGTCTACCTTCGAGGAGCGCTAGGCCAGATTTCAATGCAACGGACGAGGGATCTGATGTGAAGCGGGCCAGTCATACAAAGTCGGCGTCGAAGTCCATGGTCCAAGTCAAGCACGACATACTATCAGTTGGGACAAGCACAGCTGCGGTTAAGCTAGATCTCACTGGGCAAGCCTTGCATAATTCGGATCACTCAGGACAGAACGCCCAGCTGGCTCATGTGGAATTCGAGCAAAGACAAGGCAGCGTAATGCTGCAAGTCCAGAATGTCGAGGCCGACTTGTCTAAGATGAACGTATTTCATGCTATGAACGGGCTTATCACTACAGTCATCAACGCTCGAAGCGCTATAAAGTCCAGTGGTCCTCGCCAATCGGCTACTGAACAAGCAACAGAGCAGGATCATCGAACAGCTATCAAGCCTCTGGCAGAATTCCTTCATGCCGATATCTTTTTCGTTATGTCCATCAACGCTATAGAGCTGCATATAGCGGGTCCAGATCCAAAGTATAACCCAGAGGTCTGTCGTGGCCTAGCCTTGCAAACGGCTAGCATTGTTCTCGAGGCTTGGAGACAGTCTAGAGTCATGCCCGGACAGTTCTCCTCGCACCAGAGGGTAAGCCTCCGGCTGAAGGACGATATGCGAGCTCATGCAAATGCGCAAACAACGAGCATGCCGGATGTTCCTCAAACCTTCTTCCGGATCTTCTCGGCAGAGACTGCCATCAACCCCCTCAAGGACGCTCAAAATCGTAGCCGCGACATGCGGTCTAAGTCGTCACGAAACTCGAGTACTACTAGAGACGCAGATGCTCACGATACAACCTGGGACCTGAGGAACCGGGCTCGCCTGTCTGATAATAGTACAGAGGGCGATGCAAGGCAGCCGACTGGACGAGCAGGGAATGACTTCTTTTGGATGCCAAGTCTCACCTTCCGGTTCTGTTTGTGGTCATCTAAGCTCGCTAAGCCACCTCCATCCAGCGAGAATGGGCATTCAAACTTGACTGAAAGTCTGCTCGATAATATTGGCCTGGCGATCACGATACCCAACATTGCCTGTCATATGGAGATATTCCAAATCTACTGCTTCCTTCTCGCTCTCTCTGCCCTTAAATCACTCAAACCACGTTATAGCATTCCGCCTACTTCTGCTAGCGAACGCCCTCGTCCCCGATTACATCGCCCGAAGCCATGCGTCATCCTACACGCCGATTTTCCTATCCTCGAGTCCTACATTACTCTGCCGCACGATGTTCGACTGTTCGCACGCTTCTGCCGAGTCAAGCTGGACAACGCAGAGAAGGCAGCTGTGAGCCTCAGGTTCGAAAGTGCGACGGTTGCAGGCGCAAGTATCGCGTCACCAGGTCTCTGGGACGATCTCATCCGGCTTCGCGAAGTCTTCGTCGCAGCTCGTGATGAACCCGGCGGCAATGGAGGACTCCAGAACAAGGCCTTTTCCATCAGCGCGGCAGGGGCCAGACTTAGATTACCGTTCAAGTATCCATTTTCCATCATCATCGAGAACACTGCCACGTTTATTAAGAGTGTCAAACAGCTATCCCATCAGTTCCTCAAGGGAAAATACAACTTGGTCATCGAGCCTTCACCCGAAGCACCCAAGCGCCTTCCTAAAATCAAAGTTGCGCTTCGCATTCTTGTCCTAGAAGCTGCGGACGATCCATTCGAGACCAAACTTAATTTGATTTGGAGAGCTGGAGTAGAAGAGCAAGCCCAGCGCCTCGGACGGGAGCAAGCATTCGAGGACAAACTTCAGTCCCTAAACAATGCGGAGAGTCAGAAAGGCGGAGACGAGAGGCTGAGTCAAGACAATGCCCCACGTTCGCGGGCAAAGTCTACACTGAAACCAGCAGACGCATACGCGGTCTTGCAAAGTATACACTCGACAAAATGGATCAAGCGGCACCGTAATGCTGTGTCTACGCGGAAGCGTCGGGAAGAGAACCAGCTTCGACGACTCTATGGCAGCATAGGGCACACTACAGGAATATCAGCTTTCCGAGATTCCTCTCTGCCCATTCAGCTCGTGACCATAACGGGCACCGCACCTCTGCTGCGCTGGGCGATGGAGAACACAGTAGTGGAAATCGGCAAGCCCTCCTTTGGAGATTCGGCAGACGGCCTAGCAAGCTTCCTCGAGAACGTTGGAAAAGGAATGCCCCGCGACACGCAATACACACTGATTGTGCCTTTCCACCTGAATTGGCAAATGAGTGAAGCTCGCATTCACCTTCGAGACTATCCCCTACCGCTTATCTACATACCACCGGTACAGCAACCCCATAGCGAGGCGAAGTCCTGGCAATTATCGACAGATTTCGTCATTGCCGAGGAAGTGGGACCGTCCGACTCAATACGCTACGTTCCAGCAACCATTGTTCCTCGCGAATTAGCAGGCAGTCAACAAAATCTGCCATACATCCTACGGGTACCTCGAACCGCTATGCCCATCAAGACGTATGCACTCCCTGAGATCAACATAACGTCGACTTGGGCCACCAGGATTGGCTGGGGAAACTCGATACAGCCTACGATACAGGATGTCATGAGAGTTATGGATTCTTTGACGAAGGCTCCACCGGATCCCTCCGAACGCATGGGCTTCTGGGACAAGTTGCGGTTGATCCTACACTGGCGGATTGCCATAAATTTCCTCGGCGAAGGACCTCTCAATTTCATCTTGAAAGGATCGCGGAACCCCTATAGCTTGCAAGGACCTGGTGCAGGCTTTGCGCTCTGCTGGTCAGGAAACGTACGGTGGACGATGGGCTTTCCCAACGATGAAAGAGAATTCTTCCAGATTCGAAGCGATACCTTCTTGTTGGGCGTCCCTGGTGAGCCTCGACATTCAAGAGAAAGCCTGGATGTGAGCTGATGATTGGCAAAGATCTAAAGGATTACGTAGACGCAGCTGCTACGGGTGTCATTCGCGAGAATACAGCGTATGCCGATCCAGATGAGCGCTCGCAGTCTTCCGGTGCATGGTCAGAAGCTGCCCATCTGCGAGCCTACCGTCGCGACCAGACCTTCGAGAAGATTTGCGCCAAATTCCTCGGCGGAGTCAAATGGGGGCTAGGACTACAAATGGAGCGGACATGCACCGCAGAGACGTGCATACAGCGCGTTCACTGCACAGGGCGTACTTTCGATAGACAATGCCGCTTCTTCACCTTCAGGCCGCACTACGATGTAAAGACGATTGCTGGAGCTGACCATCCATACGAAAAGGTGAACGCTTCGCTGTAGTTTAAGTGACTGTTCTGACGGAACTTGCAGAACCACGATTCTTATGCTGGCTTCCGGTCGGATTTCCTGCATTTCAGCATATCGGTTATCGCAAACGAACCCGACTCTCCAGCTAAATCGATACATCTGACGCCAATTGGCTTTACCCATTTCTGGTCATGGTGGCACCTCTTCGATGGCACGATGTCTCTACCTGTCCGGCATGGCGCTCTGTTTCCCACCACTCAGGCTCCCTCCAAAAAATTTGGCAAGCACTGCGCAACTATCAAATACAAAGCTCAGCTTTCGCCGGTATACATTGCTCATACTTACAGGCAGGAGACTGCAGAAGCATGGCACCGGGGTTTCACTACGGTGCTAGGTCTCAAAGGACGTATAGGCACATTCAATGTCGATCTACATCAGCGGGAACAGGAAGAAAGTGTGTACAGCGAAGGCCTCCGAACAACGCGCACTCGGCTGCATAAAGCATTCTTCCGAGCCGAAGTTGACTGCATCGATACCGACATGCGGGTGATTTCTTCTCGCTTCACGGACCTGCACAAGCCTTTGGTACATGCTCATGCAGACTCTGACGATGACGAAGACGGCGAGCACCCTATCGACATGGATTCCGCCCCACCTGTTGCAGACGAAGACCTCCCCTGGGTGGATCTGGACGATTTCTACGACCTCTATGTCTGCATGCCGGATCTTAATCCAAAGCTTCGTATTGTGCCTTGCTTCAGGTCCCCTAGACTCACATATTCGAGGTATTCGCAAGCTAGTAATCCCGACTCAACAGATGAGACCGACCATCGAAAAGCGGAATCCAAATTTGGTAACGAAGGCACGCACAAGTGTCTTCTTGATCAAGCGACGGGTAAACTTACTTGCAGACTCGCAGAGAAGGCCGGCAATTACTGACGCCAGCTACCTAGATGCGGTCGAAGTGCAACTAGATGCCATGCAGTCCCGAATACACGATCTCCAACATGAGATTCGTCAGAAGAGTCGGGCTAGTACACGACATGTACGTGGGCTTTATACAGCGCCAGGATGATCGCTGAATACGCACTTTCAGACCGTACAGGAGATAGACGAACTTCAAGCACAATTGGCCGGTGCGCTGAGGGGCGCAGAGCGTCTCAAAGCTTACCAAAGCCGACGACACTCGACTCGACCAACTGCCAATAGACCGGATGCTCCTGGCCGTCCAGCGGAGACAGATGAGATTCAAGATTTCCAAGTTTTTGATGATCTGGATCTCTGGATAAACCGGTTGATTGTTCACAATCCGAATATGGTCGTAACCCAGAACATACGGGATATCCTCTTGCGATACTATTACAGCTCAATGAATCGGCGACTTTTTGAATGTAAGTTTCCATAGATCTTCCTTTCGGCGAGGCTAACGCTAGGTCCATACCCAGATGCACTATCTACTAGAGCTTTGAAATTCATCCGCGAGCTCGACACAGGGCATTCTACGGATGACAGGAAAGCGAAAGCTAGAAGGATGCGTACTAGACGACCGCAAGCTCAGCGCTCAACTTCGGAGCACGCACGGGATCACGAGACCCATACGGATCTACTGGAGAAGATGCTGAACGACGAGGGCGTCAATTGGTCCTTTACAGAACCCGCCAAAGCTGGCGGCACCGACCGGGTCACCTCCGACAGTGCATCACAGAGCAGCGAAAGCAGCTACGGCTTGGACCCACATCACGAAGCAGCAAACGACTTGGCAGACCATTGGGGAGTCCGAAACAGTTTCGTTATCTCTCTCCTGAAGCCCCAAGTAGCATTGGAATCAGATACCACTGAATCGGCCACAGTGATCGTCACTGCAAACTCCATGCAATTCAGAATATTTAACATTGTCGACGAGCAGCATGTCGACGATCCCATCAATTCTCAGGTTATGCATAGAAGCTTTGCATCGATCGACGCCTTGCAGGCCTTCTATCCTCACGTTAAGGGCTGGAGAAGTGGCCAGCGTGAGAAAGCTCTCTCATCCCTCCGCTTTGTGCCTCTCGAGGTCTTGGCTGGCTGTGTGGACGATCCAAGGAACCTCGACAGGATCGTACCTCGCACGAGTGCGCGGCTGCGGTACGACAAACACAATCGACTTCGACTTTTGAATGATAGCAAGAAGAACGCGGCCGCCGGCCACTCAGCGAAAGGCAGTAATCTCGATAGAATGGTGGTTCTTTGCGATCGATTTTCAGTATCAGCTACTCCGAAACACTATACAGCCATATACGATGTAGTTACATCGCTCATTCTACATACAGATCCCGGCCAGAAAGCGCGCAACCAGAAGATTGAGCGAGTCGCATTGTCGAAGGACTTCTCGGATCGCCAAGACATCGCTATGACAGTCTCGCGACAGCAAGATGAGATCCGCGCCATCCGGTCACAAGTCATGGCGTTGGTAGCACTGGGCAGTAATCACCTCTCCGAATCAGCAGTGATGGACCTATATCTTCTCAGTGCCGACTTCCTGCGTCGCATGGAGTTGATCAGCATGTGGATGGGTGCCATACAAAGATCACAAGATTCCAAGAACAATAACAAATCAATGGGCATGCAGCTTGACGCGCGCGCCAGCGAGATTGTATGGCATATGCGCGACTCGGAGGAAACACCGCTGGTCAAGGTTGCTGTCAAAGGTGTTGCTTTCAGGTGGCTCAATCGAAGTGATGGAAGTGTAGCGAACTGTTTACTTATCTCGGACCTCTTGGCTCTCAATAGTAGTCCTGAACAATACTTCTCGGAGATCATAGCGAAACAGCCAGCTCAGTCTACTGCCGGTGGTGTCCTGGGTCGACAGGAGATTTTCGTTGCTATACTCTGGAGTATGCTATCTCCGGTTGGCGGAATCAACGTCATCGAGCGCTTCGAGGTGCACCTCCATCCCATCAGACTTCAGCTGGAACAGCGTGTGGGAAAGCACATCATGAGTTATCTTTTCGCTCAGAGGGAGGCGCGAAAGAAGCATGCCGAGGAGGATAGCGGCCGGTCTGACAACTCATCCAATTCGAAGGCCTCCGCCGGACCAATTATACGACGACAAGCCTCATCAAACGTACTACGATCTACGAAGTCTACTGAGAGCTTACTTCCTACTCGCAAATCCCTTGAGGTTCCTACAGGCAAGGTGGGACAGCGGCTTTCGGTGCCCAGCAGCAGCGCCTCTTCTGTCACTGGCGCAGCAAGCATACAGACACGTCCTGTTTCACTACGACGAGTGTCGTCTAGTGAAACCCTGGCCTTAGGTTCAGGCAAGACCGATGATTACCTAGATGCCGAAGAGATGCGTGAAAGGGCGCGAGTCAACCGCGCATTCCACCATGTAGAGGTCTTCCCAACCGTTATCACCATCTCTTTTAAGGTAGGTATTCGGTATACGCGGTGATGGTTTAGCTGACGACCAGCGTCAGGGCGAAAAACATACCAGTTTGCCGGACCTTTACGGTCTGGTGTACAAAAGCCCGACTATCATTCACTGTAACAGGATATGGACTTGTGCGCTTCCCCAACCGCTTACTGCGTGCCCTTACTGATCAGACGTTCTCCGCTAGACCTAGACCTGCTCGAAAACATAAAGCGAGACTTCAAGTCGAGCATTTGGTCTCAAAGCGCCACGCTCATTGGTCAGCTTCTAACAACAGCCCGCAAGCCTAAGAACGTCGTCCAGCATCATGTACAACACCGCCTGCTCGGTCTCGGGGACCGCGACAAGTCTGAAGACCGCAAGCAGAAACGATCTTTCAGCTCGACCATACGAGCGAGGATGACTCCTGGCAATGGGGAACATCACAAAGCTTCGCCCCTCAGGGCCTCCTTGATTCGCAACGGCAGTGGCCAAGCTGCAGATGACAGTGAGGAAGAAACGCATGACAATGAAGGAAACACGTCGGACGACATCACTTCCCGCAACTCCCAAGATCGATTCATCGAAGACGGCTCCCAAGACTCTTTCGATTTCTCCTCCGAGTCCGGAGCTTCAGCTTCACCCGTCAAAAAGGGCCTCATTCAGAAGTAGACGATCCTAATATGCAGTACCTTATAATGTTGTCTTCAAAGATCGTCAAAGTGAGCAATTGTTGTTGTGTACCTCCTAGCAGCACTTTGACGGACAAATATTGCGGATTGTAGAGTTATCAAGATCCTTACTATGCTAGTGCTAGTGTTCTAGGCAAGATAGTCGACGTCCCTCACGTCTTGCACCCGTGGCAGTGGTTCTTCAGGACCTGCCAATGCTTGTAAACCCTCCAAACACACCTCGATAGCTTGTTGGCAGCTCTCGACTTCTTCGACTGTCATCCCTGACCGCAGGCAGCCTCTAAGGTGCCACAATACTTCCCGATGTGCACGTTGTGCCATAAGACAGCTGAGGACTACCAGTTCGGTTTCTTGAAAGGATAAGGCAGCCAGAGGGTTCTCAGGAGTAGTTGGTGTTAGTAGCTGGCCATACGTGACATTCCAGCTGAGCCAGCCTGTACGAGATTGGATTACATCCTATGAAATTCCGGAGAAACGCTAAACGTACGCATGTCGTGCAGACCACCTTCATTGAACTTCTTGTCTATTGCTCCTATGTTATGGCGGTAGACACGGTCCAGGCCATACACGCCTCTCTCGTTCGATTTCCCGTCTGTCTCGAAGCCTTGTCGCACGA
The DNA here is from genome assembly GCA_001600175.1 of Erythrobasidium yunnanense. Classification (NCBI taxonomy): domain Eukaryota; kingdom Fungi; phylum Basidiomycota; class Cystobasidiomycetes; order Erythrobasidiales; family Erythrobasidiaceae; genus Erythrobasidium; species Erythrobasidium yunnanense. Next base: position 1,097,328 of record BCJC01000006.1, read on the forward strand.
AAGTATCGTCCTGAAGGCTCGATTAGCTTTGTCACAGTTTCCACGTAGGAGACCTACCTTGTCATACTCGTGAAGCGCGCTGCTGAGACTGAAGCTAGCCTCTATGCAATGCCCGACTCCCACTAGGATGCTCGATTTGACGAGTGTTTCTTTGAGTCTTCTGACGATTTGTCTACGAGGATGATCTTCGGTGAATGGGATGGTGTTGCTAGTAAACCCTGCAGATGGAGCTTCGAGGTCTTTGACGGCATGACGATAGATGTCAGGCAGGATCTTCCCGCCTAACCCTCGAGCAGCAGACGTAGCAGCCTGTTGTAACGCATTAACACTATCACTTCAACGTTCCACCTACGATCTACTTGCGCCTATCAAGTACCATCCATGCTTGAATCGCGCAGGCAGCGTTGCTTTGACTTTCGTAAAGAGAGCAACAGCAGCCATCGACGACTGCACAATGTTCATGTTACGGAGTGGTGAAAGCCAGAAAGAAAGGCTAGTCTATGCATAGTCTGCCCGAGGATGGTATTTGGTCGAAGAGAATCGGGAGTAGGTAGATTACGAGAAAGAACAGAGGACCTAATCTACAGCTGCTTGTTGGAAGATAGCAGTCGATAGCATCAAGCTACGCTATGTACAATCCAACTCTTACAACAGTCAGGCTCTAGCAGCAGGGTATGTACGGAGGTCGGGTCGGACGACGAAATCTGGAAAATCTGTCTAGAAATCTTCTTCCGTGCTGAATGCGTGTGCGTTGCTGACTTGGCCTTCTTCGCGATCCTTGCCGATGGAGCCGCTGACGCCAGACTTGGCGTAATCTGCAGAAAAAAGGGCAGAATCGTTAGAAAACGCTCAGGAGTGCTTCTGAATGTAAAAATAAGACGTGCCAGACACGCGCTTTTCAAAGAACTAGTTAGAACAACCCAGAATCAGTATGGGACATCCCCAGCGAACTTCAGGAGATCTGGGCTCACGTTTGTCTTGCCGGCGAGCGAAATCATCTCCATGAAGTCGAAAGGATTCGCGGAACCGTAGTGCTTCTCGTTACCCAGTGCTACTAGTAGTCTGTCTGCTACGAACTCGATGTACTGGCACATCTGCTCTGCGTTCATGCCGATGAGGCGGACGGGGAGGGCGTCGGAGAGGAACTCCTTCTCAATCTCGACAGCTTGCAGGATGATAGCAGAGACTGTTTCAGGGTGTGGACGACGCTTGAGGTGGGAGAATAGAAGGCATGCGAAGTCGCAGTGAAGACCTGACAAGGGGAAACGGCGAGAAGTCAGACAGCTATACAGACGGCGCCGCAGCAACTGCAATAATGATGTGACGTACCCTCATCACGGCAGATGAGCTCATTGGAGAAGGTAAGACCAGGCATGAGACCACGCTTCTTGAGCCAGAAGATGGCGGCGAAGGAACCAGAGAAGAAGATGCCCTCTACAGCGGCGAAGGCTACCAATCTCTCTCCGAAGCACGACTGCTTGTCTGAGATCCATGTCATTGCCCATTCGGCCTTGCGCTTGATAGCTGGCATGGTCTCGATGGCGTTGAATAGACGTGTTCGCTGTGCGGTTTCGCGGATGTAGGTATCGATGAGGAGGGAGTAGACTTCTGCGTGAATGTTTTCAATCATGATCTGGAAGCCGTAGAAGCACCTGGCTTCGGCGACCTGGACTTCGCTGCTGAATCGCTCTAGAAGGTTCTCGTTGACGATACCGTCGGCGGAAGCGAAGAATGCGAGTACGTGAGAGATGAAGAATCGTTCGTCCTTGTTGAGCTTGTTCTCCCAGTCGTGGAGGTCCTTGGAAAGGTCAATCTCCTCTGCGGTCCAGAAGGAAGCCTCTGCTTTCTGTTGGCCGGCGAACACAGTCAGATGATTTGTTTGAAGTGTAAGTAATAGTAAATGATGTCGGCGCTCACTTTGTACATCTGCCAGATCTGCGATGGACAGCAAACACAAAACTTAAGTATGGCTAATGAAGCAGAGGCTGATGACCGGCAACCCACCTCATGGTACTTGATAGGGAATAGTACAAATCTCTGTTCGCTCTCTTGGAGTAGCGGCTCTTGCGAGTCGTCGGTGATGGATAGGTCTCCTACGTATTTGCCTCGCTTGCCACTGGATACGTGCTGGATCTTTTTGCCCGACTCCATAGTGATGCTGACGACCTTGTTCTTGCTGCTGTTGTCGCTGTCTACTGCAGCCTGCATCTTGCTGAGGAGGGATTCTTTCGTGTCCTTAACATCGAGCTGGGAGAGAGCAGAGGCGGCTGCCTTGGATGGGGTTTCGAGGATAGCAGTGGTCATTGTGGATGGTTAATGAAAGTGTTGAAAGTCTTGTAAATGTTATATTCTTCTGATTGTTAGAAAGACAAGAGAGGATGCAGTCCAAGCTGCTTCTCATTCTTCACAGCGCGCTCAGGCCACTTTGTTTTGGGCAGAGTGAGCACGCGTAAAAGGCTGGAACGCGCCGACGCGACATGAAGCAAGCAAGGAATGCACACATTACGAGGCTGGAACAGCAATATAGACAGGCATGCAGCGTAATAATCGTGATGGCATCGCATGCCTTGCTGTTTGAGGCTGGGAAATGGCTGATCTTCAAGGAAGAAACGCGTCCAGAGTGTAACGCGTCGCAACATCGACTTATCTGATAAATCGACTAGACATCTCCGCCTGCTGTCCCGCTGCTTACATCCTCCGCGACTGGGAGATCCGCCGACTTGTCCTGGCCTTCTTTGCTCGCACGCGCCTGAGTGGCCTGCTTCTTCCTGTTCCTCTTCCCCTTCGCCTGCTCATCGTCTCGACGCTGCTTACGCGCGGCCTTCGCCTGCCGCTGTATCTCGCGCCTCTCCTCTGCCTTACGCGCCTTGGCCGAATGCTGCGGACACACCTCGACTTCTCCTCCATCTGCCTCTGCATTCTTGCTCACTTCCGTGCAGCACGCTTTACATGTCCCTCGTATACACCGCTGTGATGCCGCATTGAACTTACAGCCTGAACAAGGTACGATCGCCGGCTGCTCAGGACTCTCCGCTCGCATTCGTTTGGATTCTGCAGGATCGGTCCCTGCAATACCTCAACATCATCAGTAGACATCGACAAGATATCGCATTGCCCATCCTACCATCCTGCGCCTGCCCATCCTTCTCCAAGGCGTCTATGTTCCGCTTGCCCGGCGCAGCAGCAGTCTCATCTGAGGAGACTGGCCGCAAAACTGACTGACAATGTGAATATGGGAGTTTGCTACTATCGAATGATTCCGGCAGCGCCTCAAATGGATCATGTGATAGTATGCCCTTCTCGTAATCAGACTTGAGCCGTTCCACCAGCGTCTCTGCCATATCGACGTATACCTGCAGCGTTGCCCTCCACTCTTCCTCGTTCTTTGTGATGCCTAATATCCTCGCCAGGCCATCCCGAAGATCGATATGACGCCCGGCTGTGAAGACAGGCTTCCACATCCGGAAGAAGTGCGCTTTGACAGCTGAGAATGCGGTCTGAGTTTTCAGGTTCTTGACTATTGCAAGGTATTGTAAGGACATCTGCGTGATGGGGTAGTATGCACTGTCTGGCGGACAGCGGTACCGAGCATCCACTGCCTCTATCGCTGCTAGTATTTCGGAGGGCAGCTGCTGTCGGTATGCATGCGCTCCTGTACGATTAAGAGGCTCGAAAACGGCTGGATCTGCCAGATTGCCCTCGGCTGACATGACACCTTGGACTTTGGTTGCTTCGATGCAGCGAGGAACATCCTTGTGCGTAAGGATATTGCCGTTCGCTAGCAAAGGCACAGTCACTGTTTCTTTGACTTTCTGTATCTTGTCCCTGTCATGCCCGCATGCCTCTCAGCTTCGGCTACGCTGTGATAGCGGAAGTACCCACCAGTCAGCTAGACCGGTGAATTGGCCTTTCTGTTCTCGCGTTCTACCATGCACCGTCAAGATCTGCGCGCCTGCTTTCTCCAGTAATTTGGCGTATTCAAGCGTCTTCTCCAGAGAATCATAAACTCGAAACTTGGCTGTTATCGGTACAGCCAGGTTCTGATGCAGATGGCTGACTAGCCTCGATGTCAGAACAAGTTTCGGTCGCAATTAAAGTGACTTAAACCCACTGAGGCGCTCTATCAATTCCCAATTCTCCATCAGAAAGGCCCCGTAGTTGCCCCGTTTCGCAATGCCTTGTGGACAGCCCTGATACACCATTTTAGCTATATTCCAGCAGTCTAGTAGGTAACATACCAGGTTTAGATCCACGGCATCGACCACGCCGGCTTCAGCGAGCTTTGTAGCGGCCTGCAGAAAGTGTACCGGATCATTCGAGCAGAATTGAGCTATGAGCGGCCTGTCGAGCGTCGGATGTCCTTCCTCTCCATGCACTAGATTGAATTGCTCATTCCGATACTTGAAGTTGCGCTCTTCTGAGAACAAAGCTGAATGAATCATCGGTGTGTAACAGAGGTTCGCGCCGTGTAGACGAGATAGAACTCGCCATGCCTGAGGACGGCCAAGCATAAGATAAGGACGATGCATTCACTTGCGTAGTTGCAAACGCACAAGTTCCGATTGATCCACCATGGGCTTTGACAGAAAATCAGTATACTTTCCCCGGCTTGCTTAAGTGCATCAGTACGCACAGCTACGACATATTTGGGAGATCCCATAGCCTTGAAGAGATCCCATGAAGCGAGCTTTGGTTTTGCAGCAGGGCTTTCAATCGTTTCTTGAGCTTCTTGCAACAGATTCTCCAGTGCCATCTTGGTAGTAGTAGTCGCGCAGAACCGGACAGCAGAGGGTACTCTTGAAGCAGAAGAAGACCAAAGCAGAGCTCGTCGGGCAAGTCTAAAAGGGAACGAAGAAGCCAGTTCTCGATAAATTGGCGGAAAGACAACTCGTAAAGACTACTTGGATCAGCAAGAAGCTATGATGCTGGTTGTATACTGGCAAACGCTGTTACTGCTAATTGCACTTCCTCTGGCGTCTGCACAAGGATTGTGAGGCCAGCGCGATGTATCCAGATGATCACATACTGACATTGAAAGCAGTTTCGAACAATTCTTTGGTACGATTAGCAAATCTTTCGTGTAGAACTCATGCTCATAGAGGCTACGCACAGGCGCCGGACACCAGCAGCAGTATCAACCTAGCCCGGCCGAGAGATGGAGAGCTCATGGCGCGTCTATTAATGCGGAGGCTACCTATGTCCCGCGTACGTTCTCCACGTCCCTGACTCTTGATCTATACTGACCTTCGGGATCTAGGACTTTCGACTGTGTCAGCGCGCCAGCAGACTGCCCGTGTCCAAGTTCTGAAGACGTCAAATGTACGTTGAATGGCGGAGACTCGTATATCTGTGCTAGAGGCGACGTGGAGTGTGCGCAAATAAAGCGCTTACAGAAAGCAGCGTAGTCACAAGGATGTCGAGAAGTGTCTGTATCATATATCGCAAGTAGTCTTATGCCTTTCTTCCCTTCGTTGCTTTCACTAGTACAAACAGTAGTCTGTCGTTCGTCCACCATCGTAAGACTTTTGCGAACATCCTGTACTCTCTGACTTTGTTTGAGTCCAGAGCAGCTGCTAGTCCCGCATTTGCAGTCAGCCCCTCGATGTAATCCGCTAAGCCTGGAAAGACGTCTTTCGTGATATCCTTGATCTCTATATTGACGTATCCAAGCTGGCGTAGCCGGGCTTCGTATTCTTCCGTAGTGATCAGGTTGGAATAAGGTACGCCGGCCAGCAGGCAGATGATCCACATAAGCACGTTGGTGAGAGCTGAGGATGGTTTTGAAGGCAGCATCAAGTCTGTCATGCCTATCGAGCCCGCAAAATGCAGGATTTCGTGCGCATTCTTGAGAAAGTCTTGACGGCTTTTAAAGCTGTTTGGCATCGTCAGAGTTTGTCGAGCTGGATACAGAGCATCTCGCTTACTGATAGACACAATCCAATGCTACGATCTTATCGTACTTATCCCCTCGTGCCGCATTCTCTTTGGTCCAGGTCACGGCATCCCCGACTTGCAGGTCCGCCGCAAAATTCATACCGAGGTGATCCGCACGCTTTATAGCGTTAGTTGCTTGTTGCCTATGCGATGCCAAAGAGGTAACTCCTGCGACCTTACTGACGCCGAAGGATTTGTTCCAGACAAGGACAGATTCTCCGCAACCATAGCCGACATCTGGTGGGAGAGATACGTCAGTCTTCGCCCTTGTCAGGTCGAACTTAATGTACCTAGCACACTGTCCTCTGCTTGTAAGCCGCCAAATTCGCCAACCTGCTTAGCTAGAGCTGGTAAGCAAAGAGCGTAAGTTAGGCAACACAGTAGTAGGCCATGCCCATTACCTTCGCACGCCGTAGGAAAGTCACGAGTAGACTATGTAGACTGTCAGAACGGCGAAGGAAAGCGAATACTTCTGTTTCTACCTTCCAATAGCCCATGTTAAGCCAAAGTGTTTCCGGAGGCTTCATATTCAGGACGGCGTGGTCCAGATTGTATGCTTCCTTGCTGTAAGACTGTCTAGATGCGTCAGTACAGGTTATGTTTGACAGCTGAGGGCCATTCCTGCATACGCTGGTCAACCATCTCATTACCGCTAGACTGAGCAGAACAGCTATCCAGCCGAAGATGAGGAAGCCATAAGGGACGGATAGAGAGGAGATTATGTATACAGTTGTGAGAGATCCGGCACATGCAGACAGGATGAGGAGAGACATCTCGAAAGGCAGCAGTTCTCGAAAGTTAGGCAGAGCTTTCAGACCATTGGAGCGTCTTCAAAGTAAGGACAGATCATTCGCAGAAGATTGTTGTTTTAGTCGCGAAAGACCGGTCAGCAGGATGCGAAGCATGAAATGTGACGGTTTGATCTGATAACGACCTGACTCTTTCGCAAACTCGCAAGAGACCACATCTACATCTTATATAACCTTGACTATCCACACACCTAGTAACGCCATGAGCTATCTAGCCAAGCTTCAGCAAGGCCTCAACAAGGCGTCGACTCAGGCAGCCCAATCTGCCTCGGATTTCAGCAGGCAGGCCACGCAGGGTTCACAGTCATTCGTATCCAACTTTACACTCGAAAAGGAGTAAGGCGCCAGGACGACACTGCCCTGTCACCGGAAGACCGAACGTGGCTCATTAGAGGGTTATTTCTAGGTGTCAGAAGTCCGCTACTATACTTCAAAGCTTCCTAGCAGATCCTCATCATCCACAAAGCGCACTCAATGCTATCCCTAGAGAGGTGCTGCGAAGAGCGAAAGGCCTGGCTATTTTCACAGTCGTCAAGGCCGGCTTCGTCTGGTCTGTCAAAGGAGGAAGCGGTATAATTATCGCAAGACTGTCGGACAACTCGTGGTCTGCACCGTCTTGCTTGGGAACTGGAGGTGTCGGTGTCGGCCTGCAGATTGGAGCAGTGCGTCATAAGAACCTGAACTTCAAATATTTACGCTGAAATGTCTTTTTGGCAGGACGTATCAGAGTTTGTGATTGTCTTGAATACAGATGATGCAGTACGAGCCTTCTCGAAGGGCGGTAATGTGACTATCGGCGGCAACCTTCAGGCTTCTGCAGGTCCAATAGGTAACTTTGACGTCTAGCTCCAGACTTTCCCAGCTAAAATATTGTTTGCAGGTACTGGAGGATCTATCAATGTAGCTCTGCAGAACCCTGCGCCTATGTTCTCTTACAGCAAGTCGAAGGGTCTTTTCGCTGGAGTGTCGCTGGAAGGTACTGGCTTGTTTGAGCGGGCGGAGACGAATGTAGATTGTCCCGCTGCCGATGTTTTTAATGTAACTGACACCTTGTCCTTCCAGACCGCCTTCTATGGCACCAAGATACCTGCTGCAGACTTGCTTGCGTAAGTTTGGCTGACGCAGCTTGCTCTTCGCTATTCCCGCTAATGTACTTTGTATGTAGCGGCAAGGTACCTCCTCCCGAGGTTGCTTCACAGCTGTACGACGTGATCGAGGCGGCAGAAGCTATGGACGAGTCTTCCGTTCCTCAGGAGTCGTATATCCCACCTGCGCCAGGTGCAGCACTCTTCGATGCTCATCGCGGCAACTGAAGATCGACAGGATGTCGTGTATCATTCTATAGTCGACAACCCTGCCTTTGGCGCGTCGTACTTGTGCATGTCAGGTTGTCTTTTGACATTGCAGTGTAGCTCTGAAGCCTCCGGCGGGAGGATTGCAAGTAATAAAGTCGTTCATCAAGTTTGGCCCTGCGGGGGCAGCTGATCCTTCAAAGAAAACAGAGAATCTTGTCAATCTACCTCCCCTAACCCTATCAATGAGGAGTCCTTTTTCGCTGACGTAGAGGCCTCCGGCGGGAGATGATAATACTAACAAGCATACTTACAAACTGACTGCATCAGGTATGCCCCGCCCTGCGGCGGTAGTTTTCCTTGTACACAAGGATTTTTGGGAGCTTTGCTGATGTCCGTACTAATACTTGGCTGACATGTCAACTGCTATACTGACACGAGTGTTATACGCCACAGACTGACGTTATTGCAAGCTGATTGTTGTTAGTTTGTCCATTCAGGAACTGATTCTGGTTTCAGTAGAAATACTCGATTCTGGGAGGAAGAAGGTGAGAGGAGGCTCCAATTTGATCCTCCCACTCATATCTGTCTTCTCGAGGCCTGGGAGCCAGATTCTAAAAGGGAGATTACACCCCCTTTTCTCTTTTCTGGCCTTCGACTTCCTCCTACATCCCCTCTCTTCCGTCTCTGTCTCTCTTAGCTCGCTGACTTTGTTTCTTGAGTTCGGAAGTCTAGCAAGGGGGGTATGACCATACCCTCCTTGCCTGTATCTGGGTTGCGACTGCGACTTCATGGCTTCGGAGCTCGATCTACGGACTAGACTGTTCGCAGTCAGTCTCAATCTGCCTACAAGATGTATTATGCCCAACAGGGGAGCTGTACCTCGGTATAGCTTCTCTGTTGGGCATTTTTTGCGTTGGGTACGCGTATCTATCCATACTTTTGGTAAGGCCAGACCGATGCCCGGGGAGGAGAGACTTAGACGTGGATTGAGTTGTGTAGACCTATACATCTCGTTCTTGTAAGCTTACGCGGGTAGTGACTTCGCTAATATTAGTAAAACTGACGCTGGACGTGTATAGTTTTGGCCGGCAACAGACTTGCGCATACTCAGATTGTTCGCTGGATGATGTACAAGTATATTAATAGTACTAGTAGACAGTGTATAATGCATTGCGAGCGCTTGCGACATCCTGCAGACTCTATGCGACCTTTGTTTTGATTTGTTTTGATTTCGATCGAGCCTGACTTCTGACCAACTCGACTTGCAGGAATCAGTTCGCAAAGCAGTCAAGCAGTCAAGATGCCACCCAAGAAGGCTACTACCGTCCCCAAGAAGGCTCCCCTCCCCAATGGCAATCTCAGCTTGCTCTTCAAGGCGCAGGTCGCTCGACAAGGTGGGTACGGAACTGGTCGCAGACGGAGTCGGTGACTTGTGCTGATGGTATTGATAGCTCAACCACCTCCTCCACCTGCTGCAAGACCTCGCTCCTCTCCTCCTCCTCCCTCTTCGAGCAGATCGACTCCGACTCCCCCTCCGCCCGCAGACTCGGATGAGGATACCGAGGAAGAGATGGACTGGATGCCTGCTCAGCCAGAGACAAGCAAGGATGGAGAACGAGGAAAAGAGAAGCTTGATGAGATGTGAGTAAAGGATTGCTGAGCTTAATACGGAAAAGCTTGCTAACTGTCTTGCTTTTCTTCTCAGCATGGAAGCAGCTCCGCCTCAAGCTCCAGCTACGAGTGGTGTGAGTCTGGCTGTTGCTGTGCCTAGCACACGCAGCCAGGACATGTCTACTCGTACTGGTCTGGCTCCTTTGACTCCTATCCCGGTCGCTTCGACATCCAACAAGCCGGCTTCTGCTGGTATCGTTTCGACTATCGAGAAGTCCTCTGTACCTCTCAAGTTCAAGGTTACTGGCGAGAAGCTGGTATGGCTAGATGAACCGAAGGCGATTGTAGAGTCCGAGATCTACTTTCAGGACAAGAAGGGTATTGTGAGTTGCGAAGCTCGCAAAGATATTCCGCGAGCATCACTGATTCCTCTACTCTTGAACAGATTCATTACAACTATCCCGCAGACAAGGTCGAAGTGCAGGAACGCGTCAATTGGCGCTACAAGCATTGTCCAGAGCTTCAAGACCCCAACACCTCCATCTGCATCTCTTGCTGGAAATCAAAGACCTGCATCTTTGAGATCAAGCTCAGCGTCCCCAAGTCTATCCTCAAAAAGGTTCAGCAACGATGTGCCTACCATCTCGGCAACATCAAAGCTTCGGACGGTCTGAAAGCGAAGAAAGTCAAGGCAAAGCGCGAGAAGGAGAGGGAGGACGAGGAGATTGATGAGGGTCCTTCGCATGGTGGTCGCAAGCGTGCGAAGACGGAGAGCCAGAAGAGCAAGCTGGTTCCAAATGGCACTCCAGCTTTCTATGCTGTCTTGGTAAGTCTGAGACGCCGTCTAAGCATGATTAGCTTGCTGATACAACTTCACAGGAGGCTATGAATAAAGCTTCAAGCAAAGGCTACATGACAGCCAAGAAGGCGACTTACGCTCGCAAAGCTCTCGCGTGCGTTACTTTCCCCTAAAACCTCCTTGTAATACCATGCTGACTATCTGTTTGTATAGTAACTCCGCTTAGAAGCTTGTATCCTGCTTTCAGAGCAGTTTTCTTTGTTTTGTTTGTTTGTATGTATAGGCCTTCTCTGGCCAAATAAAAGCAGAGTTTGCCTGATCATGCACCTCTTTCGCTCGTCTTTCTACTAACTATACTATCGACTGATGAGCACAGTACAAGATATCGTCACTCAATACCCGGAAGTACATCCGCTGGGCTACTGGGACAGGGTCTACTTCATGGGCGATGCACTTCTATCCTTTCGCAAAGTCAACAAAGACGCAAGCAAGAAGGGCAAAGCGAAGGAAGCAAAGCATGCGGAGGAAGACCTGGATGTCGACGAGCTTGCAGACACGATGGAAAGCCAAATGGACGATGGCTCGTCCTTCTTCGTCCCTGAGCGCCGCACCTACGAAGAATGGCTCAAGCAGGCTCCAGATGGCCTATCTCCGACTGCTATCGCTACCTTGGACAAGAAGCACTGCGCCAAGCCGGGCTGCAATGTCCTTCTTACTACTGCAACCGCCAGATGGCATCTACAAACTCACGATACTGAGGAGAAGAAGGGTATTATCACACTTGGCTGTAGCCCGGAATGGTGCTGGTTTCACTATCAACAGAAGGTGCGCATCCTACACGTCAAAAGAGACTCCTTCTCTTATACTCGCTCAACAGGCTTGGCAAGTTCGTCTACACTCTCCATACCACTGGAGCGAGGCCACTGGTTGGGGCATGTGCCGTACGATGAACAAGCTATCCGACACAACGGCCTTCTCTACCAAAAGTGGAACAAAATGGACTGTCGATTCTACAAGAGGCACCATATGGCGTATAGCCGAAGCAGGCGAAAAAGGCTGCAGCGGAAGAGAGGCCTTGGAAGCTGTTGAACACAGCGATCTTGAGATCCTGTACAGCAAGCTCAAAGACGGTGGGTATACATGCGCAGATACGGGAGTAGAGCTCAGCCTGAGCAGCTGGGAAGGCTTGAATCGAGTCAGTCTGCGCCACACTACTGTGCTACCTTAGTTGTGCTGATTGCTTCTCACTTCAGCCTTCTATCGACCGCCAAGCACGTCAAGTAGACAAGGAAAGCGGACGAAGCATGCCGTACGGCTACTACGAAGCTATGTGCTTGAATAAGGTGGTCAGTCGCAGCTGGAACTAGTATGTCGATTGACTTTTTCTTTGATGCTAGTCTTTACTGATTGACTTCTTACAGTTTTTGTAACCAGCTTGATCAAGGCGAAAGGATGGACTTGGCGGTTTATCTCGCGTCGAACCTTCACGACGATCGCCGCCTGGCTGCAGTCTCGGTCCTCAAAGCTTACCGCAAGCAAGCCGATGACTCTGCCGATCAGCCAATCTATGAAAGCTCCGTCAAATCTCTACGTGCCCTTCTTCCGGATGGACATACGGTGACGGCGGAGCATCGTAAATCAGCAATGGCAAGCGTAGGTAGTGCAGTAGCCATGCAAAAGAAGAAGAGTCTCGCGGGCAGGGATTATACGCACGAGCTCTCGTCTCGTAGCGAGCTGGTCAATGCTTCTATTAGCACCTTGGGCGTCTGCGTGCTCACGGGCGTCATCCTCAAGTCTATATCGGTCGATGCGTAGGTTCTGACGCTCCAAATGGGCAGCCGCCGTCCTGCTAATGTGATCCTTTTTTGGCCTTATAGACAAACATGTGCTGGAGGGCATAATGAGGTCACAGTGCTACCTACGCACTCTCATGTCAATCGCTGGAAGGAAGCTTACTACCGCTACATCAACGAGAAGGCGCTTTGCTCTTTCCTCCGGAGCGACGACGGCAAACCAGTTCTTCTGGCTGTCATGCAACGATACGAAGGCAAGCACGATGAAGTTGAGATGCTAGACTTCATCTCCGAAGCATGCTTCCAAGACTTCAAAGTCTTTATCAAGAACGCTCTCGGAGTCTTGATGAAGCGCGAGCCTAAGGTAGATCTACTAATTTATCAGACATTTGAGACCTGACTGACTTGCGTATCATCAGCGCGACTACACCGGTGTTCTCAAGGAATTTCTGCCTTGAATGGCTATCCTCGTTGTCTCAAAGGCGACTCCTACTTTTCTTTCACTGAAGCAATACACGAGCTTCCTTTCCTTTCCTCTCTTTGCCTCGACTTACACAATCTGAGCCTTGAGAGCTATCTCTTCAGATAGCCCGCATTCACTGAGAACAGCTGGTGAAGAAGACCCGAAGGGGCTGACGCTGCAATTGAGACGATCGGCTGCTTGATACGCAGCTCCCCTTTACAAGTCTGCCATCTCCTTGTTCCTGCCAGACTCGACTTTGTAGCCTTCGGGAAGCATTGACGCTCAAGGTCGCATCACAAGTAGATCTACTTTACCTTTCTGTCTATGCAGTGGATCTTTCTGTCGGAATGAGTACGAGCTGATGTCAGCGCTATCTCTGTTCCTCAACACTGAATACTTGGATAAGCATCCGCAACTGAAGCCGATCCGGACCAATCGTTGCCCGGGCACGCAAGGCAGAGCCATGCTTTGACCGCACGCAATCGTCGGTATGCGAGTTTGACAATCTCACAAGCTCTCCTGGCAGTATATACCCCGAGAATCATATCAGATTGCTTACGAAGTCGTTTGCATTCATTTAATAGCAACAACAGATGTTGCAATTCCCTGCAGACTGCTCAAACAACAAAACCAAAGTCAGAAGGCTTGACTTGCGGTCCCCATATCACGCGACCATTCTGCATCGCAATCTCCCTCAGAGTCGCTTTTCCCTTGCCTAGATTCCTAGACTGACCCCGCTCTTGAAGCGCTTGCGATTGCTCATCTATGCGAGAAAGGAGGGTAGGGAAGACGCGGTCGCTGATGAGAAGGTTGAAGTATGCGAGGAAAGCTGAGAAAGGAGTTTGCTGGCCGTTCGCATCCACGCCTTGCGCGAACCCAGTCTCGAGTATGCGCTTCCAAAGAACGCCAATGTACGCTTCGTACGTATCCGCGAGCGCTTTCTGACTGAGGTGGACATTCGACTTGCGCGCATTGCGACTTATCAGAATGCGCCTATCGAATCCATAGCCAAGAGCGAGGTAGGACATTGTAGCATTGCCAGTAATAGCGCCCATAAGCTCCTGTAGCAATCAATCCTGTGTCATTCGGCCGGTCATCAACGCGTCAGATACGCGACGTCAACATACGGTGCTCAGACCAGGCTGGATAGGAAAGCGAAGCTGGGCAATTGCAGATGATACGAAGTTCGCCAGCACGCTATCTCCCAGAGTCTCGCTTGGCTTCTGACAGACCAGCTCGGCGTAGCCAGGCTCGTTCCCTCTTTGATCATGCTCCTGGATGTACGACTTGTGATAGAAGGGCAGATCCAGACGGTCGGCAGGCAGAGGAGGCAGAGGAGGTAGATTGTCCAGCTTGATGTCTATACGCGGCGGATCCCAATGCTTTGGAACAGCAGATATCATCCTTGCGACTCGGTCTGACGGCAAAGAATGTCTGTGCAGTTGTAGCAGCCTTTCCTCTGCTTCAATTCGACAATGTAGCCCAACTTCGACATCTCTGTATGCCAATATACACGGACTATCTCCAGCAGAACCTCGCTCGTCGCGCTTCGCTTGCTTTCGCCTGCTTCGAGCTCGAAGCAAGCCGGACATCTCTGAGTAGGCCGGCAGTCTGCCTTCGCAGCTCCATTCGAGTATATCGACAACAGCCTCTCTATGCACTCGTCTTCTCTGTATCAACGCGCCTGCTATTCCTTCTCGTCCAGACACGCCCTTCTCAGATAGGGAGATCGGGGATCGCCGATGTATGATAGCATCGATGTCTCCGCAAGCCAGGCTAGCGCTCTTGACAATCACAGTCACGTCAACGTCACTGTGTTTATTCTCTTGCACTTCTGGCAATCCCGAGTTGCTCTTTCTTTCTTTCCCCTATCCTCATCCCAATCTAATACAAGTCAAAGCAAATCAAATCACCTCAATACCATGTCCGACCAGAACCCAACTGTGTTCGTTCAGCTGCCCTCGCCATCTGCGCTTCTCCGGTCTCCGGTCTCCTGCTAACCCTGCTTCCTCTGTTGGCAAAAAAAAGCACCGACTTGCCTTCTGGCGTAGACCCCGTCCAGGAGGACAACAGCATCAGCGAGGACCAGATCAAGGGAGCAGGTTAGTGCGACTGCCGAAGCCAAGCTCAGAACGAGATCTGACGCTTTCCCCGCAGACCTCGAAGTCAGCCAGGATGTATGCACGATTATACGCTCCATTTCCTGCATCCACTGACATGTCGTTCTTCAGAACATCGTTGAAGGAGAGAGATCTAACAAGGGTGGTGTTTCCAACTACGCTGAGGCAGATGACAAGGCCGATAAGGCAGTCGAGGCTGCAGGAATCAGTGCTGATTAGGCGTTGAGATAAAGAATCAATATATTGTAGCTTTCGTAATATAAGCCAGCCCTTATTTACAAGTCCCGCGTCGACTTACTCGAATCAGAGGTTGACTTCGGCCACTTCGTTCGTCGCCATTGCCCACCAACGCTTCTGTCTCCTGTACTTCTGACTTGCGACCCATCACCCCTCCTGGCCGCCCACCACGATATCTCCCACCCTCAGCTTGGTATACCTCGCCTTATGCTTGATTGTCTTCTTGTAGCCTTTCCTACGTTTGAACTTGACAATCTCCTCCATCCTGCCACACGTATGCTCAACCACCGTCAACTTGCATTGCACCAGCTTCGGGTCGAGGACCTCCCCTAAACTCGCTCGCAATGCGTAGTCCCTCGAGCCTAGCTCGTGTATCTTCTCCAGCTGGATCACATCTCCCACTTTGACATCCTTGAGCCGGGGTACGGTCACCAAATCTCGCGGAGTAAGCAGGTATCTTCGGAGATAGAGGGAAGCGACAATGTAGTGAGAGGGCTGAGAGCGCAGTAAAGCCAGTGCAGACTGCGAGTTATGACTAGAAGTATTGGCAGACTGGGAAGAAGGTGATTGGGAGAAGAGAGAGGATGTAGAGGTCGAAGATTTGGGAGAGGTTGGAGACGAGAGAGGCTGCTGCTGCGGCATACGAGAAGGGGTATCGAGTTGAATACTGCTAGAACTACTTGCTTCGCCAGGCTGTAGCACCGCGCTTGCTGTCGTTCTTGTCGCTGAAAAATGCCTGCAAGTGCATTGCGCTAAGTTGGCAGCTTAATCCAAGAAATTGTCAGGTCTTCCACGTTGTCTGTACCATCTATTGCATGTTATCTACCTCTGCTACTTCCTATAAGAAGCTGTCTAGCCAGGGATTGCTGCATTATGGAAATGTCGCGAGAATTGGCAGAAGCAAAGCAGCAGAACTTCTTGGGTTGTGACGACTGATGCTACTCTGACACGCTGTATCCAATCATGACAGAAGACGCTACAAGCAGCGAAACGCTCGACCTTCTAGGATCCCTCTTCTGCCTCGAAGGCGAGTTCAGCGAGAACCGGAATGACCACTCATGCGCAATCACTGTCAGAATGCAGCAAGACGACGCGAAGATCATCATTATCCATGTCAAACTCACGCCTAGCCTGGCCATACACCTAGGGATGACATCTTGGCTCGATAGGAAAGGGCATGCGAAACTGTCTGAAGACTTGCAGGCGTATCTATCCCATAACCAAGCAGACTATGCTGAAGACACGGTCGCAGAAGTCCTGGCAGCTGTAGACTATGTCAAGGAACACGGCTTGGAATATGCAAAGGCAGCATCGAGCAATCAGAAAGTTGAAGATGCACTTACGGAAGATGGACCCGCTTCTTTCTGTAGAATATGGATGCATCTTCCTTCTCTATCCACTCCTTCCAAGCGAGATGATATGGTGAAATACGCGGCATCTTACCAGATTACAGGCATCGTATGTGCTGGAAAGCCAGCTCTGCTCGTTCTCGAAGCTCCAAACGCTCAAGCTGTGCTATCCTATCTCTCGTTCATCAAGTCACACTCCTGGGCAGATATACCGTCCTATCAGAAGAAGATCTCGGAAAAGCTGAGGGAGGATGATCTACCTATATCGGAGAGAGTCTTTTCGACTATGCAGGAGATCACAGACATTGTCTACATAGACGGGATGCGAGGACCACGAAACAATAGAGGAGACATGGGGTTGCTGAGAGTCTGGCTAGATGAGCGCGGGCTAGGAGACAGACTACACCTAGTCTTCGGTGCCAACTTCAACGAGTAGCTCAAGACGACTCACATACACCGATGTTCAGGCAAGATGGAAATTCTATCACCTGCCAAACAAGCGCACCGGCCCTAGACCGTTCCGTCAATAGGAAAGCTTCAGCGTCGCATCAAGGCTGCCTTTTGGCTTCTTACCAACTCGAAGCGCGCCTTGCTTTCGGGTTGCCTGCTGCCACAGCTTGAGGATTTTACAAAGGAGCAGTTTGTAAGACCGCTGCATCTTCGTGCCCGAAGCTCAACTAAATTCTACTTCTCAAGCAAAACAAATGGCAGGAAGTGGTGTTACATCTCCTACCACTTCAGTCAGCGATGGTATCGATGGCCTTACTGCGAGTCTTGGGAGCATATCGCTGTTCTCCCTTTCGCACGACACTGGCAGCAGCGCAGACTCGTCAGACTCCGATACTATTCACCCTGGAGATGCAAGCGAAGCTGGTAGCGATGACTTTGGTTCGATCCATTCTTCCCTATCTACCTCGGAAGCGACAGACATCATCGCATCTTTCCATTCGAGCGCCGGCATCTACAGTCTGAGCTCCAGCAGCTCCACGCACGATCAGAAGATTGCCCTCTGGCAAGCTATTCTCGTTGGATTCGGAGTGTGCGCCCCTGCCGAGGCCACTTCTATGACTGCTATCCCAACTGGCGGTCGCAAACGTCCATCCCACTTCGAGGACTACTATTTACCACTTCCGTCCTCTACAAAGAAATGCATAGAGCTACTCAAGCGATATGTGCACATCAATCTTCGAGATTTTGCACAGAAAAAGACTAAAGCCAAAGTTTTCCCGAGGTACATTGGCTTCGTTGGTATTTATGAGTGTTGCTAACCTCATATACTAGCTCGCGAACTCTTATGGCCTATACTTTCGGTACTGGCAGATTCTACAAGCTCAAGAAGGCAAAGAAGGAACTCCTGCAGCCCATGCTGCGCGATATGCGACTTTATGGAGATTACTGAATCGTGATCGAGGTTGCTATACGACAACTGCGGATCAAAGGTTGGCTGTTATTCCTATTGCTAATCGACTGAGCTGCGCTCGTATCGGCATGACCAGCTTGGCCGCTATTTGAGCTACGGTGCCCTAAATGTACGATTAGCTTTATCTTCGTACCCTCATATCCTACCTATCGTTATATACTCATTCATCTATTTATCCTGATTCTACGCAACTCACGTGTTCTTGCTTCATGCCATTTCCGCGTTGATGCTATCGTCGCTACTGCCTCGCAGCTCTGTCTACTCGAGCATTGATAGACGTAGGAACGACGATGAAGAGCAGCAAGAACTGGGCGCAAGTCAGAGTCGAGCGCGACATCTAGATCCCTTTGAGCAGGAGCAAGAGCCAGGACCTTCTTCCAGGCGCCGTCAGAGCTACAGCAGCAGCAGTCATGCAAGCTCAGCGAGTCGCATCTATCCTACCGAAGTACGAGAGGTTCCAAGCGAAGACGGCAATGCATATGTGCAGCCCGGTGACGAGCGCGAAGACGACATGTTCCATTCTATGCACCCACAAACGAATCCATTCGTTATGCAACAGCATGATCAGCTAGATGAAGAAGATCCTACAAGCCAGCAGTCTCGGCATGATGACCTTGAAGCGACCTTTCACAAGGAACATACCAATACGTACGAAGCTGCTGGCCCGCCAACTTCGCTGTACATTTGTATATCTCTTGTACATCACATAAGACTAACTGGTTTGATGTGCAGAATGTACGAAGATAAGCCTCCGGATAGCGCTGCCGGACCTTGGTTACATTCTGCAAGTTCAGGCGCAACACCTTTCCATGAAGCTTCATATACACATCAGTCTCCGCTTGCACCGTCTGCTGCAACATCGCCTCGCCTCCAATCTCCTCCAACGCAGACTGCATATTCAGACAATAGTCTGAGCGCTAGTCAGCAAACGCCATGGTGGTTGCGCGAAAGCCGGAAGCATACTAGCCCGGAACAGGTTAAGATGAGCATACCGCTACACTCGACATTGAACGTCAAGGAGGACGGCCGATATCGATCAACAGCAGATACCGGTGATCCTGCTAAAGCGGGGATCTCTGGCTCGCATAGCGCTGCAGCAAGTGCTCGTGCTACTAGGACGTCGCTGAGCAATGCGACAATGGGGCGGACCGGCCCTATCCATTTGCAAACAAGGCTTAGCAAAAGGGAGAGAGCGCTCTGGATCTGGCTGAACGTCGAGGATCTCGACTCATTTCTACAAGATGTAAGAGCTACGGTAGTCTCGCTGAGTTAAATTGCTGATAATCCCATGTAGGTATATACCTTCTATGTCAAGAAAGGCCTTTCGTCTATAGCTCTATCGAGCTTCTTGGATTTGCTGTAAGTGCTTGGTTGTTCTTCCTCAAATCTATGCTGATGCGGCATGTCAAAGCACTGTAGGCTTTGTCATTGCCTTTTCGATCTTTCTATTGGGCTGCGTGGACTACTCCGTCATCCGGTCTAGCCATTCGTTCAGCGACGTGGTAGTGCCTCAATGCGTATCTCGGTAGGCCACAATATATTCAGCCAGGTTCGATACTCACTGACCACATCGGTATAGCTTTCATGGGTCCACCCTCCTGCTGGTCGTCGCGTTTTCAGTCTTCTACGCTCTGTATATTCTGCGCTTTGGTCAGGAGATTCGGAAGCTTCTCAATATGCGCGACTTCTATACAGAGCTCCTGGACATTCCCGAAGTATGTTCGATCGTAACTTTGACGAATTCGAGCTGAAACTCGGGGCATGCAGGCAGACATTCCTACAGTATCCTGGCCAGTCATCGTCGGCAAGCTATCCGTCTTGCGAGCTAACCATCCTGCCCAAGCTGGCATCAACCATGCAGACGGTTCTTCGGACCAGAACCCAAATGACCGTTTAGACGCACACGACATAGCCAACAGAATCATGCGAAAGGATAACTACCTGATAGCGCTCTTCAATAAGAGAGTGTTAAACCTGGCTGTCCCTATTCCGATGCGGCTCGCGAACTCGCCTGCTTTCGCTTACGTAGCAGACAGACTGGGAGTCGCAACGACGACGCTCGACAAGGCTCATCGAGCTAATCCGATCCAGTCCGCTCTGACGAGGAGTCTCGAATATAACCTTAGCCTATGTCTCCTGGGATTCCTGTTCGGACCAGATGGTCAAGTCAGACCGGCTTTCATGGCTGATCGAAGCAAGGATGAATTGATAGCAGCGTGAGTAAGCAATCTCATAGACTACATGAATGGACTGACTTGAATGCTTCTATGCAGCCTGCAACGCCGATTCATACTGCTGGGAGCCGCCAACGCCATATTCGCACCGTTCATTGTTCTATATCTTCTCTTCTACTCGTTCTTCCGTTATTTCGAGGTAAGCCCAGGTCAGCTGCTGCCACGACCATCCTGAATACTGATAATTCAGGATGCAGGAGTATCACAAGAATCCTTCCTCAATTGGGTCTCGCACGTACACGCAGTTGGCTCGCTGGAAGTTCCGAGAGTTCAACGAGCTACCACATATATTCCAGCAACGTCTGTACAGAAGCTATCCCCTGGCCGATGCCTATATCAACCAGTTTCCCAATGATAGGAGTGCGCAGATAGCAAGGTGCGCCTTCAATGGTATTCAACGATACAATCAACTGATAGCCTCAGTAGATTTGTTGCCTTTGTTGCCGGATCGTTTACTGCCGTTCTCGTGCTGTTCTCCCTGCTGGATCCGGACGCATTCCTGCAATTCGAGATTACCGAAGGACGTACTGTCCTCTTCTACATAACAGTCTTCGGTACTATCCTGGCTGTGTCGAGAGGCATGGTGCCGGAAGATCATCGGGTTGTGGATCCTGAGCAGCTTATGCGAGCAGTCATCGAAGAGACACACTACCTTCCCGCAGAATGGCGTGGAAGACTGCATTCAGCATCGGTGAGGTAGATCCTGGTGTCAACCGGAGTTACTTGCTAACCTAGATGGTGATGACAGGTTCATGCGGAATTCGGCCAGCTATTCACTCTGCGCATCAATACCTTTCTTCAGGAGCTACTTTCGGCGCTCACTACGCCGCTCATTTTATGCTTCACGCTAACCCGCTGCGCTCCGGCCATCATTGACTTCTTCAGGGAATTTACAATTCACGTGGATGGCCTGGGATATGCCTGCTCTTTTGCAGTCTTTGACTTTGAAAGGCATGGAGACACTAGAGTGAGCAATGGCTTGTCCGAACCTCTGTCGCAAGCTGATCAATCTGCATACGACGGCAGTTCGGCGCACCTGTCCAAGGCAAAACCGAGCTTGTGTCCAGTCAGGGGAAGCTCGAGAAGTCTGTACTCGGCTTCAAAGCTGCTCATCCTACATGGCAACCTCAAGACCAGACTACCTCACTGTACTTGTCTCGAATGGTAGAAGAGCCAGCCGTATCTGCGAGGTCTTCTTCCGCAAGCGGTCGCCGCCGTGTTCGTCCTAGAGCAGGGAAAGGCTCTAGACGCTCTAACACGTCTGTTCTTACATCTCCCATCCGGGAAGACGAGGATGATGGTGATGCTAGCAGTAATTCTGCTGTTCGAGAGCCGACTTTTCTGAAGAGCCCGACATTGGCGAACGAAAC
Source organism: Erythrobasidium yunnanense (assembly GCA_001600175.1). Taxonomy (NCBI): domain Eukaryota; kingdom Fungi; phylum Basidiomycota; class Cystobasidiomycetes; order Erythrobasidiales; family Erythrobasidiaceae; genus Erythrobasidium; species Erythrobasidium yunnanense. Next base: position 1,118,762 of record BCJC01000006.1, read on the forward strand.
GGGTCTCGGAGGAGAGTCTTATGTCTCTAGCATGCGACCAGATGCTAATGCACGATCAGCTGGAGTTGACGAGAATCTTATATCTGGCGATTTCAAGCCGTCAATGAAGGATTTGCTGAGGGAGGGAACGCAGAAGCGGTGGTAGTCGCATCCGTATACGAGTTGGCAGCTCAGTGCAGTATTCCAGGAGTCATTGTTACACCGTACGAGTTATACATTGTTGTTGTTTGTTGAGGCACTCGTGCCGCAATTATTGGAGCGGACGCGGCGGTGCATGCATTCGATATTGGAATACATACACAGACGTTGCGTTTGTCTTAGCCTGATTCTTGAAATCAGAGACTGAATTGTACTGCTTGAGGTACTATAGCGGCTAGCGTGGGTCTACCGCCTACCATTCGTTTCCATTACATCGACCGCCAGGATTCGACATCAAGGGTTCTACAGAATCAGCATACAGTAATCGCAGAAAGCTGGCTGGAACAGCCGATTTCTAGCTTATGGTGGATGGAGGGAGGATAGGCTGAGCTGGGCCGGAAACCGCAAAGCGCGACAGAATACCACTACAATCCATACACCTTGTGCGGTCCATCTGGTCGATACTTGTTTCACACCATAATTGCGAGCTGTCAGCTTAGTCGGGCCAGCTCCGGGACCCAGCAGCAGCCCACTGGATGAGAACGATGGACGAGGATAGCTTGGATGAGCATGGCTATAGCAAGGGAAAGGGAAAACCGAAAACGACGATGCAAGATGGCAGCAAGAACAGCGAGATGATGCGGGATGCCAACATTGCTGCGACAAACAGTATAGACAACCTTCGAGCAAACACACACCGCGACCGCGAGCGCGAAGGCAGAGCGACATCGACGTTGATGGCTCCAAGTGGGAGTGCAAGTGGTAGCAGTGATTATAGTAGTAGCAACGGACACGCTGGACCAAGCAGCGGGAGCTCGAATCGACACACAATGCTCGCTGGATCAAGCCTGGCAACAAGGTCGAATTCAACGCTCGCACATGGCCATGGACAGCAGCAGCAGCATCACAGTCATGCATCAAGATCCAGTAGACATGCTCAGACTTGCGCAAAGTGCGGACAGCCCATGACCGGCTCGTTCGTACGGGCGTTAGGGACCGTGTTCCATCTCGACTGCTTCCGATGCCAGGTGAGCAGGCTGCGAACATAATATATAGCAAGCGAATGCTCAATATGCCATGCTATCTAGGACTGCAACAAGGTCGTAGCGTCAAAGTTCTTCCCTATAGATGGCCCAGAGGGTCGTCAATACCCGCTATGCGAAACAGACTACTTTCGCAGGCTCAATCTCATATGCGCAAAATGTGGTGCCGCACTGCGCGGAAGCTATATTACAGCCTTAGGTAGGCTGAGACGGTCTCCCTCAAGTGACCCGGCATGGGTTCGCCAACGCGGCATCTAACTCTGCTGCCTATACAGACATGAAGTTCCATGTAGAGCACTTTACCTGCTCTGTGTGTCCGACCGTCTTTGGCTCCCAAGACTCATATTACGAACACGATGGCTGCGTCTACTGCCACTTTCACTACTCGACACGATTCGCCGTCAAGTGCACAGGGTGCAGGACCGCTATACTCAAGCAGTTCGTCGAGATCAATCGCAACAATGTAGACGAGCACTGGCATCCGGAATGCTATATGATCCATAAATTCTGGAATATCAAGCTCGTCCCTTCAAGCAAGAAATCGGCAGATAAAGCAAATGCTGCACCTGTTACTTTCGAAGCTGGCCTACCTGCGACGATCAATAAGGACTTTGAAGCCCAAGAAAAGAACGAGACGGCCCAAAGTCTCCGGGACAAGCAGAAACATGTAGAGGCGCAAGTGTATCGGATATGGACTGTCCTGAGCACCTTTGAAGAGAGCAGTGCAGCGTGCATATCGGAAATGCTACGGCATGTCTCGAGCGGTCAATATCTCGATGGCGTCAGCATGGCAGAACGATTCGTGCTACATGTCGAGACCTTGTTCGCAGCGATCGACGATCTCAGTGCGTCGTTTCGCAATGTTGGCGGCAAGGGTGAGACTTCGTCAAGCCCAAGCAGGGCAAGAAGAGAGCTGAAATCTCCTGCAGAAATTCCGCACGTTCGCGAAGCACGGATGCTATGCAAGAAAGTCGTCAACTTTTTCTCCCTTTTATCACACACTCACGAGTCTGGAGCACCCAAGATGGGCATCACGCAAGAGCTGCTGTCGCTTGTCACTGGCCTGGCACACTACCTCAAAATCCTTATTCGGATAGCGCTCACCGCTGCGCTCAAGCTCGAGCGTGATTATGCAAGCAAGAACGCCTTGTCCCACTTCCTTTCGCGCCTAGATAGGCTATGCAAAGACCCGGAAGCTCTCAAGTCCCCAACAAATGCCGTTGAAGACGCAACGAAACCCCTCCCAGTCGTCGAAGGTATCAAATCACGGCCGTACGGATACAAAAGCCTCGCTCGGCCTGGCGGATCTATCATAGGACAGGAGACTGCGATAACAGATCTGTGCGAAGGGTGTAGACAGACAGTGGAGGATGAGTGTGTGCGTTTCGGTAGCAGTCTGCGGTGGCATCTAGGGTGCCTATGCTGCTCTATATGCAAGCGGCACGCTACAAAAGACAGGAGTCCGCCGCAAACAGATCCCGGACCTTTGCAGTCTATCTACCTAAAAGAATTCAGAATGGAAGAACCGCAACACCAGCAACTACCACAAGTGCAGGGAGAAGGCAGGCGGTCGCATTCGCGGCGGTCTGGGGTTGTATACTGCTCCGAGTGCCCTTCAGGCTCGATTCGAGACGGCTTCGAATATGTTACTCGCTTGGAACAATACGCATTCCTGCTATGCGTGGCGCTCAACAAGCTATACAATCTCCTCAAGCAAAGAGGCGTGGTTCCCAATCTTCCCCGTAAGCCATATACGAGCGAATTCCCTGGTTTTTATGCTTATGCTTTGTTTCCTGTAGCTTCTCCCTCTCTTCGCAACATAGCCCTGCCATCGGACAAGAGCGATGAACGATCCATACATGAGGCATATCGCGACTCGAGCGATATCAAGCGGATGAAATCAGTCAACCTCGATCGGAAGCTCTCGACTACAGCAAAAGTGGCTCAGCGGTTGACCGTCGTGGAAAGTCCTCACCCGCGGATGGTGCCAACTGAAGGTCGACAAGAAGAGTCCATCCGGCTTGTCCAGCAAAATTCCAATGGATCGAGCTCAAACTTACCGCCTACTATAACTCCCTCTCCTCAGCAACCTTTCCGCGATACAACACACCTTCCTTACAGACAGTCGCCGCCGAACCATAGCAGCCCGCAGACTCGAATACCTTTGCAAGATAATGAGCCTCCTGGACGGCCCGGCTTCAATCGCTCAACCACGGCGATACGGGTCGTCGAAGACAATTTACAGATCGACCATGGCGCATTCCGAGAGTCAGAAAGCGGCTTAGGGTCCGAGCTTTCCCCTACTCAAGATGAAGAGGGCATCACGCTGGCAGATTTGCATCAAGTGATGGAGGCCGAACAGGCAAGGGAGCAGCATAGGTCTCTCCCGCGCAGCGGGCACAACCGGCTGTTATCAGAATTATCTGCCCTTGAATACCTCATCATCAAGCATGCAGCAGCCATCACGCTTGCGAGCGATCTGTCACCCTTTCGCGATTTTGCCCAGCTGGACGACCTTCTCGACATCATTGATGCGAAGAAGAACAATTTCTGGGGTAAGCTGTTCAAAGGGGGCGGCGACAAGAAGAAAGAAGTGAAGAAGAAAGGTAACTCAAGGCTCTATAGGGTCCTTGACGGAAGCTGACTCACTTTCAGGCGTCTTCGGCGTACCTCTGGAGGTGCTTGTCGAAAGACATGGTACAGATTCCATGCTAGGAGCAGGCCCTATGTCTCTCCGCATTCCAGTCTTTATCGATGACGTGGTAACGGCTATGAAGCAAATGGGCAAGTACCCACCACTGCCAATATATGCATACAGCTAACACAGTCTCACAGACCTGTCAGTCGAGGGTATCTTCCGCAAGAACGGCAATATTCGCCGTCTGAAAGATCTAGCCGACGATATTGATCGAGACTCGGACACTATCAACTTATTGGACGACAACCCCGTGCAGATCGCAGCGCTTTTGAAGAAGTTCCTCAGAGACATGCCTGATCCGCTTCTGACTTTCCGGATGCAACATCTTTGGCTCGCAACACAAAGTAAGCAACAGTCGCCAGAGCTGTCGTTCGTGGTTGCTTATCGGATTCTGTGCAGAAATCGAAAGCGAGGACGACCGTCGGAAGGTTTTACATCTCGTTTGCTGTCTCATGCCTAAATACCACCGAGACACGATGGAAGTGCTGTTTGTCTTCCTGAAATGGGTGGCCTCTTTCTCTCACGTGGACGAGGAAACAGGTAGCAAGATGGACCTACAGAACCTGGCAACGGTCATATGCCCAAATATTCTATATTCGAAAGGCAAAGATCCTTCGAAGGATGAGAGCTTCCTCGGCATTCGTGCTGTAGCAGAACTCCTCCAGCATCAGGACGAGTTCTTCACTGTAAGAAGCTTCGATGGCGAGATAGCGATTGCCAAGCTAATGATGCATATAGGTGCCTCACGAGCTTCGGGCCATCCTTGCAGATCAGGATCTTTTCGCAAATCCGTCCGAGCTTTCTACGAAGGACATACTCAAGAAAGCCGAAGTGTATCTACGGGAAGGACAGCGCCTGCGTGAGCAAGATCACCGATTTGAGCCGTATCATATGCATAAAAACGGACAACGGGGTGAAGTCAAGCATGTAAGCGTCTGATCTGCACTCAACTGGCTTCAAGCCGGCTAATCGGTCCATCTCCAGACACACCCTCACGTTCATACGCCTTTCTCGCCCCCGGCTTTTGGTCAATATCAACAGCCAATCACATCTCCTGTTCACGAACGTCCTCTCAGCTGGCAGCATCAGCAACAATATGCCAATCACCACCAATACCAAAATCTTTTATCACCGACGTCGCAACATCCTCCATTTGGTCATCCGCGACAGCCTCGGCCATAATTCTACCGCTTGTTCCATGCATTTAGCGATACATACACACATGACGATGTCGGGTCGCATGTACCTAATCGCATAGTCTGCTTACATCTTTTACGCATATTTCTTCGTAGCAGTCTTCTCTTGATGTTTCCACTAGGCAATCGTGGGTTTGTTGTTACAGTATCGCAACAGAATCTTCTTCTTTATTCCAGCCTGCGACTACCTCGCTCTACGCTCCAATCGATTCAGCCCAAAGCCCACTTAACGCGCTTCGCTTGCTCCGAGTCTCACCACACCGTAATGTCACTATAACAACGTGCTTCTGATATCTCGCGAAGCTCAAGAGCAGGCTGAGCCTGACCGCGTCGGGTTTGTTTGTCGAGATGTGACGGGCAGTTGGAGAGTGAGCCGCTCAACGCGCCAGAAATCAGGCGAGAAGGATGGGCGATTGTTATGTTTGTTGTCCGTCTGTATCGAGCCTAGAACGTCGACAACCTTGAAACCATGGGTGTCACAAAGGTCGAGCTTGATGATGACTGGCAGAGCGAGGTGCTGAGCCAGCGCGAGCGCGACATCGCAAAGTGCGACACATCAGCAGCATTGAAGCGAAGTGAAGCAGAGTGTTGACTGATCTCTTCAGGTATTCGGAGCAAGTCTTCTACAGTGCGCGCTACACGGACGATACGCACGAATATCGACATGTTATCCTGCCTAAACCGCTGGCTCAGCATCTTCCCAAAGGCAGAGTAGCTACAGAAGACGAATGGAGAGGACTAGGCATCAGACAATCTCCTGGCTGGTGTCACTATGCGATCCACAAGCCAGAGCCGTGGATCAGTAAGTTTTCTCGTGCGATACGATAATGTGCTTCGCAAGCAGCTGACATAGACTTCACATAGTGCTCTTTAGACGACCTATTGCCCTCGGAGAGATGTACCCTGCAAAAGTAGAGGAAGCCGAGTAAGGCGGATCAAGGTGAGATACGTCCATGTCCTGCCGACCATGCTAAAGCCTTTCCCTTCTCGCAGAGCTTCATTCATCAGTTCGAGCTTAACCGCAAGCTGCTGCATAGTCGTTCAGTCTCGATATCAATCGTAGTTTTAGTTTTTCAGAAGTATTCGCTCAGGATAGAAGTATCTTCGTTGCAGTCATTACAGCTTTGTTGAGCTGCTCATTGTACTTGTGCCAACGACGCCGGACATCTCGTAACGTTGCATGCTTTGCAAGTGGTACTGTTTTACTGATGTTTGTCGATTGTGCCTGTCTTCTCGAAGAAAATGGAGCCATCGTACACTTTCCGCATCTGAGAATTGCAAGGAATGTCAGAGTGTAGGTATTATGCGCAGAGAGGACTAGACGTACATCCTCCTTGTAGACGATACCATCCTCTTTCGCAACAAGGAAGTATGTCAGGATCCATTCGACGAGCGATGCGAGCATTCCTGCAAAGTCTGCCACGACTCTGTTCCCATGGATCATTCTCATTCCGTCCATGAAGGTCAATCCACCCTTCTTCTCTCTGTCGTACTTTTCAAAGATGTTTTCGAACAATGCAGGGTGGAAGCGACCCTCTTGATCGAATGTGTGAGTATCAGAGCCATGCTTGGTGCGGTGCAGATTCTTAACTTTCAAGCGGAACAGAGGATCCGGTAGCAGCCTGCGAAGAAGTATGAACAAGGAGCTTGGCAAGACTGGTGAGCTGATCGCACCAGTTGTCTGAGCCAAACCAGGAGAATCTGAAGAAAGCGTTAGTAAAGGATTTAGTGTGTTGAGGTGAAAGCAACTGACCCAGCATGGATGATGACGGTTGCGCCTATGATGATCCACAGCGGGTAGCCTAGCTGCCACAGACCTCTCCAGGTGTCGCTCTAGAAACAAAAGTCAACTACGGCCTATTGCGTTACTACCCGATGCTGCGTACCGGCCAGATCACACCATCGCAGTCGGGGTCAAAGAAGAGACAGTGCTAGAGAAGGCAGACGATAAGCTTGGCTGAACTCAATTAGATGTAGAGAGACCTGCCTGCTGCAGAGTCGAGTAATTCTTGTGCTGCTTGGCCCAGTTGTTACGCTGCCAAAGTAGATGTTTCAGATAAGAACGGCATCTTAGTAGCGGCGCCAGCTTACCTGGGTCCCGAAGGGGCATTCCCTTGATACTGCGAGGTTTGCTCTGGGTAGATCTAGCAGGAGAAGTCAGAGAAAAGCCGTACTGCGCGTGCCGAACCCACTTACGAGGCTTGTACTGGGAAGGCGATGAGCAGTCGGCTCAGTAAGAACTCCGTCAGTATCGAGAGTCAGAGACAGCGCACAATCTTGTCATCATAGTCTGTTGCGATGGGGTCTGAAGATGAGTATGGAAGATCAGGATCTTTCTTGACAGCCGGATTTCGGGGAAATCTTCGCTCAAGCTCACGCTTCTTCATGACATGTCCAGGAATCTCTACATCAAAGTCGTACTTGCTGCTGTCGCTGTCTTGCTTGTTGAAGAGCTCGTTTGGCATATCTTCTCCGGTTGTGGTCGCAGCGCCGCCGTTCTTTCTGCTGAGGCTATCTACGAGCTCCATGGATGGTCCAGGAGCCATGTTGTAATGTATGTAGCTACTTTTGGATGGAATATTCTTCACTTTCTTCTCTTCCCAGTCGCTCTCTCCCTGCTGCCTTCTCCTCTCTGCCTTCTCAGCCCGCCCAACTTCGATGATCGCCGATGTACCAGAATCACGTGACATTGAGACAGCGAGCAGAGACCAATCAGATTAGACTAGGTCAGATACCGTAGAGACACAGAGCAGATCTACAGAGAGCATCTGCTCAACCCTTGAGACCACTCCACTCAAGCAAGAAGGCCACCTCGTATTTTCTACATTTATGCCGACACTATCGATTCGACTTCCATCTATATCTACAGTGATCTAAGCTACGCTAACCCTCCTCCACCATTCTCCCACATAAGCCTTCTGATCTGAGGCGCCTGCACTGCATGCCCACCCGTTCCATTCGGCAGAGGATTTCCTATACTTCCAGCAGACCCAGACCGCCGAACAGCTTGAGCAGCAGAACCCGTTGGACTCTGCTGGCCTGGATGTTGCTGCTGCTGCTGATGCGACGATCCATTGGGTAAGCCAGCCGCAGACATCCGCTGAGCCGCCTGCATCATCTGGTTGGCGAGATGAGCAGGGACTTGTCCGTTCAGCTGAGGAGCAGGGCCCATCTGAGGTATGTTACCGTTGATCTGCCCATTATTACTCTGCTGTATAGACTGAGGCGCGATCCTCTGTCCGGGCAATTTGCCCATGACTTGAACTGGAGGCAAGCGGTCTGGCTCACGTATCTGCCAGCGAAACGCTTCTTCCAGGTGGGCTGTATTGGGGTAGAGTGTGTCCAGATCGGGACCAGACATGAGAGCGATGCGGGCAGCGCTGTATCGCGTCTCATAGTCGTCCACGATGCATGGGTGTCGAGATTGGGGAAGTTCGGATGTCGCATCGGAATCATAGCGCCAACGCTCCTCTCGCCGTTTGACAGCTTCCGCATCGAGGCCAGCCTCGCGAGAGAAGAACGGTGTCATGGAACACCTGACAAGGCGGTCAAGCAGCAGCCGCCCGCCTCGCCCAGCTCGCTTCCGATAGCGCTGTCCAATCTGTTGCATGATCGGTGGAACATGGTTCTCGAACGCAGTATAGCTGAGAGCCGGCCGTGTGTCCGAGGCAGGAAGATGGATATCCTCCGTATCCCGCCAACATCGCGAGGAATAGGCCAGAGGCTGAGGAGAAAACGCCGAGTCGGTGTAGTCTTCCCATCCAGTCTCCTGTTCCTTCTTCCGCTGCATGTCTTTTTCGATCCTCTGGTTTGCGTTGACAGTACGGTCTTTATAGGGTGGAAGGGCATCTTGCAGCAAGCCAGGTGTGACTGGCATAAGACCAGCTCGACTAGGTATGACAATCTTGTTTGAGCTGTACAGACGATCAGTACACGGTCATTGTACCAATGGGCGATCCAGACGCACCCGGATTGTTGCAAGCCATATTCATCGCGTCTCCGCTTCTTCTCCTTTCGACGAGCGATCAAAAGACTCTCATCTCCATCATTCTCGCCAAGCTTCCGCTTAGTCTCACGCAGGAGTGTCCGGGAGTCGAAGATGCCGATTTCGTTCGATATGGTTTCCCGCTTACACCGTTCTCGGTCCAGCACTTTGATGAGGAGCTCGTAGGCACTGGATAGATCTGACTTGAGGCGAACAAGCCGCTCTAGGGTTTGCGTGTCCGTCCGCCTTGTCTTTCGGGCCTGCTTAACTTCTCGCCGTCGGAAGCAGACGTAGGCTGTCTCGCTAGTAATGTCGAACTGCACACTTGCATGTTAGTGTATGATCCGCTAGGCATTACGCTGCTACAATAACTCACATTCAGTTGCGGAACGATGTTTTTGCCGCCTGCAGCTAGGCGGCGCTCCTTCCAGTGCGGGTAGACCACTTTGGCTATGCTACGTGTGGTCTTAAGCACATTGGACGGTATATAGGTGGAGAAAGAGGGTTCCAGGTCTTCAAGAGCAGGTATGCGGCTTACGTCCTGCACAGATTAGCATTCAGCTTCGCTGACACACACGCATCGTGTAAACGGAGTACTTACCAGGTGTAGAGTAGGGCACTTGCGATCGGTGATGCGCTCAAACAGGTCCATAACTACTTCGAAGTCGTCTTCTGCTATATGCGAAGGAGGTCCGGATGGTACCTCCTTGCTACTGTCTTTGCGCAGCTGAGATCGCTTCAAGCTACTGATGGGATTGAGAGGCGGATAATGGCCATTTTTGGCGATAAGGCTTCCGTCAGTCGGGGCAGGCGAAGGCGGGGTGGAGTCGTTGTTGCCATTCTCTGCGGGTGAAGGCGATCTAGAAGCTCGGTCTTTGCCGTTGGCAACTGTTCCGGGCTTTCTATTCTCCTTGGATTCCGTATTGTAAGCTTCGAGGAAATCTTCGTCATCCTCGTCCATGGTATAGGCGATACCCGTCGTCTCCTCGACTGTCTCGCTAGACCGGATGTACGAGTGGGGATCGAAGTATGCGTTGTGGTTGTAGAATTGTGTGTAGTTGGCAACCATCCCCGTTGCGTCTGGGGTGGGAATATGTGCAATGAGAGGCTTTGCAGGAGGTCCGCCGGAAGTGCTGCCAGGCGCCCCTCTTGCTGAGCGCGAAAGAGCTGCCGCTGAGGCTGATATGACGGCCTGGAGATGGTGCTCGTGCTCCTCCTCTTTGTCAACTCCCGTCTCGACTCTGACAGTCTCGCCTTGTTCGTTGATACTGAAGCCGGGTGGAGGGACGATATTATGATGGTTGGAGGGTGCAGGGCTGCCATGGCCAGCCGCTGAGGACTGGCCGGTTGTAGCGCCTGTTCCTGGGCCTGCATCGACATCGTCCTCAAACGGGAGATCGAGTGATCCGACATAGATAGGGACGGCCGATTTGAAGTTGATCTTCCTGTTACGAAAACGAGAGGACTGCAGGATGTTGTTTTCAGCGGGGCACACTGTCTGATTGGACGAACAGACTCACGACTTTTGGCATTGCTTGTGCGGTTCCATGGGACGCCTCACAGCAAGCGTACGAGTGCAAGCGTGTCTACTGCACTGCACTACTCCACGCTATGCTGCACACTGCTACCCTTCGGACGGCCTTCCGATGCTGGTCCTGCAGGTCACACAAACGAGGTCCGTCAGCATTGGTTCTTTCGGACGCCTTGCATTTTCTATACGCTGAAGTGGTATATGAGAGTGTGTAGAAATTATATGCCAGCCTGTTCTGCCAGGTTATCGATTGACGCAGTTTTGGCAGGGAAGGCGGCCCAGCGAAGGGAGGGCGCCTGAGGACAAGTCGAGGAAGCAGGGAAGGGACAGCGATGGCTGCTGAGCGTATAGCTGTGCTGTTTGATAGCTGCCTTTGTGCTCGTCTGCGCTGCCCCTCCCTCCCTCTGGCTGCTTTCCCTCCCTACCAGGGGAGCCCGCCTTCAGGCTGATTTTGCGCAAAAACGGGCGACGAAAACGGCTGAGAACGATGAGAATTGCGCTGGGAATAGGAAGTGACGGAGTGAGGTAGGAGTGGTGTGTTGTGTAGTGTTGCAGTGGATGGCATTGCTCCTGCTCGCTCGCCTTACCCTTTTTCTGCCTTGTTTTCGCCCTTGCCCTCTGAGCTGCTCCCTTGTCCTCGCCTCTTCGTCTTCTCTGATTTCAGACAAGCAACTCTTCTTTTGAAGGTTGCGGAAATTCAAGGATTTCTGTCGCGAAAAGACAGGCCAAACGTATAGATCTGTCGTAGCGTAGAAGCTCCAGCCAGATCTATACCGTCTGGTCGTGGTCTTGCTCGTCGACTTGAGTCGAGTCGTGCTTGGGAATGCAAGGGAACAAGCAAACGGCATGCTATCTGCGAAAGCAATCAACAAGACATAATCTACATGTAGTGTCTAGAAACTGATATACAGAAAAACAACTTTGAAATGCAAGCCTTACCCGTTCTCATCTGCTAGCCCGATCGAGATCAGCACTGATTTGGGCTACCATCTTTGTGCATGTCTCACACGCTGCGTCTTTCATTCCTCCCAACACATCTACTCTGCTGCCTTCTTCTCGGTCCTGCTTTTTCCTATCTTTTTCGTTGCTCTCCCCATCCTCTATCCTGCGTCCAGCTCACAAGGGAAGCTTGGACTGCAAAAGAAACCGGGCAGGAGTTCTCACCGGCCCCGTACACTTTAGCCTCGATCCTATCAGCTGTTTTTAGCTGCCCAAGCATGGTAACAGTCCCCTCTGTTCAGATATTTGCGCAGAGCATCACTCCGCCTGCCACTAGACCGCGCCCTTTGCACTACCGAGTGCCGTTCTATAAACTTGTCCAGCATAGTCGGCCAGTCAAGTGGTCACTCTACCGGCCGCTCCTGCGCGCTGCTCCCTCCCTATCCCACGTACGCCATGTCCAGCAGAGGTGGAGGACGCCCTCTAGACTACACCAAGTCAGCCCAAGCAAGACGCTTCAGATCTTGAAGGAGGAACATGACTGGCTTGATACATATCGCCTTGCACGGGATGCTTCTGGACAGACGCGTGCTGGAAGAGTACAAGAAGCAAAATCGCGCATAGCTGCCCTGGACGACCTTCTTACTTTACAAGGTCGTTGTAAAGAAATGGAGAGTCTTGCACTGCAGCAATACGTACGTATACCTCCATATCAGTCAGCTCACTTTCCAGTCTGACACAACGTGTTCGATTTCCTCAGCAGGAAGGTTTAAAGAAAACAGCTGATCGTCTCCAGCCAGTAGTCACTCCAAGCTTTATATTTCCCACTCTCAACAACCCTCCTCTGCCAAGGCTGAAGCCTCAGCCTCTTCACATCACAATGCCGATCTTCAAGCGGAGAGCAGCCAGGGATCGGCGTATAGTTCGCGAGCAGTCATGGAAGGAGATGCTTCTGCATGCGCGTCAAGAGCAAGGCTTTGATGCGTCATTAGGGGTGTTGCCCGATGCTAAAATAGGTACTAGGACAGACTGAATCGCGCTTCTCGACGACTGAGTATGCTATTATCTTCACAGAACAGTTCGTGAAAGATACGCTTGGTGACGTTCGCGTTTCTACTGCGCGCGATTTCGCGAGATTAAAGGTGCTGCCGCTTACCTCAACTGATTCGGAAGCCTTTTTCTTTCGCTGACTACGCACGTCGTTCAGCTTAAGTTCACAGAGGAGATGCTCGCAGCTCGTAACGAATCTCGACGGAAGCGGTCTACGATTCTTGGCCATATACGACGCAAAACCGAAACTGCAGGAAAGCTTCAGAATATTTACGCGAAGGCTAATGAGCGCGAATAGAGAGTGATCAATGTGTAGCTTCAAGTATTAGTGTTGGCTTTGTGTACCACGTATAAGATCAGCGCCGGCTTGCTTCTTCCCGACATCTCGATACACCCAATCGCACAATGTCTGGCAACGCTATCGACCCATCTCTACTCTTTCTGCAAGGTCAGCAGCTGTCTGGCCAGGCGCAGCTGCAGCCTTCGAACAAAGGAAAAGGCCGCGCCGACGACAGTATGGATCTCACGGAAGGGTTGCAGCACGAACAGCAGAATGGGGACATGAATGCGATGGATCAGCAAGCGCAAGGGAACAGCGAGCAGAACATGCTGCCTGCAAGCGACGCTCCTATAGACCTTAAAGACGATGCGACTCTGGCGGCTTTCTTAGCAAGGATGGACGAGTATGAGCCCCTTCTGCCAGACGCTGTAACAAAATACTATCTCGAGAAAGCTGGCTTCCAATGTACCGACGACAAAGTGCAAGTTCTGCCTCTGTCCGGCTACTAATCTAGTAAATGGCCTCTGACAAGAGGTTTACCTGGCATACAGCACCCGACTTCTTGGATTAGCAGCTCAGAAGTTTGTTAGCGACATCGCCGGAGACGCCTTCGCATACGCTCGAACGCGGACTACGACTGGTCCAGGTCGAGCTCCTGCAGCTGGTAATGCAAGCGCACAGCAAGGCGGGAACAAGTACCGAGTGGGTCATGCTCCAGCCTCAGACCACATTCTGCAGTATGAGCTGATGTACCATCATTTATTCGTGCAGGACCGCACGCGAACGACCCTAACTTTGGACGATCTGGCAGCGGCAATGCGAGAGTACGGTATCGATGCTTCAAGGTGTGTACGAGTGTTCAAACTAGCAGATCACCTGCTGACTCGGTGCATACATAGAGCGCCGTATTATCGATGAAGACTGTTTTGCGAGATCACCACGCCGTAAAGTCATTCCAGCATACCAGTCATTCCATACCCAGACATATTGTCAACCATGATCCAGCACGTAGAAGCGGCCAGTTCAGCGATATGTTGGTAGCCGGCTTCTTATTGCATCTTCAGTAATCCGCTACTATTTCTTTAACAACGCTTTGAAGTCGGACTGGCTTCGGGCTCCACCCTCTGACTTAGTACTTATATTGCCACTGACTGACGGTCCTGCCTCCGCAGGCTTGGGACCGCCTGCCTTCCGAGCAGGTCCTGCACCGATGCCTAGCTTACTTCCTCGACCGCGACCACGACCACTTCGAGGTAGGAAAGCTGCGTTTGCTCCTCCTCTGCCCCTCGTGGCTTGGCTACCTTGTGCTGCTGTCCGTGGCTTTTCTTCTGCAACCGCGACCGCTTCACCTTCGTACAGAATAGGCTCCGCGTGCAGCAGCAATCGACCGGCGTCCTGTTATTGAGGCAGATATGGTCAGAGTGATCCAGCCTGGAGGTATCAAACTTACTGCGGCATCCTTGAAGACGACGACCGCTTCTCCCGCCTCTTCGGTAAGCACTGCTTCGATTTCACCGAAGCTCTCGAAGATCTGCTGAATGAGCGGTTCTTGTGCTGTCGTCGGCAGCTTGGTCACTCGCACACTCCTCAATCGAGTATCGCTCTGTTTCCCGAGACCACTCTCCGGATGTCTATAAGCATAGATTAGCGACGATAAGTCTAGGATATGCACACGCTTATGTACCTGGTCTTTGCAGTCACCTTGCTATCGGCAAGAACAACTGCTAACCTCTTCTTCTTATATTCTTTGTTGTTCATGCTCAATGCAGACGTCGCCTCGGCCTGGAGACCAAGATAATACTTCAGCAGCGGCACATGCAGTTGAAAGTACTCTCGACTAACCTCGTTTTCGAAATCCACGAACCCAAAGCCCTTGCAATTACCCTCTTCATCCTGCCCCACTCGAGCTCCCTTGATAACGCCGAACTGAATCAGGTATATAGTCAGCGCTCTGCAGTGCTTAATTGATATTGTGCCCCTACATCCTTGAACAGCTTCTTCAGATCGTCGACCGTGGTGTAACGAGATAGGCCGGTTACGTAGATCTCGCGTCGGTTCGCATTTGCGTCTGTTCGAGCCACTGCTCTCGTCGGATCGCTAAGCTTCACTTGCATGCGCTGCTCAGAGCTTCCACCAGGCTGTGTATTGTGTAGCTGCAGCGCGGCCTCTGCGGATGTCTGTTGCAAAGTGAGTATGTCATACTTACGCTACCGCGACTCCGCACGTACCGATGACACGAATTGTACATATGCAAAGCGGCGCGAGCTCTTGAACCGTTTGCTAGGCCATCGTGTATCAAAGATGGTGCCGAACTATGTAAAGAAAACATCACTAAATCTCAAGCACAATGAGCTGTTATAGAGTGCTTACTGGCTCAAATAAGGCTTGCAGATCCTCCATTTTGTAGGTCTCCGGGAAGTTAGTGACATACAAAGTGGACTTCCAGTCCGGCACTACAGAAATCTCATGCGAGTCTCCAATCCGTTTCTTGTCTTTCGTGATGGCGGCCGGTACAGCATCCTAATAGACGTGTTCGTCAGCCGAGGCTTTGACCTACTGGGTCGAGCCTACTTTGGCAATAAATTCGATAGTCGCGACTGTCTGCTTATCGAGCTGCTTGATCTTGACTTCACGTATCCGTCCACACTATGGAACGAGAGGATATGTAAGCAATCGTTCAGGCCGACAACTAGTTGTACGCACATCTCGGAACAGATTTTTGAGTTCGGCTTCAGTAGTCTCCGGCGGTAGCTGTGAAACCAATATAGTTGCGTTCTCTCGGTCCCTAACATTTCGCTGCGTCAGATTTTGTCCTGCTAGCCATTCGGAATCAGCACCTACCTTTTAACCTCTGTCGTGGCACCCTCTTCCTGGTCTATGGAGGAAAGTCCTGTTTCAGCTACGCGTTCTTAGAAAGGCTAAAAGCAGATGACTGACTGGGTTTGAGTTTCTTCGCAGCCGGCACGGAGTGCTCTTCGACCGGAATTCCTTCAGAAGCAGCGCGCTTGTTGCTCGGAGGCTGCGTCGAAGAGCCCGCAGTAGCAGCGTTCGTGAGATTCGCAATTGCAGGAGCATCGGTATGTTGGTGGACAGATGCAGCCAACGCCTCCGCTTTCGCTTGTTTTGCGGCCTCCTGGATCTAAAGTCAGGCTAGCTGTTGTGCTACAGGTTGCTTTACACACACCTTCTGTCGGCGGGCCAGTACGAATTTCATTTCATGTTTGACAGTGTCTAGCGCTTTCTGCAAATTCTCCAAAGTACCTTCACGATGTTCAAAGGAAATCCAGGCATCATAGGTGTACTCCGGGTAATCGATGCGACGCTTTGTTGCTGCAATGAAATGCTTTCGTGCGGCATGTATATCTCCTCTTTTGCTGTGCACATAAAATGTCAGTCTCGAAGCTTAGACAACCAAGAACCGCTTACCTTTCGAAGTCCACTCGAAGCAGAACAAGCGAGCTAGAAGATGGGTACTGTTTCACTAATGTGTCGAATAGAGCCTCCGCCTGATCATAGAGACCAGCTCTTTCACACTAAGGAGAGACATGTCAGGTCACGAGAAGTAAGACAAACATGCGTACTCACAGCACGTATGAGATACTTCTCCAGGCGGAAGAGGGGATCGCCGACGTCCTTTGTCAGGGATTTGAGTTTTTCGATAGATCTGGTGAGGAGATCGATATGCTCTGTCCGGCTGTCATCTGTGAGCATACTCCATTAGCCCGCGGAGATGCAGCTAATCGAAGTTACATTCGCCCACCTTCTTCCGTCAACGAGTCGACACGATGGCGAGCCAAGTCTACGCAGGCTATTACGGCTTCCACGAAGTCCTCAAGGCGTCCGTCAAAGGTAGATGTTTCCAGTGCCCGCGTAAGCTGAGCTGTGTTGCGGGAGCAGTAGACCATCAGTATGCCTCTGAAACAGTCTAGCGTTAGTCACTTACACTGGGAGAAAGTGCCTGCCTGCTCAGAGTCCGGCAACGATTCCTGCGATTGGGTACCGTGAGCTTCATTGCTGCGCGCGCAATATTGCGGCACACTTCATGCCACACCCATGCTTACCATAGTCCGGACAGCACACGCGGCCCCTGGGCCTGACGCTGGAATACTCCTCGGAATACGATTGCAGACGCTAGTGACATCTTCTTCTTCCAGCTTCATGTCAGATCCTGCTGGTTTGCCTGCGCTTTTGGTATATGCTTGTTTCTGAATAGTTTATTTTCAGTCTCAACACCATACTATCTAAACATTATGACGGAGACTGACCAGGAATTCTGCGTAACCTGTCCACAGCGAAGCTTCCTGGGGATGGAGAGCAAGACCTCGCTCGTAAAGAGTGCGCAGTAAGCCGACGTGAGGGTGTTTAACCTCTAGTTCCCATTCGATATAGTATCCGAACGCTTGCGAATTGAAGTCGGATTTGGCCAACTGATCTTCTTTCCTTTCTCGTGGTCCCACGAGTTTCTGACTACCATTGAGAACCTGCTGCGCAGCTACCATACTCTCTTCATAAGCCTTCGCGAGATAAGTTGAGACAAATGTGCTAAACATCTGATGTGTCTCGAGGATCTGCAGATGTGGCTCGGACAAACGTCTAAGATAGATTTGATGCATATATTCGACTGCTTCTGGACTCCGCGCCTTCTTCAGTTGATCCAGCTCGAAATTATGCTGAACAAGCCAGACCCTTTGACCCTAAGAAGACAGGCCATCAGGAGATGGAAGATATCCAACACAAACGAGACTGCCATACCTCAGTAAGATGATACCGTACAGTTGTACTGATCGCAGTTTCCAGCTCGTCACGAACGAACTCTTCGGTAAAGACGCCGGCAGCGACCGCGTCCAGCTGCTTCTCGTCTGGTATTACTTCATCGTCATCTTGAGAAGCATCAGGAATCGTTGATCCTCGCGCTTTGTAGAAGAGCGAGACGACATATGTTGCATAGTCCGTATGCAGACGGATAGCTGGTGATCAAAACTATGAGACTGGGCTCGCTGTACTGCTTCAGCACAAACTGACATAGAGAATCTTGACAAGCACGCTTGTAGAGTTCGAGGATTTCGATAGAAGCCTCCAGCGTCGGGTCAGGCTGGTCGAGCCTTTCTTGAATCCAATCAATCCACAATTCTTCTGGAAGGGCCAGCATTGAGCTCATGAATGCTCTTGCTTCTTCTTTCTCATCGCTGGTCCTGGCTGCCGCTATGTTGGCCGTATGAAGGTCGAAATCGTATGGCGACGCGCTGATGGCCTCAAGACGTTGGAGCATCTCGACGCTGGCTGCTTCGTCGGTCTTCGACATCGTTCCCTGTCCAGTTGTGTCTGGACTAATATCAACGTCCATCCTGCAGCCAGCTGTTGGACGAAGTCAGGCAAACCAGCATGATTCAATCTGCGAAACACGTCGCAATGCTTCTACGCAAGATCGCGATTGCTCTCACGCCTGTGATTTTGGATCTGAACTTGTATAACTGCGGGCTCAGGCTGCTTTGCCGTTGCCCACCTCTCCTCTCGTACTTGAAGCCGACAACCGCAGTGCTCCTTCCCTTATCTGTGTTCTTGCACATCCACTTACCTTGAGAGAGAACCCTGTGGTACACACATTATGGCAACCAGGTTTACGAGCGTTGCCGCCTCATCGCAAAGAGGTACCAGCGCGTGGAGCCTCATGCCTTACGGCTGAGCACAAATGGTGTAAGATGCCCTAGGGCTCAGGAGTCCGGTTGTCAAGCCAATTCCATATGGGACGCACCGGTCTGCATTCAGTAGCGTCTAAGATAAGGTCGCGGCTGGCTCTACTTCGAAATATCCGTTAAGGTAAGCTGAACTGCTGCTGGCGCTCTAGCACAGAAAGCATTTGGCATCGACAGCTATGGCAGCAGGTAACCCTATCTGAAACTGATGGTGCAAGAGATTAGATGGATCGCAAACTGCCCCACGCGCAGTAGAGCGACGTGGATGTGGACGAGCGACTGCACACTCAATTTCCAGTCTCAAGCTGCGTTGGCTGCAGGCAAATCTCCTTTTAATCGAAACTCCCATCAAGCGGGATACGCAGCTCAAGAGTGCTTAAGGGGGAAGGAATGAGGCATAACACACATGACTTTGAGTGTTTCAATTGTAAGCAGGAATGCGTAAAAGCGAACCCATGTTCCCATACAATGATCTGTGTAACACTATGTATCGCTGCTTCTTGACGTGTTTCCAATGCCATGTCGCCATAGTCTGTTCCCTCTGAGTGATGAATCAAGTGACGTTACTATTCTGAGCCTTTCTTTCATGCTGCGCGTCATTCGTAGGTGGTTCCCGGCTTGCAGTTTATACCTACGGGCGACCACCAAAGTCCCGCAGGTCCAGCAAGCTAGCGGCTCCTTGAGATGCCAGCTTGTGCATGTGCTCATCTAGCTACATCGTAACTCTTCATCAAGGATTGTGATGGCTTTAAGCAGCCGCTCGAAAAGACCTTGGTTCGATACCTATTGTCAAGTGGCCCGATATTGCTGTACTTGAGTACCCTCTCTGTGTCGAGATCAGGCACGTCTCCTTCAAGTAATCTGCCGGGCTTGACAAAGAAATTTTGGGTTGGCCGCAGGCGAAAGTGAGGAGACTTGATTTCCACGCCGTTACCGCAGTCTTCCGAGGTCGTCGTCTGACGCATCATCTTCCACCACGAACAGCTCCTCTGCCTCGACGTCCAAGGGTAAGTAGAGCCTGTCGATCTCCTGCCGCTGCCTCCTACGATTGGCAAGTTCTTCTGCGATCCAGAGGCCCAAACCTACTCCAAGAACGTTTGCGACTATATCTCCGAGTTGGAACTGCTTGTAAGGAAGGAGCGCTTGCACGAACTCCGAAATTATTGCTGCACCTGTTGCGGAAAATGTCAGACAAGTCGGCTGCAGATGGTGCGTTTTAAACCTGCCGAAGCACACTACGCTTGTGAATAGCCGTGCGAAGTGTCTCCAAATGTAGATTTGCGCATGGAAGCCTTGATGCACATCCCAGATCCAGAAGAAATTGATAGTCGCCAGCCCGAAGCCGAAGAAGTGAAGAAGCTTGTCGGAATGGGCAGGGAGATAGCTTCCGATGCTTGAATGGAAGCCCAGTACTGCCAGTATCACCAGCAGAAGAGCCCAAACAATAGCAATGACCTGAAAGGGAACTTGTGTCAGCGAGTGTGCGCCGGATGAGATTCAATAAAGGAGTAGCCTACAGGTCTATACAGTAGGTGCGGAGCGTAGCTGGATGCGAGTGGTAGAGGGCGGCTATCCAGTAAAGCTAGGCGAGCCATCGGTATACCGGCCCAGATGTAGCAAGCTTCCAGGGATATCGGCAGGTAATTGTGATCAACAGAGCGTTATGGCGAAGCTTTATAGAGGTATTGCGGCCATCCGAAGTGAATCTCGCGACTGTTCTTTCTTTGTTTCGGGTCTCTCTTGCTCCAGAAGGTTCAAAGGCAGGCAGGATGAGTGACAATGAGAGTGTTCTGAGTTCGCTGTCGTCGAGCAGCGAGAATCCAGAGGGAGCAGCAGGGTCAGGGTCAGTGAGGGTAAAGGTCGAAGATATCGAACATCCGGCAAAGACGACGACAACGACGGCGATGATGATGTCGAAGAAGCAGCAGCGCAGACTGTCGATGGATGAAGGCAGCGATTTGTCAGCGCTCACATCAGAAGTCGACGACGACAACGGCGACAGCGGGCAGCTGTTTCATGGCACCAGAGATAGGCGAGCTTCCTCGTCGGCGGCATCGTCGTCGTCGTCGTCGCAAGCACCATCAGCAGCAGCACCTCCATCAGCGTCTGGATCCAGAAGAAGCTCCAGCAGCACTACTACTACCAGCAGACTCCGCGCCCGAGGACGCCCTCCAACAAAGCGCAACGCTCTCGCAGCTGCAGCCAAACGTCAAGCAGGCAAGTTGCAGCAGCGTAGAATGGACATTGATGAGCCTGGAAGCCCGGCGAACCAATATGACCAAGTCGATGAATCTGGCGAGCGCGCTACGCCCGAAGCATCCACTTCTGCATCTTCTCGTAGCTCCAGCGCAATAGCAGTAGCACCTTATAACACCCAACATCCGCATCCAGCTGCAGCAAACGTCAGAGCTCGTGGAGACAGCCCAATCAAGGCAGAAACGGATGCCCAGCTGTCTCTATCAGACCGCAAGTTTACACCTGAACCCTCAGGAACTTTCGCAACAAACGGTCGGTCCGACAGTAGCAAAAACGCACCAAGGCACTCTACCTCACCTCGCCATAGGCAACGCAATGGTTCTGCAGAAGCCGATCACGTGCGGCAGAACAGCCATACCTTTGCTCAATCCCTTGGTGCCGGAGACAATCTACATGGGCAGACTGCACTCGACGAGGAGGATGAAACAAGCGAAGCCGAACAAAGGCTAGCACCCCTACCGCCTGCCATCGACAATAGCAGTGATGAAGACTACGAAGAGCATATGCGCAATAGGGCTGCCGGCAAACAACGCAAAATTAATGGCAATGGTCCTTTGTCGAGCAGTGGATCTGCCGGGTCCCTCAAAGGAGGGCGCAAAGGAGTGACAGCAGGCAAGAAGGCTGCTGCAGCACGCGCACGCGCAGCTGCTGCTGCCCAACGTTTAGACAGCAACAGCAAGCCGGAGTATAATGATGCATCACCCATCGAGGAGGAGCAAGACGGGATACTAAACCTGAATACGCCTGACGATCGGATCGTTAAGCAACCCTCAGCCGAACCACCCGATCATGGCGAGAGTTCTACGCAGAATTCCGGTGCAGAAGATCAAGCTGGCCCCGAGCACGCCCGTATAGTCGTTACCGATACCACCGTTCTCAACATTGATAACATGCCTAGTCATGCTGAATTGGGTACCGTTTCAAGCCTTCCAATGGCCTCTATCGATACCGAAGATGCAATGAGCGCAGTATCGGACGACACACCGATACTGTTCAAGGCAGCAGCGCGGGCGCAAGAGCATCAAGATAGTCATCCACTTTCTCGCGTCCCGGCACTCGCTATCGATGATACCTACGATACAGAGCATGTGGAAAATGAGGGCACGACACCCATGGGTCATGCTCTGTCTCCTCCTCCTACTTCGAGGAGACGAGGCCGATCACCAGCAGCTGGACGAGGTCGTGGTAGGGGAAGAGGCGGCAGGGGCAAGAGAGCCACGCAGCAGCAGCGCATACTCGGTCTTGAAGATCACGATGCCTCTGCTGCATCTGCTGGCGAGGACGCTACGACCGAAGGCATTCGGGAAGGAAGCCCGCATCCCGATACTCCAGCAGCCAGTGATCATGAAGAGGGTAGGCTTAATCTGTAACAAGCATCCCCTCAAAGTAGTGGCTGACGCCTCTCTTTTAGAAGCTGCCGATGCTACTGTCTCGAAGAAGCGAAATGAGGCTTTAGAGGCCCTAACACGGATAGAAATCAGTTTCGCTCAATTGAGGGATCGACTCTTTCTCGAGAGAATGGAAGAAGTGGCTCGCGAGAGATGGCAGATTGAAAGCGGTATGTCTGACATGCCGATTTCGCATTCTACAGCCAAGGCTGATATGCGGATTTCACGCGGCAGGCACCCATCCAGAGCTTTTACACCTTGTCCAAGTCATCGAGCACCGCCGTGCAGCGAGATTGGAGCTAGCTCGGCGTATGCTTGCACAGTCTGAAGCCAGCACTGCAAGGCAGAATAATGCAGACCTGAGAGCAGATTGGTATGATTGGGCTAGGGAAAGGAGTGACTTGCGGAAAAGTATGATGGATGAAGCATATATCAAGAAGCGTAAGCTTGAGCGAGAAAAGCGATCCATTGAGCGACCGCGAAGCGGTAAGCGCCAATATCACGCATCGAAAGACATGCTGCTCACTGTTTTTCTGTCTATGCAGAGGATCTTGCTACGATATTGCGCATGCATGCACCACCGCATCATCTGTATTACGAGAAAAAGCCAGCGGCCAACTACCGACCGAGCTACTCTGCAGAGTATGATATTGCGGATGGCCTTGCAAGAAAACGTAAACTAGGTGCAGTTGGTCTCGATCACGAAGAGGCTTTGTATGATTTGGAACGTATGGGCGTAAGTTGGCTACAGGAGGTCGATTCTGGTCACTGGCTAATATTCTTGAGGCAGCTCCGTGATCCGTACTCCAGCGGTTATCAGCCAAGTGCCTTTGATCCGCCCTTCGGGCCAGGTCACCTTGCTGCTTCAGCCAATGACCACACTCTTGGAGGTTTCGGTCAGCAGTTTCAACATCCTCTGGCAGCGCAAGGACGGACGGTCGCCTCGGTCCCACAGCAGGGCGTATCGGGCAGAGCAGATCTTTTTGGAGGCTATCGAGCTCAAGCGAACGCGGCTGCCCTGGCGCAGACCTCAAGGCCAACTTTGGATGATCACCTAGCGAGTAGTGCTGGTCATCCGCTAAACCGAGCACAATACGTGAAGGAATACTTTGCCAGCCGCATACCGCCTATCAACGGCACCTCTTTATAGTTGCATATAGGTGTTTTGTCTTCCGTGTTACTATCACCTTCCACGTGTCATTGTCATTCCTGCCTGCAGTAATATGAACTTTAGAGAGTGCTTTCATGAACTACCTGACCCTCCGCGTTGGTCAGTCACCATGTATTTTGCTGTCAGCAGCCAGTCGATCTGTTGCGAAATCGAGCGATTGCATTGCGCGAAAGTCTCGGCCCGCCAGCGTGTTCTTAAAGACAACATGGCGATCTGGAATAACGCTGCGATGAAGACATACTGACTATTGCAGATGGCTCACAGA
Source organism: Erythrobasidium yunnanense (assembly GCA_001600175.1). Classification (NCBI taxonomy): domain Eukaryota; kingdom Fungi; phylum Basidiomycota; class Cystobasidiomycetes; order Erythrobasidiales; family Erythrobasidiaceae; genus Erythrobasidium; species Erythrobasidium yunnanense. The sequence goes on from BCJC01000006.1 coordinate 1,142,395, forward strand.
GCGCGGCTCTTGACAACTTTGCTGGATATACCAGACTTCTCTCCTTCATACGTAGCGTTTCCAAGGCCTCCCTTATAGACAGGCTTCATACTTGCAACCTTCTGTTGAGCCTTCTCGTATCTCATACGCTTCTTGACACGAGGATTGCGGACAGACTTTGGCCGCTTGGGTGTAAGACCTTTGTTGGCCATGATCTGCCGATTCACAGCGCGAGGATTGTTGGGATCTAGCGGCTGAGATGTTTGCACTGCAAGACTATGGAGCAGCGATGTTAACCCTCACGTGAAGAATTTGCCGTGACTTGAACACTTACCGATCATCCAATATCGCAGCATCGTACGCCTGTTGCTTTGCGGCTTTCGCAGCGCGTTTGCCGCTTGCCACCAAGTCATAATAGCCTTCAGCGTCTGCGTCCGCTGTAACGGCATCAGCATCGCGCAGATCGTCCACATCGAAGTCCGCTCCATCGAGCTCGGTGCCCTCTGTACCAATGTCCTGCGAGTGCTGCTGCTTTTGCAGCGCGGCCGCACGCGCACGCTCCTTGCTACGATAAGGGAGATCATCGTCTCCTCCCGCTCGCTCCTTACTTGCACCGGATCTCTTGTTGCTCTTCGCCTCAATTTTGGATGTGTAGAAGCGGAGAGACTTTTTGCGACTGGCTTTGTCGGAAGCGTCCGCTGCAGATAGTCCAGTCGGATCCAGGAAGTCAGATTCTGCAGTAGTAGTCTGACCTGTCGCATTGACAGGCTTGATAGGAATAGCTGAGAGATTCAGCAGGGAATCTTGTGCATGAGAGGCTCCAGCTGATTTCTTGCCTCGCCTTCGCTTGCGCTTCTTATCCGTATCAGAGTCGGTGTTCTTGGTTACACTTATGTCCTCCTTGGGAACATCGACATGTTTGCGCTTCTTTGACTTCGATCTGGTGTCATCCTCGATACCCTCGTAAGCTAGCAGAGCTTCACGCTCGTCCAGCAGGGCTTGAATTTCGTCCTCCTCCAGGTCGCCCAGCTGAGACATGAGCTGTTCTCTGTCTAATGCTTCCAAACCCTCCTCCTCGTCCATAAACGATGGTGCGGCAGCTGTACCGGTGGTGATACCTGGCAAACTAACCAAGCCCAGATCTTCGAGGGTCGAGAGCGCCTCCCTAAGCTTGACTAGACGCAGAAGAGCCTCTGAATAGATCTCCTTGGCGACAGAAGGGTATGATGGATGACTCCGCAGGTGTAGATAGTAGGCGAGCGTGGTGAGGTAAGTAGTCAGAGTTTCTACATGATAGAGCTGTCAGCACACTCGAAGGGGTTGTGTGATGCAACACACCTTGATACAGATAAGAGAATCCTAGATTGGGCTTATTCGCATCTGCCTGTGTGGTCTTGATATAGGCCTTGACGGCGACCAAGCGATCTGAGCTGGCACTCAAATCGTCCAGAAGGGCCAATAGTTCGGGCTCTTTCGCTACGAGATGCGAGACAGCTTCCGCACGCGTAGCAAATTTGGGCAGCACGGTAGTTGCAGCGGGCGCCGCTGCTGCACTATCTACGGCTGAACCTCCGGCCATACCTTGATGTTCCAGGTCTATCTCGTCGAGGCCGTAGTCGGCATCTTCCAGATCAGCCTTGGCTTCCTGCTGTATCCTTCGCGTTTCGTAAAGATCGAGCTGATCCCGCTCCTCGTCTTCCTGCGTCTGCTTGTAACGCCCTTGCCTATCTTCTGCGCGGGCAATCTCGCCTTTGGAGACATGATACCCTCCAGTACGGGCCCATTCATCGTTGAAATCGTCCGCTTGAACTGCAGGCTCCTCATCGTCCTCGGCCTCCTCGTCGACCTCGCTCTCGCTCTGGCTTTCCTGATCTTCCTGATCAAACCCATTCTGTACAGCAGCGAACCGACCAGTCCGGGCTGTCGTTAGCGGCAGCAAGTCTTTGTTTTCCTTGAAGAATTTTCTCGATGATTTGGCCGGTATGACCTCTTCTTCCAGATCAGCAGCTTGATCGCCAGCAGTCTTTCGCTTGTGCTTCTGCTTGCGAGTGGTAGTAGTAGGAATGTCCAAGGCGAGCACCTCGTCTTGTTCGATTTCGATATCGGATTCGTCGTTGTCGCGGTCTGATGGCTCAATCAGCGCCGGTCCCAGACTGAAGCAGTGCGTATATTGCTCACACGACGATGCATTGTAGCCTGGTTCTAGCGATACCTCGTCGTCTCCCAGCTGAAAAGCGTCTTGCCCGGTGAATCCAGCGTCTTTTAGGTCTGTGATTCTGCTGATTCTCGCCTGTTTCCGCGCTGCTACGAGCTCATGATCCTGCTGTTTGTGCTTGCGACCGCTTCCCTTCTTCTTGACCATCTTTGCTTGCTCGCTGTTCAGAAACAGGCGGCCTCCCACTGGATTTTCGACTTAGACAAATTTCGCAGTTTTCTCTCTTTCCCGAGACCAATTGACTGCGACAATAACGAAGCAATGCAGGCCGACAAGCGTGAGTTGTGCAAACAGCATGCTACACGGCGCTGAACTTACGCTGCTTTTCTCGCGCGCTCAGTCGAGGGAGGCGGCTCTTCGACAGCTGGCTTTGTCGTGCAAAGTTACGGCGACCGCTCAAATGGCAATGGTGACTGATTTGATACATTACACGGTTGAATTATGGCTGAGATGCCCAGCAGACCGCTACTCTGGCTCGTCAAGCAGGCGCAGAAGATCTCGCTCTCGCGAAAGAGACGACGACCGAGATAGAAAAGCTAGAAGGTATGACGACGCTGCTGGCGACGACAGAAGGTCATCTGGAAGAAGATACGACGATGACCGACGGGGCTCTGGGTCTGGCTCAAGAAGGGACGACGACGACAGACGCAGGAGAGACCGCGACCACCACGACCGAGACCGCGAGCGAGACTATCGAGGAGGCGGAAGAGATAGAAACGACCGTGATGACAGAGGAGGCAGAAGAGATAACAGAGACAGGGAGCGTGGCAGAGACCGCGAAGACAGAGACCGCGGCGGCAGAGATGGAAGAGGTGCTGGAGTTGAAGTGTTCGGCGCTGGCAATGCTGCCAGATCACCTACACCTGAAGGAACAATACCTATCTCAAAACGCAAACGCACAAAGACGGCCTGGGATATAAAGGCTCCTGGCTTTGAAAGCTTCACCCCTACTCAGGCAAAAATGACAGGTACGCTGGGTATATGCCTAGTGGATGATATGTCTGCTGACATCCTGCAATTTTCAGGCATCTTCAACCTCCCTGGACAGGCCCGCCCTATGGCTGGATACAGCTCTATGGCTGCCGACATGCCTCTTCCTGATCTGCATCTAGGCGCAGGCGGGGATGTTGCTGGGTCAGGAGCAGCGTACGCACGCCAAGCTCGCCGTCTCTACGTTGGCAATATTACACTCAAAGCCAATGAGACCAATATCGGCGAGTTCTTCAATGAGCAGATGCGCTCAAAAGGCTGGGCTATCGAGGACGACCCCGCAGGCGTACAAGGGCCTGATCCGGTCGTCTCTGTGCAAGTCAATCACGAGAAGAGCTATGCATTTGTCGAGGTAATATACCGGTCATCAGGTCTCGTTGATCGTTCTAACGAATCTTCTGTCAAAGTTCCGCAGCGCAAATGAAGCCACTGCTGCTCTCGGCTTCGACGGCATTGTCTTCCAGGACGAAGTGCTCAAGCTGCGTCGACCGAAAGATTACCTTGGTAGCGAGTTCGGGCCAGGCGGCAATCATATTCCTGGTGTTGTGTCTACGAACGTACCAGATACACCCAACAAGATATTCGTTGGAGGTCTGCCGAGCTATCTCAACGACGTGCAGGTCATGGAGCTACTGCAAAGTTTCGGCGAGTTGCGATCTTTCAATCTTGTCAAAGAAGGCAATACAACCGTGTCCAAGGTATTTGAGACAGACTCAGTAGGGTAGAGTGAAGGTGCTAACGCATCATTCCCCAGGGCTTCGCCTTCTGCGAATACGTGGATCCATCTGTTACCGACATCGCCTGTCAGGGCTTGAACGGTATGGAACTGGGAGATCGCTTCCTAGTTGTACAGAGAGCGGCTATCGGTGCAAACCCGGCCAAGCAAGGCATGTATAGTGGACCATCTGGCGGAGGCGTTATCGGCGCCGACCTTAGCAAGGTGTCAACAAACATCATCTCCGCCGCTACTGCTGGAGAAGCCATTCCTACGCGAGTGCTGCAAATGCTCAACATGGTCACGCCTGAAGAGCTAGTGAATGCCGAAGAATATGACGAGATTATCGAGGATATCAAGGATGAGTGCGGCAAGTATGGCTCCATCTTGGATGTCAAGGTACCTCGACCGGCAGTCGCGGGTAATGGAAAGATGGATGTCAAAGCGACGGAAGCTCTGCCTGATGTAGGCAAAGTCTTTGTCATGTACGAGACGGTCGAGATGACCAAAAAGGCCATGATGTCCATTGCGTAAGTTAGCAACCTTTCTACACATTACGGAGATAGCTGATCTTCATTCTGATCAACTAGTGGGCGTCAATTCGGAGGCCGCTCGATTATTTGTGCTTATGCTGATGAAGAGAAGATGGTGTTGTAAAGCGGTATACTGTCTCACAACAGGGGAGTTTACAAGCTCACATTGGTCTATCGCGTTACGAGCGTGTTCTGGAACTTCTTGCCTCGCTGTCCTGCCAAATTGTCCGCAGCATATACATAGCACACAGCTGTCAACCAAACTTGAGCCTCCTTTCTGTCGCAGGGCAAACAAGCAAGACCTTTGCTGTACATAGTACCCCGATGGAAGCCACTCAGTCCCGAGATGCTGTCTCCACGCTGCGAGATACGCGAGAGCTTTCGATAGATTCTGGGATCAGCACAAGCAGCGGGCTAGCGGAAGATCTGGGCGTCCAAGATGCTAGCAAGAAGTCAGCGAACCATCTGCAAGGGCTACACGCCAGGAAAGCCAGCGCGAGCGAAAAGAGCAAGAAGCAATTTGGCGGGATCGGTCTAGGAGGGCCGAGTGCGTACGCGAGCAGGCCTGTAGCAGCAAATGGATCTTTTCATATACCGCAAGATCAAGCTGGACGCGATGGAAAATCTTTCGCAGAAGACGGATCCCGCAATCATATGCACCGGCAGACACCCTCACTTTCTCTTGCTGGTCGCATGCCATCTGCGCGCAGAGCTTCCATTGCATCACACTCTCCTACATCCTCTCCTTCCTACCCGTTCTCGTCCTCATTCAGCCGTCAATCGCGTTCGTCCTACAACAGCAAGTTTAAGCAGATTCAGTCGCAAACGCTGTCGGGGCGTGTGCTCAACTATCTATCGCGGCATAGCCCTCGGCAGCTCGTCCTGCGGGTGCTGTTCCTTGGTTTGACTGTTTTCTTTGTCGCATCGCTGTTCGGGCATGGAGCCAGGTGGTCAGGCAAGGTGCAGCACAGGAAAGCCGACTCCATAACCAAAGGACAGCTTCATGACGCCGTGAAGGGAGAATACGAAGGGTTGTCTGGAGAAGATTACGCCCAGCAGGTGGTGAATGCAGAAGGACAGGATGGTGGAAGAAGTGCTGGACGGGGCCGCCCTGCTCGGATACCCAAGGAGCCATTCCAAGGGGATGTTCTTCACAAGGAAGCTACAGCAGCTGCCACTGAGTTTGCAGAAGTCGATGCCAAAAAGCTGCCTCCTCTAGCCATGCGAAAGCAGCGATTGTCGCCTGCTCAGGCTGTGCGGCAGGGATCGGTCAGTAACGATGAGAGTAAGCGTCCAGGAAATACAGACGAGATGGATGCTGTTCGGGATCGGGATCGAGCTGTAGATGGTGCTGCGGGGAGTGAGGCGGATATGTTTGAGCGGAATCTCGCGCTGAACCGGGCCAGGCAGCAGCAGCAGCAGGAGGCGCAGGAGTGAATCATGTAGCAGCTTCCTTCCCTCATTTCCAGCTTCTTCTTTCTTCTTCTCCTCTGTTCCTATCTTAGTCACGTGACCTATTCTTTGTTTGTTGTCCGATCGCGTGTCTGTGCTGCGAGGAGGGAGAGGAGAGGGAGAGGGTTGAGCAGAGGACAATTGGAGAGAGAAGGGAAGAGCAGAAGGTAGAAAGAGATAGCAAAGAGAAACAGCAAAGAGCAGTACGGCGAAACAGCGAGCAAGGACTGGACAGACGGCAGCAACGATGGAGGGGAGCCAGCGCAGGCAGCAGAATCATCGAGAACGGCGACAGGCAGCAACGACGGCGGGAACAACAGCGGGACAGAGTGAGTAGACAACTTATAATGTGTCTGGATGACTGGATACTGATGCTATGAGTCGAATCGGATTGGATTGGCCAGCCTGCACGAGCCTCTATACCCATCCTGCAGCAGGCGAGACCGTCAACGCATACGACAACTACAACATCCAGTGGAACTGCGACTGCTTGACCACTCATGACTGTGAATAAACGCCCTCCCCATGCCATTACAGCCCACAAAGGGCCCGAGGAAAACCCAAACTGACTGACCTACCTCCAATCCTCCAGTCATAGACATCACTCTCTACACCTACGGAGGAGGAGCTCTTCATCAATGGCATAAGTCAGTCGATGCGACTCTGTCCCTGCAAAATCGACTGATTCGAGATCTGCTCGCAGAGTACCGTGCGCGTCAAAGGGCCTCACAACGCAATTCAAGCCGACATGGTGGAACAACTCACTCGATGCTACCCTCCAACTGCAAATATCAGAGTCTGGACAACCATCCTGGGCTTCAACAGCTGGACCTGGACCTGCCTTCAGCGTCGCTTGGAACGGCACTTTACCCAGCACTGCTGCGCGGACAGCTGTCAATGGCACCTCGAGCGGCATATCAATAGAATCAGTCTCCAACCCAGAGCAGACTGGCGGCGTCTCTGGAGGCAAGCTTGCTGCTGCCGTCACTGTCCCCCTCCTGGCGTGAGTTCATTGCTTTGTGCATCCGTGGGGCACATCGGCTAAATGGTTGCAATGACAGAGCTGCATTAGCTGTTGGTGCATACATTCTCTACTCTCGGAGAAAAGGCAAGGGCCAGAGGAAGCGCTGGTCTGCATACGTCGATCACCGTCTCTCGCAAGTCAGCGCAGGCGACCTTGATCCTGCGGATTTCGCAAGACCCTCTATGTCCATGTCTACGCATGCCCGTCAGGCGTCACTGTCAGGAAGGCCCATCTCGACTATGTCAGGTGGTGCAAACTTTGCCGGAGTCGGCTCAACGACTTCAGCTGCGCACTCCCGCAACCAATCTCACTCTGCAGCATCAGGCTATGGTCGGCCGACCTCCTCTTTCTTCGCTATAGATGGCCATTCGACTGCCGAGGCTCTTTCCACTTACAATGCGGAATCGCCAGGCGATACGAGACCAACGCCCCGTCAGCTTGGTCACGGTGATCGCGTGTCCAGAGTCAGCTTTGCCGAAAGTGGAGCTACAGGCACGAAACGAGCAACGTCCTACTTCAGTAACGGCCCCGGCACTGCTTCATCCCCCAACCATCACCGCTACAAGGATTCCCTAGCCAAATCTACGTCCTCCATTCGCAACCCACATCTTCATTCCACTGCTGGCGATGATCCATTCGACACAGAGGACATCGGTACGGCACATGTTATCGCCGGTCCTGACGATTCTACATCGTCTTGGAATGCTCCGCGCAAGCACAATATTACCGTCTCGACGAGTATGCCTGCCTTTACACCTTCCGTCAATAGGCAAAGTATCCTCTCCCCGGATGATCTGCTCAAGGCGTACGCCAGCAGCAAGAGCCCCATCTAGCTAGCGTACTTTCCCACCCCGCCGCGGTTGTATTTTGAACTTCTCCTCTTACATACTTCGTTGTGTTCCTTTATCGTTATAATTTGCGAATGTTCGGATATACTGAGATACCACCGACAACAGGACGCTATATGATGTTTCGAATGCCCTCTACAGGATCAATGACTGACTGACATGGCAATGAGATCGCCTCATTCCATTCCTGTTTTGTGCGACATCAACGTCTCACAAGCCAAACAGCCGAGCACTAGGGTAGCGTTGGTGAATTGCATGAAGGTCCAGCTTCAAATGCGATATTTGAAGAACTTTCAAATGCGATATTTGAAGGAACTCGGAGGGTTCAAATGCGATATTTGAAGGAACTCGGAGGGCACTTCATTTGTTAAGCTTCAGACGAAATGAACTGAATGAATGAGCGTGAAGAGGAATAAAAGCTAGTCTTCATGGCTGCAAGCACGTGTAGAGTCGCTGATTTACGACAACATTGCCGTTCCCGCTCAACCATGCTTTCTTGTCAATCTTAGTAGTGTTGATGAGCATATTCGTCAGCTTTCTCGCGTTTCAACCGCAGGTCTAATGTGCTTTCTTTCCAGCACTCGTGGTTTACGAGAATAGCGACTTGGGATGCTAAAGTGCGTTCATACATGACTGTCATCCGCTGGTGACATATGCTTGACTGCTCCCAAGTGTGGACGTCTTTTTGTTTGGATAAGCATTATTTTGGTAAGGGAATGGCAGTATGAGAAAGAAGACCATGGCAGCAGCGTCAGCGAGGCTGTTAGCTGATGAGCGGGTAGATAAGCAGCTTTCTATAGAGTAAAGCGAAATTCGCATACCAGCATCTATAGCGCTCGATCGTTCGAGCTTCGTGAAAATCGTGAACATGAACGTAGATCTGCCTTGGTGAGCGCGAAAAGAGCGCAAAATGTTCATGTAGCCACACTCAGCAGCGCAACCCTACCGAAAACTGTTCAGTAAGCTCCTCCGAAAGATGAGGGCTGGGACTTCATGATAGATGCTTAGGCAAGCAGGATTTCGTTTGTGTGGCCCTTCATTATTCGTATGGTTTCGGCAAAATGGCAAATGCAATAAAAACGGCGAGCTTCAGGGCGACTGACTTTTTGTAAGCTTCAACTGGGCCAGGCTTCTCGACAATGCTCGTTCGACAGAAGAGTAGAGGGTCATTGATCGCACCTAGTACCATTAAAAATTCTACGAAAGAATTCGTAAGCTTAGAAGATACCAGTAGCAGTAATTGACCACCTTCAATTTGGTGTTTGCCACAATCTTTTGGTGATGAAGAATCAATGATAACACGTCTTGCAACGCTCAGACGCCCGGAGGGCGGCTCGTTTTACGCTGAGTTACTGTTTCAGGGTTAAGGGTGCAGAGAATATCTTAAAATCCCCCTTGTCGTTCAGAGGGCTAGTGGCAGATAATTGCTTTGGGCAATAACAGGTACCTCAGCGAGTCCATCGATAGGGTGTATTGGTAGCGCGTGCACAAGAAGAATTTGTATGGGCTGGGTCCGAATCCTGCCAATTCGCTCCCTTCGTAGACTTAGCTAGCTCCATTGACCCCAATGCCGAGTAGAAAGTGGAGGGCAGTCTGTTACCCAGTAACAAGTACGCTCTACTGTTGGCTGGCCACACAGGGATGATACGAGTCAACAGGTCGCCTATAGCAGTGCATGCATAGCTTGCATGATACGATACTCAGAATTGCTGCTGGCTTCAGTCAGCTTGGACGGCATCCGCCGAAGTCGCTGACCGAGTGCTTTATTGATTTTGAAGCGCTAGCTGCTTGTACCGTATTACTAGCCTCGAAAATGTCCTACCTCTACAACTTGCGGGTAGGGTTTGCTCAGTTTATTAATACCTGAGAGTTCTCATGAGCGAACTCGCCAGATAGCCCATTCAATCGGATGACTCTGATACAAGTTCCTGTTGAGCCACTGATCTTGCATGTGATCTGTAACATCACGAACGCCATCAGAGATTTTGCTGATGCCACGAGTCGCAAAGGTCGCTTGAATGCGGGACGCGTCGCAAAGTCAAAGCTTGTGAGAGGGGCATGCGTCAACGGTGACTATTGAAAATCGGAGGATGTCACTACGTCACAGCGTCCGCTGGAAAAGTATATCCAAGTGTCTGTATGCAGCAAAACGTCTACTGAAAAAAATGTCTCAAGCGGCGCATCAGCAATAAAATCAAGCTTGGTCTGTCAGCTTGAAGGAGAGAGAGTTTTGTGACAGTTTACTTTACATACTTCTCGTACCACTTTGCGTGCCTCGTCATTATCCTTGACCGACGTACAAGACAATGAGACCTCTGCCAATTTTGACGCTTTGTCGATGGCCATTTTCTGAGGATGGGTCTTTTTCATAGTAGTCTGTTGATTCAACGACATATGTCCAGTAGGTGGGAAGTCACAAGTTGTTGCCGTGTAAAGAAACAGCACCTCTCTGCTTGCCCGAGTTTGCATTGTAGGCTGCAGATCAGATACTGTTAACATGGTTACATTGCATGGGTATTGCCATTGTCCTAGCAAAAGCAAAATCAAACCCATAGCTACTTAAGCATGGCAGGTGCCATTCGTTCCGTGTGGAATATACACCCGGCCTTGTTCAGCTTATAAGTGAAGGGACATTGATACAATACTACCGTATTCGATCACACTGATGAGCATTTCACTATCACACCGCGGACGCTGGCATGTGACTTGCGCGTATGAAACAAGCTTTTCACATAGCAGTTTCCCGTGCGCCCCCTGACTACACTTAGTATCTATGTTGGAGTGCCCGCTATCGAGAAGTACTAGACTTACAATACTTACGAGCTACTCAGAAGTGATGATGACATATGTATTAGTTCTGCCTAGTCAGTGGAAGGTTCTTTCTTGAGATTATGAGCTATGCACCACTGGCACTGCGCTTTGCATCGCAAGTAGCGTATTGTATAAGCTGGTTTCAGCATACTGACAAGGCCACTGCCTAACCGCTGATCTTGATCTTAGGTGACCTAATTTTCGCGATCAGCACAGATAAAGCTCACCTACTGTTGTGCTGTGCCCTATATTAGACTTGTGTAGAAAAACGTTTCTAGCGTTATTGTCAATGACGGTTAACGAGTATCTTCATTCGCAAGCTTGCTTAGCACTAAAGACAGCCGAGATAGTGTAGTCATTTGAAATTCAAATGCGCAATTCCATGGCGCATCATGTAATCGAGACTTTGCCGGATCAGTTCCACTTCGCTAGCTGACGCTTGATAGAAAAAGTGGATAGTGTATTTTGTCTGCTGGTTCCGAGATCTAAAACTTATCCATCATGTGCTATGTCAGAATTCTTGGAGTCACATTCTGGGCTCCCAGAAATATCAGAGGTTGACTAATCTGTATAGGGTACAAGCGAGCTAAGGTGACGCGCTAATTGCAAGGGAAACGCTCCATCGACTGACCGATAGAATGGTGTGGAGGCTAAGCTATTCTCAAAGCCGATTTTATTTTGCGTCCCCGTTACTTTTCGATGAAGCTTCTCAATGAGGCAAATTTTGGGTTGGCTAAAATTGCTGAAGGCCCTGAAACCGTAAGCAGCAACACGGCTTTCAACCACTCTAACGCAAGGGTTTAGCTGTTCTCGATAGCTTATTGATGATCATCACGATACGTTCGCGTCTTTGACAACACTCTCTCGGACCGCGCGCAGGGGCTTAAGAGATGACTCCCGAGAAGCTAGTGCGACGAACATGCCTTGAATTAGGGAGCACTCGATGTGTGTTGAGATTTGTTATTGACGTCTCTCACATACCCGGACGCCTACGCAGAGCTAGAGCCGCTCAGACGCACGGTTTGTGCATACATAGCGCTGTCTTGGCATGCAGTGCTGCCTTCACAAATCATCAGCGCCGCCGACGATGTGCGCTGAGCCGCTCGCTTTGGCAACTTTTGAACAAGTGATCTGCAACACCTTTTCCGTATCCCCTAAGAGTCTAGCTACGTCCTTAACCAAGAGTAGCTTAGTTACGCAGCCAGCCTGGCTAATCAAGACCTTAGATCTCGTTCCATAGTCTGAAACATAGAGAGCCATACATGAGAGACTGTAAAGACCGCACTTCGAGCTCTGTGAGACAAGATTGTAGTACCAGTATCTGAGTGTACGTTCCATAAAACCTTTTCTTCTTGTTGAGATATGATGGTTTTGACCGTGGAGGGATATATAGAAGAAGGTAAATGATACGCGGATTGTTATTCCGATTGCAAAGTGCTTGACCGCTATGGGTGGTATCAGTTCCAGACAGTCAAGCAGCAAGCTGAACTCGTGACAGGCTCTTGATGACTCCGATAATCTTAGTAACGCTACTGAGCGACTCATACTCGGTGTGTGCACACAGCACTAGGTTCATGATAGCTGATGAAGCAACACGTGATAGTCAACAGTCTGTAAGGGAATGTTATAGGTCTCATGTTCTCAAACAATCAGTCACAAAAAATACCATATTGTCGAAAGTATCACTATTCCGCTGCATCTCGGCATAAATGCTGTAAAAAGAAGAAAGCAGCCTACAGTTGAACTGAGCCTCTACAAGTTGAAGCTCGCAGACCTTTTTTTACTTCTTCACTACTGGACCAGCACATTAATGTACGATGTACAGAGTATACAATTATGGTACAGGTTACACTATCTGTTCGTCTGCTCATCTGAACTAGGGTAGAAACGTGAGCAGCTACTTACTGCTATAAAGCTACCTGATTTCTACTACCATGTCAATTCGGAAGGAGAATGGAAGTCAGAGCGCTACACGATCCCGACTTCATAGACACAAGGTAAGAGTTGCAGATAGGCGCGACAGCTACACTCTTATAGGTATACAAAATCAAGCACGACGCTGAAGCCTCTGTAGCGTGTTGAAGTCCAAAATATCAGGAAGCTTATCAGTTATCTCGTCGCTAATCAACAGCGAAGCTGGCGCTTTTAGTCAGACACCTGGTGTCTAAAGTACGTAGCACCCGTTTTGTGATTGTAGGATACGGCGACCTGGGATAGGATGCCCAGGCTGAGACATACAGAGAGCCTCAGTTAACATGGAGACTCTGTCCGAACACTTTTGGCTCATGTCATTCTACTTCGGCATTTAGACCATAGACCAAGTTTCTACTGTTTGGTTCCGTAATTCACATTCTGCTCGAAGGCACGATATTTGAGCTTATGATGTGCTGATGAAGACTACAAGGGTGTAACCTAAAAATCGCTCAGTGATAGCACACCAATCAAATGTTCTCGCTTGGCAGAGATCTCGAGATCGCGGAGAAATTCACACTATAAACAACTTCTTCTACAGCGCGCGGCGAGAGAGGGCGGCAGGGTCGCAAAATTTTTAGCCTCGATTAACTTTGGCGGCCATTTGCGACTGGAGATAGTTTAAGTGCCACATATTCTAACGCAGAATTCGCTCTATCCAACGGTGATCTGAATATTGCTACCTCGTCGGGCACCTGCCCCACCCCGACTTGTGCTTTCTCGCGATATAATTACATTGTGATGTAGCTAGAATGCTTTCAATGCTAGCCTTGTATTTACATGACCACGCTCTCACCTTACGCTTCGGGTAGCGTTTTGAAGGGCGATCAGTCAAGCTTTTTCGACACCCTTGGCTGCTCCCGATTATACAGGGCGCTGTAGCTCATTCTGTCCCTGTCTTCAGTGACTTTTTGTATCTTATAACAACAGCAATTCAATAGTGCAAAAAAATCCAACAACATATAGCCCTTAATGTACAACAGTCAAGGAGATTTATTCATCGGTAGCCCTTCTAGCACCTCTCGTACAGCTTGCAAATCGTCTCCAATGCTCCTATGTTGTTGAGGCCTAATGTTTGTCTCCGAGTCTCTAGCAGACCCTAAATCCGAGAGCACTTCGCAAGATCCGCAGCATATAATAAGCGTACCTAGCACTCTATGTATGCCTCGCCTTACACCATGCTGCTTCTGTTACTCGGATTTACTCTCCCGCTATCTCCCATATACGTGCCTGTGGGCTTAGCCGTCGGGAGGCATAACGAACACAGCGTTGCGTATCTAACTGTCAGCTTTTATTGCCAATTATGGAGAGTCCCGAAATGTAAGTCACCACTCCAGAGCACATTGGTATTGTCACATGCTTCTGAGAGATGCCGGAGTTCATCACGTGGGCTTGTCTTCCGTGGACACCCAGTCTATGGCTGCCCGCCAAGACAGCCATTCCAGACCAGATACGGCTAATTATTACACGTACACTGATGTTGCTGCATATTTTTGGTACAATGTTTAATCAGAGCCAGCAATGGCCAGCGACACGGCTTTATCAAGATGACTGAATATACTCGGAGCACAATAGTCACTTTCATGCTAAGACACAGCAAACAGCAATCCGCATACGGAAAGCGCAACTTCAGGCCCTCCAGTCCCTTAACCGGAGGGTTCAACTAATGGCTGATACGGTCGGAATACCGGCACAATCATAGCACCGAATTTACATCTTGCTAGATTTGACATGTACCGTACAGCTTGTAAAGACCGGTTCGCGTGTCTATTTGATATAATACCTGCCCTCATGTTCTTCGTGCGGCTGTCTTGTATTGGGCACGTTGTTTCGATGACTAGGGAGTGGCATACCTATCTGTCCTCTAGATACTCGACATTTATATTAGATGAATCATTAGAGCAATTCCAGCAAAGCGCCTTTGCAGTTCGATGGTGCTGAGCTAGTGCTTTTGTGTCGTATTTGGGAGAGATCGCTGGGAATGCAGGCTTTTTGTTGGGCATACAGGCTGCTGCTTTTTGCAGACCTTCGTATATATGCCATTGACATTAGATGTGTTGAATGGTCATGCAGTTTGACGGAAGAGTTCCGAATTTGCGAGCTACAATTCTCGAAGTTGTAGCCAGCGGCTCTTGTTTTGATACTGGTGTGCTGAAGCACGTGAGCCAGGTATAACAGTCTACAGCAATCAATGCCATTGTGCCGAAGTGGTGGAGGCCAGATTCTGTTATATAGTGTAGAACTCGGCAGTGGCCGTTCGTAGCATTGTTTGTTAGCTAGGTAGTCATTTGTCAACAAACCCTCACCATCCGATTATACTCTTTGTGCAGGGCTCTGCGGTCCAATAACACCCTGGCTGGCATGATGACACAAAAAGCCTTTCGACAGGCGCGCCTTATCGAAGGGGGCGAGCAGCATGATTGACGACGTAGTCAATTGCTGCTGTGTTCAGAATCGCCTCACGGTTCCATGTGGCAGCGAAGACCGTTGCTGCGATGTGTGAGACAGACTGTGTGCCTCCTGGATCAGTACATTGCGGCTGCGCCCACAGGTGGAAAACCATCGTTCCAGAGCCATGCTCCGAGCGTTCGTCAATTGGTAGCTTGTGACGACCTTCCTCGGCTTCTGACCCAAAGCTCGTATCCGTATCAGTATCGATCGAGACGATCGCAGAGGACGCAAGGCCGAATGAAGGTGACAGTATGCGACGGATCGTGCGGCTTCACATCTTCTCGAAGAAACATGACTCATCTAGACTGAAAGAGGGAGATGTACGCAGATCAGCAGAAAAATAGTTGCGACCGAATCCGCTTGTCCTTGGCTTTTATGACGGCTGGTACGACGACAGGCTTGTCGTGCGCTGTCTCCAAAATCCCGCACGGCATAAGAATACCGTAGAATGACAAAGGTCGCTGTTTGAGGATGAATGAGGCTCAGTCGCTGGCAGGAAAGCTGAAGCGCCCACGAAAAACGCAGAATGTGCTTGCCATTCCAGAGCTTTGTATATAGCCTGTGTCTTCAAAGCGTACTTAGGAACATTTGCTTCGTGCGCATATGCCATGCGATTGAGCTCTCTCTACGGTGTACCGCGACTTGCCTGATGGGCCGATTCGAGCTCGCGACCAAAAGCCGGACACCTGTAGCATAGCAGTACGAGTGCCGAAATACACTACCTTATCAGTCTCGTACGGCTTGATGTTTACGTGCTGCGCAAGTGAAGGGAGTAGGAGTAAGGCAAGTTGGCTACCCGCAAAGCATTTGAGGCTGCCAGGATGCAGCCGCCAGCTTTGAGTCTCGCTCTTGACAGTGCAGCTCTCCATCACAGGGCTCGTTGCCTCTTTGCATCACTATGAAGAGATTCGGTACACATTCCAGCAAGGCAGCTCTAGACCAGCAGCGGGGACAGCAGGCAGCGATGGCAGATAGCCCAGCTCTACATCAATACGGTATGGCTCGCAG